>CM019149.1:32389962-32936547 GCA_009733165.1 Naja naja
CAAGACTGAGTGGTTGTACATACCGCATCCCGTCCAGCTTAGAATGTCCATCGTGACCATAGGGGAGTGGTGTTGCCCCCTGTGACAGGGCGAGGAACCTGGGGTCCTCCTGGATGCACGGCTCCGTTGGAGGGCAGGTGGGAGCCGTCGCAGGGGGGCCTTTGCCCAGGTCCGGCTGGTTCGCCAGCTTCGCCCGTTCCTGGACCGGATGCCCTGCGACGGTTCACTCATGCCCTTGTTACCCTCGCGACTCGACTATTGCAACGCTCTCTATTTAGGACTGCCCTTGCATACCATCCGGAGACTGCAGCTGGTGCAAAATGCGGCGGCGCGGGCGGTGATGGGAGTTTCCCGGTTCTCCCATGTTAGCCCCCTCCTGCGCTGCCTGCATTGGTTGCCGGTTGCCCTCCGGGTGAGATTCAAGGTTTTAACTTTAACATACAAAGTCCTACATGACATGGGTCCTTATTATTTTAAGGGAGAGACTGCTGCCGACATCGATACTAACCGCCCTGTAACTAAGTCACAGACAGGGACTCCTTGGGGTCCCATCAGCCGGGCAATGCCGGCTGGCGGTCCCCTACCGACGTGCTACTCTGTCGCGGTCCCTGAACTCTGGAACCAACTTCCCCTGGGCTCCGCTTGGCCCCTGACCTCCGCACCTTCCGCCATGACTTGAAGACCTGGTTATTTGACCAAGCCGGGCTGTGACCTATGGGTGGGGTGTTTTACATTTGCGCTTTTTAGTTTTGTATTAATTGGGACCATTAATTTAATTCTTTTTAAATATTATTGTGTCTTGTTTATTGTAAGCCGCCCCAGTCTTCGGAGATGGGGCGGCTATACCCATTAATAAATAAATAAATAAATAAATAAATAAGATGGAATTAACTGTAAATTATACATGGATCTATATGTAAACATTTGGGCAAGAAAACCAAAGGTATAAGTACAGATTAGTGAGACCTGACTCAAAACAGTAACTGTGAGAAGGACCTTGGAATCCTAGTGGATGATTACTTGAATATGAGCCAACAGTGTGTGGTAGCATTTACACTTAAGGCAGGAAAACCAAAGGTATAAGCACAGTTTAGGCTCAAAAGCAGTAACTGTGAGAGGGACCTAGAAGACCTAGTGGATGATTACTTAAATATGAGCCAGCAATGTGTGGCGGCAGCCAAAACTAATACAATCCTGGGTTGTATAAACAGACATAGAATCAAAATTACGTGAAGTATTAGTACCACTTTATAAAACCTTAGTAAGACCGGTACCTGGAGTTCTGCAGCCAATTAGGGTCACCACACTACAGAAGACCTGTTGAGACTTCAGAGAAGAGCAACTAAGATGATCAAATATGAAGAAGATGCATGTTTTGGGTTTTGGCTAGTCTAAAGAAAAGAAGGACTAGGGGTGACATGATAGCCGCATACCAGTATTTGAGGGGCTGCCACAAAAGAGGGGGGTCCAAATTTCTCCAAACCACCAGAGGGCAGACAGGAAAATGGCTGGAAACTATGAAAGTGGTAGAAGCAACCTAGAATTAAAGAGAAACTTCCAAACAGTGAGGACAATTAACCAGTAGAACAGCTTGCCTTCAGAAATCATAGGCCTCCAACACTTATCTGAAATAGTATAGGTTCTCCTGCTTGAGGAAGGGGATGGACTAGAAGACCTCCAAGGTCCCTTCCAGCTCTATTCAATAATATTCCAACACCTGCAACTAAGCTTAAAGAAATAGGCTGGGAAGTAAAGAGCAGAAATGGCTATCCATGTCTGATAATACCCCTCAGCCAACTACCCTGTGGGCATCTTCAAGCATCATTGTGCATCGATTCACTGCTGATGATTGTAACTAAGGAATAAGCTGATTTCATACCCCACTTGGGCAAGTATTATTTACTAACTTTGTGGCTGGCTCTAATCAGAATAGAGCTGGAAGGGCTTTGGAAGTCTTCTAGCCCAATTCCCCTGCTCAAGCAGGAGATCCCAGACTGGTTAACTACAACAACATGATTGAGTTGCTGAAACCATACATTGGAAGCTTTGGGTTCGAAGGCAGCAAAAATGACTGGGAACAGCAAATTGACAAAAAGTTCTTGAAAATGAACAGGACAAGGTCCTGTGGAACTTTCGGATCCAAACAGGTACATGTAGTCCTCGACTTACAACTATAATTGGGACTAGAATTTCCATTGCTAAGCAAGGCAGCTGTTAAGTGAGCCATGCCTAATTTTAAGACCTTTTTGCCATGGTCTTTAAGTGAATCGCTGCAGTTAAGTGACTTGCAGTCATTAAGCAAATCCAGTTTCCCTTATTCACTGCTTTCCTGAAGGTGGCTGCAATGGTCATAAATGGTGATCACATGATTCCAGGAACTACAGTTGTCATAATTGGCGCAACCAAGGGGCCAAAGTATAAAAGGGTGTATAAGGGGAGGCTTTTTAAACTTTTTTAATCAGATGTTTAAAGGGGTTAGGGAGGGGGGTGGGTAGTCGGTTCAGGCGGGTACCTGGGTGGTTCCGCCAAATCAACTTTTAGTTCAGTCCAGGTCGGTAGTGGGTTGTGGTGGGTGGTGGTGGTTGGGGTCTCTGAGGCCCTGGGGAACAGGGTGGGAATTGCAATATGGCAGGAGATGGAGGAACAGAGGGCCGTATCATGGTTTGGGAGCGTGCCCCCGCTATCTTCGAGCTGTGGCGTGCTCCGACCCTCTTGTTTCTGCCCACTCCCCCAGGGATATGGGAAGTGAGATCCCTGGGCTTAGGTTGGTTTATGTGAATGCCAGGTCCGTGGTAATAAAGCTCCTCCCCTGTGAACTTATTGAGGAGGAGGCCGCGACCTGGCTTGCATCACGGAGACCTGGTTGGGACCGGAGGGAGGAGTCCCTCGTGTGATTTATGTCCCCCAGTTTCCGGGTGCTCCACCAACCGCAAGCCCAGAGTAGGGTGGTGGGGTGGCCGAGTTATTAGGGAGACCTTGTTTCCAAGGGAGGTCACTGTCCCTCAGATGGGTGGGTATGAGTCTCTCCTGAGATTGGCCCTGGTGATCAGTCAGGCCTGTTGCTCGTTACCTGTCCCCAGCTGCGTGGCAACAGCCCTGCCCGAACTGCTTGATGTTCTCTCAGGAGTGGCGGTGGAGTTGCCCCAAACTTTTAGTTTTGGGGATTTCAATCTGCCCTCCCTGGGGGATGTCGAGTTTGGGTCAGAGTTCATGGTTTCCATGGTGGCTATGGACCTGACCCAGATAATTCAGGGCCCTACTCATGAGGGGGGGAACACACTCGACCTGATTTTCATCTCGGGGGAAGTGGTGTAATGATCTTGGTGGGGGTTCACCAACTAGTCAGCCCCTGTCATGGACTGATCATTATCTCCTACAGCTGGTCTTTCAAGTCAAAAGGCACAAAAGTTACAGTTTGAATAGTTCCTCAAAACCCTCCCCACAGGATTCCAAGCCAATCAACAACCAACATTTGTATGTGTAAGATTCAACGTCAGGTATTTCACCCATCTGGAGTCCGGGACGTTTGGCCTTGACAAGTTGTAAGCAATTCCTTGCAGCAGCATTAAATCGGAGAGCAAAACTCCCATTCAGTTCACAGGGTACGCTCCAACTCACTCCCCCCATCCCAAATACCATGCCCTCCCCATTACTATGGCAGTCAATAGCAAGCATGCATCCGCCAAATCCCATGCTGGAGATCTGGCTGACATTTGGCCCTGCTGCAACAGAGGCTTTAGCCCTAAAAGAAAACAAGATACAAAGGACATAGAAAAAGAGAAAAACATACTGTATAGGAACATCAATGCACATTAAGGCTTATCAGGATATTTTTGGTGAAACAATTGGAGTTTGGGAGCCCGAACATGTTGAGAGTCCCACCATTCAGATTGTGAGGGAGGGAATGTTTCCAGGCCACCAGATACTGTACTGTACCCTTCTGTTTCTTGGAATCAAGGATTTTTTAAATGTCAAAGTGCTGTTCCTTCTATGAGAACGGGGCAGGCTGGGGAGGCCGAAGAGGGGCATATGCTCAGGTTTGAGCAGACTAACATGAAGCAGGTGGATTTGCCTAAGGATTTAGACAACTAACTACACCATGTCTGGATGGATGATTCTGACTATGGGTAAAGGCCTACATACTTGAGTCCCAGTTTCTTAAACTTCTACATGGTTTGTAAGTACTTTGTAGATAGTAACACTTATTCCCTACTTGGAATTCTTTCAGTTTAACTCCTTGTCAGCCTGTTCTGAGCGTGATGTGCCTCGTCCAGGGCCTTCCGGTGACAGGCCAAATGCCCTGGAGCTGGTCAATCCAATCTGCTAAGAAGGAGATCTGGGGTTTTTCCTGTGGCAGCTCAGGTATAGGGACAAACAATCCTGACCATAAGCAACTTTAAACAGGATGAAGCCAGTGCTACTATGATTGAGTTATTGTAGGCCACCTCTGCAAAGGCAGGAGGTTGGTCCAATTGTCTTGCTGGTAGTTTATGTAGCATCTAAGGTACTGTTCCAGAACCAAGTTCATACGTTCATAGGCCCAGTTAGTTTGAGGGTATTGGGAGAGCTTCGACCCTGGGCAGAACCTAACAATTTCAAAAATTCCCACCAGAACTGGGAAGTGAATTGTACCCCTATCTGAAATGATGTAATCGGGAACACCATGCAACCTATACACATGTTGAATTAATAGTTTAGCAAGAGTTTTGGCTGAGGGTATCTTGGGGCAGGGTACAAAGTGCACCTGTTTTGAGAATAGGTTGGTTATCACCTAAATAACTGTATTCCCCCCACTCTGGTAGTTCAACAATGAAGTCCATGGATATCTCCTTCCATGGGGCACTAGGGCTGTTTACACTCTGGAGGTGACCCGCTGGCTCTCCAGGGAGTCTTTTTGCAGCTGCACATACAGGGCAACTGGCTACATAGGCCTATATGTCCTAAGAGGCAACGGGGGTTCCTGGGGGTCGGGTGCCGGCCTGCAGGTTCACCCATTGACTAGCACTGCTTTTTATTATTTATTTATTTATTTATTTATTTATTTATTTTATTAGACTTGTATGCCACCCTTCTCCCGAAGGACTCAGGGCGGCGAACATATAAAAAGAACATATATACAATAAAAAGATATTAAATAAAGACAAGTCTAAATTACAAGAAACATTAAAACAATTAAAATTACAATAATGAACAATGCTATTAAAACAACCCACCCCCATGGTCAACCCGCCTCCGCTGCTCCGGAGCCAGCGCCTCCAATGCAGAAGCAGTGGCACGTTACATGCCGCCGGGTCGTTCGCATGCGCCCACCCCTCTGCTGCATCTTAGCGCCCCTCTGCTGGCCCCCTTGGCCTTGGGGACACTAAGAGGTGGCAGGGGGACAGCGTTTTAATGCGCCACGTGGCACATAACGCGCCACCGCTTCCATTGGAGGCCAGCTCCAGAACGTTACTACAGTCAGTGGGTGAACCTGCAGGGCCGGTGCCTTGAATGCCCCCTGCGCCTCTTAGCTCCCTCTCTGCCAGCCCCTTGGGGATGCTAAGAGGCTGCAGGGGGTGGTTATGTTGGGGAGGGGCAATGACAACTTGTCAATGGCTCAAGGGGGCATTCTTTCAAAAGGTTAAGAACCACTGACCTAAATAACTGTATTCCCCACTCTGGTAGTTCAACAATGAAGTCCATGGATATCTCCTTCCATGGGGCACTAGGGCTGGTTACACTCTGGCGGTGACCTGCTGGCTCTCCAGGGAGTCTTTCTGCAGCTGCACATATAGGGCACTGGCTACATAGGCCTATATGTCCTTCATTGAAGCCACCAAACTGCCATTTGACCAGTGTACAGTTTGAATGAACCCAAAGCATCCAGCATCTTTAAAATCACGGGCTCTTTGCAGCAGTCTCCCTAAGACTGGCTGGCACATAAATTTAGCACCAATCCATGCTAAGCCATCTTGTAGGGTGCATTTGTTGGCATGAGATAAAAAACATCACTTTCAATGCCCCTTTCAAATCGCATAAGTCATTGGGAAGGTCGAGATCCATTTTTGCCTGGGCTCTGGTTACCATGGGGGCAGCCAGCTGTTTCGAGGGGATGACCAGACACCTTTGTACTGGGGTAGTCTAGATAAAGCATCCCCCATGAAATTCTTTCCCCCGGGGATGTAGTGCAAGGAAAGGTTGAAATGGTTAAAGTATTGCGCCCAATGAACTTGCTTAGGGGACAATTTGCGGAATGTTTTCAGGACCTCCAAGTTTTTACGGTGAGTCCACACCTCAAAAGGATATTCTCTGCCTTCAATAGGGCCCATCGGACCGCAAAGGCTTCCTTCTCCCAAATTGCCCATCTCTTCTCAGTATCTGTTAGTTTCCTGAAGGTATAAGCATAGGGTTGCAGGTCACCATTAGAGTTAGCTTGCAAAAGCACAGCGCCCACAGCTATATCACTGGTGTCCACTGGATCACAACGGGCATCTGTATCGGGGTGTTTGTATGGATTTGGCTGCAAATATGGCCACTTGGCATTCCATTGTCCACTCAAGGGGATGACTAGGCTTGTGCTTGGCCTCACCCTCTTCAACAGGTTGGTGATGGGTAATGCAATCTTAGCAAAGGAGGGGATGAATTGTCTAAAGAAGTTGACAAAACCCAGTAAACTTTGGAACTGCTTCCTGGTGTATGAGGGTGGCCCACTCCAAGACCGCTTGCACTTTCTCTGGGTTCATCTCTATCCCCTCATGTCATATATGATAACCCAAATAGTCAATTTTTATTTGGAAGTCTGCCAAAGTCCTTCAGGGTAAGCCTGATAGCACGCATCTATCTTCCTTGAAATGCTGCCAAAGTCTAAATGTCCAATTAATTATATGAGGCCAAAACAACACAAATTCAACACTGAGCTTCATGTTTCCAGCCGACCAGTACAAGAAAGTTGCTTCCTGCAAAGATTTCTATCCTTTTGCTCCCCTTGTTCCTCTGCCTCACTGCTGTCAGATTCTGGAGGCTCTGGAGTCAGCACATAACTCCCAGATGGCCTGGCCCCATCTCTGTATCACGCAGGACCCTCATCTGAGTTCTCTCCAGACTCCCCGACTGGCTGATGTTCCGCCCCACTGTCCACTCTGTTGCCATCTATGCAGGCTGCCGACAGACCACAACACAACCCAGATGACAGTTACAAGCAGTTTTCCACTCATCTCCTCTTTAATTCAAACTCCGTAATAGGCTTCCCTCAGGTCCAGCTTAGTGAAGATTTTCCCTTGGCCAGATGTGCCATCATGTCCTTCATCAGAGACAGTGGGTAAACATTCTCCACACACTGCATTCAGTTTTTATACTCTATGCATAATCGAAGGGACCCATCCTTTTCATGAAACAACATGGGGGCAGCAACCCGTGGCCTAGCTAGTTGGATGAAACCCCACTTTAGGTTCTTGTGGAGAAAGGCCGTCACTCATCCAACTCTTGTGGATCATTGAGTAGATCTTTGGCTTGCAGAACTTTGCACCAGGGAAGATCTCTATACTGCAGCCTATGGGGCAGTGGGGTGGGACTGTATCTGAACCCTTCTTGCTGAAGGCCTCCCTGAGTCCCAGTATTCCTTTGGAATTCTCTCCATCTAGGATCTCATCTAGCACTGCAGCTGCCAGCTCCCTCACAACATTGGCTCTGGGTGGGGTTCTGCCACCCCTCCTCCCAGCAATTCACATGAAGATTCCATTTTCGGAGCCAAGTTAGTCCAAGCAAGAGGGTCTCTCCACTCCAGGTGCTACAATGAAACTCAATGTCTCTCTGTGGTTCCTCATCCACATCTCCACTAGTTCCATCACAAAGTGTGCTGGGCCTCCCCAGCCACCATCCCATCCAGTTGGCAGAAGGCAATAGGCACCCTCAATGTTCTCAGTCTCATCCCTAGCTTTCTACCACCTCGGCTAATCACACATCTGATGCATCCTGAGTCCAAAAGGGACTCAGGATGCATTTTCCCCTGGGTGCCTGACAAAAGGTACCCGAGCTTCCACAGTGCCGGTCTCTAGCCAGGTCAATCTCCACCTCCCCCACCATATACCATCATTGGAGGACTTGAGGGCCCTCGGGAAGCACAGCCTTGATAGATTTATTCATTAAGCCCATCTTTGTAGCACTCCATCAGGGCCTCTGGGGGCCAGCCATGCATGTGGCAGACCAGCTCATGAAATTTCTAGGTGTATTCTGCCATTGGCCTCCACCTCTGGCTGATAGTCTTCATCCTGGCCTTGTGTTCGGCTAGGGGTCCTTGAAACGCACACAGAGAGCCATCATAAACTGGTTGTAGTCTCTCAGCTGGGGGGCATTATCATTGTGAAGAGTGACCATCCAGTCTCGCTGCAGCCCCTTCCAGGGCCATTGTGATACATCTCCCTTTAGCAGCTTCTGATGCAAAGTCCTCTCCATATTCCTGCATGTGATTCCAAACTTGAGCTAAGAAGGATCCCAAGGTTTGGGATCCCCGCCGTATTTTACTCCCAGCGGAGGAAGCTTAGGAATTTGGCACCCCAGGGAGATGGCTCCCCCACTGCCGGGGTGCCTGGGCTGCTGCGGTAGCTGGAGCTGGAGCAGCGGCTGCCAGAGCTGCTCCTGTGGAGCAACAGGGGCTGCTGCTGAGGTTGCTGCAACAGCGGCTCCCCTGCTGCCTCTCCAGCCTCATCACGCACTGACAGGGCATGCTTTGTGCAGGCCCAGCTCTCCAACTTTCAAGCACTTTGTGCAGAAGTTGCAGAGCATGGGTCAGCAGGAGGTCCTCTTTGTCTTCTTCTGGCAGGGCATAATCTCCACGCTGGCCTCTGGTGAAAGTCACCCCGGGGTTGGCTCCTCCGGATCTTCCAACCGTCCAACACCCAATGACAATGTGGCTCGGACTGGGTCCTCAAGGTGCAGCTCTTCCAACCACTCAGTCTCCTCATGGCATCGGTGTGGCTGTGGGGAGTTCAACCTCTGGGCTCCAGAGACTTTCTGGTCACTGTCGGAGTGGACATTGTGTGCTCAGCCCCCTTGGTAGACTGGTGTCTCCGGGTTGTCTGATAACGCAGACAATGTGAGGCCTCCTCCCTTCAATACCCAAGAAAGAAAACCTCTGACTTCATTGAACTGGAAAAGAGTGCCTTTACGGAGTATGAATTGATAGAAGCGAAAGCAAGCAAGATCTGAGTCAAAAGTTACAGACTGAATAATTCCTCAAAACCCTCCCCCCCACGATCCCAAGCCAAATGTCCAATCACAACCAAGATTTGTATGCGTAAGATTCAGTGTCACGTATTTTGCCCATCTGGAGTGCAGGGCATTTGACCTTGACAAGGTGTAAGCAATCCCTCATAGCAGCCCATTAAATCATGAGAGCTAAACTCCCATTCAGTTCACAGAGTACATCTTCACTCCAGCTTGCTTCCCCATCCCAAATACCATGCCCCCTTCCCGTTACTATGGTAGCCGATAGCCAGCATGCATCACTCAAATCCCATGCTGAGATCCAGCTGACAATAGAAGTATTCCAGTATTTGAGGGCTGCCACCAGAAAGAAGGGTCAAATTATTTTCCAAAGGACCAGAAGGCAGATCAAGAAATAATGGTTGAACACTAACCAAAGAGAGAAGCAACCTGGAATTAAGAAGAAACTTCCTAATAGTGAGGACAATCTTTTTATCCAAATATATATTTTTAATTATATAAAATACAAAGAAGGGTGGAAAAGGGAATTTAAGGGAAGGAAAGGGAGCGGAGAGAAGGGGTGTTAAATACAGGCTATTGCTGAGCACACTGGGTTGTATCCCCCAAAAATTGTAAGTCAGCCCTGAGTCTTCGGAGAAGGGTGGCATATAAATGTAATTAAAAAGAAAGAGAAAGAGAAAAAGGAAGAAAAGGAGCACTGACTGCCAACTCTTCTTAGCATAGTACACAATTTAATTTAATTTAATTATGAGATTTATATGCCGCCCTGTTCTGTCTCACCTTCACTTCCCCAGAAGCTAAGGTACGTGAACCAACACAGAAAAGTCACGCTGGCCTGTTTCTGTTTCACCTTCCTTCCCTTGCAGGCAAGGAGCGTTAGCTCATGCAGCTCTCCGACAAGAGCGTTGGCAGTCACCCAAGTTCTCACTGCCAAATTCCAGAATGAATGTAGTAATCCCAGAGAACTGCTTTCCTTTCAGAGTCCCAAAATCAAGCACACAGACGGAAGCTTCCGATGCAGATGACACTTTGTCACGAACAGAGTCTGCAGCGAGGCACACCCACTTTTATACCTGGTGGGGTGTGGTCCAGCTCAATCTCTGGCCCTCCCACGCCCCACGCTGCTGCTGACGCTTTCTCCCTCCGACGTTGCCTGGGATCAAGCCAGAACCTTCCTCCTCTTCTCTGTCGTGGCTTTACTGTACACGCCTCTCAGGCAGTTCCTCTTGGCTTTCCGAGGAAACCTGAGGCATTGCCAGAGAGGAAGGTCCTGGGGAGGGGGCTTTGCCAGGGAGGAGGAAGGTCCTGGGGAGGGAGACCTGCCAAGGAGGAGGAAGGTCCTGGGAGGGAGACCTTGCCAAGGAGGGAGATCCTGGGGAGGAAGGCCCTGGTGAGGGAGGCCTGCTTGTTCCTCCTCTCCTTCTTCATCATCATCCAGGTCCTCTTCCTCTGTCAGCACAGGCTCACGAGGCGGAGTTACAACACCCCCTATCTCCCAAGGACTCAGGGCGCTTACAATACTAAAAAACATATAATGCAAATGTTAAAAATAAATTAAACGCAAGAAAATCTCATAAAAAAAATCTCATAATCATAAAAACTAAAACATTTGACACCCATTTAAAAACCCTCCCTCCCCCATCAGTCCAGGTAGGCCAGTTGAAATAGCCAGGTTCTTAGGCCGTGGCGGAAGGATCGGAGATCCGGGGCCACCCAGAGCTCCAGTGGCAGCTGATTCCAGAGGGTGGGCGCCCCCACAGAGAAGGCCCTATTCCTGGGGGCCGCCAGCCAACACTGCCTAGCTGACGGCACCACCAGGAGGCCCTGCCTGTGGGAGCGCACTGGGCGTTGGGAAGTCGTTATCGGCAGCAGAGTTTCCTGCATAAAATAAACACACTCCAAAATAAACACACTCCAACCTCAGCTTTTTGCTTTTACACATTAATATATAACTAGCCATTCCTATAACATCAAGTCTTTCTTATCAACAAAATCAAAGTCAAAGTTTCATTGTTTTCTTCACAAGCACAAATTCCAGAAGTGATATCAAAATGAAAATGTATTTTCCTCTTTGAATAAAATAATCAATTTAACCATTCTTGCTTTATCTTCCTTGCTGTGGAAATAATGTGGATTTCTATTTGCATCTAGTAAACTTTGTGAACTGTCCCAGTGAACTATCCAGTGTGTGTGTGTGTGTGTATCTGTGTGTGTGTGTGTGTAAATTACATTTTCAAATTTTGGGTTAAACCTTTCAGTCGCACATAACCATGAAAATCCAATTAACTCATTAAATTTAAGTCACTCTTTCCAGCTTATCTTCATGAAGTGGAATCTTTTTTTTTCTTCTCTGGAAGTTTTATCAAAGACTTATAAGCAAATGACCAGCTGTCTTCAAGGAATATAAATCCTTCCATTCCCCACCATCCAGTCAGAGCTGCGAGAAGAAAACATCTTCAAAGAAAAACAAGAAAGTTCAGTTGCCTCCTGAAAAGCACCTCTGGGACTAGGAATATTTTGGCAAACTTCAAGTGAATTCCATACCCCAGGGTTATTTGATAAAAGGGTTATCTCAATGATCTTGGAGCAACAGCCATCCATAGGAAGAAATACAAGGTCTCTGAATGGAGAATGCATCTTCTGTCAGCTTTGGAAGCAATATTAGCACCAGGCACTTCCACACTGCCACATTCTTGAGCCTGGGAAAATGGGAGGGGACACAAGAGCACACAATAGATACAAACTCAAGGTTAACCGCACCAAACTTGATTGCAGGAAATACGACTTCAGCAACAGAGTGGTCAATGTCTGAATACTCTACCTGACTCTGTGGTTTCTTCCCAAACCCCAAAAACTTTAACCTTAGACTGTCTACTATTGACCTCAGCCCTTTCCTAAGAGGTCTGTAGGGGCGTGCATAAGCACCAACGTGCCTACCATCCCTGTCCTATTGTTTCTTTTATTTTTCTTATATGTATTCATTTCATGTATTCATAACTATGTTTATCCTTATACTTATTATCTTGTGTTTATTGACAAAATAAATAAGTAAAAAATAAAAATTTCTTGGAGCATACATGGTTAGTCATAATAGCATTCTTCTTCTAAGTCAAGGTCATGTTATTTCTGCACCTGGCTGAGGAGTGGTTGAGGGGACATCTCAAGTTGGGATGGATGGTGATTCGGGCATGTGATGCAATGAGGGGTGCAGGGGTGGATTTGTAATTTTTACTTATTGAAGGGAAACCCGAACTTTCAGATTCAAGATTTCCCAAATGTGTCAGTTTACTACTCCAATAAAAGGAACCTTTGAGAAGATGCCTGTCTCACGAGTTATTGATTGGCGTTGAGGTTTTCTGGAACACTGACATTTTCCTTTATCAGGTAACCCCAGTAAACACCAGAACAAATACCAATTGTAGATCTCACCACAGCCGCAGACTAAGCCATCAGGAAGAATAAACTGGCAGAACAAGAGGCACAACAATGAAGGATGAAGGTACAGGTGAAACTCAAAAATTAGAATATCGTGCAAAAGTTCATTTATTTCAGAAATAAATAAATAAATAAATAAATAAATAAATAAATATAAATTATTATTTGATTGTATGTCAGCCCCTCTCCAAAAAGGACTTGGGGCAGCTCACAGTTAAAACCGACACAATAAATTAATTATCTAAAATAAAATTAAACTAACCAAGCCAAATTAAACTAAAACCCATTTATAGTTACATTATAAAAATGACACCCCCCAAGGAGTCAGCACAGCAACCTGTTCAACAACCAGGTTTTCAAGTCGTGGGAAAGTGCGGAGGTCAGGGGCCAGGCGGAGCACCAGAGGTAGTTGGTTCCACAGAGCGGAGCCGCCAGAGTAGGCCCTCCCCCACGCACGCCAAACGACACTGGTCGCAGACAGCACCCGAGGAGTCCCTGCCTGTGTGCTTGTACAGGGCGGTTGGTATTCGATGCCGGCAGTAGGCACTCCCAGAATAGCCCAGACACATGTCTCATAGGACTTTGAATGTCAGTACCAAAACCTTGAATCTCATTCGAGGGCAACCGTTGCCAATGCAGGCCACGAGGAGGTGTAACATGGGAGTACCAGGAAGCTCCCATCACAACTCGCGTGGCCGCATTTTGCATCAGCTGAAGCCTCCGGATGGTATGCAAGGGCAGTCCTAGATAGAGAGCATTGCAGTAATCGAGCCGGTAGGTGACAAGTGCCTGAGTGACTGTGCGCAGGGCATCTCGGTCCAGGTATGGGCATAACTGGTGAGCCAGCCGGACCTGGGCAAAAGGCCCCCTGGCCACGGCTCCCACCTGCTCCTCTAACCTGAGCCGTGAGTCCAGGAGGACCCGCAGATTCCGTTCCCTATCCACAGGAGGCAACACCTCTCCCCCCATGACCAAAGATGGAATCTCCTGACTGGGCCAAGATGTCTGTATGCACAACCACTCTGTCTTAGCCGGATTGAGCCGAAGCATGTTTCTGTCCATCCAGATCCGTACCGCATCCAAACAATGGGACATCACGGAGAGGGCATCACTGCAACTTAAAAGGTGAAACTAACATAGGAGATAGACTCATTACATGCAAAGCAAGATAGTTCAAGCCGTGATTTGTCATAATTGTGATGATTATGGCTTACAGCTCATGAAAACCCCAAATCCACAATCTCAGAAAATTAGAATATTGTGAAAAGGTGCAATATTCTAGGCTCAAAGTGTCCCACTCTAATTAGCTAATTAAGCCATAACACCTGCAAAGGGTTCCTGAGCCTTTAAATGGTCTCTCAGTCTGGTTCAGTAGGAATCACAATCGTGGGAAAGACTGCTGACCTGACAGTTGTGCAGAAAACCATCATTGACACCCTCCATAAGGAGGGAAAGCCTCAAAAGGTAATTGCAAAAAGTTGAATGTTCCCAAAATGCTGTATCAAAGCACATTAATAGAAAGTTATGTGGAAGGGAAAAGTGTGGAAGAAAAAGGTGCACAAGCAGCAGGGATGACCGCAGCCTGGAGAGGATTGTCAGGAAAAGGCCATTCAAAAATATTGGGGACTTTCACAAGGAGTGGACTGAGGCTGGAGTCAGTGCATCAAGAGCCACCACACACAGATGGATCCTGGACATGGGCTTCAAATGTCATATTCCTCTTATCAAGCCGCTCCTGAGCAACAAACATCAGAAGCCTCTTACCTGGGCTAAAGAAAAACAGACCTGGTCTGTTGCTCATTGGTCCAAAGTCTTCTGTACTGATGAGAGCAACTTTTGCATCTCATTTGGAAACCAAGGACCCAGAGTCTGGAGGAAGAATGGAGAGGCACACTGCAAGATGCTTGAAGTCCAGTGTGAAGTTTCCACAGTCTGTGTTGATTTGGGGAACCATGTCATCTGCTGGTGTTGGTCCACTGTGCTTCATTAAGTCCAGGGTCAACGCAGCCATCTACCAGGAGATTTTGGAGCACTTCATGCTTCCTTCCACAGACGAGCTTTATGGGGATGCTGACTTCATTTTCCAGCAGGACTTGGCACCTGCCCACACTTGGCACCTGCCAAAAGCACCAAAACCCGGTTCGATGACCGTGGGATTACTGTGCTTGATTGGCCAGCAAACTCACCTGACCTGAACCCCCTAGAGAATCTATGGGGCGCTGCCAAGAGAAAGATGAGAGACATGAGACCGAACAATGCAGAAGAGCTGAAGGCCACTATTGAAGCATCCTGGTCTTCCATAACACCTCAGCAGTGCCACAGGCTGATAGCTTCCATGCCACACCGCATTGAGGCAGTAATTGCTGCAAAAGGGGCCCAAACCAAGTACTGAGTACATATGCATGCTTATGCTTTTCAGAGGTCTGATATTGTTCTATGTACAATCCTTGTTTTATTGATTGAATGTAATATTCTAATTTTCTGAGATTGTAGATTTGGAGTTTTATGAGCTGTAAGCCATAATCATCACAATTATGACAAATCACGGCTTGAACTATCTTGCTTTGCATGTAATGAGTCTATCTCATATATTAGTTTCACCTTTTAAGTTGCATTACTGAAATAAATGAACTTTTGCACAATATTCTAATTTTTCGAGTTTCACCTGTATCTGCAGCCTCTGTCAATGCCAAAACACTCCCCACTCCAACTTCACAATGCAAGAAAGGGGAGCAGTGACACCCCTAGGAAAAGACATGAATGTCACCATCTTGCCAACTGATAAATGAAGATGCATTGTTATCCTGAACACAGATGACTACAATGCTAATATGGACTCTTTTCTGAAGAACACTATTACCTGAAGAGAGATCCTACCAGCAGTTATAAGAAAAAGGTCACTGATTTCCTGAAACAACTACTGAAGGGCAATGCCATTGACAAGCCACAATACTATCCCCTTCACCCTGAGGATGACACTCCATGCATGTATGACCTCCCCAAAGTCTACAATAGAATAGAATAGAATTCTTTATTGGCCAAGTGTGATTGGACACACAAGAAATTTGTTTTGGTGCATATGCTCTCAAAGATATATACGTCAAGAATCATAGGTATAACACTTAGAAGTAGTCATAGGGTACCATAAATCATACTAGGAAACATAAAATCATACATGTACACATCATATATATACATATATGATATACATATGTCATATATAGGAAACATAAAACATAAATCATACTAGGAAATATAATAATAAGCTAGGGCCTATCAAATCATACTAGTAAACTGTCAATAAAATAAAAAATCATATGGATATAAGCAACAAAGTTACAGTCATTCGGTCATAAGTGGGAGGAGATGGGAGAAAGGAAGGATAAGATTAATAGTAATAGTAATGCAGACTTAGTAAATAGTGTGACAGTGTTGAGGAAATTTGTTTAGCAGAGTGATGGTGTTCAGGAAGAGAACTGTTCTTGAGGGGTACTCCAAAGAGTCACATGACTCCACCAGACCAATTGTCAGCAGCATCAACTCTGTCACCTACATCATTGCAAAACATTTAATCACCTTATTAGTTTCTCTGGTTGGCAACACCAACTATTGAACTATTCCAAGTTAGGAAGAACAAAGGTCTGGAAATCTAGCTATGTCTTGTTAGTTGTGTAGGGGATAAAAGATGGTCAGTAGATGAGCTATAATGGGAAGTAGATCAACAAAGATATGACTTATTGGGGGGGGGCACTAGCTAGCCCAGGGGTGGGCAAACTTTTTGACTCAAGGGCCACAATGGGTTCTTAAACTGGACCGGAGGGCTGGAACAAAAGCATGGATGGAGTGTTTGTGTGAACTAATATAAATTCAAAGTTAGATTACTTCACGTAGCCTTCTGGGAGAGCAAGAGAACCCTCCACTCTTTCGGCTCCGCGGGCCGGATAGAACAGCCAAACGGGCCGGATCCGGCCCCTGGGCTGTAGTTTGCCTACGGCTGAGCTAGCCTATAACTGGGAGGGGGGGCTGCAGACAAATTGGCTTTAAATTGTTCCAAGTGGGGTCAGATGTATTCACGGAGAAGACACGAATAGTGGGAGAGCTCTGTGGGGCAGTGTCTGCCAACCTTAAGACAGTATTTAACAGTATAACAGAGTTGGAAGGGACCTTGGAGGTCTTCTAGTCCAACCCTCTGCTCAGGCAGGAATCCCTATACCATTTCAGACAAATGGTTGTCCAATCTCTTCTTAAGAACTTCCAGCATGGAGCATTCACAACTTGCGGAGACGAAATCTTTCCACTGTTGGAAAAAATATCCTTCTGGGTTCAGTTCAAGTGGGGAAAAAGACACTGGAGTCATGGAAGCTGTTTGGAAAGAAGGCTTAATGATGGACAGGACGACATGCCTCAAAGCTCCTGCGCGAAAAGGGGAGAGATGCTGAGAGAACCTTAGTTTTATACCCTCTGTTGGGCCCCACCTTAGTGTTTCCTGTTTCTGTGTAAGAAATGTATCCCATTGGCTGTCAGACTCCCAGGGGTGGGGGTCTTAGCTAACTTTGTAGACTTTGTCTGGACCACATGGTTTCACCTGAGTGCTGGCTAATGCCCTCTTCCCAGACCCTGTGGTGAGATAGGTAATCCTATCATTTCCTGAGGGCCATCCTTAATCCCATCACCCTGGAGCTGAAGGGGGGGCAGGGAGCTGCAGGAAGCTGCTTTGTCTTTAAAACATGTTTCTCCTTTTCTCATCCAGGGAAATATAATATTCTGTCTTCTTAATATTTCCTAGAATATTTCATTCTTCTAGGAGAGGGGTGGGTGCTAACTTTCTACACCACTGATTAATTGTTCTCACCGTCAAGAAATTTCTCCTCTTATTTCTAGGTTTTACTTGTCTCCTTGATTAGTTTAGAGCTGCTCCAAGCCAGCCTGGGGAAGGCAGGTGACTTACGGAGGGCCTGCGACGTCCTGGCTCCTGAAATCCGAAATTTTGACAAAATTGGGAAGCGCAACTGGAGGAAGAATCGCTTCTGCTGCGAAAGCGGAAAAAAAAGCGACGGCCTCTTCCCGCTGATTGGACGTTATAGAGAGGCAGGCAGACCCCGAGAGGGGTGGGGGAGGGTAATATGATTTAGGCTCAAGGCTGCAAAATGCGGGAAGAGGAAAGGAACCCTCGGGAGCTGCACGCTCAGGTAGGGAAGGGGGCTCGGTTCTGGGTCTGACGGGGTGGGGAGTCCTCGGAAAGCTAGCCCCGCTCTTGGCGCCGGAGGCAGCTGCTGCCTGGCGCGGAGGATTTCCCCGCTTGGTTAATGCTGCGCGGCATTGCTGCCTGGCGCGGAGGATTTCCCCGTTTGGTTAATGCTGCGCTCCGTTATACGGCCGCGCCGGAACAAGGGAAAGGCGAAAAAGTTTTACAAAGCTCGCTCAACCGAGAATTCTTTTCCTTGGCAGCCGCGTTAACCACCGTACTATCTGTTCCAGGAATAAAAAAAATGATGTGGGGGCGTGGCGGGGTGGGACTGGACGCAGCGCAATTGGTCAGAAAGGACAGGCAGGTTACCTTTTTAGAACGAAGAGCTGCAAGGTTTTGAGGCCTAACAAAGATTGGAAGGGCGGCCTGGATAGCAGGTTGAGCCTCACACACATTAAAAATGGGGTATGTATTTTATAATTACATTGTGTGCTTATGTTTTCACTCTAATTCAAGTAACATGTTTTCAGTATTCCTACATCAATTGTTTTCAATGTAGGGGGGGAATGGACATAATATTTTAAACTTTAAAGCATTCTTAGTTCCCATGTTTTATCATATTAGTTTCATAAACATCTCCAAAATCGGCCTTCGATCATTCCATTTCTTCTATTCCATTCTGAATTGTTTCATTACTTTTATATTTATTTTCATTTGCTGTTTTAAGTGCTGCTTAATTTTCCTTATCCACTTCTAAAACTATTTTATCCACTTTAAAACTATTTCTATCACAAAACCGTGTTTCTCTGCTTTTTTTAGTCTTAACTGATCATTGTTTTTAACGATATTTCTGCAACTGTCATGTATGTATGTATATATTATGTCTGTCACCTTCATTTCTTGCATGGGGGCACACAGCACTATTGGATGGAAAGGAGGGGCGGGTTACCTTTTTAGGCCGAAGAGCCGCAGGATTTTGAGACCTAACAGGCTGAATAGAAGTTGGCCCTCCCCTTTGAAGCTTTTCAAACAGCGTGCCTGGTTTTTTCCCTCCAACAATAACTTTGCAGTGGAGAGATTAGAATTCATGTAGGAGTTCTCTGGGTTTGAGGGCTAGGTTACACTGGAAGTTTTCAAGACGAGATTGGACAACCATTTGCCTGAAATGGTATATAGGATTTCCTGCCTGAGTAGGGAGGTTGAACTTACTAGAAGACCTTCAAGGTCCTTTCCAACTGTTATTCTGTTATTTTGCAAGGAGGGAGTGCACTAGGTTGGGGCAATACCTTTTATGGGGCCAAAATAGGCAAGCAAAACCTTAGCTCTTCCAACAATGTCTAATGAAAACAAGCATGTTAGTTTCTAGAGTCAAACCTATCAGGAATCAAAATTATTTTATTCTTTTAAGTAAAAAATAAAAATGAAATGCTGCAAAATAAAATGAAACTCTCCAATTCCTTTGCCCAGTGAAATAATGTGAAATATTATTTCAAAAAGGCATCCCCTCCCAAAAAAAGAAATGAAAAAAAAAGATTTTACCTTTTTGTGAAACAATACCACTCATTTGTGTCATCTCTGCCAATTGCTCTTATTTCCCACCCATCCCCCAAGTTAATTTTTTAAAAATTCACATTTATATGCCGCCCTTCTCTGGAGACTCAGGGCGGCTTACAATCTTTGGAGCACAACCCAATATGCGCAGCAATAGCCTTCATTCTATTGTATATGCCTGCTTATTACTAGGGCTTTTTGGCCCCCACAAGCAGCATTTTTACAAAGTCAGCTTATTGCCCCCAACAATCTTGGGTCCTCAATTTACCTACCCCGAGAGGATGGAAGGCTGAGTCAACCTTGAGCCTGGTGGGATTTGAGCCTTCACTAATTGCAGGCAGCTGGAGCTAAGTGCTAGGTGTTTAACAGCCTGCACCACCAAGGCTCTTTTGATTTAATCAAGAAATAATGCACTAAAGGTAGTCCTTGACATGACCACAATTGAGCCCAAAATTTCTGTTACTAAGTGAAACATTTAAGTGAATTTTGCTCCATTTTACGACCTTTCTTGCCACCGTTGCTAAGTGAATCACTGCAGTTATTAATTTAGTAACACATTAGTAACATATTTGTTAAGTGAATCTGGTTTCCCCATGGACTTTGCTTATCAGAAGGTAGCAAAAAGGGATCGTGACCCTGGACACTGCCACCGTCATAAATATGAACCAGTTGCTATGCATTTGAATTTTGATCATGTGACTGCAGGGATGCTGCAATGGTTGTAAATGTGAAAAAGACATAAGTCCCTTTTGCAGCACTGTTGTAAGCTTGAACAGTGACCAAATGAACTGTTGTAACTTGAGGACTACCTATATTAGGCTCATCTGCAGGGTGGATTTAAAGAAAAAGATGTGGCTGTGACACAAGAAAAGACTTCATGCAATTGCCGTCATCATCTTGACTCTTTTGACCAAGCTGGATATCGTGACTAGCCCTGCAGAATCCAATGGGGGTTGTTTCCCAAGATACTCCATGTTCTGTCTCCCCTTCCCTTCCCCCAAAAGGTAAGGGGATTCCTCAGACACACACACAGACAGGCACACTGGCTTGAATTTCAAAAGGTAAACTTTCTGTAGCTGACAAGATTCTTGGCAGCCAAATATGCTATGCCTGCTAAGTCAGAGCTTGTAAATTACAGTCTTACTTACACAGAGAGAATTGGATTTTTATTCCAAAGTCCTCAAGGTAGTTCATGAAACAAGTGTTATTCTAGATTCAGTCCAAGATAGTCACCAGCCAGATTTTCACAAAACACGAAGAGATTCTCAGGTTGTTTAAACTTTGTCACATACAAAGTTTAAAGAGTAATCACACCCACTTTTATCCCTTGTGGGGTGTGGCTCAGTGACTCAGCTCAATCTCTGGCCCTGCCATGCCTCCTACATTGCTGCTGACATTTCGCCCTATGACGCTGCCTGGGGTCGAGTCAGGATTCCTTCTCTTCACTCCCTATCTGTGGTTGCTCCGATATGCTTTCCTCCTGACTTATCTCAGGCTGTTCCTCTCGGCTTTCCGTTGGAACCTGAGGCATTGTCAGGGAGGAAGGTCCTGGGGAGGAAGGCATTGCCAGTTCCTCCCCTTCATCTTCCAGGTCCTCTTCCTCTGTCAGCACAGGCTCGGGAGTCGGGGCCACAACAACTCCATGATTGTGCAAATTTTTGGGACGTTTTGGACAAACCTCACTCACCTCTTTCCCTGTGTCTTTTCCAAACATAGAACATGGAGCTGATTCTAGATTTTAAGGGTAGGCAAATATTTGGTGGCTCTGCACCACACTTAACATTTGGATCATGTTTTAATATAGATGTATTTTTATGTCTGTAAGTCGCCCAGTTACACCTCATGGTAAGACGGGCAGCCAATAAATTTTCTAAATAAATAGTGAATTCACTACATTTGTGCAAAGGTTTATGAATAATAAATGGCTGAAAACTGAATAGACGTGAGCAATGTAATGAGATTGCTGATTGTAATGGTATTTATAGGCATCAGTAAGCTGTACAGTTTCATGGGAATTCCTCTCCCTTTGGCATCAGTCTGAGTCTATCTGAAGGGCTGGGTGACTTGTGGAATTAAACAGGCAGGAGCACTGAGCCCATGGCAGCAGATGAAGGGCATAGAGTCACAAGAGGACTGAGGACTAGAAACTTAGGAAGAGGTCCCAAAGGTGCTTTTTCAAGAGGCAACTGGACTTTCTGGTTTTTCTTTGAAGACGTTTTGAGCTTTTTCAGCTCTGAGTGGATGGAGGTGAATGGAAGGATCATCCAGTCAGAGCTGAAGAAGCTTCTTGGATGAGAAGCGAAACGTCTTCAAAGACAACCAGAAAGACCAGTTGCCTCTTGAAAAAGCTCCTTTGAGACAACCGTGACCTAGATGACTGAGAATCTCCACAGACTGTTAGGAAGAGGGGCTGGAAGATTTGGCTATATGGTCAGTGTTACCTACTTAATTAACTTAACAGTCAAAATATTCCTGAAATAAATTAACCCTAATGCCAAAATGGACAGCATATAAATTTAACAAATAAATAGGGAAAACATTATTGTGAAATAAAAATAAAAACACCATCATCATCATGAAGAATAAAAGAAGCAATACAACAAAAGAAGACTGGAGAAAATGATCTAACATAGTTAAGGCCCTCTAAAGTAAAAGCTTGAACCCTCAAATCATCTCCTGGCAAGACAGGAACACCTGGAGCTATTTTGCAAAGTCATCAAAAACAATGAAAGTATGAAGAGGACTTCCACCCTACTCCATCCCTCAGCCACACCTTATAAGAAGTAGATAATACAGGGCTGCCTGCTAATGATCTCAAAGAGCAACAGCAATTCCACTTGGAAGAAGTACAAGCTCTCCTTCCCGCTGTCAGCACCGATGGCAAAGAATTGACCCGTTCATAGCGTGAACAAACTTGGGCGTGTGACAGTGATCTTGTGGAGGTAACTGTGGGGCCCCAAAAGGACTGTAAAAAGTAACCGCAAACAACATAAGGGAAGGGGGGATTTGGGCTTTTCTGAGCCTCTCAACCTAGAATTCTTGGTCCTTTCCCCTCTAGATCAACGTTGCTATTACTCTGGGGGCACTAATTGGCCTTGGATTGTATTAAATGGGATCAGGCCTACATGTGGAGACAAGACGCTTGGCAGAGAAGGGAGAAAAGCAATAGCACTTCGGTCTTATATACCGCTTTACCATCCTCTCTAAGTGGTTTACAGACTCAGACTATTGCCCCCAACAATCTGGGTCCCCATTTTATGGACCTTGGAAGGAGATCTTATTCCATCCCGGTCAAATCAAATGGTGGTCCAGTCTGTTCTTGAAGAGCTCCAGCGAGGCAGCACCCACGACGCTGGGAGGCAGCGGTTCCATTCACTCTTCTCTCGGAAAAGTTCTCGTTATTTTTAGATTGGATCTCCCTTTAGCAAGCTTCCACCCGCTACTTCTTGCCCAGCCCTCTGCTGCTTCGCGGGATAAAACCGTATAAGCTTGCGCTTTTTTCCTATGGCGATTTGATGCAGTGGGGCGGCGCCTAGGGACGGGAGGTGGCCGGCTGCAGCTCGCTCTTTCAGTGACGAGTCGGAGGGCTATTATGTAGATTCAACGTTGCGAAACTTGGTCAGAGAAAAGCCCTCGCTCGGACGCTGCACGCTCAGGTGAAGAAGGGCGCTCTGGGTGTAGCGGGAAAACTTCCCTGGCGGTCCTCGGAAGGCCAACCCTACTCTTGGCGCCTACGGCCTGGGCTGTTGGCGAAGGGGGTTTCCCCACCTTTTCTTCTGCCGCGGGCCCAACCTTTGCATTCAGAGGTGAGAAAAAGGGAGAGGGAAAGAAGGGTAGAGAACTCCGTCCCCGGCCGACTCTTGGTAGCCGCGTTAATCGCTTTGACATCTGCTGAGGCGGCTCAGGGCGGAGTAAACGGCAGCAATTGCAGAGGGGCTGCCAGGTGTCGGCCACAGGAAAGAAGGAAGGGAGAGGCGGGTTACTTTGGCACCATGGATAGCTGTAAAGTATGGAGGCCGAGCGGTTGCTTCTTTTCTGGGAGTGGGAGTAAATACTGTGGAAGAGCAGGGATGGACTGGCACCTGTCGAGGTGGCGGGGAGAGGATGAGGCTCCTGGCTGTAGCCTAACAAGACTGAACGGGCAGACGGTAGAATAACTGGACCTCCCGGATCTGAATGTATTTCATGGTTGGCGCTTAGTGGAGCTGTGCCCTTTGAGGCTTCTGCAGAAACGTTCCTCCCCCTTTGCCTGAGAGTTAATCGCTTTCCAACAACAACTTTGAGGTGCATTCACTCCGGGGTCCTACGGATTGCGGGTTTTATTTTGCAAGCAGCGGGTGGACTAATTTGGGTCACACACTCGTGCTGCAAGTGCTGCTAAGGTCACGTGTAATGCGAGGATTGTGAGATTACTTCATTGCATTTTGGTGAGTAGTGCGTGTGTTTTCTAATGTGATAACTTTAATACTTTTGGGAGGCAAGAAGGAGAGCAACAGTGCTTTGTGGCTGTTGGACTGTGGTGGAAAAATTGTTCTTAAAACTTTTGTTAATAACATTGAACTAATTAAAAAGAAAAGAAAGACACTAAAAAGGAAGTAGAAAGTGCAGAACAGGAAGGAAGGAAAGATATAAATGTCTTCCCCCTTCATATAATATAAACAATTGTTATTTTACCACCTGTTTCATTTCAGCAAAGATCTCTTCTTCCCATATGTCATCTCTTCTCTTTATTAAAAAAAACCCTTCAAACCTTGTCATTAAGTCCTGGTCAGCAAAAATCCATTAAGGGCTACCAGGAATAAGGTATCTATTTTAACTTTGATCAAATAAAACTTTACATTCCTTTTATTTTCAAACATCTTGATGCTTAATCCCCTCAATGTCCTAGAACTTGATTTCTTGTTTTATTTTTATGGTTTTACCTATAGAAATTTCTCCTTAGTTCTTGGTTGCTTCTCTCCTTGATTAGTTTCCACCCATTGCTTCTTGTCCTGCCTTCAGGGGCTTTGGGGAATAGCTTGACTCCCTCTTCTTTGTGGCAACCCCTGAGATATTGGAACAGCTGCTATCATGTCTCCCCTAGTGCTTCTTTTCATTAGACTAGACATACCCGGTTCCTGCACCATTCGAATGCAATAAGATTTGTTTGGCATGATCTTTTTTTGAGGAACCCATGTTGGCTTGTGGTTATAACTTCTACGTGTTACAGATTTGTTGCTTATCTTTTCCAGGATTTCCCCAGGTATTGATATCAGGCTGATTGGTCAGTAGTTTCCTGGATCCATTTTTCCCTTTCAGCTCTTTTCCAGCCCTCTGGTAGTTCCCTGGTGCTCCAGGATATTTGAAAGATATGGTTCAGTGGTTTCGACATCATGCCTGCCAAGTCTGCTCCTTCAGAACTCTGGGATGTCGCTAAATGAAACATTTGTGAAGTGAGTTTTGCCCCATTTTACGACCTTTCCTGCCACGTTTGCTGGGCGAATCACCACAGTTGTTAAGTATCACAGTTGTTAAAGTGAATCTGCCTTCCCCATTGACTTGTCAGAAGGCCGCAGAAGGGTATCATATCACCCTGGGACACTGCAGTCATCATAAATGTGAGTCAGTTTCCCAAATGTCTCAATTTTGATCATGTGACCTTGCAATGGTCGTAAGTCACTTTTTAAAATCCATGTTGTAGCTTTGAATGGTCACTAAACGAACTGTTGTAAGCTGAGGACTACCTGTATTTCACGGCTGAGACTCAGTGGAGTTGCATTTTGAGGCTGAGGGTTAATTGTTTTCCAACAACAGCTTTGCTTTGAAGAGAGTAGAGTTTGTGCAGGGGTTCTGCGTGTTTGGGGGTTTTATTTTGCAAGCAGGATATGCTCTAGTTTGTGGTGGAATGATTAATAGGACTCATTGAGTACATTGTGGTGAGTAGGTGTGTTTTCTAGTCTTGTGATGAGGTTTCTGTGGTGGGCAGCATGAAGAAACACAGCGCTTTTTGTGACTCGAAGGCTTTTTGATTGTGAGGACTCCCACTGCAATGGAGGAAAAATAGTTTTCCTTTAAACATCTTTTGTAACAATTTTATTGAACATTACAGTTAAAAAGATAAGAACTAAAACCAAAGTAAAATAAAGAAAAAGGAAGTAGAAAGTGCAGAGAATTAAGGAAGAAAGAGAATCCAGAAAGTAATGACTTCCTCTCCATAATAAGCATAAACAGTTTTAATAAATTATCACTGTCTCTAACATTTCAGCCAAAGATGTCTTCTTCCCCTGTATCTCTTCTTCCAGTACCTCATCTCTTTTCCTGTAAACAAATATTTAAAACCTCTTCACTTATTCGAGTTAACAAAAGTCCATCAAAAGTTGCCAAAGATAACATCTAACTCAAATAAACCAACTTTACTGTTAGTTTTAACAATCTTCATGCTTAATCTCCCCAAATAATGTCCTAGAAATTGATTTCTAGTTTTATTTTTATAGGAGCTTCATGTCTCTTCTGCCAAGCACTGCTCTCTGGCTAATTTCTTGACCTGTTGTTCCTTTGCTATTAATAGTTGATCCTAAAATGTTCGTTGTCCATACTGAGGCTGATAGCAGGTTATCAAGTAATGAAATCAATTTAAAAAGAAAAGAACAAAGTCCGTCTTCCAAAATAATTTCTTTTATTTAGGAAAGCATCAAATTGGCAAAGTCTGTTGTAATTCTGGATCTGATACAACCCGGAATTACACCACATAATATTGGAAATTAGAAACAACCCCCAAAAGTCACATTCCCCAATAGAAGTAAATCAACGTTGCCTGGTGTCATCAGTCTCCACCTCCATGTCTCAGCAGGGTCAGCTTTTGTTGCCACAGGAAGGACAACCACCTAGCTTAAACAACTCTCTATCTCCATTCCTCCCACCTTAGGAATGTGGCAAGCCCGAAACCTTTCCCCCCATAACCAGCAAAGAGAAAGAAAGAAAGGGAATATATAATAAGGTTAAATAAAATGGCTACGCATATGTCAATTATGGGCTTGACAGGCCCCCTCATTTGAAAAGAACCTTCTGCAACAACATAGAATAAACAAAGATTGAAATGTGGTTAAACAAAATAATACAATACAGCAATTTAACCTCCTCTGCCACCCGCAGGATCTGTCAATTTTGGGCTTGACACTGATTTTGATATCTGCTGTTATTAGTTAGTCTTTCCATGTACTCTTTATATTAAATCTTAAATATGTCAACAATATTGAATGCAGGAATGAGTGATACCAATTTCTTTCCATGCAATCTGAATCCTGATTTATTTTTTGCAGACAGCTTGAAAGATGCCAGAAGAAATTAAAGGTGAGGCCTTCAGATCTTTTTTCACCTTCAGATCTTTTTTTCAACTACAGAAAGCAAGAGAAAAGTCCTAGAATACTGATGAAGTCAGAGGAAAACGCTTATTGGTTCTATGGCCAAAAACTTTGGTTTCTATTCCAAGCAGAGGAATCACGATAAGTAAAGCAGGCATGAATTGAAAAAGCAAACTTGGATGGGCAAAAGTTTTGATTTGCAATATCTGGAGATTGATTGATTTATTTATTTATTTATTTATTTATTTATTAATTATTCAGACTTGTATGCCGCCCCATCTCCGAAGACTCGGGGCAGCTCACAACTAAAACAACCACAATAAATAATTAAAAAAGAATTAAACAGATCACAAGCCCAGAATAGTAGATCTAAAATTCAAGATAATTTAACCCCCACCCCCGGCGAGGGGTCACAGCCTGGATTGGTCGAACAGCCAGGTCTTCAAATCATGGCGGAAGGTGCGGAGGTCAGGGGCCAGGCAGAGCCCCAGGGGTAGTTGGTTCCAGAGGTCAGGGGCTGCGGCGACAGAATAGGCTCGTCGCCGGGGGACCACCAGCTGGCATTGACTTGCCGACCCGACCCCGAGGAGTCCTTGCCTGTGTGCTCGCACAGGGCGGTTGGCACTCGATATCGGCCAGAGTCGGTCCCTTAAGTATTGAGGACCCATGTCGTGTAGGACTTTGTATGTTAAAACCAAAACCTTGAATCTCACCCGGAGTGCAACCGGCAACCAATGTAGACCACGCAGGAGGGGGGTAACATGGGAGAATCGGGGAACTCCCATCACCACCTGCGCGGCCGCATTTTGCACCAGCTGCAATCTCTGGATGGTATGCAAGGGCAGCCCTAAATAGAGAGCGTTGCAGTAGTCGAGTCTAGAGGTGACAAGAGCATGAGTGACTGTGCGCAGGGCATCACGGTCCAGGAATGGGCGAAGCTGACGAACAAGGCAGAGCTGGGCAAAGGCCACCCTGGCGATGGCCCCCACCTGCTCCTCCAACCGGAGCCATACATCCAGGAGGACCCCCAGATTCTGCGCCCTATCCACAGGGGGCAACACCTCTCCCCCTATGGCCAAAGATGGATATTCCTGGCTGGGCCGAGATGCCGGTATGCACAGCCACTCAGTCTTGGCTGGGTTGAGTCGAAGCATGTTCCCGTTCATCCAAATCCGTACCGCATCTAAGCACCGGGTCATCAGGAGAGGGCATCACTGATCTGGTTCGGGGTGGAGATGTACAGCTGGGTGTCATCCGCATACTGATGGTATCTCACCCCAAAACCACGGATGATCTCACCCAACGGCTTCATGTAGATGTTAAATAAAAGAGGGGAGAGGACCGACCCCTGAGGGACCCCACAAGAGAGCACCCTCGGGGTCGACCTCTGCCCCCTACCAACACTGATTGCGATCGCCCCGAGAGGTAGGAGGTGAACCACTGAAGAACACTGCCCCCCATTCCCAGCCCCCCGAGGCGTCGCAAAAGGATACCATGGTCGATGGTATCGAAAGCCGCTGAGAGATCTAATAGGACCAGGACAGAGGAAAAACCCCTGTCCCACGCTCTCCAGAGATCATCCATCAGCGCGACCAATGCCGTCTCCGTGCTGAAACCGGGTCGGAAGCCTGATTGGTACGGATCCAGGTGGTCCGCTTCATCCAGGAAGAGTGGAAACTGCCGAGCCACCACAATCTTAACAATCTTTGCCAAAAAGCGAAGGTTGGAGACTGGACGAAAGTTGTCTAACATGGTCGGGTCCAGGGCAGGCTTCTTCAAGAGGGGCCTCACTACTGCTTCCTTCAAGGCGGAGGGAAAAACACCCTCTCTCAGTGAAGCGTTGACAACTGCCCGGAGCCAACCGCAGGTGGCCTCCCTGGCGGCATAAGCCAACCAGGAAGGACACGGGTCCAACAAACGTGGTGGAACTCAGACGCCACATAGTCCTGTCCACTTCATCCTCGGAAACAGGATCGAACTCATCCCAGATAACATTAGCCAGACTACTTGTACCCTGTTCCTCAGACCACTGTAAATCGGAGGACAATCCGCTCCGAATCCGCGCAATCTTATCCGACAGATATTGACCAAATTCCTCAGCCCTTCCCCGCAACGGGTCCGCTCCCTCCCCCATACGAAGGAGAGAGCGGGTAGCCCGGAACAGGGTGGCTGGGCGGTTATCTGTGGACGCTATGAGGGCGGAGAGATAAGACCTCGCCGCTCTCTTAGCTACCAGGTAAGTCCTAATATGACTGGGTTCAAGTTAGAACTTGAGAAAAATGGTAAGAGAACTGGTTACCAGCAGGATTGTTTCCTTCAGTCATCCTTCGTTCTTACGATATAAAAGCTTTATTGGAAAAAATATGTAAATCTGGTGAACTAGGAAGAACATTTGAGAGGACTCTTCCAGGTGATCTATGTGTGGTGATCTTAAAGCTTAGAGGATCATACATACCTTCTTGTGCAAAAGCAAGCAAGTCTTCCAATGTGTACCAAAAAAGCAATGGAAATACCCCAGATCTAGGCCCCATTTTGTCCTATGACATGGGCACCACTTCCCAATATGAAATGTTGCAGAATGATCAATACTCATGAGATTTTTGGCAGTCATCTTGAGTTCTGCCTGTAAACTTTCAGCAGTGCAGGATTTAGGGATCTTACGAGTTTCAGCTACTTAAAGCTGGGGTCACCAACCTTTTGGACCTCAGGGACCACCAAACTCATAATTTTAAATCCCACGGACCAGTAATATGTATTTTGACTGACAGTGGCTTGCTGATATTGGTGGGAAAGTTGGTCTCATATTCCAGAGCTGCAGTAGTCACAAGACTGGCCCTTTGGTCACCCCAGAGCAGCTCCTCCAGTCCATGGCAGGCCGGTGCACCCGGTTGGAGGAGCAGCTGCTCTGGGATGACCAAAGGGCCAGTCTTATGACTACTGCAGCTCTGGAATCTGGGACCGACTTTCCCACCAACATCAGCAAGCCACCCTGGGGTGGATTTCCCTCCCCTGCCATTGGTCTTACCTTCCGGTTGCAGCTCGTGTGGCTCTACTCAAGGTTTGTGCTTGGCTGAAGGGTGGGGGCCAGCAGGTGGGTGAGCCATGTGGGTGGTGCAACTTTGTGTTCCCACACAGCCTGGATTAATTGCTTTGGGGGGAGTGCTTTCGGGGGGACATTTCTCTGCGGACCACCAAAATTTTCTCACAGACCACCAGTGGTCCCTGGCCCACCAGTTGGCAACCACTGACTTAAAGTATTCCCTTAAATTGTTTTGGCTGAGAAAGATACGGAGCCTCATTTGGGTATTGGGGGCAGTGTCTTCCCAAGACCAGAACTAGAGCATTCTTGGGGGTTTCCTGCTTCCTTCAGGGGCAGAAGGAGAGTCTGGGTATTGTGATCATTTGATTCCCAAGGTGACAACTACATCTTCCATGTATTGTCTTCTGCCTTCCAGTATTGGTAGAAGGAGTTTCTCGATACTGTGATTGTTTGACTCCTGAGATGACAACTGCATCTTCTCCTGGAAGCTGTGATGAAAAGAGGGCAAGAAATGCTGGCCATAACAAAGGTGAACACCTGCCTGGGGTCCTTTGAGGGGAAAATATTAAAGTGGGTGAAGCTGTGCCACACCTAAGTAAAAATCAGGATTCTTTATTCTCTTCCTCTTGGTTTTATAAAGAAGATGTAGGGTCTGTGCCTTCTTTTGAAAAGAAAAATGTCACACAAAACTGTCGCAAAGGTGCTTTTTTTCAGAAGGCAACTGGACTTCCTTGTTTTTTCTCTGAAGATGTTTTGCTTCTTATCCAAGAAGCTTCTTCAACTCTGACTGGCTGGTGGGGAATGAAAGCAAGGAATATAAAACCTTCCAGAAAACCTTCTTGGATGAGAAACGAAACATCTTCAAAGAAAAAACGAAAGTCCAGTTCTCTCCTGAAAAAAAGTCCATTTGGGACAACCATGACCTGGAAGACTGAGAATCTCTACAGACTTTCACGCAAAACTGACTTTAGGGCCAACACTACCTTTTGTGAGTTTCCCACATCACCTTGGTAGGTATTTCCCATTTCCAGGGCAGAAACCCTGCCACTGACTTTTTGGCCATTAGGGTTTGTGAGGGAAGTCCAGATCATCCATCTGAAGGGGAAGGAATTGATGTTGATACCATTGTCTCAAAGAACAAGATCTGATTAATTTTTGTAATGCTTTTTGGAGAAGATGGAAGTTTTCCACTCTGCTGTTCTATACTTGAACTGTACATTGTGATATTACATTTTAGGACTTGGATAAAGTGCTCACAGTTGTTGCCAGCTTTTTCTTCTGACAGGGCTATTCGGCATTTAAGAGTAAAGGGACTGAGATTGATGGTGTGTCTCCCACAAATGTGAGAAGGATATACGCTATTAGCCACTTGAGAGTCAAGTCGTAAAATGGGGCAAATTCACTTAATGTTTCACTTAACAGAAATGTTGGGGTCAATGGTGTTCATAAGTTGAGGACTATCTGTATGCTATGGTCTGAGCACAATCCTGGGTGGCTTATAAATCAATGAAAACATTAAAAACTTTAAACAATCAGAATCAGAACAGATCTGGGAGAACCTTGGAGTTTTTCTAGTCTAGTATTATTTCAGACATGCGACTGTCCAGTCTCTTCTTAAAGACTTCCAGTATTGGAGCATTCACAACTTCTGAAGGCAAAGCTGTTCCACTGGTTAATTGTCCTCACTGTTAGGAAATTTCTTCTTAATTCCAAGTTGCTTCTCTCCTTGATTAGTTTCCATCCATTGTTTCTTATCTGGCTTTCAGGTACTTTGAAGAAGAGATTAACCCCCTCCTGTTTGTTGCAGCCCCTTAAACACTGGAACACCGCTATCATGCCCCCCCCGGTCCTTCTCTAGACTAGCCAAACCCAAATCCTGCAACCATTTTTCACATGTTTTAGTCTCCAGGCCTTTAATCATCTTAGTTGCTCATCTTTTGCGCTTTTTCCAAAGTCTCAACATCTTTTTTGTAATGTGGTGACCAAAACTGGAATGCAGTATTCCAGGTATAATCTTACTAAGGCTTTATAAAGCGGTACTAATACTTCCTATGTGATTTTGATTCTGTGCCTCTGTTTACACAACCAAGAATTGTAGTAGCTTTTTTGGGTGCTGCCACACAGTGCTGGCTCATGTTTTAACTGATCGTCCACTAGGGCTCCAAGGTCCTTCTCACAGTTACTGTTTCTGAGCCACGTTTCGCTTAATCTGTACTTGTATCTTTGGCTTTTCCTGCCCAGGTGTAAAACCTTGGTTCACTCTGCATTAAATTTCATTTTGTTGGATAGGGCCCATTGCCATTGTTCAAGTCTGTCAAGATCTTTCTGGATCCTGAGCTTGTCTTCTGGGGTGTTGGCTATTCCTGCCAGCTTAGTATCACCTGCAAATTTGATGAGTTCCCCTTCTATTCCCTCATCTAAGTCATTTATGAAAATATTGAAGAGAACTGGGCCTAAGACGGAACTTCTGGTATCCCACTGCTTACTTTTCTTCATGTAGATGTAGTACCATTAAGGACTACTTGCTAAGTACAGTTAGCCAGTTAAAAATGCATCTGGTGGTGATGCTGTCTGTCTATCCCACATTTTTCAAGTTTATCAAGAAGTAGGTTGTGGTCTACTTTGTCAAATGTCTTGTTGAAGTTTAAATATACTATGCCCACAACATTTTACGAGTCTACTAATTTAGTCTGTCAAAGAATAAATAATGTAAATAAGAACATCATGAACTTGGTGGTGCAGGCTGTTAAATGCCTAGCACTTAGTTCCAGCTGCCTGTAATTATTGCAGGCTCGAATCCCACCAGGCTCAAGGTTGACTCAGCCTTCCATCCTCTCGGGGTAGGTAAATTGAGGACCCAAGATTGTTGGGGGCAATAAGCTGACTTTGTAAAAAAAATGCCGCTTAGTAATAAGCAGGCATATACAATGGAATGAAGGCTATTGCTGAACGCATTGGGTTGTATCCCAAAAATTGGAAGCCGCCCTGAGTCTCCGGAGAAGGGCGGCATATAAATGTAATTAAAAACAAAACAAAACTTCACTTCCTAATATTTTTCTGTCTGTTTTGTTTTTCAGCTCTCATACCTAAGTGCATTTCAGACAAACTATTCACTGTAGGAGCTATTGTTGTAATCGCAGCTTTGATCATTATTATTATTTCATTGGCTGGTAAGTAAGGAGAGATTTCTATTTAATGTTCTCCATTGTTTTGTTATTGTTATTGTTTAAATCAAGATCGTCCCATGCATGAATGATCACATTTAAGCCACAGAATGATATGGAAGGAAGTAGCAGCAACTAGAAATAGGGAGTGTCAAATAACTCAAAATGATGGTTGTACCAGTGCAATTGAATCCCAGTTGAAGCCCAGACTTTTTATTATTGATCTATTTATATTTATTTAGAAAATTTATATTGCTGCCTATTCGCACTTGGCAACTCAAGGCGGCTTACAGGAATATGTATGTATGTATGTATGTATGTATGTATGTATGTATTTATTTATTTATTTATTTATTTATTTGACTTATATGCCGCCCTATCTCCCTAAGGACTCAGGGCAGCTTACAAAGTAAAAAATAATACAAATATACAAATATTAAAAAACTATTAAATCTAAGGTCTCATAAATATGCCAATTAAAACTATGCTAAAAACCCTCCCCCCCATCAGTCCGGGTAGGCCAGTTGGAACAGCCAAGTTTTAGGCCACGGCGGAAGGAGCGGAGGTCAGGGGCCACTTGGAGCTGCAGGGTAAGCTGGTCCCATAGGGTGGGTGCGCCTACCAAGAAGGCCCTACCCCTGGGAACTGCCAGCTGACATTGCTGAGTCGACGGCACCCAGAGAAGGCCCTGTTGATGGGAGTGCACAGGATGCTGGGAAGCTGTTATCGGCAGCAGGGTCTCCCGCATATATCCTGGTCCAATGCCATGAAGGGCTTTATAGGTCAAGACCAGCACCTTGAATCTAAAAACATATATAAAAAATAAAACTAATAGAAGAAAATAATCAAAAATAAATTACTGGTAATAAACTAATATAAAAACCCCTTACCTGGGTGACAACACATCGCACAAGCCATTTAATGGGCTCCAACCCGCTCTGGGTTCCCCAGGCCCGCTGGCAGAGTCACATCTTCAGTGCCTTCTGGAAGAGTGTAGGTGTGTCAAATGTTGCCTGCATATCCAAAAAAGGCAAGAATGGTATTGCACTGCTGTGATTGCCTCTGGACATTTTTGACACTCACAAATGCCCCAGGAAGGGAATATTGCTATGTGAAAGTTAGGACAAGCCAATGCAGAAATACCAATAGCAATAGCACTTAGACTAATATATTGCTTCATAGTGCTTTACAGCCCTCTCTAAGTGGTTTGCAGAGTCAGCATATTTGCCTCCAACAGTCTGGGTCCTCATTTTACCGACCTTGGAAGGATGGAAGACTGAGTCAGATAACAGATAATCAGAGTTGGAAGGGACCTTGTAGGTCATCTAGTCCAACCCCCTGCCCAAGCAGGAAACCCTACACCATTTCTGACAGATGGGAGTCCAATCTCTTCTTGAAAGTCTCAAGTGATGGCTGTGCTGTCCAGCCAGTTTAGAGTTAATGGGATAGTTAGTTAGGAATTGAGAGCTGTCCCCTTAAGGGAATGCATCATGGTAAATGTAGTTAAGGTATCCTGGGAAATGTAGTCCATGTCATGTGGTCACATTTGTAATTCTGATTGGTCACTAAACTGACCCTTGTGGGGTTGGGGGAGGCTCCCTCACTCTAGCCTGAATCTTTTACCATGAGGTCGCTTCAATCATCAGCATGGTTATCATCATAAGGATGAGAGTTTAATATCTTTCTACACCATAATTCAGATGTGCAAAGGATTGGAGATTAAGAAGAACCTCGTCATAACTGTGAGTTGACAGGATGCCTGATGAACCAATAAAAAAGACTTTGTATAGATGCTTTGTAGAGTTGCTCTGTCTGCTTTATACCTATCTAGAGCGTAAAGCAGAACAATGGTGCTCCCACAACTTGTAAGGGCAAGCTGTTCAATTGGTTGATTGTTCTCACTGTCAGAAAGTTTCTCCTTATTTCCAAGTTAAATCTCTCCTTGTTCAGTTTCCATCCATTATTCCTTATCTGGCCTTTGGGTGCTTTAGAAAATAGCTTGACCCCTTCCTCTCTGTGGCAGCCCCTCAAATATTGGAAGACTGCTATCATGTCTCCCCTGGTCCTTCTTCTTCACTAGACTAGCCAGGCCCAGTTCCTGCAACCGTTCTTCATATGTTTTAGTCTCCAGTCCCCTAATCATCCTGGTTGCTCTTCTCTGTACGTTTTCTAGAGTGTCAACATCTTTTTATAGTGTGATAACCAAAACTGGATGCAGTACTCTAGGTGTGATCTTACTAAGGCTTTATAGAGTGGTATTAGTCAACCTTGAGCCAGTCAGGATCAAACTCCTAGCAGTGGTCAGAATCAGCCTGCAATACTGCATTCTAACCACTGCGCCACCAAGGCTCTGGGGACAGGAAGAAGAAAACACGATCCAACATAAACAAACTTGCTTTTGATTTTAATGCCTTTTCATTCTCGACCATTTCTTTTTTTTATCGCACAAACCCAAATAAAGTAGTTCTCAATCAGACCACAGAAGTAGACCACAATTGAGTTCCAGATTTATGTTCTTAAGTGAGACATTTGTTGAGTGAGTTTTGCCCCATTTTACGATCTTTCTTGTCAAAGTTGTTAAGGAAATCATTGCATTGCAGTTGTTAAATGAATCCAGCTTTCTCATTGACTTGTCAGAAGTCAGAAGGATCGCAAAAGCTGATCATATGACCCCAGGATGCTGCAACCATCTTAAATATGAACCAGTTGCAAAGTATTTAAATTTTGATCGTGTGACCAAGGGAATGCTACAACAGTCAAAAATATGTGCTTTTTTTGTGGCAAGACATTGGAAGTGGCTTGCCCATTTCCTTCTCCTTCTAAGGCTTGAGAGAGAGTGACTGGCCTAAGTTTAGTTTAGTTTAGTTTACTTTATTGTCATTGCACCTCGTACAACGAAATTGAATACCATCTTCAGTGTACATTATGACTATGAAAATAAACACACAAACACATCCTTCACATTCTATACATTGAATTGAAAACCCCTGATATTGCATTAATATTGCACTATACAGTAGAATTCAATAGAGGTACTGCCCTGGGATAGAAGCTGTTTTTCAGCCTATTTGTCCTTGTTTTTATTATCCTAAGGTAACTCAGCTGGGTTTTGTGTCTAACCCAGGACTAGAACACATTGCAATTTAAGTGAGGTACCTTAATATTAACTATTCAAACCTTGTTGTCAGAACTGTAGTGGATTGTGAGTTCTATCATTTGTCCATTTTGCTTTATTTCTAGTTAAAAAGACAGAAACATGTCCGCCTTGCCCTTCCCTTGTAAGTGTTGCCTGCCCAGAGTCCTGGATTAAATACAATGGAAAATGTCTCTATGTATCAAAAGAAGAAAGGGATTGGCTTCTCAGTTTAGAGACCTGTTCTTCATTTAATGCCTCCTTGGCTGTGATTGATACTCAGAAGGAATTGGTAAGGAATAAGGAGACATCATGATTAATTTCTTACACTTTCTTCCTTCAATTAGTCTTTTAAATGAGGACTTTACATCATCTCCCTTCTTCCTAGGAGTTTTTGGTGGATATTTTCTGTTCCTCTCATTGCTGGTTTGGTCTCTCAAGAAAAGTTAACCAGATCTGGAAATGGCCCAATGGCTCAGAGTTTAAAAATCAGTAAGTAAGGTTTTATTTCTTTACTTTTAGGATCTATAGAGCTATTTAACTATTCGAAGTATTTTCATGCATCTTACTTCAGTTTCAATGGCTGAAACAAGAATAAATATCAGGGTAATTTTTACCTAAGGCTCTCTCTGCAAAAAATAAGGCACCAAAAGGAAAAGAGAAGGGCTCAGGGAATAGTATGTTGACTGATGTGTTTTAAAGCTGGCAATCTTCCTAGAAGGATCATTTTTGCAATGCTAATTTCTGCCCATGCAGATAGTAGTAATTCCTTGTTCTTTCTGCAGGTTTCCAGTGCGAGGAGAAGGCTCCTGTGCATATCTGAACGGAAAAGGGGCCAGTAGTACCATATGCTCCATGGAGAAACGTTTTCTCTGCAGCCGGCCAGAAAGTTACATCAAGGCTGGAACGAAGGGGAGCTCCTGGCTGGGAGAAATATGCGGGGGAGGGCAGAGCAATAAGGCCATCGAGTGACAGCATCTCAGGGAGGTCTGAACATTTTGTCTGAGTTTTTCCTCTTCTTTAAAGCTAAAATGTTTAAGAAGTATATTTAAATAACCCTAATGACCTCAGTCCTGAATTAGCTTTTAGTAATGTTTGCTTTAGAATTAAGGCTAGCTAATTAGGAGCTGTGGTGCCACATTGGTTAGAGTGGAGTACTGCAGGCTACCTCTGCTGCTTGCTGGCTGCCTGCAGTTTGGCAGATGGAATCCCACCAGGCTCAGGGTTGACTCAGCCTTCCATCCTTCTGAGGTGGGTAAAATGAGGACCCAGATTGTTGAGGGGCAATATGCTGACTCTGTAAAACTGCTTAGAGAGGGCTGGTAAGCACTGTGAAGCATATATATGTTTAAGTGCTATTGCTATTGGTTTGCACATGACTGTTGTCTTATTCCCCATGGTCATGTGATCAAAATTTGGGTGCTTGGCAACTGGCATGTATTTCTGACAGTTGCACTCTCCTGGTCATGTGATCAACATTTATAACCTTCCTTACTCTGCTCTAATTCTAATCATTCTAATTCTTATTCTATATTCTATTCTAATAATTCTAATAATTCTCATTCCAATAATTCTAATTCTATTCTAATAATCCTCATTCCAATAATTCTAATTCTATTCTAATAATTCTCATTCCAATAATTCTAATTCTATTCTAATAATTCTCATTCCAATAATTCTAATTCTATTCTAATAATTCTCATTCCAATAATTCTAATTCTATTCTAATTCTTATTCTATATTCTATTCTAATTCGAATCATTCTAATTCTATTCTAATTCTAATACTCATTCCAATAATTCTAATTCTATTCTATTCTCTACTCCTTTTTTCTATTCTATTTTCTATTCTATTCTCTACTCCTATTTTCTATTCTATTTTCTATTCCTTATTTTATTCTCTTCTCTATTCTATTCCTATTCTGTTCTATATTCTATTCTATTCTCTTCTATTGTTATTCCTATTCTATTTTCTATTCTATTCTATTCCCCCATCCATTGTCCCTTCTGGAGAATTCCAAATTTCCTAATACATCCATGTAACACCACTGCTTCTCAATGTGTTACATGTTTATCTATATAATAATTTCAACTCCCTTGCACTCCTCCTATATCATCTTCCAAGAACAGAGGTAGTATTCAGCAGGTTCTGACCAGTTCTGGAGAATTGGTAGCGGAAATTTTGAGTAGTTTGGAGAACCGGCAAATACCACCTCTGACTGGAGATTTTACAGTATCCTTCCCCTGCCACGCCTACCAAGCCACGCCCACAGAACTGGTAGTAAAAAAAAATGAATCCCACCACTGTCCAAGAAGCTTGAGAGTTACATCAAGAGAGGAAGCTGACTGCATGGGCCTATTTTATCCCAGCATCAGAAAACTAACTCATTTCCTCTACTGCAAGCCAAAAGGGCCTTGGTGGCTCAGGCTGTTAAATGCCTAGCACTTAAGTTCCAGCTGCCTACAATTACTGTAGGCTCGAATCCCACCAGGCTCAAGGTTGACTCAGCCTTCCATCCTCTCGGGGTAGGTAAATTGAGGACCCAAGATTGTTGGGGGCAATAAGCTGACTTTGTAAAAGTGCCGCTTAGTAATAAGCAGGCATATACAATGGAATGAAGGCTATTGCTGAGCACACTGGGTTGTGCTCCAAAAATTGTAAGCCACCCTGAGTCTTCGGAGAAGGGCGGCATATAAATGTAATTAAAAAAAAAAATTCTTACATTTCAGATATGCTCGTATCTTTGGGAGAAAGAATTGTCTTTATTATTAGTTGTTTTACATTATTTAGTCACTTTTTTACATGTAGCAAATGAAGGCTGACATGGCTACAATCCTCATAATGAGCCTCTGCTAAAAAGCTGTTTATCTAACTTGCACTTTAACACTTCTCTACTACCTGACTTCTTTGAAAGATCCCATTCTATGCTCTGTAATTTTAAAACAATATCCTTTTGTTTATTTTATTCACACTCCTGTTTGTTATTCAAGTGATTACAAATAATGGCTAAATGTAAGTTGCCATTATTTCCTCAGTCAGACAAAACTAAATTTACAGATTTCTCCTGTGTTATTTTCCAAACCTTCATTTTAGAGTCCAGCCAGCTTCTATATTTGCCTTACAGTTATTACTGGAAAGTTTCCCTTGAACCAAAATTGGTTCCTGTTGTCTTCATGGGCACATTCATGCAGGTTGTATATCAGGACTATGGGTAAGGATTTGTCTTCTTTCAGGGAGTTATAATCTGTGTCAATTGGGCTGGATCCCTAATGATGGCTTGTCATACTGAAGATGGCTAATGGACTAAGGAAAGATTCTGCCTCCGTACTGTTTGTGCCTTGCTCCTTTCCTTGCCATCTTTATTATTTTTAATGTTACCGTGTTTCCCCGAAAATAAGACACTGTCTTATATATTTTTTGGCTCCCAAAAACACACTAGGTCTTATTTTCGGGGTAGGTCTTATATATTTATGGTGCCAAATAGTGGGTGTGAGTGTGTAGGGGGGGGGTGTTTCGCGGGTGCACGGTTGCTCCCTGAAAAGTCTTCCTGGAACTGGAGATTTACACTAGGTCTTATTTTCGGGGTAGGTCTTATATTAGGGCAGGTTTAGAAAATAGTGCTAGGTCTTACTTTCGGGGTAGGTCTTATTTTCGGGGAAACACGGTAGTACTTAATATTGCTTTCTTTACTGCTTGACAGCCCACCTCTAGGCAAGATGGGCAGCATATAAATTCAATAAATAATAATCCTGGAATGCTTATAATTCCTGCACCAGAGGGTGCTTTGGATTTCATGCAGAAGGTGGAAAAGTGCTAATATGTCATCTGCCTGCAACTCATTCAAAGTAGCTGCTTCTATTTGCATTGCATTGCAAAGCAAAGCATATCCAAAGTACTGTAAATCTTAACCCAGTGTTAAAAAAAACAAACCAAAATGAGAACACCTTTTAAAATCCATGTCATAGCTTCAAAAGGGAAACTAATGAGAATTGGCACGGAGCAGTGGTTCAGATATTGAATTTTGTGAAGGAAACCCCATTTAAAATCCAACCTCCATCAGTGGAAGCTCATGATGGGAGCCTCACCCTAAACTCAGCATAACTGACACCAGCATTTGTTAGAAGATTTGAAGGAAGGACCTTCTAACTGTACTCCGTTTGTGCCTTATTCCCTTGCTTGCCATTTTGGTTAATATTCAAGCTATTTTAGTGTGACTATTTATTATTTTAATGCGTTTTCATTGTTTGATGTTTGATATGACTGACATATAACTTTAATAAATAATGCTTGTGTTTGCTGCATCAGAGTGTATTTTGAATTTCATGTGGAAGGTGTAGAAGTGCTAACATGGCATCTGCCCACATTTATTAAAGTAGCTGCTTCTATTTCCAGCATTGCAAAGAATAGAATAGAATAGAATAGAAGAATAGAATAGAATATGTCAGATCCATGTATCTGCCATTCTTCAATGGAAGAAGGGGGGGGAGTTGGTACAAGTGATCCTTTTTGACATAACCTGAATATATTAAATCTTATATTGAATCTGTATAACTGCACATGATATACAACTGGAGGACTGGAGCCAGATGGCTAGAAACTTGTCACCTCTTAGAGAGATAGCAAGAGAAGGGACCATAAAAATTCCAGCTCTGGAAGATACTCCCTGGGAAAATCCTCTAAGATATGTTCCCAGGAAAGGGGAGGGGGGAATTAACATGTTGGTTCTTTGTTTGATTAAATGCACATCTAAATAAGGGGAGGGGTTCTAACTCCCTTTATCTATTACTGTATTCCTGGAAGCACCTTAGCTTCTGCTTTCACTAGTACTGGATTCACTTCCTTTCAATAAAGGATTCCTTTTGAAATACCTAGTTTTCAGAAGTTCATTCTTTTCAGTTGAAGGGGAAAAGTCCATTGCTTACATAAAGCAGAATCTGCAATAGAGGTCAACCCAGAGAGGATTTTTTTAAAAAAACTTCACTCTACCGAGGGGACCCTGCAAAAATGTCTGAATATAGCAAGGAGCAAGGGGAAGCCAAATGCTGGGGAGAAACCTCGACAACTACCCAGACAGACACTGACTTTGAAGCTGCCTGCGAAAACTCCACAAAGCCCCGGTGGTCTATAGGCGTAGGAAAGAGAGAGAGCTGGGACAGAAGAACCAAGGGAGTAACCCTCGCCCAAGGTAACCATAAACTTGGGTGGAAAATGGAGCTGGAGGCCCTCTCTGATCAGGAAGAATGGGTCAAGGAACCACTGGCAGATGACCGACTGAAATGGTACATAAATCGCCTCGTGAGGGAAGCCCTGGAGGACCTCAATGTGAAGGATGAACCAGGTCACCAACGTAGGAGAGTGAGTGAACCAGAAATTGAGAGAACCCGAGCCATCATCCCTGATCCAGCTGAGAATGATCAGGCATTGGAACAAGATGGAGGACCAGCAGCCATACCAGGTACCTGACCCCTTGCCACCCCAGAGCAGGGGATTAACCCTGGCCAACGCAGAGACATACAACTGCAGAGAAAGGTTCCACCCTTGGGGGTAAAATTCGATGGGGACCCCCATAAACTGGGATTTTTCCTGGTGCAAGTCCTCACCTACAAGCAAGAACACGGGCGGAATTTTCCGACCCAGGGGGCCCAAATGCGAGTCATCGCCCTGGCCTTAGAAGGGGCAGCAGCCAGATGGATGGTGACTCTCCACAATGTAAATGCCCCAGAACTGAGGAACCTCGATGGATTCATGACAACCCTATGTCATTGCTTTGAAGACCCCCTCGCCGATAGAAAAGCCCGCAACCGCATTAGAGTCATAAAGCAAGGCTGCAACCCTCTAAGAAACTGGGATCAAAATTCATTGGACCATTTTCCATCACCAAGATTATTAATCCTGTTACACTAGAACTTCTACTTCCCAAAACACTTAGACAGGTTCATCCAGTATTTCACTGTAGCCTACTCAAACCAGAGATCACTTCAAACCTTAGACCCCCCCCTTCCCACACCTCCAACTCCCTTTATGGTACATGGGGAACAACATTTTGAAATTAAAGATATCCTTCATTCGTGCACTCAACGTGGATCCACACAATATTTAGTAGCTTGGAAACACCTTCCTTCCTCAGAAAATTAGTGGGTAGCCAAACAACATGTAAAAGCACTCACATTACTACAGAAGTTCCACCTGAAATACCCTCACAATCCATCCTAGCTTGTAAATGTAACACATGTTTTATGTCTTCCAGGTGGATTTCTCAAATTTTTGAGAAGGGCAGTATGTCAGATCCATGTATCTGCCATTCTTCAGTGGAAGAAGAGGGGGGGCAGTTGGTACAAGTAATCCTTTTTGATGTAACCTGAATATATTAAATTTTATATTGAATCTGTATAACTGATGATATACAACTGGAGGACTGGAGCCAGATGGCTAGAAACTTGTCACCTCTTGGAAAGATAGCAAGAGGAGAAGGGACCATAAAAATTCCAGCTCTGGAAGATACTCCCTGGGAAAATCCTCTAAGATACGTTCCCAGGAAAGGGGAGGGGGGAATTAACATGTTGGTTCTTTGTTTGACTAAATCCACATCTAAATAAGGGGAGGAGTTCTAACTCCCTTTATCTATTACTGTATGCCTGGGAGCACCTTAGCTTCTGCTTTCACTAGTACTGGATTCACTTCCTTTCAATAAAGGATACCTTTTGAAATACCTAGTTTTCAGAAGTTCATTCTTTTCGGTTGAAGGGGAAAAGTCCATTGCTTACAGAATAGAATAATAGAACAGAACAGAACAGAACTCAGATTCACTGACCCCTGTGGCCACCCCCTGCACACCCAGTCTAAAACTTGTGAAAGAGTGTTTGGCAATGTCCATAGCTGACAGTGGAGAGTGGAGATCTTCAATGAGCAGGATCTGGTGTGCAGGTGCTGGATCGTCAACCAGAGTAAGACCTGGGCAATAGCTCAAAGCATCTGTGTGGCATAAATGTTTACCTGGGCGATGGATTAGTGTATAATTATATGAAGCGAGAAATACCGACCACCTTGTCAAACGTGGAGAAAGGATTTGTGGTGTCTGGCGGTTGCCAGCAACTAGTCCCAAAAGAGGTTTGTGGTCAGTAATAAGTTCGAAGGGGCAACCATACACATATACATGGAAATGTTTAACACCTGCTACAATTGCCAGGGCCTCTTTGTCCAATTGACTATAATTGTGTTCTGCAGGAGATAATGTTCTTGAAAAAAACGCAATTGGCAATTCAGCTCCACTTGGTAACCTGTGACTAAGCACCGCTCCCACCTCATAAGGTGGTGCATCGCAGGCAAATGTGAGGGGAAGACATTCACTATATTGGATAAGAACCTTGTCAGATGTAAGCAAACTTTTGATAGTCTTGAATGCCTTAGATTCCTTCTTCCCCCAAACCCATGGTGTGTTACTGTCCAAAACTCTGTGTAAGGGTTTGGCTATTGAAGATTTGTGTGGAATAAACATGGCATAGAAATTCACAAGTCCCCAAAACGCTTGCAGCTGTGTTTTGTTGGTAGGGGCTGGTGCTTCTTGTATAGCTTGGACTTTAGATGGTGTAGGATGAATGCCATCAGCGTCTATCAAAAATCCTAAAAATTCTACCTGAGGTACAGCAAAATGGCATTTTTCCTTCTTTAATTTGAGCCCTATTTTTTGGAATTGTCCTAGTACTGCTTTAAGTCTATCCATCAACTCATTTATGTTTGCAGCAGATACCAAAACATCATTGAAATAGGGGATAACCCCTGGTATACCCTGCAGAAGACACTCCATTAAGTTTTGGAATATGCCGGGGGTAGCATTGACGCCAAATTGCAGGCGTTTACACTTAAATGCTCCCCTATGGGTTACTACCGCCTGCCCCTCAGCAGAGGCCTCATCCACGGGCAGTTGCTGGTAGGCCTGAGCCAGATCCAGCTTGGCAAAGATTGACCCCCTGCCCAAAGAATGTAAAAGGTGCTGAACCACTGGCACTGAGTAAGCACACTGTTGTAAAGCTAAATTAATCGTACTTTTGAAATCCCCACAGACGAATTGAACCATCACGCTTAATGGGAGTCACTATTGGTGTTTCCCAACGTGCATGGTCCACTGGTTCAAGAATCCCTCGAGCCAGGAGCTTATCAATTTCTGCATCCACTTTTGGCTTAAGTGCAAATGGCACTCTTCTATTTATTTATTTAATTTTATTTATTTATTTATTTATTTATTTATTTAATTCATATTTATATGCTGCCCTTCTCCAGAGACTCAGGGCGGCTTACAATGTTTGGAGCACAACCCAATGTGCTCAGCAATAGCCTTCATTCCATTGTATATGCCTGCTTATTATAAGCAGCGTTTGTTACAAAGTCAGCTTATTGCCCCCAACAATCTTGGGTCCTCAATTTACCTACCCCAAGAGGATGGAAGGCTGAGTCAACCTCGAGCCTAGTGGGATTCGAGCCTACAGTAATTGCAGGCAGCTGGAACTAAGTGCTAGGCGTTTAATAGCCTGCACCACCAAGGCTCTAGGTTTTAGACGCAAATTAAATTAGGGATCCAAATTAAAGGCAATGGGAGTACCATTGTATTTATTTATTTATTTATTTATTATTTGAACTTATATGTCACCCCATCTCAAGACTCGGCTTACAACTAAAAAGCAAAGAACAATAAATACATTAAAAAACAATTAAATCAAAATTATAAGCCCAAATATTTATAAAATGAGTTAAAATTTAAAATAACCCTCCCCAAAGGGTCACAGCCCGGTTGGTCAAATAACCAGGTCTTCAACTCGCGGAAGGTGCGGAGGTCAGGGGCCAGGCGGAGCTCCAAAGGCAGTTGATTCCAGAGGTCAGGGGCAGCAACAGAAAAGGCTCGTCGTCGAGGAACCGCCAGCCGGCATTGCCGACGGAACCCCGAGGAGTCCTTGCCTATGAGCTCGAACAGGGCGATCGGTGTTTGACATCGGAAGAAGGCGCCCTTAAATATTGAGGACCCATGTCGTGAAGGACTTTGTATGTTAACACTAAAACCTTGAATCTCACCCGAGCGCAACCGGCAACCAATGCAGGCCGCAGGAGGGGGTCACATGGGAGAACCGGGTAACTCCCATCACCACCCGCGCCGCATTTTGCACCAGCTGCAATCTCCGGATGGTATGCAAGGGCAGTCCCAAATAGAGAGCGTTGCAGTAGTCAAGCCTGGAGGTAACAAGGGCATGAGTGATCGTCGCAGGGCGTCCCGATCCAGAAAAGGGCGAAGTTGACGAACAAGACGGAGCTGGGCAAAGGCCCCCTGGCAACGGCCCCCACCTGCTCCTCCAACCGAGCCGTACATCCAGGAGGACCCCAGATTCGCCCCTATCCACAGGGGGCAGCACCTCTCCCCTATGGCCAAAGATGGATAATCTTGACTGGGTCGGGACGCCGGTATGCACAGCCACTCAGTCTTGGCCGGGTTGAGTCGAAGCATGTTTCCGCTCATCCAGTTCCGCACGCATCCAGACACCGGGTCATCAGGAGAGGGCATCACTGATCTGGCCTGGGGTGGAAATGTACAGCTGAGTATCATCAGCGTACTGATGGAATTTCACCCCAAACCACGGATGATCTCACCCAGCGGCTTCATGTAGATGTTAAACAAAGGGGGAAAGGACCGACCCCTGAGGGACCCCACAAGTGAGGGCCCTAGGGGACGACCTGACCCCCTGCCAACACCGATTGCGACCGCCCGAGAGGTAGGAGAACCACCAAGAACGGTGCCCCCACTCCCAACCCCCAAGGCGACGCAAAAGGATACCATGGTCGATGGTATCAAAGCCGCTGAGAGGTCTAATAGGACCAGGACAGAGGAAAAACCCTATCCCGAGCCCTCCAGAGATCATCCATCAGCGCACCAATGCCGTCTCCGTGCTATACCCAGGTCGGAAGCCCGATTGATACGGATCTAGGTAGTCCGCTTCATCCAGGAAAAGCGGAACCTGTTGAGCCACCACACTCTCAACAACCTTCGCCAGAAAACGAAGGTTGGAGACTGGACGAAAGTTGTCTAACACAGTCGGGTCCAGGGCAGGCTTCTTCAGGAGGGGCCTCACCACCGCCTCTTTCAAGGCGGCGGAAAGACACCCTCCCTTAAAGAAGCGTTGATAACTGCCCGAGCCAACCGCAGTGGCCTCCCTGGCGGCATAAGCCAGCCAGGAGGGACACGGGTCCAATAAACATGTGGTGGAACTCATACCGCATAATCCTGTCCACTTCATCCTCGGAAACCGGGTCAACTCATCCCAAATAACCAGACTCCCTGCACCCCTTCCTCAGACCACTGCAAATCGGAGGACAACCCGTCACGAATACGAGCAATCTTATCCGACAGATATTGAACAAATTCCTCGCCCTACCCGCAACGGGTCCGGCCCCCCTCTGGCTGAAGGAGGGAACGAGTAACCCAAACAGGGCGGCCGGGCGATTATCTGCGGGCTATGAGGGTGGAGAGATAAGATCTTCTCGCCTCTCTCATAGCTACCAGGTAAGTCCTAATAAAGGCTCTCAGCTGGGCTCGGTCGGATTGGGAACGGGTAAACCTCCACCTGCTCTCTAAACCCCTTCGATGGCGCTTCATCTCCCGGAGCTCCTCAGTATACCAAGGAGCAGCCGAGATCCACGGCACAAGGGGACGATGGGGACAACCCTGTCGAGGGCCTCCGACGCAGCCCGTTGCCAGGCTATTGCCAGATCCTCGGCAGAGCTGTGAGCAAGGGAAGAAGGAAAAACCCCAGTTCTGCCTGGAACCTCTCAGGGTCCATTAGGCGTCTGGGGCGGAACCATCTAGGTGGCTCCTCATCCCAGCAGTGGGGGGGCCTGTTGGAAGACCAGCCTTAGGAGATAGTGATCAGACCATGGAACAGGCAGAGTCGTAATAGCGACCTGCCCTCTGTCACTCCGCCACTGCTCAGAGATAAAAACTAGGTCAAGAGTATTTCCCCTCCATGAGTAGGACCTTGAATCAACTGGGTCAGGCCCATGGCCTCCATAGAAGCCATGAATTCCTGGGCCACACCCGACCCCCCCAAGGAAGGCAAGTTGAAGTCCCCAAGACCATAAGGTCCGGGAGCTCCACCGCCACCCCAGAGAGGAGATCGAGGAGCCCAGGCAGAGCCGCTGCCACACAGCTGGGGGAAAGGTATGCTAGCAGCAAGCCCACCCGCCCATTTGGCCCCCATCTCAGGAGGAGGATCTCACTCCCGCCTATCTCTGCAACAGAGACCTCCCTCGAAACAAGGTCTCCCGAATAACCACGGCCACCCCACCACCCCTACCCTGAGCTCGTGGCGGTGCAAGACCGAAAACCTGGTGGGCATAACTCAACCAGAGGAACACCCCCTCTGGGCCCAACCAGGTCTCAGTGATGCAAGCCAGGTCCGCAGCCTCCTCCTCGATGATCTCCGGAGGAGGGACGATTTGTTAGCCACAGACCTGGCATTAAAATACACCAGCCTAAGCCCAGGGATCCTGGTTCCATTGCCCCTTGGGAGGAGGCCATAGGGTCGGAACGCGCAACCGGCCTTAAATGTCGGTGCTGCGTTCCCATAACCTGATATGGCCCTATGCCTCGCGTCCTCTTCCAATCCCGACCACCCTGGGAATCGCTGCCCCCACCTCAGGGCCCAGAGCCCCGCCGCCCCCAACCCCCACACACTCCCACCGCCCCGGCTGCAAAGTGACCCCTGCACCCCCCCTCCTCCCTAACCCTTTAAAACAACGAATTAAAAATTTTAAAATTCGACCCTTAGATCTTAGTTTAAAATTTAGCCCATTGATTGCAGCATGCCACCTCTCGGGATCCCAAGATCCGTCATTAAGGTAAGCTGTTGATAATCCCTGGGCCAACTCAAGGACAAGGGTGCAGTCCTAAGTGCCCACAATTCGGCAGTAAAAACCCATAAGATAGTTAAGGGGTCAGAGTATAGTATGGCAATACATAGCAGGGTAATGTTGTTAAAAAAACCAAATGGAGAAAAAGAATACAGGCTACAGCAGTCAAGAATTTCAGTCTCAAAACGGTCTCTCACACCCGTTTAGACCAAAGATGACAAAAATGGCAGTCGCTCTCTCACTGCGAAAAGCCAACAAAAAAATCTTGAAAACTGCAGGGTTAGATGTAAAAACTCTCCACTCTCCCACAGTAGAGATAATCCGCCCATCATCCTCTCACAACAATGGGACCTGTCCAAACAAAGTCCTGGTAAAAGGAGAGGTCCATGATATTTAAAACCGTGGTCATTGGATAAAGATGATAAATATCTCCACAACTTCCGTGGAGACAAAGAAAAGCCAGATGATCAAGTAGATATTAAATACGGCAGATAATTCAGCGTGACACCATCAGTTCGAACAGTTCGATAGGCAGGAATCCAAAGGAACCCAACAACGGGCTCCTTGAAGGCAGGGTCCAGGGCCACAGAAATTTGCCAACCGCAGGGGAATATATATATATTCCATCCCCCGCTAGGCAAGTCACAGCCCACCCGACCCCAAAGTCAATCCAGCCATTGAAGGAGAGGAGCATTCAAGGGCCTGGATCTGGCCCACGGAAAACGCCCCCAAACAGTCCAGGGGCTCACCGGCTGGCACAGAATCCACAATGATAACCGCCACCTCTGTCCTGGTTCTATCATGGTTCCGACCGGTGCAGCCTCCGTGGTCCCAAAACAAACAGGCCACCAGGCCACAGGACTCGTCATCCCGGCTGGAAACCACTCCTCAGGCGCTGCCCCTCTCCATCCAACTGGGTCAGTATTTGCCTAATCCCCCATCAAACACAGTGGCAAATTCTTTAGTTAAGGTTTCTAAGTAAGAGCCATTTATATTGTTGATGCCAGTGATGCCAAGCCCAAAAGATTCGAACCAATCAAGCCCTAATAGGCTAGGGAGGGAACCTTCCACAATGACTAATTGAAGTCACCCTCTAAACTGTTTAAACTGAACCCTAAATTTCCCTGACCCAATAATGGGGATAGCCTTACCCTGGTAATCCTTAAGTTTTAGAAAACATGGTTTCTGATGTTTCTTTGCTATTTTGGACACTAATCATTTAATAGTGCCCCATGACACTAAGGATAAAGCAGAATCTGTGTCAATCTCCATCTGACAGGGTCTTCCCTCTATGCTAACGGTGAGGTGAATTTTTTTCCTGATGGCAGTAGTAGTTTGACCAATGCCCAATTTATTCAGGTGATTATCCCTGATAATTGTGAAACAGCCATCCCCTTTTCTTGGCTGTTTCCGAGGGGTTCCCTTCTCAAAAGATTGCCTTGGCTGTGAAGAAACAGCTGGCATAATGGACCTACAGACCCTGGCTATGTGGCCTCTTTTACCACAACACTGACAATTGGCATTTTTGAATCTGCAAACTGTGCGTGGGTGGTTCCCACCACAGCCCAAACAACCTAATTGTCAAGGGTGTCTGTCAATCAAGGGTGTCTGGGATGAGTTTGTTCCTGTTGGCCCTGAGGATGTGGACAAGGCCCTGGGAGCAGTGAATGCCACCACCTGTTTATTGGACCCTTGTCCCTCCTGGCTTGTTTTGGCAGGTCGGGAGACGGGAGATTATAAACGCTTCTTTGGGTGAGGGGTATGTTCTGCACGCCTTGAAAGAGGCTGTGGTTAGGCCCCTCCTCAAGAAGCCTTCCCGTTAAGATCTGGCTTTGTCGGAGGGCATGGTATTGAGATCTTGAGATTTTGCTTTTCCCCCATGTATGTTTTAGATTGGTATGAATGAGGTTTTTTGTTTTTATATTGTATAGAAATTGTTTTTATCCTTATTGTACACCGCCTCGAGTTCCCCTTTGGGGGAAGTGAGACGGGATATAAATCTAATAAATAAATAAATAAATAAATACGAGGCATGTGGAGGCTGAAAACAGGATGCGGAGGCTGAAAATGGGGCACACGGAGGCAGCAATAGGCTATGGCAATCCCTGCAGCCTGAAACAGCTGATCATTGGGAGGCTGATCCTACCAACTATCAGCTGCTTGTGCTAATCAGGCTGTGTTGAAGGTGACCAGGCTGTTTGCTGTTTGCTGCAATGAGGCAAATTGCTGGGAGGCAGAGGCAGATTTCCCCCACCCCCTTGTTTTCCCTTGTTTCCCTCCCCAAAAACTTACACTTCAGAGCGTCTTATATTCTGAAAAATAAAATAAAGTCAAATAATTAGTGTAACATAAAAAGAAAGAAATTCTTTCTCCCACAGCTGCAGATTTGATTACAGAGAGCTTGGCAGCTTTTTGCCCAGAAAAGCAAAAATAAAATCTCAGGTTGTGGTAGATGAAATGAGTCAGTTTTCTGTTGGGACAAAATAGGCCCATCTAGTCAGCTGGCTCTCTTGATGTGACTCTCAGCTTCTTAGAATATTTGGATTTATATGCCGCCCCATCTCCGGGGAGGACTGGGGTTGGCTCACACAAAGATATATATATACAAAATAGATAAAAAATATTATCCAATCCAAATGTATAATAAAATACTAAAATACTCCATTAAAATCCCCAATCTCTCTCAATCCAGGCCGGCCTGTAAAAATAGCCAGGTCTTTAGATCACGGCGGAAGGAACATAGGTCAGGGGCCAACCACAGCCCCAGGGGCAGCTGGTTCCACAGGGTGGGCGCCCCCACAGAGAAGGCCCTCCCACGGGGGACCGCCAACCGACATTGTCTGGCTGACAGCACCCCCAGGAGGGCCTGCCTGTGGGAGGGTACTGGGCGATTGGACCTCGATGCTGGTAGCAGCATTGAATTGTGCTGTGGCGAGTTGGCTGTGTTGAGTTGATTGGGACGAGTCAGCTACGGCAACCTGTGCTAGACCCAGATAAGGAACAGAACAACTTCGTTAAGCTAGGATCTGAAGATGGATCCTCAGGTTTACAACTAAAGTCTAGGTAGCAACTAGCAAATCTGGTGTGACAGGAGATACTACAAACAAACGTGCTTCTCCAATAAATTCTGGTCAAGCCAGGAGCTCCTTTCTTTTGATGAGGTTGCATTATCCAGACTTGCTACAACTTTCTGGCCGGCTGCAGAGAAAACGTTTCTCCATGGAGCATACGGTACTACTTGCCCCTTTTCCGTCTATGTAAGCGCAGAAACCTTCTCCTCGCACTGCAAACCTGAAAAAGGACAAGGAGTTGCTATTTCAATGAACACTGCAAAAATGATCCTTCCATGAAAGTTCCCATCTTTAGAGAATAGGGAAACATCCACCAACACTGCACTTGCAGAATGCACTAGATCATTAATTCTAATTTCTGTTATTAGAAGAGATTCCAGAATGTTTTAAAATTCATCAGGGATATCTAGAACGTAAGAGACGACTAGCCAAAGCTTCATGAAACTTCCATGAACTGTTCTCAGAATTCAATGAACACTTTAAATATGAATATTACAAGCTATGAGCACTTCCTAAATAATAGAAATTTGGGTATGATATTTGGTTTCCATATATTTGCCATTTAATAATCTGAACTATCAAATATAAAAGAAGCACATATGGATTTTGTTGTTAGGCATCTGTGAAAAACTACATGAAGTCTACAGCATTTGGTCTTTGAAGTATATATAAAGCACAAAAGTAAACTTTGGTTCAAAATTTCAGTGATCAGCTGGAAAATTGGGCACATTCCTAGCACCTCTGAAGTAATGCACTGAAACATTGAAATTCTGAGTTGAAATTTCAGACCCACATGTTGTAATTCACATTCCAAATGCTGTAGACTTGTTAAAGTGTTTGGCATATACTTCAGATTCATTAAACTTTCAAGCACCTGACCTGATTGTTATCAGTCTTAAAATATGACAAATAACTTGAACAGAAACAAATGGTGCTATTTGGTTCCTTTTATAGACTTGCAGAATATGAAGTTTAGAAGCAAAATTGTGAGCAACACATTCATAAACTGGATTTTAACACTAGGAACTATCCCTCTGTATACTACTGATTTCTCTCATCTATTATTTGATTAAATCATTCAGTTTGAAAGCCAACTGATCGAATCTCTAAATCAAATCCCTTCTCCCAATCCAATTGCCAAATCATTCTGATGTGATTATTTAGTTGATGTTCAAATAAACACCCTTTCCAAAGAAGGCTGTGTCAACATTCTGAATGATGGATATGAATGAGATCAAGGATAGTTGATATATCACAAATACACACAATTTATCTTTAGCACGTATACGTTTGCCATTTCACTATTACTTTGTTAATAGAGCAGGATATGAATCAGATTAGAGGTGGTTGATACTTTACTAATACATACACTTGATTTTAAAAATTTTTTTTTTATTAAACAATTTTCCTCATTTTATAACATCATTTTCATTCTTTACAACATTTCGGTATTGGTATACATTTTACATACATTTTAATTACACACATACACACACACACATTTTATACACACACACACATACATATACATACATAAATACATACACTATAATGTATACCATGTGTATTTTTATTATCATACTATAATATTTCATATTCTTTATTTATCTTTATACCTACTATTTAACCAATTATATCATGCATTCCAAATCAAATAATATTCAATTTCTCCTCTATCTTTTATTTCCATTGTCAGCCTATCCATCTCGGCACACTCTAATACTTTCCTTATCACACTTTCCTCAGATGGTATAATACCATTTTTCCAGTTTTGCGCATAAACAATTCTAGCTGCCTTTCTAAACGTAGCATTAGATATTATATTTTTGTCATATTTTGCTGTTGTTATGCCTAGTAAGAATATTTATTTATTATTTATTATTTATTTATTAATTCGACTTATATGCCGGCCCCTCTCCCGAAGGACTCGGGCTTACAAAGTAAAAACTACACAACAATAAATTAGATAAAACCAGATTAAACAAATCAAGCCGAATTAATACTAAAATCCCAGCATTAAAACTCTAAAAAACCACCCCACCCCAGGGTCACAGCCCGGGTTGATTAAACAACCAGGTCTTCAGGTCGCGACGGAAAGTGCGGGTCAGGGGCCAGGCGGAGCTCCAGGGAAGTTGATTCCAGAGGTCAGGGGCAGAGTAGGCCGTGTCGGGGACCGCCAGCCGGCACTGCCCGCCGACGGACCCCAAGGAGCCCTGTCTGTGGGTTCGCACAGGGCGGTTAGTGTTCGATGTCGGCAGCAGTCGCTCCCTTAAATAATAAGGACCCATGTCATGAAGGACTTTGTATGTTAAGGTTAAAACCTTGAATCTCACCCGGAGCGCAACCGGCAGCCAATGCAGGCCACGCAGGAGGGGGGCAACATGGGAGAACTGGGGAACTCCCATCACCACCGCGCGCCGATTTTGCACCAGCTGCAATCTCCGGATGGTATGCAAGGGCAGTCCTAGATAGAGAGCGTTGCAGTAGTCGAGTCGCGAAGTAACAAGGGCATGAGTGACCGTACGCAGGGCATCGCGGTCCAGAAACGGGCGAAGCTGGCGAACCAGCCGGACCTGGGCAAAAGCCCCCCTGGTGACGGCTCCCACCTGCTCCTCCAACCGGAGCCGTGCATCCAGGAGGACCCCCAGGTTCCTTGCCCTATCCACAGGGGGCAGCACCACTCCCCCTATGGTCAACGATGGACAATATCTCTGGTTTTAACTCTGTTGTTCAGTTATTTCCTCAATCCACCTTCTTATCCTCATCCAGTATTTTTTTGCTACTGGGCATGTCCACCACATATGATAGTACGTTCCTTGATTGTGTTTACATTTCCAACATTCCGGTGATCTATTTGGAAACATTTTTCCTAGTCTCGCTGGGACATACACTTGATTCTTAAATGTATACATGCACATTTGCCATTGCATTATAAGCTAGATAATAATCTTTCTCAACTTTGACAAATTTTAAGATGTGTGGACTTCAACTCCCTAAATTCTCTAGCCAGCATTTCAGGGGGAAAAAGCAAACTGACTTTCACCAAAAAATTCCACCAAATTCCAATTTTATGACCAACTGGGCTGCTTGTCCCTGCTTACAAAAATAGAATTGGCACCAGACCCATCTGCTCTTGAAGGCAGTGTATCATTTTCTTCCTATTTCTGTATCTTATTTTGGGGAGGGGGAAAGAAGCTAAGCCACAAAGCATCTTAATTTTTATTATTTTTTTAGCTGCTCAAGCTGAAATGATTAATGTTTATAAATGCTTCAAAAAGGAAAATAGCTCTGTAAGTCCTATAAACAAACAAACAAACAAACACAACATACTTACTGGTTTTTAAACTCGGTACCATTCAACCATTTCCAGAGCTGGTTAATTTCTCTTGAGAGACCAAACCAATAATGAAAGGGACTGAAAATTTCCACCCAAAAATCCTAAAAGGGAAAAATGTATATTAAATCATAATTTGGAACACTAATTGGAGAAAGAGTCTATTATTTTTCACTATCTGTTTAATGCCAAAATGCATTTGTGTCAAATTATTTCATTTGTACAAGAACATAAAATTAAGGTAATATTAACATATTAATTAAATTGATGTAAACAGTCATAGGAAAAAGTAACTACACCCTCTTTGAGTGCTATGGCTTTGCGTAGCAGGACATAATAAAAATCATCTGGTCCTGAGCAGTTCTTAAAAGTAGGTAAATACAACCTCAGATGAACAACAACACATGACATATTTACACCAGGGGTGTAAAACTCAATTTCATTGAGGGCTGCATCAGGGTTGTGGTTGACTTTGGGGGGGGGCAACTGGGTGGGTGTGGCCAACTGGGTGGGCATGGCCAGTTTGACGCCACTCCCCAAACTGCTGGCGTGTTTCCTCTTTGCACTGGATAGACCGGGCCGAAGCTACTCTGGCTTGATCTTTCCTCTTCGCACTGGGTAGACCAGACTGAAGCGACGTGGGCCGGCCCCTTACATTTTCCAGGGCAGCCCTGTAGGCCAGATCCAACCATATCTGGCCCACAGACTTTCAGTTTGACACCCCTGTATTACTCCATGTCATCATTTAATTAATTAATTAATTAAATAATAATAATAAATAATAATAATGTCAAGGAATCAACTTCAAGGGCCTTGGTGGTGCAGGCTGTTAAAAGCCGAGCACTTAGCTCCAGCTGCCTGCAATTATTGCAGGCTCGAATCCCACCAGGCTCAAGGTTGACTCAGCCTTCCATCCTCTCGGGGTAGGTAAATTGAAGACCCAAGATTGTTGGGGGCAATAAGCTGACTTTGTAAAAATGCCGCTTAGTAATAAGCAGGCATATACAATGGAATGAAGGCTATTGCTGAGCACACTGGGTTGTATCCCAAAATTGTAAGTCAGCCCTGAGTCTTCGGAGAAGGGCGGGATATAAATATGAATAAAAATTAAAAAAACAAACAAACTTCAGCCAAGTACGTACAAAGATTTTGCAAGATTTTAAAGTCTAAATTGAGTGGTGGAAACATCATGAAAGCAATAAATACCTGGGCTATACCTGTGATTCGATACTCTGCAGGAATAATTGACTGGACCCAGATGGAGCTGGACAATTTGGACAGAAAAACAAGGAAGCTTATGACTATGAATTATGCTTTGCATCCTAAAAGTGATGATTGATTGATTATATCTATCGAGAGCAGAGGGTGGTTGAGGTCTCCTACAAGTAAAGCGGATTGTAGAAGCAGAAAGACACGGCTTGAATGACTACATCCAGGAAAGTGAAGGGCCAATGATTAAGGAAGTACATAAAGGAGGCCTTCTGAAGAAACCAAGTCAAAAGCTGAATACAAAAAAAGAGGTAATTGAGAAGTGAACTGAAAATTGGAAAAGCAAAGCTATGCATGGCCAATACCTGAAAAGTATGGAAAGCAAAGCTGACTAAAAGCTTACTTGGAATTGGCTAAAATCAGGAATATACTAGAAAAAGAAACTGAAGGCTTTATTTTGGCTGCTCAAGAACAAGCCTTAGCCACAAATTGCATGAAGGCAAAGATTCAGCATGTCACCACCAACAGCAAATGCCACCTCTGTAATGAGAAAGGTGAAACAGTTGACCATTTAATCAGTGGATGCAGCAAAATTTCACAAATTGACTACTTAGAACGTCATAACTGAGTTGCTAAAATCATTCACTGGAAACTGTGCCAAAAGTTTGGATTTGAGTAGAGTAACAACTACTGGGAAGATCAGGTTGAGAAGGTTCTGGAGAATGAAAAAGTCAAGATCTTGTGGAACTTCAGAATTCAGACAGATAGGCATCTGGATCACAATACACCTGACATAACAATAGTTGAAAAGAAAAAGGTTTGGTTCATTGACATTGCAATACCTGGTGATGCACGAATTGTAGACACGCAGCAAGAAAAAAGCAACAGAAAGAAGAATGGGCCAAAATTCCTCCACAATGATGCGAGACTGATAAAACCATACAGGAAACAATTACTTCAAGTCAGGACTATTTCAGATACAGTGGGCTGATCTGTTATTTTGGGCCGGTATCTACCCAAAAAAGGGATCTGTTGCATCTAAAGACCACTAAAAGGAGGTCTATTAAATCAATATTCTTATTGCATTTGGACAATAAATCTCTCATACATAGAAGTTTAAATTTAAATCTCTATGTACAAGAGATATATTATACAATTTAAATTTAAATCTCTATTTAAATTTAAAGTGCATTGAACTTTAAGATTCAAAAAAGATACAAGTGAATTCAGCGGGAATGTATTAGTTTTTCTTATTATAGAACAGAACAGAATTGTTTATTGTCCAAGTGTGATCAGACACACAAGGACTTTGTCTCCAGTGCATAAACTCACAGCATACATATAAACAGCAACTGATAGGTCACATATCATTAATCATAAGTTACAAACAATGGATAAACAATAAGAAACCAATAGGATAGTAGTAAAGATGAGAAATGAGACAGTGCATGGCAATTATTTTTAGGATGCTCGTAGTATAAGCCCTACCCCCCAAAATAAGCTCATTAAGATAGTCAGTCCTGGGGGAGTGGGTGGATGTAGCCAGCACAGGAGGTGGCGAGCGTGTGGGAGCCGACAGTGTCCAGCAGCAACCTCAGCCCACCTGCCCCTTGGCTAGTGAACTCTGGGATGAGCAGCCTGCACAGTGCAGATTGAGTCCGAGCACTGCAACCACTGGCCTGGCCCTCCAAGCAGCAGGTGAAGGCAGAGGCACAGAGGGGGGAGGCATGCGATCCAGCCCACTGGACATGCCCATGGCCACCTGCCGCATCATGGCCATGGGCAAGTAAAGACAGTGAGATGGTGTGTTTGGCAGGCTGGATCATGTGCCTCCCCCTTATGTCTCTGCCTACCTCTGCTGCTTGGAGTTCCCTCTGTCAGTTCCCTCTTGTGTTTGCGCCAGGGGGTGGGGCACCCAGCCAGGCTAATCACCTTGATACCGTGTTTCCCTGAAAATAAGCCCCAATGCATCTTTTGGAGCAAATATATATATATAAGGTCTTATTTTCAGGGAAACATGGTATATATTGTTTTCTATCCCCATCTAGTGGCCAGGAGCCAAATACCAACCTGTAATCTTTGGAAGCTGATTCAACCTTTTTGCCCATCAATTCTCACTCCCAAAACAAGTGCATGCTGGGAAGCCAGACTCTATTTCCTTTAACATTTGGAAGGAAACAGAAGCACCTGCAAGAATCCAGCCTAATCCGTGGCACATGTTCATCTGACAACAAAAATCCACACCCCATACACACAGCATGGTGATTTAGATGTATCTGTAATTGTTATGTTCTCCAGCAACTCAACATTGCTTATTATGTATTTGAGTTCTTATTGTATGTATTTTCATTCTTCCAGTTTTACCCTTCCTGTTCCTCTAATAAAAGCATCTGGATCTACACATATTGTGACTTATTGGAGGATAGGTGGGTTTAGCTGCATGACTAGCTGCACACAGTGTAACGTGTAGTGAGGACAAAACAGCTCTACAGCGTTGCATGCCAAAACAACCAGCATATAGTTTTAATTACCCTATTTAAATATTTATTAATATTAATAGCTCATCATGATAATGAAACTATTCATGGCAAGTTTTATGTAGATAATATGTCTTTATTTGGTTATGTGCCATCAAGTTGATGTTACCAATCACATAGATTTCACTTTCTTTCAGAGGACCTGTCCCCAACCTGGTCTTTCAGGTCTTCCAAAGGCAGATCAGTTACTGCTGTAATTGACCATATGTGTCTTACTGGTTGTCATCCTCTTTTTCTCTTTCCCTTAGTCCTTCCCAGGGCTTGAGAGAGCAGAGTCTTTAAGGTGGATCTTAAGATACCACTGTAATGGACCCTGCCCATTATGGTCATACATCACAACTGTTGTAAGTGGGTTAAAACTCAACTTTTCAACCTTTCTGGTGGCAGTTGTTTAGTGAATCACTGCAGTCATTAAACTAATGCTATTGTTATTAAGCAAAGCAGTGACTCACAATGTGAAAAATGAAAGTGTTGGGTTTTGGCAGAATTTTAATAAAACAATAATCTGATTGTGGTACATTGCAAACAGCCATAAATTTGGCCTGGTATCTGAGCATCTGAAGTTTGGTCACATGGCCATGATGGCCTGAACTTTGAACTTTGAATCTAAATCCTCTTTTTAGGTCAATTGTAACTTTAAACGGTTGTATGTTGAGGACTGCCTATACATATTTTCTTTTAACGACCCTGTAAATCACTTGCTTTGGGATGGGATCGGGGCAACTGAAAAGAGCTGAGCATTTACTGGCCAGATGCCCTTCCTGACATCTTATGTGGAGTTCACAGCAGATATTTTGTCTTTTTGCCCTAATAGAGAAACATCTGTCGCTGCCTAGGACTGAGCTCTCAACCTTCTGAGTGAGAGGCAAATGTTTTCACCTCTAGGCCACTGCGCCACTCAAGGACTACTTGTATATAAAGTGTCCAGAATTTAAGCCTGGTCAAAAGAGAAGCTGAACTGGAAGAAGATGAGTGTGGTTTAGCAACTGGAGGAAACATCAATAACTTAGGCTATGCTGATGATGACACTACCCTGATAGTCAACAATATAAAAGATCTGCATAACGAAAGTCAAGGAGTACATTCAAAAAAATTGGACCCTTAAACAGGAGACAAAGGGCAGGCTGTTGCAGGGAGGATGCACCTCATTCTTAAGACTGATGACATGTTCCAGCCTTCTGAATTTATATCCAGACTCTGGAAATCAGTCCCTCATAAGGTCAGGTCTTTGGCTACTGCTGCTCATGCACTTGGTTGCTGCTGCTGCTAAGCCCCTCCCTCTATATTTGCAATCTTATTAGAAAGGAACAAGCTGCTTTGTCTTGCATTATGATATTCCCCTTTGGAGATGTACCCGGCCAGGTTTTGGGTTTGGCAACATCCAAGGTTGCAGGGCAGGGGAGCGGTGGTTGTGGCAGTTATCATTTGGGAATCTTTTTTGGCATCCAGAAGCCATACTCAGGTTTCTGGATGAGAGATCATGTTTCTGAGACTGGGCTTGCATGATCCGCTGGAATTGTTGCTGCTGTAGCAGCCTTTCTGTTGCATAGCAATCTCCCTGCCTGAGCTGCTGGTTGGCAGTGGAGTTCCCTAGGCTTATAGCCCTGGGGCACTTCAATCTGATGTCCCTGGCTTTGGCTTCGGCAGCAGCTTGAGAGTTCATGACCACCAAGATGGCCATGGGTCTATTCAAGTCATCCACAGCCCGACTCAGACAGTGGTTATATTCTGGATATGATCTTCTTGTCAGAGCAGTGATAACGTGATCTGGTGAGGGATCTGTCAGTATTCTCCATCATGGTCAGACCATGTGTTGGTGGCCTTGAGATTCTGACGCTGCCCTCCTCCAGAGGGTGGCTGGACCTATTCAATTGGTCTGCCCTTGGTGACTGATAGACCTGCTAGGGCAGGGGTCTTCAAACTTGGCAACTTGTGGATTTCACCCCAGAATTCCCCAGCCAGCCATGCTGGCTGGGGAATTCTGAGAGTTGAAGTCCACAAGTCTTAAAGTTGCCAATTTTGAGATCCCTATGCTGGGGTTCCAAATAGAGCTTGGAGATCCCAGGGCCGCCGTGCTGTCCAGCCAGTTATAGTTAATGGGAATTAGTATAGTTAGTAATTGGGAGCTGTCCCCTTAAGGGAACAGTAAATGTAGTTAAGGTACCCTGGGAAATGTAGTCCATGTCATGTGGTCACATCTGTAATCCTGATTGGTCACTGAATTGAACCTTGGTGGGTTGGGGGAGGTTTCTTCACTCTTGCTCGGACCCTAGCATTGTGCTAGTGTCTCTCCTTTGGCCCTACTACTATGGGAAGAAATAGGGGAAAGATTATTATCATTTTACACTATGATTTCAACTATGCAAAGAATTGGACATTAGATGCATCTCAACATAACTGTGAGTTACCTTGAGGATACCTAATATAATCCAATAAAGGAAACTTTGTATGGAAAAATTTGTAGAGTTATCTATCTGTTTTTATATTCAACAATTGAATAAAGGACAGAATAGTAAAATAATATGTAGATCTGAATTCCTGCAATCCCTCAGTAAAAGGATGGTGGAAATTTGAATCTGGACTCCCAAAAAGTAAAAGCTATTTGAATTTGTGTGATAAAGCAAAAGTATATTGAAACCAGGACTCCCAAGTCAAAGCACAATGTTAATTTGAGTCTCCAAAGCAGAGATATCAGATTGCCTGAATTCTCAGTGTCTCTCTTTCTCTCTGTGCAACGGAATTTTTTACATTCTGTTTGGATGGTTGGGAGAGGCTAGAATCCCCCATTTCGCAAGAGACAAACAAGTAAACTCCTCTGGGTCTTTGCATCTCTGTTTATCTGCTATCTCAAAGACTCAATTTGCATAACAAGGAGAGTGTTTGAACTGCAAGGAGAGTCAGAAATTTCCCATCTCAAGGGAAAATCAAACTTTGTCTTAAATCCCTTAACACATACAGTGGAAAAGTTTGAGAAATCTTGCTTGTATTCTTAAATGGAAAGGAGAGCTGATTCTCCTCTGCTCATTCCAAAGGAAAGGGGCAATAAAAAGAGGCCTCTGCAGTTTACAACCTGGTATCCAAGCAACAAGGTCATAAAAGAGGTATCTGGCTGGTTTATTGGGGGTTATAAATCATTAATGAAGTACCGTCTCCAGAGCAATGGAACACATCCCTCCCCAAGACACAAGTCTGATCCAAGCAGACTATTTGAACAAAGGAATGCAATGAGCAATTGCTTTCTGCTTACAAGCCTAGAAGATTTTTTTATCTTCTCCTCTCTTTACTGAACATTAAAATAACAGCCTACACTGTTCAGCAAAGATAAATTATCTAACCACAGTGTTTATGCAATGGATTACAGTATTACATTTCTTAAATTACTTTGTACAAGAGTATTCCATCTTTTTAATGATTTTTCCTTCCAGTCTAATCGGCTACCATTCAACTGCCAGCCTATAACACCATCTGGTGGTCAAGTAGAAATTTCACAGAGAATTCAAAAAAATTTTTTTACCCTTGCCACCCAACTCAAGGGTCTAGCTCCACTGAAGAGGCCAACCTGTGTGCAACACCAGTGTCTTCCAGACCTAGCAAGCATCACTAACAGGCCAAAACTGTGCACCGCACCAGTGTCTTACAGACCTAGCAAGTACCACTGAGAGGCCATTTTGTGCTCTGCGCCAATGTCTTCCAGACTTTGCAATGCATCCCCTAGCGGCCAACCAGTGTGCTTCGTCAGCGTCTCCCACACATTGCAACGCACATCTCTAGTGGTCAACCGCTGAAATTTTCTGAATTTTCTCAAATTCAGCCACACGCCTGCAACGCCACCTACGTGGTCAAGTACTGAATTTAGCAGAAGTTCCTACATTCTGCTACCTGCTTGCAGCACACCCTAGTGGAAAAAGGGAATTACATGGAAAACCACTTAATTTTCCAAATTCACCTTTTGCCAATTTGAAGCACGGCAACGTCTTCAGCCACGACAGATGTCTCTGATGTACCAGAGGATTTGAACCCTCCACCCACCCTTGATGTGAACGTGGAGCCTGGTTCCCAAAATCCAGTTTCGGATGACCCAACACCCGAAGAAGCGACGATACCTCATAAAGCCTACGACCTCAGACAACATAGGAAGCTTCCCACACCCATGGACTCATTCTTGAGGAGAAGTGGGACAAGCAGTATTGTCGTTATGTAGAATCATGGACGGAACTGGAGAAGATCTGCAAAACTTCCAAATGCAGGCTGTCCTTTGGGAGATTCCGCACATTGCAGGAAGACCTACAGGACCTTCTCCCAGAGTGGAGAGACAGCGAAAGTCAACTCATGACCATCCAGTCGAGGCTGGGTGACCCAAACCTCAAAGAACACGTTCAATGCTTCGAGGAAATACACAAGGAAGAATGCGTTAGGGAAGGCAAAAATGCCCTCCAAGCAGCGATCAACAAAGCTCTAAAGCTGGAAGAAATGTCAGGGGAGAGGGCCACATCTGACATAGCCATCCAATCACATGCGGCCTCCTCCCACTATTCTCAGAAAGCTTCCTCCCTCCATCCCAAACTGGCTAGATCTCACACAGGTTCCAGCGTCTCACGGCAATTCTCCACTGCTGGTTCTCACCATCCTTCCAGAGCATCCTCCTGTCAGTAGCTGCTACTGCACACTCCTGTGGGGACTCTGGTCACAAACTAGAATCAGAGAGCAGCCAAAGTCCTGGACAGGATCATAGATATGTGCCCTCTCCGGGCCCGTCAGCCCTGACTCTCCCCATGGTTGGGGATGCAGTGTTGCACTGGTTCAGTACCTTTTTCAAAGGCCAGTTCCAATCAATGTTGATAGCCGATGGGAGGTCCAGCCTGTTGCCACTCCTTTGTGGGATGTCACAGTGCCTGGCACTCTCTGCTCTTTTTTTTTAAACATCTATATGAAACCACTTGGAGAGATCATCCAACTCCATAAGATGAATTACCACCATTGTGCTGATGATACTCAGATTTGTATCTCCATCCTTGGTGATCCAAGTGATACTGTGGCTGTCCCTTCACAGGGCCTAGAGGCTGTTAGGGCCTGGATGAGGGACAATAGGCTTCAGCTGAACCCTGACAAGGCAAAGTGGCTGTGGGTATGAAGAGCCTCAGGAGCAGGAGGTTGTTATCTTTAGTTCTGGATGTGGTGACACTAGCCCAACCAAACCCTGTGTGTAACTTTGGGGTTCTCCTAGAGACTCACAACTCCTGCTCAAAGAGCAGATGGCAGCAGTGATTAGGAAAGCCTTCATATAATTTTCATATGCCTTTCATATAATTTTGTGTTGTGTGCCAACTGGATCATGAGGTCTTGCCTCATGTCCTGTCATCTTCTGCTTAGATTACTGTAACATGCTGCACGTGGAGTTACCCTTGAAGAACATTCAGAAACTATAATTGGTCCAGAATGCAGCAGCATGGATTGTTTGGGAGGCCCCTAGTAGCACATGTAACACCATTGTTATACATGCCACACTGGCTGCCAATCTGCTTCTGGGTGTAATTCATTGTGTTGGTTATCACCTTTAAAGCCTATGAACTATGACATGCGTCCAGGATATCTGCAGAACAGTCTTTCCCCAATAGGATCCGCGCACTCCACTTGTTCTGGCCTTTGGAATAAGAGAAAATGAGATATTGTGCATTTTATCACATTTTAATCTTCTCAGAGTTGTCTCGAATCTTGAGATAGACAGCACATAAATGTAGTAATAAAAAAAGGTAATACCAAAAGTGATAGGTGCCTTGAATGCAATCCTAAAATAACTGGAGCACCACTTGAACACCATCAACATTGACCAAATCACCATCAGTCAATTGCAGAAGGCAGCTTTATTCAGAACAGCTTACATCCTGTGACGATATCGCTAACACCATAAAACATCAATATCTACATATCCCAGGTCCTTGGAAAGACTTGATAGGTAGATAAAAATGCCAAATCTAGTGACATGGCCCCAACAGAGCCCAGTTCAGAGGAGCTGGAAACGGGGCCATCTGATGGGGATGGCATGTTTCTCTCGACATGTTTTGAGATGCCAGGGGCTGAGGACGGTGCCTCAGCCCCCCTCAGGCATTGGGAGAGGTGGTCGACCAGACGGAGAGATACTTGCTCTCTCACACACAGGGAAGAATTAGTTGCTGCCTCCCTCACTTGATCCAAGGGCACGGAGAGCAGGGCACAGGCAAGCTCAGAGAAGGGCTACAAGGCTACTCGGGAGAAGGTCGCTCCATCCCTTCTCACAAGGAACACTTGTGGATTGACTTAAGGAGAAGCCATGGAGTTAGTCTTTGCCAGGAACAATTGTTTGTTCTGGTTTACACTCCCCCGGCTTTGACTCATGCCTTTTGCCTTGCAGACTGCATTCTGCCTTGCCTTTGCCCCGAGGACTGCCTTTTGTCTTGTGCCTTAACTTTGCCTTGTGGACTTGCCTAGCTGGGTGGACTGGACTTGGGACCCTGGACCTTGTCCTGTGAGCATGCTCCTACTCTGTGGACTTTCTTTGTTATATACAGGCTGTTGTTTGCGGGACTGAGGTTGGCTGCCTTCAGGGTGGCATGGGCTTGAGCTTTACTGGTTGTTGGAGGGCCATTTGTTGCACCATTTACATAAAGGACTCTTTAAATGCCTGCCTTACTTTGACAACATGGGTCATAATATCTAGTCTGAACATGCAACAAACCTTATTAATAATAATAAATGTTCTGTAAAGACCAAACTTATGACAAGAGGTAGAATAACAAGCTGTAGAATTAACAGTGAAGATACTGAAGTGGTGGATTGTTTCTGCATTTCTGGATCTACTATCAACAAAGGAACCACCATTCAAAAAATGCATTACAGACTAGCCATTGCTAGGGCAGCCATGAAAGCGTTGGAAAAAAAATATCAAAATGCCATGACATACGTACACTTACAAACATCAGAACTGTGCAGGCTATTTGAACTAATACAATCAAGGCCAGAATTGAAAAATTGTCGAACGATTCGAAGTTCAGATTATACAAAGAGACAGAAGAAACAGTAAATCACCTGTGATATGATATACTGCTGGAATTATTGATCGCACAAAAGCGGAATTGGACAGAAGAAAGCTAATGATAATTCACTATGCATTATACCCGCTTAGTGATATTGATAGATTTATACCTGTCCTGCAGAAATAGAGGCAGATTTCAAGTCAAGCTGTCAAAAGAAAAGCAGGCACTGGCTGATTACATATCAGACAGCCAGGAACATACTCTGATACAAGTTAAAAAATTGGAACTTAAGAATGTTCAGGAAAATAAAGATGAACATCAAAATAATGTAATAAACACACAAACAGAATGTTGGCTAGGACAAGCATTGCACAATCAATTTCTATCAAAGAGCAAGTGGATAAAGATGAAACCTGGCAAATGGAACTGGAAAAGAAAAAGAAACTGAAGGTTTGATTTTGGCTGCTCAAGAGCAAGCCATTCGAACGAATGTAATCAAAGCTAGAATTGAAAAATCATCAAACGATTCAAAGTGCATGTTGGACAAAGAGGCAAAAGAAACAGTATATAATATATACTCACTTGTGCAAGACAATTGCACAAATAGATCATAAAGTACTTGAAAATGAGCAGAGTAAAATATTGTGGGATCTCCAAATACAAACTGATAAAGTCTTGCCTCATAACATACTAGATTTAACTGTGATTGAAAAGAAAATAATGTGGATAATTTATATGGTAATACCAGGAGATAGTAGAATAGAAGAAAAAAAATGAAGAAGATCTGAAATTAGAAGTTTATGACATGAATCAGCCATGATGGTCTCTGTGGTTATTGGAACACTGAGTACCAACTCCTTCTGGCTTCCCCATTGACTTAGTGCTTATAGGAATCTGGCAGGGAGCATTTAATTTTGATTAAAATACTGTTGCAATATAATATATCGTTTGGGTACCTTGAGGTTATAAACAGACAAACAGAATGAGAATTTTAGTAATATACAATAAATACAATAGGATGTCTAATTAATAATGATGTCTAATTATTCCTTACCAATTCCTTCTGTGTATCAACCACAGCCAAGGATGCATTAAGTGAAGAACAGGTCTCTAAACTGAGAGGCCAATTCCTTTCTTCTTTTGATACATAGAAACATTTTCTTCTATATCCAATCCAGAAATCAGGGCAGGCAGCACTTACAGTGGAATGGCATGGCAGACAGAGTTTTGTGATAAGAACTGGAAAAAGAAAATCAAAATGGACAAATCACGGAGCTCACAATTAACTACAATTCTGACAACATAGTTTGAATAGTCAATATTAATCTACCTCATTTAAACTTCAATTCCAGGATTTAAGGAAACCAAATGAGTTAACCTGTAAATACAGCTAGTGTTAAGTGCAGAAAATGAGAAGCCAAGGTGATTCAAATGAATACAAGTTTATTGCATGATTGCAGGTACATTCTCTTATTGCATACAGATTGCATGTAGATTCTCTACAAGAATCTGAACTACCAACATTCAAAACAAATTGATGATAGGTAACAGTCAATGGAATTCAAAGTAGGCTGGAGTTAGATTATACTAGATTAACAGCGTTGGAAGGGACCTTGTACGTCGTCTTAGGAGGTTCCTTTTCTATTGTGGTGCTTTCCCTGGGGAATTAGAGTGTGGTGGTGCAGTGGTTAGAATGCAGTATTGCAGGCTAATTCTGCTGACTGCCAACTGCCAGCAGTTTGGCAGTTCGATTCTGACCGACTCAAGGTTGACAGCCTTCCATCGTTTCGAGGTCAATAAAATGAGGAATGTGCTGACTCTGTAAAATTGCTTAGAGAGGGTTGTAAAGCACTGTGAAGTGGTATATATGTCTAAATGCTACTGCTATTAGGTCTCCCCATCCTGAAATTTGACTGGCCCAAGTTAGCTTTTAGGAAAGCTCTGAAGACCTCTTGGGCTCTAGGGCCAGGATGCTACATGAGCTTCTCCTGGGAGGTGTAATAAATGTTGGTGTGCTTGTGTATTTCATTGTGATTTTTAGGTTTTTTTAACCAAATATATTGTAATTGTAGCTATACACTGCCTGGAATCCTACTTCTTACAAGTTGGATGACCATATATATTCTTTAAATTAGTGCTCCCAAAACTGCTTATTTAATCATGCAAAACCACTTATCTGAAAATCTTTTTTATCCAATGTCAGGTACTCTTAAATGAATTTAAATTTCTCTGTTGGAATAGGGTACTAGGGTTCTTATATCATTACCCAAAGAAAAACAACTGTCACCCAATTTTGGGTAATTTACCCAGGTTTGGGTAGTACTGCTTAAAAAAAATTAAATATGGAAGTGAGAGTTCAGCACATCAGGAGAAACATAAAAGTAGATTATGTCAAAGCTTGAAAAACCTTTTGTCAGGGAGTAAAAAAATCTTCCAAACATCCCTGTTAATTAGAGGTGATAGACCGTGTCTTTCTTTGCTGTCAATGCTGATAAAAATAGATCCTGAAAGTAATCTAAAAACATTTTTATTTATAAAATAAGAAAACCTAATGAAGCTCCATGTTGGCAGCTTACTTAACCCCAAGGCATATAGAAAAAGAAAACAAAGGAAAAGTACAATGGAAGTTACAGGAAGTGAAGTATAAACTTTTTACACATGCGCAGTAAATCAAAACATCACAAGACTTTCTTATCTCATTACTATGGAGACAAGATAACACAGTGCTGGCTAGCAGACACTTGCTTGCTATAATATGAGCTTAGGAGCTTGACAAACCAAAAAAATGCAGTGACAGATTAGCTATCATAGGAAAAGACCAAATTTGATGCAGCGGTTAAGACATCAGGCTAAAAACTGGGAGACTGTGAATTCTAGTTCTGCCTTAGGCACAAAGCCAACTGGATGACCTTGGGCCAGTCACTTTCTCTTAGCCCAAGGAAAGAGGTGGAGATAGGGGCAAGCTACTTCCAAAATTTTGCCAGGAAAACTGTCCTGGCAGTTGCTTGAGTTAAGACTGACAGAAAAGCATCATAAAAGAACTTATCAAAATAGCTACACTAAGCATGGATTACTTGACTGTGTGTGATAAAACAAATCAAATGCAAATTTGTTTTATGTTGGATCGTGCAGGCTTCTTCCCTCCCTTCCATTCACTCTGTAACTGCTTTGGCTTGTCACATAACTATCTTCCCCTCCTGGGACATTTGTGCAAGTGTCAACAACAACAACAAAAAGTCCAGATGGCAATCACAGCAGTGCAATCAAATTCCTTCTGGGCAACATTTGACACACCGGAAATTTTTAACAAGATGTTGGATAACAATTTGTCTGAAGTGGTGTAGGGTTTCCTGCCTAGGCAGGGGGTTGGACTAGAAGACCTCCAAGGTCCCTTCCAACTCTGTTATTCTATTCTATTCTATTCTATTCTATTCTAATTCTATTCTGTTCTATTCTACATGTACAAACTCAGATTTTCAACTGCACTGTAGCAATCTTCATCTTGATTCATTTGACAGGCATCACCTTCAGTTGCTATTTTCTTCCAAATTCTTCTGGGTTTAAATTCATGCATGTGGTAATCTTCGTTTAAATGATAACCACAGCAGCAACAAAACTATGGAGAAAGTTAAAAAGAAAAGTCTCATTACTTACCAGCCAATAGAATTATAACAAGGATCAAAGTTGTGGTTAAAAAAGCTGCAATGATTTTTCGGCCCTTGGATATGACCGCTGAAAAATAGGAAAATATTAAGAGATGTTCATGATTTCATTTTGAGTGTTTCAATTTTTTTTTAATTCACATTTATATGCCACCCTTCTCTGGAGACTCAGGGCGGCTTACAATCTTTGGAGCACAACCCAATGTGCTCAGCAATAGCCTTCATTCTATTGTATATGCCTGCTTATTACTAGGGCTTTTGGCCCGCCCCCCAAGCGGCATTTTTACAAAGTCAGCTTATTGCCCCCAACAATCTTGGGTCCTCAATTTACCTACCCCGAGAGGATGGAAGGCTGAGTCAACCTTGAGCCTGGTTTGGATTCGAGCCTGCACTAATTGCAGGCAGCTGGAGCTAAGTGCTAGGTGTTTAACAGCCTGCACCACCAAGGCTCTTTTTAATGTTTTTGTCTTATAAACCACTCAGGGCTGTAGTCCAGACTATAGCATAGTAAATTGGATTTTGTTATCTGACTTGCAGTTATTGATCCCATCAAGATAAACCCTGAATGCCCCTCATCTCCTTCTCTCTCCCTCTATAACAGAAGTGGGGAACTATGGCCCCTTTAAGACTTGTGGGCTCCCAGAATTCCCCATCCCTGCTCTATAAGGAAAGGATGAAGTAGCAGTTAGTGTGACTCCCGAGAAGCACAGCCTTGGTGTGGTTGTGTGTGGCCTTCAGATTTCTTTTTCCACAGAACAGATAAAGTGGATCTGGAATGGCTTACATCCTCCATCCTTCTCATAGTAGTGGGAGACACAAAGTCAATCTCAATCCCATCACTCCCAAAGATGCTTTTTTAGAAGGCAATTGGTCTTTGTTTTTTTCCTTTGAAGACATTTTGCTTCTCATTCAAGAAGCTTCTTCAGCTCTGACTGGATAGTGGAGGAATGGAAGGATGTATACTCTTTGCAGAGAGCTGGTCATTTGGATTCTTTTAGCAGGTTGTTAAAGTCACCTGGAGGTTTATCTGTGTCATCAGGATCACCTGAGTGGTGCAAATTGGTGTGGAGCCTTCTTTGAACTGCTGAAAGGACAGTGTTGTAGGTTGGAGATAGATGATGTCGTATCCCTCCCCCTCTGTTGAGAGGGAGCTGTTCAATTTTGACATAGATGGCTTCTTTAACCACTTTCAAACCAGCACATGGGGCTTCGCTCATTTGCCCAACTCTGTTTCTGGTGTGCCACGGACCAGTGTGGTTCGCAGCCTGGGTATTGGGGACCTCTGGCATAGAGGACAGCAGTGAAAATAGAACATGTCATCCCAAGCTACTCATCAAGACTGTGGTGGTGCAGTGGTTAGAATGCAATACTGCAGGCTACTTTTGCTGACTGCCGGCTGCCAGCAGTTCGAGTCTCATCGGCTCAAGGTTGACTCAACCTTCCATCATTCCGAGGTCGATAAAATGAGGATCCAGATTGTTGGGGGATTTGCTGACTCTGTAAAAACTTAAAGAGGGCTGTAAAGCACTATGAAGCAATCTATATGTGTCATGCCCCTGTCGGAATCTGACTCCGAGGGGGAGGCTGAGTAGCTGACAGAGAGTGGGAGTGTGGCTCCGTTGGCCGTGGAAGAAACTGGGAAAGGGCAAAGACCAGCTGGGCAGAGGTAGAGCAAGGCAGAGGGAATTCGGAGGAAGACCCAGGCCTACTCCCTCTTCATCCTAGAGCATGCAGTGAGGAATGGAGAAGGGAGCAACGTGAGTTGCATGGCTTATGGGGGAGGAAAGGGCCCTGATTCCCTTCATTAGCTGCAGCTGTGAACACAGTGTTTAAAAAGGGAAATTGCACAGCAAACTGTTGAGAGCAAATCGTGAATTATCTGGTATTGTCGAGGCTTATCTGGGTTCCTGGCGACTTCCCAACTGTGTGTGTTTTGCTGGCCTTTCAAGTTTACAATTCCTTCTCCTGCCCTGTCAAGTTAATTACTGCAGTGTGGTTTGTGTGGATTTTTATTTACAGTTTGTATGTACTTTGTTTTCGGACTGAATTTCCTCCATGTAAAGACTGTTCTTGGGAGAGTTTTTTCTCCAGCTGAAGGTAACCTGGACCTTGGGAGCAAAATTGGAGGTACTAAAGGGACCCTTCTTACTTATGTGACTGTGTTGCCTTTGTGCCACGCCCTGGGTCATCACAGTAAGAGTGCTACTGCTGTCTTCTCCAACAGCATTACAGCAGTTAACCAAATCTTGTTCTTTGAGACGAAAGTATTAACATCAATTCCTTCCCCTTTGGAGGGATGATCTGGACTTCTGTCTCCCACCCTAATAGCCAAGTCAGGGGCGGGTTTCTGTCCTGAAGATTATGTGGGAAACTCGCCAAAGCTACCATGTTGGCCTAAAGTCAGTTTTGTGTGAGATTTTTCTTTTCAAACAGAAACCCCATATTCCTCTCCTCAAAACCAGGAAAAGAAAGTAAAACAAAATGGTTTTTACATAAGGTGGCCCAGCTTCACCACTTTAATTACTTCCCCACTCCAAGATTACAAAGGATCCCAGCCAGGTGTTTACCTTTGTTTCTATGAGCATTGCATGGACTCTTTGCATCAGAATTTCCAGAAGATGTACTTGTGGTCTTAGCAATCCAGGGTTCACAATATCCAGAATCATCTTCTACCAATATTGAAAGGCAAAAGACAATACATAAAGTTATGGTCTAGTTTTGCTATGGAGAAGACGCTGCTTTCCAATACCCAACCAGGGTTCCCTCTTTCTCAAACAAAACAATTTAAATATTTTAGGTAGCAGAAACCTCACACAATCCCCCGATCTTGCACTGCTGAATATTCACGGGCAGAACTCAAGACAAAAAACCTGATGGGAGTTGATCATCTTGCAAGATTTTAGGTGATTGTATTAGGGGGTGGTATCCATGTCGTAGGACAAAACTGGACCTACATCTGGGGTATTTCTACTGCTTTTGTGGTGCACATTGGAAGATTTCCTTGCATTTGTACAAGCAGGTATCTATTTTGCTGAATTCTATCTGAAACTGACATTCCACACAGAATCCAAGTTGTGAAAGTTTCTGATTTACTCAATAAGCATCTTAAAGCTTAGAAGATTATCTGGAAAAGTCCTTTCAGATGCTCTTCCTGGTTCTTCAAATTTAGAGTATTTGGTTCCAGTACAGTTCATACCATAAGCAGCAAGAATGAAGGAAGAAAACTATCCTACAGGTAACCAATTATTTTACTAGATTTCCCCAATTCCATCTTGAATCCAGTTATCTGCAGATATTCGGATCAAAACCTTTCCTCATCCAAGTTTGCTTTTTCAATTCATGCCTGCCTTACTTTTTCTGGTTCCTCCACTTAGTATAGAAACCAATGTTTTTAGCCATATAATCAACTAGCCAGGTACTGGTGCTTTGCTATGAAACTATGTGATCAGGCAAGTTTGTTGGGAGGAAAATATGGGGAAAAAATGCTCTCTCTGCCTACCAGCATCCATCTATATTCATCTGGCTAGCATCCTGTCAGCATGTGAAAGACTAGAGGGCTGTTTGGAAACTGAAGCAGTATTTGCTGTGTGAGCAAGGAGACAGCAAGGAGCCTGGGCGTGGCTTAGCTCAACTGTTCTGTAGTAAAGCTGCTTGGTGCTGTGAAACTAAAACTGAAACTCCTCTCCTCTGCTTGTGTTTTGCATTTGGAACAGATTTCTTTTCAGGTGGGGAGGGGGAGTAGAATTCCTTAGCATCAGAGGCTGTTAATAATAATATACGAAATACTGATGGTCATTTTGAGAAATCCTTTCTTAGTGAGCACCTAGAAGCAAAGAGGAACACACATGCCAAATTTCAAGTTTGTAGGTTTTACGCTTCTGGAGATTTTGTGATGATGTGTGAGTGGTCTTTCGCTTTTATATATATAGAATAAGAATATAAGTGTTTCCTCCTCTGATTTCATCAGTACCCTGGGGCTTTTCTCCTGCTTCCTGTAGCTCTCAGGTAAGTGTAAGAAAGATCTGAATGCCTTACCTGTAATTATTCTTGGCGTCCTCCAAGCTTTCTGAGTTACAAAAATTATCAGGGTTCAGATGGCATGGAAAGAAAAGAATTTGGTATTACTCATTCCTGCACATTTGTTTAGTCCAACTGCAAGCATCTTTCCCATATTAAGTATCCCAGATGCTTTAACTAGATTTGAAATGATATGAACCTGAAATACTGTACAATGAACACGTAAAAATTATAGATGAACAGAATGACTTTTTAAGTGAGGTAGTTGTAATTAATAACCATAACAATTTATATATCTTATCTGAAACTCTCAGTAAAATTGAGAAAAACATTGCAGCCATAATGAAGGGTATTTATATATCAAATGTATACACAATCTAATCCTAAGAACTCAAAATAATCATATAAACATATATCCATACTTATCACATTATTTTTTTAGAAAGCATGACAAGACTATGGATTAGAAAAATTCATTTAAGAATGATGCAAGAAATGAAATTGACAGATATATATATATATATATATATATATATATACACACACACACACACACACATCCATCCATCCATCCATCCATCCATCCATCCATCCATCCATCCATTTATCTCTATATATAGTATATATATATAGTATTTAGGTTTCTTCGGGTATTTTCCCACGTGGGAAAATACCTGAAGAAACCTAAATACCATACATATAAATACCCACGAAAACATAACAAATATATATATATATTCATGTATATGTTTTCTAGCACAATCACCAACCTAATCCGAAGGGAGACTCCCCACAAAAACCAAGACACAGAACAGGACAATGGCATCGCCCTCCTCCCTTACATCAAAGGCACCACAGATAAAATCAGCAAAATTCTCCACAAACACAATATCAGGACAGCCTTTGGCACTGACCAAAAATAGCCAACATCTTAAGAAACCCCAAAGACAAGATCCAGCTAGAAAACCAAGGAGTTTATAAAATACCATGCAAAATTTGCCCAGCCACATACATTGGACAAACCAACAGGAGAATAAATGCACGCATCGCAGAACACAAGAACGCAGTCAGAAAAGAAGAAAAAACTTCCTCCCTTTTCCAGCACCTTAAAGCCACAGGACATGAAATTGATTTTGAGGGATCCAAACTTATCTCCAGTACTGAACACTTCAACAAGAGAATAATTAGGGAAGCCATCGAAATAGAGAAACACCCCATAACATGAATAAACGGGATGATACTTCCCGCCTACCAGACATCTGGAAACTAGCCCTAATCAACAAACGAGTCCCAGCCACGAAAACCAACACCGGACCCAAAATAACACATGATGCCACCACCAATCTCCTTCACCAGACTCAAACCCAAGCCCACACCACAGATGAAAGGCAACCACCATCCAGAAACCAGACCATGGCTGCAACACCAGCTGCTACACCCCCTCCAACCCCCAAACTAAGCAAACTGACACACGCTATAAACACATAGCCAGACCTCAAACTCGAGCCAAACCAAGGCCCAGAATGCCACATCACAGCCTTCCACCCAGGATACTACATCACAGAACTCAGGAAATCACAACACAAAACATCAGGAGGTTGCAGCACAGACAACGACCCAGGAGATTACAGCACCACACCCAGGACGTCACAACAATAGAACTCAGAAGGTCATCACACAGCCCATTACCCAGGTCGTTACAACACAAAAGGCTGAGAGACACACAGCCAGCACCTCAGCCACACAGGGTCTCAGGAAAAAGCCATCCAATCTGCATACATCAACTCCACAAACCAATCAAGAAGTAACAACACAGCCAACTCTAGAGTTTAAAAGGGAAAAACAGCCACGATCACACACTTCTCCCAGGAGAACGAAGCTGAAGACACCAGCCTGAAGATGACGGATGAGATTTCGTTGAAACATTGCCAAGGTATTCTCTATCTTACACGGGACAAGACCCGAATACACCAAGACCTACATTCATGTATATATATATATATATATATATGAAGAAAAGACAGTTGGAGAAATATGGTAAAAGAAAATGAACAGAAGACTAAAAAAGCAGAGAAACACGGGATTGTGGTAGAAATAGTTTTAAAGTGGATAAAATAGTTTTAGAAGTGGATAAGGAAAATTAAGCAGTGCTATAAACAGCAAATGAAGATAAATATAGAAGTAATGAAACAATTCAGAATGGAATAGAAGAAATGGAATGATCAAAGGAAGATTTTGGAGATGTTTATGAAACTAATATGATAAAACATGGAAATGAAGAATGCTTTAAAGTATTATGTCCATTCCCCCTACATTGAAACAAATGATGTAAGAATACTGAAAACATGTTACTTGAATAAGACTAAAAACGTAAGCATACAATGTAATTATAAAATACATATTCCATTTTTAATGTGTGTGAGGACTGCACCTGTGACTGTTCAAAGAACCCCATATTTATTTATTTATTTGTTTTTTAATTTATTTGATTTCTATAGCTGCCCATCTCAGCTGACTCTGGACGGCTCACAATTCAAAAATATATTACAATTAAAACTTAAAAATAATTTAAAACAAAAACAGTAAAAAACAATAAAAATAATAAAAAAGATTAAAAATGTCTAATTTGAGTACATACAAAGCAAGACATCTGGCCTGTTAACAATATAGCCAGGAAAAGATGGTGGGTGGGGCGGCCTTGGTGCATGTAGTAGGCCCTAGACTCAAGAGCATAACCAGGTTTTAAAAGTTTTATGGAAGGCTATAATGGCCACTCTAATCTCTGAAGAGAGGATTTCACAAAGCAAGAGCTGCTGTAGAAAAAAAACCTTGTCTTCCTAGTCCCTTTTAGCTGACATTCTTTGGCTGATGGATCTGCAACATGCGTGTCCTGAGGGAAGTAAGCAATGGGGTGCCACAAGGTTCCATCTTAGGCCCAGTATTCTTCAATATCATCATTAATGACTTAGATGAGGGAATAGAAGGGGAACTTACCAAATTTGCAGATGATACTAAGCTGGCAGGAATAGCTAACACCCAAGAAGATAGGCTCAAGATCCAGATGGACCTTGACAGACTTTGTTTATTTATTTATTTATTTAATTAGACTTGCATGCTGCCCTCTCTCCCTAGGGACTCAGGGAGGCTCACAATATAAAATCACAATACAATAAATTAATTAAAAAATAATTAAATCACAAGCCCAATAAATCTAAAACCCATAAAATTTAATTAAAATTCCCTTAAAAAACTCACCCCACCTCATTTCAGTCCAGGCCAGCCTGCTGAAACAGCCAAGTCTTCAGGTCGCGGCGGAAGGAGCGGAGGTCCAGGGCCAAACGGAGCCCCAAGGGAAGCTGATTCCACAGGGTGGGTGCTCCCACAGAGAAGGCCCTACCCCTGGGCGCCGACAGCCGACATTGTCTGGCCGACGGCACCCCAAGGAGGCCCTGCTTGTGGGAGCACACAGGGCGATCGGAATACGATGCTGGCAGGAGACACTCCTGCAAGTACCCCGGACCCAAGCCATGGAGGACTTTGTATGTTAACATCAACACCTTGAATCTCACCCGGAGGGCAACCGGCAACCAATGCAGCTCACACAGAAGGGGTGTAATATGGGAGTATCGGGTTACTCCCATCACAACCTGCATGGCAACATTCTGCACCAGCTGTAACCTCCGAGTGGTCTGCAAGGGCAGTCCCATGTAGAGAGTGTTGCAGTAGTTGGTTCGGGAAGTGACAAGTGCATGGGTGACCGTCCGTAGAGCATCTCAGCCCAGATAAGGGCGCAACTGGCGCACCAGGCGAACCTGGGCGAACGCCCCCTTGGTCACAGCTCCCACCTGCTCCTCCAAACTGAGCTATGTACCCAGGAGGACACCCAAGTTGCGAGCCCTATCCACAGGGGGCAACACCTCTCCCCCTATGACCAAAGATGGAATATCCTGGATACTCCGAGATGCTGGTACGTACAGCCACTCAGTCTTGCCCAGGTTGAGTCGAAGCCTGTTCCTTTCCATCCAGATCCGTACCGCATCCAGACAACGGGACATCATGGAGAGGGCATCACTGATGTGGTTCGGGGTGGAGATGAAGAGCTGGGTATCATCCGCATATTGATGATACCTCACCCCAAAACCACGGACGATCTTGCCCAGTGGCTTCATATAGATGTTGAACAGGAGGGATGAGAGGACCGACCCGAGGCACCTCACAAGTGAGGGGCCTCGGGCTTGACCTCTGCCTTCCTGCCAACACCGATTGCGAGCAACCCGAGAGGTAGAAGAACCACCGTAAAATGTAAAATCTTCCTAAGGACTCAGGGCGGCTCACAATATAAAACCCAGTACAATAATTTACTTAAAAATTAATTATTACAAGCCCAATAACGATAAAATGATTAAAATTAATTAAAATTACTTTAAAAACAACCCCCCCCCTCCTTGGTTCAGTCCAGACAAGGTCCCTTCCAACTCTGATTATCTGTTATCTGTTGTTATCTGTCCTATTTGATGTAATTGGATATGTAGAAACTTTGGAAAAAAGGCGATCCCTCAGGTACCCTGTTCTCTACTCAACAGAAAGTTGACAGGAGTACTAATTAAAAATACAGAGATTAGTTTGTAAAGCATGCATGGAAGGTGTTTGGGAGAATTCTAAACAGGATGCAAGAAGGAACTTACAAACATTTAAAACAGTAAAATCAATCCAGTAGTTAGCATGATGGAAACCAACACCCCTATCCCACCCAAAGTGCTGAATAAACAGATCTATCATAATCTTAATCTTTCTAAAATGGAATAGAGTTGGGTTGCTGCATCAAAACTCAGGCATCCAGAGTTTGGCGTGAAGCAGATAAAAACTTCAATTTGAAAGACAGAATTTTACCTTTGCAGAGGGGACTTCTTGGGGCACCTGGAAATACAAAACACCAAATAAATTCAGGCAAAGCAAAAAGCATTTATAGGTAGTGCTCAACTTACAACCGTTTGTTTAGTAACCATTCTAAATTACAACAGCACTGAAAAAAGTGACTTATGACCATTTTGCACACTTAGGACCACTGCAGCATCCCCATGGTCATGATTTACATTCAGAGGCTTGACAACTGGGTCATATTTATGAAGGTTGCAGTGTCCCAGAGTCATGTGATCACCGTTTGCAACCTTCTGACAAGCAAAATCAATGCCAGATTCACTTAACAACCGTGTTACTAACTTAAACACTGCAATGATTCATTTAACAAATGTGCTAAGAAAAGTCATAAAACAGGGCAAAACTTAATAAATTTCTCACTTAGCAACATAGAAAATATTCCTCTAATGGCAAATTTATGGGTTATCTTGCTTTGCCAGCTGGGTTTCTATCTTTCTTAAAACTTGTAAATGTATTCAAGGACTTTCAGAATCTGCTATCTATTGTGTAGTTGCCAAAAAAGCAAGTTCTCACATGACAAAGAAATGTCCTTGGCTAAGAAGGGAAAAAACATGTTTCCTTAAAGTTAAGAAAAAAAACTGCCACCTTAAAAGTGCTAATATAATGCTAATAACGCTAATAGTGCTAATATAATGCTAATAATGCTTTTAAAATGCTAATAATGGAACCTGAAACTTGAGATTAACAGTGCCACCCTGATCTCTAGTGTCTGTGACCGACAACAAAGGCTTTTGTTGGAAAATAAAAATCAATTGTTCATGTCAAATACAGGTAGTACACAACATAAGACCACAGTTGAGCCCAGAATTTATGTTGCTGAGAAATTTGTTAAATATTTTTGATCATGTGACCATGGGGATGCCATGTGTGAAAAATGGTTATAAGTCACTTTATTATTGGGTGCAGTTATAACTTTGAACTATGACTGAACAAACTGTTGTAAGTCTGTAATCTATAGCACTATATCTACTATACAACCCATTGAAGACTAAAATGGAACATTTAAATGAGCAATATATTAAATGGTTTATACACCACAGTAAACCTCTAAATTGGGACTACAAAGCCTTGAGTAAGGTTAAAATAGATGTTATTCATAGTAATTTTTGCTGACCAGGACTGAACAACGATGCTGTAAGGATTTGCTTACTGAAATGAGGTGAGTTATGGGAAGATTTTCCACTGAAACAGTAGTGAAAGTGTTATTAAAATTATACATTATAAAGTTGAAGTCATTTCTTTAAACATTTCCTTCCTTCCTTCCTTCCAATTCCTCTTTTTACTGTTTTTTTTTGTATTTTGCATTAGTCCTTATCTTTTTAACTGCCATGTTCAATAACTTATTACAAAAGTGTTTTAAGGATTTTTCCTTCACGGCCCAAATCGCAAAAAGCCTTTACTGCGTGCTTCATGCAGCACGAACCTCATCGCAACAGTAGAGAAAATGTACTAAACGAGTGCTTATTAATCATTGCATTACACATATCCTTAGCAAGTGCAACTTAGTAGCGCACCCCCTGCTTGCAAAATAAAGCCCCCAAACTACATGAACTCTTTAATATCTCCACCTCGAAGTTATTGCTGGAAAAAAATATCCCGGAGATAATCCCTCACGCTAAAGAACGGGCAGGCTTTTGCATAAAGCCTCAAAGGAGGCTGTGCAGCCTTGCTATGAGTCCACCCCAAAATATGTGGCTGAGGCCCAACCTGCTATCCAGGCCGCTCTTCCAATCTTTGTTAGGCCTCAAAACCTTGCAGCTCTTCGTCCTAAAAAGGTAACCTGCCTGTTCTTTCTGACCAATTGCGCTGCGTCCAGTCCCACCCCGCCAGGCCCCCACATCATTTTTTTTTATTCCTGGAACAGATAGTACGGTGGTTAACGCGGCTGCCAAGGAAAAGAATTCTCGGTTGAAGGAGCTTTGTAAAACTTTTTCGCCTTTCCCTTGTTCCGGCGCGGCCGTATAACGCAGCGCAGCATTAACAAAGCGGGGAAATCCCCTGCCCCAGGCAGCAGCTGCCTCCGGCGCCAAGAGCGGGGCTAGCTTTCCGAGGACTCCCCACCCCGTCAGACCCAGAACCGAGCCCCCTTCCCTACCTGAGCGTGCAGCTCCCGAGGGTTCCTTTCCTCTTCCCGCATTTTGCAGCCTTGAGCCTAAATCATATTACCCTCCCCCACCCCTCTCGGGGTCTGCCTGCCTCTCTATAACGTCCAATCAGCGGGAAGAGGCCGTCGCTTTTTTTCCCGCTTTCGCAGCAGAAGCGATTCTTCCTCCAGTTGCGCTTCCCAATTTTGTCAAAATTTCGGATTTCAGGAGCCAGGACGTCGCAGGCCATCCGTAAGTCACCTGCCTTCCCTAGGCTGGCTTGGAGCAGCTCTAAACGAATCAAGGAGACAAGTAAAACCTAGAAATAAGAGGAGAAATTTCTTGACGGTGAGAACAATTAATCAGTGGTGTAGAAAGTTAGCACCCACCCCTCTCCTAGAAGAATGAAATATTCTAGGAAATATTAAGAAGACAGAATATTATATTTCCCTGGATGAGAAAAGGAGAAACATGTTTTAAAGACAAAGCAGCTTCCTGCAGCTCCCTGCCCCCCCCTTCAGCTCCAGGGTGATGGGATTAAGGATGGCCCTCAGGAAATGATAGGATTACCTATCTCACCACATGGTCTGGGAAGAGGGCATTAGCCAGCACTCGGGTGAAACCATGTGGTCCAGACAAAGTCTACAAAGTTAGCTAAGACCCCCACCCCTGGGAGTCTGACAGCCAATGGGATACATTTCTTACACAGAAACAGGAAACACTAAGGTGGTGCCGAACAGAGGGTATAAAACTAAGGGTCTCTCAGCATCTCTCCCCTTTTCGCCCAGGAGCTCTGAGGCATGTCGTCCTGTCCATCATTAAGCCTTCTTTCCAAACAGCTTCCATGACTCCAGTGTCTTTTTCCCCACTTGAACTGAACCCAGAAGGATATTTTTTCCAACAGTGGAAAGATTTCGTCTCCGCAAGTTGTGAATGCTCCATGCTGGAAGTTCTTAAGAAGAGATTGTACAACCATTTGTCTGAAATGGTATAGGGGTTCCTGCCTGAGCAGAGGGTTGGACTAGAAGACCTCCAAGGTCCCTTCCAACTCTGTTATACTGTTAAATACTGTCTTAAGGTTGGCAGACACTGCCCCACAGCGCTCTCCCTTAATTTGTGTCTTCTCCGCGAATACATCTGACCCCACTTGGAACAATTTAAAGCCAATTTGTCTGCAGCCCCCCCTCCCAGTTATAGGCTAGCTAGTGTCCCACCCTCAATAAGTCATATCTTTGTTGACGTGGGTGTGTGTGTGTGAAAGCAAAGACAAACTCTATTTGTGGACAATACCTTTTATGGGGCCATATAAGAACTGGCAAACTTGAGGTTCCTTTAGGAAGCCAAATGAAAGCATCCCAGGCAGATGGCCATTTCATCTCTGCATTAACCCTCTCAGGGAACCAGTTTGGTAGTTAAGAGGTTATTAGGATAAAAATGGGGAGGCTGTGAGTTTTTAGTCTTGCCTTATGTATAAAGCCAACTGGCTGACCTTGGATCAGTCCCTCCCATCAGCCCTAGGAAGAAGAAAGAGAAGGCAAGGGCAAACCACTTCCAAAATCTTGAAAACTGCAAATTGTCCAGATGTTTGAACTGAATAGTGAAATAGCATCAGTCTTAATAGAATCCAAACAGACCTGTGGACAAACACAAAAAAGCAGAAACTTGGTTGACAACATGCTATGGTTTACAGAAGTCTACTTCCCATTACAGCTCATTTATTGACCATCTTTTATCCCTTTTGTAATTAACAACACATAGTTAGATTTCCAGGTGTTTTCTTTTCCGAAGAAATAGCAGAGAAATAAAAATGAAGATTGGCACCTTGTGTTTCACTAGATGATGTCTCAGCATCTTCAACTTTTGTTCTCCTGGAATCAGAGGCTTTATTATCTCTCCATCCACTCTGCCATCTTCCCAACAAACAAATATTGAAAGGACTGTTGTTCAAAAGCTTAAATTCTTTTTATATACATATTTATTTTGTTTGTTTTCGTAGATTTTCACAGGTAAATGTATGTAGGTCTTGGTGTATTCGGGTCTTGTCCCATGTAAGATTGAGAGTATCTTGGCAACGTTTTGACGAAATCTCATCCGTCATCTTCAGGCTGGTGTCTTCAGCTTCTGGGAGAAGTCCCAGAAGAATGAAGCTGAAGACACCAGCCTGAAGATGACGGATGAGATTGTCAAACGTTGCCAAGATACTCTCAATCTTACATGGGACAAGACCCGAATACACCAAGACCTACATTTATTTTGTTTTATCAATAAATAAAATGAATAAAAAAAACACAAACTAGACAAAGTACATCCAGCACTAACAGAAAAGAAAACAGATTACTGTACAAAAAAAGGGGTGTGTGTGGAATGACTCAAGTATCTAATATATTTAACATTAAACATATAGAATCCACCTAGGCTGGATACTGAAAAACAAAGGATGACTTCTCATCCCTATTTAACAAAAATACTATATTAAATAAACAAATACTCCAGGTGAGAGGATTTTTCTCCGATCGACTCAACATCTAATCACAATATATACAAACATATATTTAGAAACCCAGTTGACAGGTTAGGTTAAACATTACACCCTATTGACCATCTGTTACAAAAATGAGGGGGTCAAATTATTCTCCAGAGGGCAAGGTACGTAACAATAGACAGAAACTAAGCAGCAATCTGGAATTAATCTGGAATCTGGAATTTTCCAAGCTTTTGTCTGTGAAATCTCACACATCTTTTTCTGGGATCACTGGAGGTGGGAGGCCCAGTGGAATCAGTTTAAGGAGACTTGCTATTGTCGGTGTATCTGAGATGAAGAGGGTGGCAATGTTTGAGAGTGGTTTCCTCTCAAATCTACAGCAGATGATCTGCTGGTTTTTTTATTCCCTTCATGTACTTCTCCGATAAATTCTGGTCAAGCCAAATGCTGCCTGTTCTTTTGATGAGGTTGTTTCATCCAACCTTGCTACAACCTTTCTGGATGGCTGCAGAGGAAATGTTTTTCCATGGAGCACATTGTACTACTGGCCCCTTTTCCATTTATATAAGCACAAAAGCCGTCTCCTCGCACTGGAAATCTGGAAAAAAAAGACAATCATTAAGACAGTGGTAACTAACAGAAGAAAGTAGTATTGCAGGAATAATTCCTCCAACAAGATTCCCAGTTTTAGAGCATAGAGAACTTCAGCCAACACTCTACCTCTAATGTAGGATGTCTATGGAGATTCTCAGTCATCCACGTTTCTTTGAAAACACTTCAGCTTCTTGGATGAGAAGCGAAACATCTTCAGGGAAAAACCAGAAAGTCCAGTTGCCTCTTCGAAAAGCACCTTTGGGACTACCTCTAGGATGCACTGGATATAACTTGGGGAATTGCTGGCTAGGCTTAAGGGAGGGGTCAACAGAGGACCTAGTTTGGAGTTGCTGATCAGTCACAAATGGCTTAAGCATGACCTCACCTCAAATTCATAAAGCCTTATCTAGTCATTCCCAGGACAAGGCAAGCAGTCTGGTGAGATTCTTGTAACATGGGTGATAAACAATAAAGTTCAGATTGAGGCGATTCACAATTAGTTGTGGTTGGCTGTATCTAACAATCAATTTGATTATGAAGTGTGGCATTTACAGGACTTCTGTCCAACTCATTTGCAGTCTGGAAGACACATCCCTGGGAAAAGCTGAAGTATACATAATATGTATTACCCAGGCAAACACAGAAAAGAGAAAGCATCGTTTGAAGAGATCTCTCATGCTTGGAACATCACCACAGCATATGGTGGTTATATTCTCAACTTCACAGAGGATTAAAATTTTATTTGACAAATAAGAGCCTTGGTGGTGCAGGCTATTAAATGCCTAGCACCTAGTTCCAGCTGCCTGCAATTACTGCAGGCTGGAATCCCACCAGGCTCAAGGTTGACTCAGCCTTCCATCCTCTCAGGGTAGGTAAATTGAGGACCCAAGATTGTTGGGGGCAATAAGCTGACTTTGTAAAAATGCCGGTTGGGGGGGCCAAAAAGCCCTAGTAATAAGCAGGCATATACAATGGAATGAAGGCTATTGCTGAACACATTGGGTTGTGCTCCAAAAATTGTAAGCTGCCCTGAGTCTCCGGAGAAGGGTGGCATATAAATATGAATTAAAATAAAAATAAAAATAACTTGATAGTTGTAACATGAGAACTATTTCTAATTTCTGTTATGAGAAGAAATTTCAGAATATTTTTAAACCACCAATAGTATTTAGAATCTCAGAGCTGACTAGCCAAAGTGAAATTTAATAAAACTTGAAATTGAAACTTGAAGTTTAGGCAAACTCCTAGCACCTCTGAAGTACTGTGCCCAATCACTGAAACCGTAAATTGAAGTTTCAAGTTCAGACTTCGTAATTTAAATTTCAAATGCTGCAAACTTGTAAAGTGCTTAATATATACCTAATTTCAAATGTATTAAGATTTTCAGGCATCTGTCATCCCCAATAAACAATCTTAAAGTATAACAAATAACTTATATCTATTTAGATATATCTATCTTTTATAGATTCTTCAAACGATGCTTTCTATTTTCTGTGTTTGCCTGTGTAATACATATTATTTATGCTATTTGATTTCTTTTATAGAGTTGCAGAACCTGAAGTGTGGAAGAATTGTGGATAATACACTCACACACTGGATTTTAGCACAGGAAACTACCCTTTGTAGCCTATTGATTTCTCTTTTATATGCATCCTCTGTTTTTTTTAAGACAGCCAATTTAAAGGCCATTTGAACAACTCTCCAAATCGGATCCCTTCACCCAATTCAACTGTCAAATCACCTCAATTTGTTTGCTTTTCAAATAAGCTTTTTTTTTCCAAAGAAGGCTGTGTCAACATTTTGTATAAAGGATTTGAATCGGATCAGAAGTTGTACGATCCTTAACACAACACACACACACACACACACACTTGCCATTTCACTATTACCTAGTTCAGAGGTCACCAACCTATTGGATCTCAGGGACCACCAAACTCATAATTTTAAATCCTGCGGACCAGAGACCCTAGGAAAATCCCCCCAAAAGGCTGCAAGAAAATTCCCCACCCTGTTTTCCTACCAATCTATCATTCTTTATTTGGGATCGCAGGATACTGTCTCCAGCTCCATTCTTGGGCAGAGAGAGAGACTTTTGGCTTCATGCAGGGAAAGCAGCAGAAGCAGCAGAAGTCTTTCTCTCCCTCAAACTCCGCCAGAAATGAGTCTTTGTGAGACTTGTCACGCTGGCACAGCCTCTTGGAGCAGGACGCCTTGCAGGGTCCCAAAGACTCATTTCTGGCGGAGTTTGGGGGAGAGAAAGAAAGACTTTTGCTGCTTTCCTTGCATGCAGCCAAAAGCAGAAGAAAGAAGTGGAAAGAAGCAGCCCGGTGGCCAGACTAGGTGTGTGGGGCGAGTGGGGCAAGTTCCCCCCCTCTGCCCTTTCAACCCTCCCCTCACTACCTCATGTTGTTCGCAATGCAAGCCTTGAGTTCCCGTGCAGCCTGGATTAATTGCTTTAGGGCAGGGGTCGCCAACCTTTTAGACCTCAGGGACCACCAAACTCATAATTTTAAATCCCAGGGACCACTAACCGGTTCTGTGGGCATGGCCTAATTTGTGGGTGTGGCTTGGTGGTCATGTGACTGGCTGGGCTTGGCTTGTATGTAAATATTATAAATATTTTTATAAATACTGAATTTTTCATTAAAAAAGAGCAACTTTTACCCAAAATCAGGTAAAGCAGGCAGGCAGATTGAGTTGCTCACAGAATCATTCAGTGATCTATCTAGCTGCCATCGGCTAGCTCAGTCTCTCAAATTTGCATGCCGTGAGTCTGCACTGAATAATAGAACCTTCAGTCCTAAGGGAGGTTCGGCTGTGCTTAAAAGCAGAGCCAGAGATCTAAAGACTAGCTAGAAAGCAAGAAATCCAACCATTTCCTGCTTCCTAGCTAATCTAAATCTCCCAGCACAGCAGAACATTTGATGGTTGGAAAAAGGAAAAACAGCAATTTAGCAGGTAAGTTTGCCGGGTAAGGAGTAAGTGGGCGGGGAGGGTTCCCGCAGACCATGTGGGCGGCGCAGCCTTGTGTTTCTGCGCAGTCTGGATTAACTGCTTTGGGGGGGGCACTCTAGGGGTGAGATTTCTCTGCAGCCCACCAAAATTTTCTCACAGACCACCAGTGGTCCCCGGCCCACAGGTTGGCGACCACTGCTTTAGAATAGTGTTTCTCAACCTTGGCAAATTTAAGAGGTGTGGACTTCAACATTTCATTTAATGACCGTTCAAAGTTACAACATCACTGAAAAAAGTGACTTATGTCAGTTTTTCACACTTACAGCCATTATAACATCCCCATGGCCATGTGATTTACATTCAGATGCCTTGACAACTGACTCACATTAATGTCAGTTGCAGTGTCCAGGAGTCATGTAATCCGCCTTTTGTGATCTGACAAGTCAAGTCAATGGGAAGCCAAATTCACTTAACAACCGTATTACCAACTTAACAACTGCAGTGATTCTCTTAACAAATGTGGCAAGCAAACTCAAAAATGGGGCAAAATCATTTAACAAATTTCTCATTTAACAACAAATTTTGGGATCAACTGTGGTCATAAGTTGAGGACTACCTGTAATCAGCTGCCCTTGGAGCTGCAGATGGCCCCTGACCTTCGATCCTTCCGTTGCAACCTGAAGACATGGCTATTTCAACAGGCCGATCTGGACCGAAGGTTTTTTTTTACTGGTTTTATTAGTGTATATTGGCTGTTGCTGGTTTTAATTAATGTTTCTGGGGATTTCTATTTAATATTTTTTAAATTTTAAATTTTTGTATTGTATGTTTTTTATTGTTGTGAGCCGCCCTGAGTCCTTTGGGAGATAGGGTGGCATATAAATAAATAAATAAATAAATAAATAAATAAATAAATAAATATTCTTTCAGCCACTCAACTGTAAACATAACCCTAATCCTACACTTCTTTTCCCAAGCTGAGGTGTAATGTCTGTAAATACTTTGAATAAGTAAATAGCTCTATAAGTCTTATAAACAAACAAACAAATAAAACATACTTACTGAGTTTTGAACTCTGTGCCATTGGACCATTTCCAGCCGTTATCTTCTCTTGAGAGACCAAACCAGTAATGATTGGAATTTAACATACTCACCCAAAAATCCTAGGAGAAGGGAAATAATATGTAATAAAAACTCCCATTTAGCAAGTTTATTGTCTATTGAATGTTAATGTACATCATTTGTGTCAAATTATTTCATTTGTACCAAATCATCATCATCATCATCATCATCATCATCATCATCATCATCATCATCATCATCTTTATTATTATTTATGAGATTTATATGCTGCCCTATCTCCCTGAGGACTCAGGGCAGCTTACAATACTAAAAACAGAACAATACAAATATAAAAAAACTATTAAACCAAAAATCTCATAAACCATTCAATTTAAAACTACAACTAAAACCCCCCCCACCCTCAGTCCGGGTAGGCGAGTTGGAACAGCCATGTTTTTAGGCCACGGCGGAAAGATCGGAGGTCAGGGGCTACCCAAAGCTCCAGGGGCAGCTGGTTCCAAAGGGTGGGTGCTCCCACAGAGAAGGCCCTACTCCGGGGGCTGCCAGCCGACATTGCCTGGCTGATGGCACCCTGAGGAGGCCCTGCCGGTGGGAGTGCACGGGGCGTCGGGAAACTGTTATTGGCAGCAGGGTCTCCTGTAAATACCCCGGTCCAATGCCATGAAGGGCTTTATAGGTCAACACCAGCACCTTGAATCTCACCCAGAGGGCAACCGGTAACCAGTGCAGCTCATGCAGGAGGGGTGTAACATGGGAGTATCGGGATCCTCCCATCACAACCTGCACCGCTGCATTCTGGACAAGTTTAAGCTTCCAGGTGGTCCTAGGGCAGCCCCAAATTAAGATAAAATTAATGTATATGTAACTGCCTTGTCAGAACTATTTCAGATACAGTGGGACTGTCTATTGTATTAGGGAGGTTTCTGCACAGTAATTGGGTGTTTTGCATCCAAAGTCCGCTAAAAGATCTATTAAATAAAACTTTCTACTGCAGTGAAGTATGTATCTCTGTATTTAAATTTACATTAAATTTAAATGCATTGCACATGATTCAGCAGGAATATATGGGTTTAAATTTAAATCAAATTTAAATTTAAATTAAATTAAAATGCATTAACAGGATTCAGCAGGAATATATGAATCTCTCTTACTCATAATCTCTCCTTAAATATTTATTAATAATAATAACTCATGAAGATAACTAATGTGTTTATGGTAGCTTTTATGCAAATAATGTATTTATTTCTTTATGTGCATTCAGGCTGATGTTGACTCTTACTGATCGTTTAGATTGACCTTCTCTAGGAAGACCACTCTCCAACCTGGTCTTTCAGGTCTTCCAATGATGGAGCAGTTGCTGCTATAATTGATCATATATCTTGATTTTGATCATATCAGTCTTGATGGTGGTCGCCCTCCTTTGACCTTACCCAGATCTATAGATTTAAGAAAGCAGAGTCTTCGTATTAAAGTGTCCAAAATTTAAGCCTGGCACAAGGAAAGCTGAATTCAAAGAACAGATAACAGATAATCAGAGTTGGAAGGGACCCTTGTAGGTCATCTAGTCCAACCCCCCGCCCAAGCGGGAGACCCTACACCATTTCTGACAAATGGCAGTCCAATCTCTTCTTGAAAGTCTCAAAGAGATGACGCTCCCACAACTTCCGAAGGAAAAGCTGCTCCATTGGTTGATTGTTCTCACTGTCAGAAAGTTTCTCCTTATTTTCAGGTTGAATCTCTCCTTGTTCAGTTTCCATCCATTATTCCTTGTCTGGCCTACAGGCGCTTTAGAAAATAGCTTGACTCCCCTCTTGGCAGCCCCTCAAATATTGGAAGACTGCTATCATGTCTCCCCTGGTTCTTCTCTTTACTAGACTAGCCAAGCCCAGTTCCTGCAACCGTTCATTGAATGTTTTAGCCTCCAGTCCCCTAATCATCCTGGTTGCTCTTCTCTGTACTTTTTCTAGAGTCTCAACATCTTTTTTATAATGTGGTGATCAAAACTGGATGCAGTACTCTAGGTGTGGTCTTACTAAGGCAAAAAGAAGAGTCTGGTTTAATAATTGGAGGAAGAAGCATCTGTCACTTCCACTATGCTGTTGGCACTATCCTGACAACCAAAAATGTAAGAGATTTGCATGCTGCAATAATAAAAGTCAGGGCTACAGTATAATAATTGGACTAAACTGGAATGCTATATAAAGATGTCAAACCTATGTCAACAACCAACCTTAGAACTGACAATAAAGATACTGAAGTGGTGGACAGTTTCTGCCTTTAAGAATCTACAAAGGAATCATCAGGGAATACACTGCAGACTAGCAATAGGTAGGGTAGCTATGAAAGCTTTGGAATAAATATCAAGATGCTGTGACATGTCTGTAGAGATTCTCAGTCATCCAGGTCATGGTTATCCCAAAAGTGTTTTTTCAGAAGGCAACTGGGCTTCTTGGTTTTTCTTTGAAGACGTTTCGCTTCTCATCCAAGAAGCTTCTTCAGCTCTGACAGGATAGTGGGGAATGGAAGGATGTATATTCCTTGCAGACAGCTGGTCATTTACATCCTTTTATGAAAGGATATGAAAATTGGAATAGAAAGATCAGCTGTGGTGGTTCCAGTGATTATCAGCACTCTGCCTCCCATACTAAAAAAAATCTTGGAGGGTACTTAGAAAATCTGCAGATTGGCAAAGATTCCATCTGTCAATTATGAAAGACCACATTTCTGTACATATACTACACTGCTACAACTTCCTAGATTCTTGGGAAGAACTTGATGCATATGAAGGCCAATACCAGCAGCTGTGATTTCACATTATTATCAACAGAGAATAATAATAAATAACTCAACAAACCTGTGATCTATTGGGTCATTTTTTTTAGAGAGAGAAAGGTAGTGCAGACTGATATGACCAGAATGAACGTTAAATTTTAGGCTGAGCACATTTTTTTTACACATTGCTGGATAGTCCCATCTAAGTTTAGTGCATATCATAAATAACAAAATAATTGTGGTGACAAATGAAGTTCAATAATAACTCAATATTTACTTAACTAAATCGATTAATTAGAATTACCATCAGTAAGCAAAAAAGCATGGTAGTTGGGGCAACTTCCAACTTCCTGCTGACTTTCTCATTGATTTTGCTTGTGGGAAGCTGGGAGGGACACCAGAAATCACAATCATATGAATGCAGGGATGTTGCGAAGGCCAAAGCTTTGTGAATAAAACTGGTCTGAACACTGTAGAAATTTCAGTTCCACAGGAGTAATGGTTCCTGGAATGTTTACACAATTCTTAAGTTACCAGATTTTTGGTGCCTTGATTCAAAAATTGTTATCTGTACTTGAGGGGTACAGACAACCAATGAACACAATAGTTTTAGTGGTATATAGATAATAAATATATAACAAAATGTAACATGATGGTTTTTTATATTTGTGAATTATACAATTAATCATGATGTCTAATTATTCATTACCAATTCCTTCTGTGTATCAATCACAGCCAAGGAGGCATTAAATGAAGAACAGGTCTCTAAACTGAGAGTCCAATTCCTTTCTTCTTTCGATACATAGAAACATTTTCCTAGGTATCCAATCCAGAAATCCGGGCAGGCAAAACCTTGGCTTGCAAGGCTATGAACAAATGGACATCTCTCTGCCTTCGTACCTGGAAATTAAACAAAATGGATAAATCATAGGGCTCATGATTAACTACAATTCTGTAGTAGTGAGGTGGCTTAATATTAACTATTAATAGTTAATAGAGTTAACTATTTGACTGCTGTCTGCTATTTGTGGATCCTGATTTTTAATTGATGTGATTTTTTGTCCCATGTAGAATTGGTTGCAATGATCACAGTTGATTTTATAAATTGTTTCTTTCATTCTTCTGTCACTTGTCTTTGGTTCTGGATAATTCCTGACAGGGTGTGGCTATGGGCTATTGTTATTTGTAGGGCTTGGAGAATTCTGGCTGTCATTTCCAACACCCCTTCTGTGTGTGGTAGGGTTAGTTTTTGTGTGTGGTGGTTGGCTATGCAGTGTGTTGTGGTTTGGGTGCTGGGTATCGGAATACAACATTTTTTGGATAACCGGTACAGAGAAAGACATAAAGCAGCTGTTTCTCTTCCGCCTTTCATAGTGTTGTGATGCTGCAGTGTGTCCTGCCCCTTCTGAAGAGAGTCTGGACACAGCTTCTTTTGTGTGCACTGGGGTGGTTGTTTGCAAAGTTGGGGATCTGGTCTGTGTGCATGGGCTTGTGGTAGACGCGGGTTTCCAGTTCTCCGTTGTCTGGTCTCCTTATGTCGATGTTGAGGAATGGGAGTCTGTTGTCTGTTTCCTCTTCACGTGTGAATTTGATCTCAGGAAATATGTTATTGAGTAGATGGTGTGTTTCTTCAATTCAGGGCATTTGATAAGGTCATTGATGTAGGTGTCCAGAATTTTGGTTGGGTGATGGGTAGAGCTATGGGTTTGAGTTGTTGCACAATTGCTTCTACTATTAGGCCTTGATCTCTTCAGGGTACCTTATCCTTGCTTATTGTGGAAGCAGAAGAGAAATGGCTGCTTGATGTCTTTCCTCGTACCAGCTATCCAGAAAACTTCATATTTCTACACACAGCAGCCAAACCACAACACATCGCACAACCAACCACCACACAAAAACTAACCCTACCATACATGAAAGTGGTGTCAGAAATGACAGCCAGAATTCTCCAACCCCTAGAAATAAAACAATAGCCCACAGCCACAGTCCACCAGGACTTATCCAGAACCAAGCACAAGATACAGGAGAATGAAAGAAACAATGTAATCTACAAAATCAATTGTAACCATTGCAACCAATTCTACATGGGACAAACATCACGTCAATTAAAAAACAGGATCCACAAACACCGGCCAGCAGTCAAATGCCACAATCCCAAATTCTTAATCTTTACCCACACCGAACAACACCAGTTCAATTGGAGCAACACAAAAATCATTCGCCAGGCTACCACCTGCCATGCCCATGAGTTAATCGAAGCCTGGCACTCCACAAGCAATTCCATCAATAGGCACATTGACCTAAAACCAGCCTATGAACTCTTCAGAATCCAAAGCAACTGCACAGCCAACCAGAGACAGCACCAACCCTCAACCAACCCATGCAAGTCCCCCCCACCAGTTCACCTCCCAATGACCCTCACCTGATGTAACCTCCTTATCACAAGACCCATCACAAGACCCAATACAAGACTCACAGCTGACCCATAACAAGACCTTCACTTGACACACCCACACCTGAAGCCCTTATAAACAGAAGAACACTGATATCCCCTAATCTCCACTGAAGATGTTTGTTGTTGTTACTCTCAAAGTCGTGTGTGAGCCATTGAGACCCCATGGACAACATTCATTCAGGCCTTCCTGTCCTCTTCCATCCCCCAGAGTCCATTTCAGCTCAGGGCAACTGCTTCAGTAACTCCATCCAGCCACCTCATTCTCTGTCGTCCCCTTCTTCTATTACCCTCAATCATTCCCAGCATTAGGCTCTTCTCCAGGGAGTCCTTCCTTCTCATGAGGTGGCCAAAGTATTTGAGTTATCTAGCAATGAAATGTTCAGAAACCACCCACAAGCTTGGAGAACAAACCTTCACCCTCAAATGCCTTACTACTTACCAGCCAATGCAGTTGTAGCAATGAGCAAAGCTATGATGATGACACCGGCTACTACAATTACTTTTTTCTCTGTAATGAATTTATGTATGAGAGCTGAAAAACAGGCAGGAAAATAAGATTTTATTCAAGATTTTATTGTGATTGTTTAGATATTTTTGGTCTCGTAAGCTAACCAGGTTATATAGTCACACTATGGGTTGCTGTGGGGGGAAAGGATCAGCTCCTCTTAATGCCAGAATTTGCCCTTTATGGGAAGAGACTTTTGGTTGGAGAAGGCTGATATATTTCCATGTGTTGACAATTAAACCCTGAATAACTCTCATCTCCCTTCCCCTTGTTCCATGAGGGGAGAGGAAAGACAGAATAAGGCAGTTAGCATGACCACAAGGCCCAGAAGTCTGCTGGGTGTGGCCTTCAGGTTCCCTCCCCCCAGAACAAATCAAGTGGATCAGGAGTGGCTAAGATCCTCCATCCTTCTCATAGTCATGGGAGGCACGAAGTTAATCTGAATCCCACCACTCTTATCTGCCCAACAGCCCTGCCAGATCAAACAGCTGGCAACCCTTGGGAGAGGGGTCATGTCCAAGTCTAAAAATGTAATTTTTCAAAATACAATTCAAGCAACTGTTTTCCATAACTGCAATTATTTTCTATAAGACCATGTGGGAAGGAAGTTGACAATAATGAACATGCTCAGGAAGGAGGAGCAGCTGGAAAAGTAGGTTAACCAAAGAAAAATAAAAATTGAACTTCAGCTGCCCATTTAATACAAAAAAGAAATATCCACAAATGTGATATAAAATAAGACAGGCATGTCTGAATACAAACACAAGGCTGAGAGTCTCTTGTGCTACTGAGGAATCTTTGTTAGAGGCAGTAGCAGATATTCCTCCATTCATTCAGCTAATGCACAATGATGTTCATAGGCACCAGCTCTGCTTTGAGGGCCCTCTTTAAGGGGTTTCCCAGCAAAAGTGGCATCCTTGCAATTCTTACAAGTATGTAATATAAGTGCACCTGCACTTTGCCTTGCTAAAAGCTAGTTTGAAATGTCCCAGAAAAAAGTACCAGAAAAACCTCTGCAAAGGTCCTTGACCTTTGCAAAGCAGTTCTAAAGAAACAGAAACCTCAGCTGTACAGCACCAAAAGTTTGTTATGGGAACAACTGAGGAGGTGGGAAGAAAGTACAGGCACTTGAAGGAATATTTAGAAACCACTTCATGCAGCAAAGCTTCATGAAAAATAGAGCACGCCACCCCAGCATCCTCATCTTCTCCGATGGCATTAGAGCCATTAACCAGATTTTGTTCTTTGAGACAAAGGTATCAACATCAATTCTTTTCCTCCTTGATCTGAACTTCAACCTCAACTGCTAAAAGTAAATAACAGGCTTTCTGCCCTGAAAATGGGAAATGCCCACTGAGCTGACGTGGGAAACTTAGCTACGTGAAATGTGGGCCCTAAAGTGGGCTTTGTGTGAGATCTTCCTATTCAAAAAGAGGAACAGCTTCAACTTCCTCTTCTCAAAACCAGGAAATAAAGGTTCCTGATTTTTCCACAGCTATGACCCAGCTCCACCCACTGTATTTCATTACTTCCCCCTCCAAGATTACCAAGTGTCCTAGGCAGATGTCCACCTTTGCTTTGATCAGCTTTTCTTGCCCTCTTTGTTGCAGAAGATTCAGTTGTCACCTCAGGAGTCAAATTATCACAACATTCAGAATCCATTTCTTCCCCTAAAGGAAGACAGAAGACCTCAAGTATGACAATAAATAGAAACATGGTGTAATTTTGCTATTAGGAAAATACTGCCCCCAACTAGGTCTCTCTCATTTCCAGACAAAAGCAATATTCTAATTATCTGAATCTTAACAATATTCCCAAATCCTGCACTGCTGAATGTTCACAGGCAGAACTCAAGGTGATTGCCAAAAATCTCATGAGAGTTGACCATCTTGCAACATTTTAGGTGATTATATTAGCGTGTGGTGTCCATGTCATAGGATCAAACCAGGCCTCTATCTATCTATCTATCTATCTATCTATCTATCTATCTATCTATCTATCTATCTATCTATCTATCTATCTGAAACTGACACTCTACACAGAACCCCTGGTGTGAAAGTCTCCAATTTACTCAATGGGCCTCTTAAAGGTTAGAACAGGTCTCCAAACTTGGCAACTTTAAGATTTGTGGACTTCAACTCCCAGAATTCCTCAGCCTGGCTGAGGAATTCTGGGAGTTGTAGTCCACAAGTCTTAAAGTTGCCAAGTTTGGGGGGCCCTGGCTTAGAAGATCATCTAGCAGAGTCCTCTCAGGTACACTTCCTGGTTGGTCAGACTTAAGAGTATTTTCTCCCACTACAGCCCGTACCATAAGAACCAAGGATGACTGAAGACCAGCCTACTGGAAACCAGTTCTCTTACTAGTACTCCTTAATTGTAGTTTGAGTCCAGTCCTCTCCAAATGTTGCAGATCAAAACTTTTGCCCATCCAAGTTGGCTTTTTCAACTGATGCCTGCCTTACTGCTTTTTTTTTTATTACATTTATATGCCGCCCTTCTCCAAAGACTCAGGGACACAATTTTTGGAATACAACCCAATGCGCTCAGCAATAGCCTTCATTCCATTGTATATGCCTGCTTATTACTAAGCGGCATTTTTACAAAGTCAGCTTATTGCCCCCAACCATCTCGGGTCCTCAGTTTACCTACCCCGAGAGGATGGAAGGCTGAGTCAACCTTGAGCCTGGTGGGATTCGAACCTGCAATAATTGCAGGCAGCTGGAACTTAAGTACTAGGCATTTAACAGCCTGAGCCAGCAAGGCCCCTTTTCATTCCTCTGCTTGGGATAGAAACCAATGGCTTTAGTCATAAATTCAATTAAGAGGGTTTTTTTTCCTGACTTCATTAGCACCCTAGGGCATTTCTCCTGCTTTATGTAGTTCTCAGTTAGGTAAAAGAAAAGATCTGAAGGCCTCACCTGTAATTTTTTCTGACATCTGCCAAGCTCTTTGCGTTGCAAAAATATCAGGATTCAGACTGTATGGAAAGAAAAGAAATTGGTATTTCTCATTCTGACACAGGAATATATTATTAAGATACTACTGTAGAGAAGATTCCTTAAACTAAATTTCTTCAATGTCTGCCCTCCACCTGAATCTTAAATACTGCACAGATGACCTTGGGTCCAACAGTCTTTCTACCTGTGTTATGTCTAGCACATCGTAGCATAGCATTCCATTAAGAGTAATGCCATTTGGACAAGGAGCCCCAGGGGTCTTCATGCAGCTCATAAATGAAGTCTTACATCAATATCTGTATAAAGGGGTTCTGGTCTACTTGAGTGACATTCTTATTTACAATGAAACTCTAGAAGAACACATCAAGTTAGTGAGAAAAGTATTAAAAAGACTGTTAGATGCAAAATTGTATGTGAAGCTATCCAAATGCGAATTCCATAAAGAGTCATTGGATTATCTTGGCTGCCGCATTTCAACTCAGGGGATAGAAATGGATCCAGCCAAAGTGAAAGCTGTCCTGGATTGGCAACCCCCAAAGAATCGCAAACAGCTGCAAAGCTTCCTGGGATTTGCAAACTTTTACTGGCAATTTATCCCCTCATTTGCGGAAATTGCATTATCGATAACAGAATTATTGAAAACTGGGAGTTGGGGGGGGGGGCAACCAAGGCAAAACCTGGACAGCCCCTTAAATGGACTCTAGAATGCCAAAAAGCTTTTGAATTGTTAAAAAGGCATTAAACACAGGAACCCATTCTAAAACAACCTGACCCAGCTAGCGACGTAGCAGTGGCAGCAGTTCTACTCCAGAAAAATGATCATGGAGATCTGCAACCCTGCGCATATACATCCAAAAAACCCACGCACACTGAAAGAAGGTGGGCTGTATGGGAAAAAGAAGCTTATGCAGTTTGTTGGGCTTTACAAACTTGGAGACAATTTTTAGAGGGCAGTGACATTTCGTTCGAAGTGTGGACAGACCACAAAAACTTAGAAGCTCTAAAAACTCCCAGGAAGCTCTCTCCTAAACAAGTTAGTTGGGTTCAATACTTCAAAAGGTTCAATTTCCAATAGAAGTACCTGGGGGGTGGAATCTACTAGCAGACGTGCTGTCTAGGAAGCCCCCGATTTGACAGTAAGTGAGAAGTATTTCACCTAATCATTCCACCATCTTCTCAAGAGACAGTTCAAGTAATCACACGGGCACAAGCCCAAACCCCAAAAATCAAAGACAAATCAGAATTGACCAGTATTATCTGGAATAATGTCAGGTTTCCAAGTGATTAAATCCATTTAAACAGAAAACCAAAGTCCATCTTCCAAAACAAATTGTTTTGTTTAGGAAAGCATCAAATTGGCAAAGTCCATGGTAATTCCGGATCTGACACAACCCAGAATTACCCCACAATATTAAAAGTTAGAAACAACCCCCAAAAGTCACATTCTCCAATAGAAGTAATTCAACATTGCTTGATGTCATAAATCTCCACTTCCAGGGGCCCAAGCACCAGCAGCTCATTTCCCACAGGAAGAAAGATCACCTAGCCAAAACACTCTCTTTATCTCCACTCCTCCCCTCTTAGGAATGTGGCAGGCTGAAACACTTCTCCCCATGACTGCCACAGAGAATGTAAGAAAAAGAATATATATTAAGCCTAACTAAAATGGCTCCACATGTCAATTTTGGACTTGACACTCCTATCCTCTCATCTGTATGACAACTGAAAAATAAAAAAAGGAAAAAAAAACAGAGTAGTTTTGAAAACGCACAGTTGTACTTTCAGACTTGCAAGATTCTTATTAATATAGCCTGAAAATAAAGTAATTTGCATATCTGGTTATGTTTCATGTCCGGTTTACCTAGAAGTGCTGGGAGTTATTTGCTATCAGAGAGTCATTTATCTTTGATGTTTGTCTTGCATTTATTGTATTTGGTTTAATCCAGGGGTGGGATTCAAATTTTTTAACAACTGGTTCTGTGGGCGTGGCTTAGTTGGTGGGCGTGGCTTAGTTGGTGGGCATGGCTTAGTTGGTGGGCATGGCTAAGTTGGTGGGCATTGTCTTGGTGATCATGTGTTTGGCTGGGTGTGGTTAGGTGGCCATGTGACTGGCAAACCAAACATAAGTGGTCCTCACTTAATGACCAGCAAGTGTTCTAATTTATGACTGAAAGCTACTTGACCTGTTTTTGGACTGTTGATAGCCATGCACACGCACACGCATGCACGCACACACACACTCTGTCCCTTCTAACCTTGCTATTCTATTATTTTGCAAGGATCTCATGCTGGAGCAGGGGGGTTGGGCAAGAAGATGATCTCCGAAATCCCTTTTAGCCCTAAATCAATGTGCTGTTTCAAAGAGTCTTCTGAAGCCAGGATTTGTGTCCTTCCTTCCTCTCCTTTTTTTCCTCTCTCTCTCCCTTCCTCCCTCCCTCCATGTATCTATCCATCCATCCATATATCTCATTCATTTTCTCCTCCTTCCCTCTCTCTTTCTTTCTATCCCTTCCTTCCATCCCTCCCTCTTTGTCTATCCCTTTTCTTCCTTTCTATTTCCCTTTTTCTTTCTTTCCCTTTTCTCTTTCTTTTCTTTCTTTTCTCTTTCCCTATCTCTTTCCCTCTTTCTCTCTCCCTCTCTTTCTTTCTCTTTCTATCCTTTCCCTCCCTCCTTCCCTCTCTCCTAAAACTAGGAGACCACTTGACACACACACACACACACACACACAAATGCATGCTTCCAACCAGCTCTGACACCTCTCCTCGCCTTGTTGTTTGTTTTTAGCAGTGGGCCGGTGGTCTCCAAAGCGCCCAGCAGCATCGCCCGCCTCCCAGGAAACCCTGGTGATTGACTGACTGGGGCACATGCACTTTGCTGGTGGGGTGCTTGGATCAGTGCCTCTTCCGCACACATCTCTCTCCAGAGCAGCTGTAGGGAGGAGGTGGAGTTGTGGGGAGTTGGAGGGGGCGAGGGGCGGGCGGCTTCTTTACACTGCCATGCGTTGGAATTCCCTGCAGCAGAGGGTGATGAGTGTCCTTCCTTGAGGCCGTGGCTGGTGCATCCAAGACGCAGAGATCGCTGCTCGCTCGCTCGCCCGAATGTCCTAGAGCGAGACACCTGGGTTCTCACCCTGCCCCCAGGGCAAGTTGTTCGGACATAGCATTTGGGGTGAGTTTGCTCCTTACTTCTCCCCCTTCCCCATTTCTTGGGTCTCTCTTTTGTTTCATGCCCCTTCTGCCTGCCTGGGAGTCTTCCGAGGTTGGAAAGAAAAGGAAAAGACGAGCGAGAGAGACAGAGACAGAGACAGAGAGAGAGAGAGAGAGAGAGAGAGAGAGAGAGAGAGAGAAAAGAGTGCAATCAGAAGCTTTTCAACATTTGTGGTCAGCCTGGGAGGAGGGTATAGAGACCCCCTCCCCCTGTTTCCTCTCGATCTCCCTTCCTCATCCCCCAAGTTTTTCTTTTCTTTTCTTTTTAATTACATTTATATGCCGCCCTTCTCCGGAGACTCAGGGCTGCTTACCATTGGAGCACAACCCAATGCGCTCAGCAATAGCCTTCATTCCATTGTATTTGCCTGCTTATTACTAAGCGGCATTTTTACAAAGTCAGCTTATTGCCCCCAACAATCTTGGGTCCTCAATTTACCTACCCTGAGAGGATGGAAGGCTGAGTCAACCTTGAGCCTGGTGGGATTCGAGCCTGCACTAATTGCAGGCAGCTGGAGCTTAAGTGCTACGCATTTAACAGCCTGCACCACCAAGGCTCTTTTCTCCCATTCATTCTCTTTTTCTCCCCCCCCCCACCTCCTGAGAGCGAGGCTACACTGATTGGAATGGGAGTTTTCTTGGCTGTGGAAGGGACTGTGGGTTTGCGTCAGTTTGGGCTTGGCTGCCCAGAATTTATTTAGGAGAAACTTTGCTCTGAGCCCTTTACTGCTTTGGTGATGGCAGCATTGCCCCGACAGGCCGAATTGGGGTGCGTGTGCATGGAGTATCCACTGAATCTTGGAGAGGTATATTTAACCGGAGGTGGCTCCAGCCCACTGATAATAATAACAACAACAACAATAATAATTATTATTATTTATTAGACTTGTATGCCGCCCTCTCTCCCTAAGGACTCAGGGCAGCTCACAGTGTAAAAACGCAATACAATAAATTACTTAAAAAATAATTAAATAGTACAAGCCCAATAACGAAACTAAAAAACAAGTTAAAATTACATTAAAAAACCCACCCCCCCCTTAGTTCAGTCCAGGCCGGCCTGCTGAAACAGCCAGGTCTTCAGGTCATGGTGGAAGGAGCAGAGATCAGGGGCCAAACGAAGGCCCAAGGGGAGCTGATTCCACAGGGTGGGTGCTCCCACCAAGAAGGCCCTACCCCTGGGCACCGCCAGCCAACAATGTCTGGCCGACAGTACCCCAAGGAGGCCCTGCCTGTGGGAGCATACAGAATGATCCCTTTGCTAATGAAGCCTCTGCCCTCTTCCCCCCCTCCCATCTCTATTCCTTTTCAGCTTTGCCAAGAGAAGGGGGTTAGCGTTAGCCCCCACCCCTCCATCACCAACTAACCAGCTTCAAGGCTGAAAATCCTTTGCTTTTGCCTTCTCCCTTCCCTGGGGAAGGGGGAGGAGGAGGAAGAGGTGAGGAGAGCGGCAGCGGTAGGCCGTTCAGGGAGGCAATACGAGGCCATTTGGGGAGGCAACACAAGGCCGTTCAAGGAGGCAATATGAGGCAGTTCAGGAGGCAATAGGAGGCAATGGGGAGGCAATATGAGGCAATGGAGAGTCAATACAAGGCCGTTCAGGGAGGCAATATGAGGCAATGGGGAGGCAATACGAGGCCATTCAGGGAGGCAATATGAGGCAATGGGGAGGCAATACGAGGCAATGGGGAGGCAATACGAGGCCATTTGGGGAGGCAACACAAGGCCGTTCAAGGAGGCAATATGAGGCAGTTCAGGAGGCAATAGGAGGCAATGGGGAGGCAATATGAGGCAATGGAGAGTCAATACAAGGCCGTTCAGGGAGGCAATATGAGGCAATGGGGAGGCAATACGAGGCCATTCAGGGAGGCAATATGAGGCAATGGGGAGGCAATACGAGGCAATGGGGAGGCAATACGAGGCCATTCAGGGAGGCAATATGAGGCCATTCGAGGAGGCAATATGAGGCTGTTCAGGAGGCAATACGAGGCAATGGAGAGTCAATACGAGGCTGTTCAGGGAGGCAATACGAGGCAATGGGGAGGCAATACAAGGACGTTCAAGGAGGCAATAAAAAGCAATGGGGGGGGGGCAACACGAGGCCACTCAGGGAGCCAATGGGGAGGCAACATGAGGCCATTCCGGGATGCAATACGGTGGCAGCGGTAGGCCATTGGGGAGGCAATGCGGTGGTGGCGGTAAGCCTCGCTGTGTCCCCCTCCACACACTCCCTTTGGCCAAGCGCAATGACCCACCACCACCATCGGCCTTACCTTCTCAGGCCACATGGGAGGCAGCTGGGCGAGTGAGAAAAGGAAGGCTCACCAGGCAGCGTGAAAAGGAGTGGGATGGGCAGGGAGGGAAGGGGCGGGGCCAGTCAGTGGCATGATTTGCCAGTTCTCTGAACTGCGCATAATCATAACATCCGGTTCTACTGAACCAGTCCGAACGGGTAGAATCCCACCCCTTGTTTAATCATATTTATCTGCTAATTTTCATGCTCTACCTTTTCAAGTATTCATCTATCTGAAAGAATTCACATACCTGATCTTCTCATAGATTTGAACTTCAGGACTATATCAGACCAAGTCTGCTCTTCACCGTTTCATTAATAACCATACTCTCTGGAAATAAAATGAATGAACCAGTACTTACATCCCAAGTACTGGTGCACAATGATAGAAAATCTACACAAACACACAAAAGGGCAAACTTGCCTCGTTTGCCTAGCGGAATTTGGCTTGCAAATTCCCCCCCCCCAATAATCTTTAACAATAAACTCATTCTGACTAAGAATAAACCCATGTGAGCCATATCATCTTGTGGATATTATCAACATTTTTGTTTTTTGTGATGACTGAAAACAGAATGCGAACCAGATTTAAGCCAAACGCCTTCTCAAAAAAGTCTTTCATTACCCCTGAAGATTTCAGAATGTAGGTGGGTAACAGTTTATTTATTTATTCATTTATTTAGAGATTTATATGCCGCCCTATCTCCCTAAGGACTCACGGCGGCTTACAATACTAAAAACAATACAATATAAATATTAAAACGTAATTAAATCAGAAATCTCATAAATTAACTAAATTTAAAACAACCACTAAAAAGACCCTCCCCCCCTCCATCAGTCCGGGTAGGCTTGTTGGAACAGCCAAGTTTTTAGGCTACGGTGGAAAGATCGGAGGTTGGGGGCCACTCAGAGCTCCAGGGGCAGCTGGTTCCAAAGTGTGGGTACCCCCACAGAGAAGACCCTACCCCTGGGAGCCACCAGCCGGCATTGCCTGGCTGACGGCACCCTGAGGAGCTCCTGCTGGTGGGAGCGCATGGGGTGTCGGGAAGCTGTTATTGGCAGCAGGGTCTCCTGCAAATACCCTGGTCCAATGCCATGAAGGGCTTTGTAGGTTAATACCAACACCTTGAATCTCACCCGGAGGGCAACCGGTAACCAATGCAGCTCACGCAGGAGGGGTGTAACATGGGAGTATCGGGATCCTCCCATCACAACCCGCGCCGCTGCATTCTGGACAAGTTGAAGCCTCCGGGTGGTCCTCAAGGGCAGCCTCATGTAAAGAGCACTGCAGTAGTCCAGACGGGAAATGTCAAGCGCATGAGTGACTGTACGTAGGGCATCTCGATCCAGGAAGGGCCGCAACTGGCACACCAGGTGGACCTGGGCAAACGCCCCCTGGCCATGGCCCCCACCTGCTCCTCTAAACTGAGCCGACAAGGCTATGCTGCCCACATGGCCTGCAAGAACACAAGGCTTGTGTCACTTGCATTGCAAACAACACAGGGTAGTGAGGGGAGGGGGGAAAGGGCAGAGGGGAGGAATTTGCCCCACTCGCCTCACCTGGCCACCGGGCTGCTTCTTTCCGCTTCTTTCTTTTTCTGCTTTTGGCTGCATGCAAGGAAAGCAGCGAAAGCCTTTCTTTCTCTCCCCCAAATTCCACCAGAAAGGAGTATTTGGGACCCTGCAAGGTATCCTGCTTCAAGAAGCTGCGTCAGCGTGACAAGTCTCAAAAAGACTCATTTCTGGCAGAGTTTGGGGGAGAGAAAGAAAGACTTCTGCTGCTTCTGCTGCTTTCCTTGCATGAAGCCAAAAGTCTCTTTCTCTCTCCCCCACTGAGAATGGAGCTGGAGACGGTATCCTGCGATCCCAACTCCTATGATCGATCAGTAGGAAAACGGGGTGGGGAATTTTCCTGCAGACTTTTTGGGGGATTTTCCCAGGGTCTCTGGCCCGCAGGATATAAAATTATGAGTTTGGTGGTCCCCGAGGCCCAAAAGGTTGGTGCTTTGGAATATAAGTCAACCCTCCTCATCTTTGTGGAAACCCCTCTGTGCTGTCCAGCCAGGTGTAGTTAGGATTGGGAGCTGTCCCCTTAAGGGAATGCATCATGGTAACTGTAGTTAAGGTATCCTGGGAAACCTAGTTCATGTCATGTGGCCACATCTGTAATCCTGATTGGTCACTGAATTGACCCTTGGTGGGTTGGGGAAGGTTTCTTCACTCTTGCTCGGACCCTAGCTTTGGGCAGCACCCAAGGATTTCTTTCCTCTCCCCGCGTTTTGTAAAGTTGAAGCTGAGTAAGATGTAATCTGATCTTTCATCTAAGCACAGCCCTATCCAACGAAATCCCGCAGGGGCGAATTATAAAAAGCATAAAGACCACAAAGAGGTTGCAACTTTTGCTGATTCGGGGAAATTACTGACTTAATCTCCGAAGCCCCAGAAGAGAAACTTGTTAAAACGAGATCCAATCTAGAAGTCATGAGACATTTTCTGATGAGAACAATTAATGGCACCGCTTGCCTCCCAGAGTTGTGGGTACAGAGGATGCTGTAGCCATCACTCTTCACACTGCTCTGACTCATCTAGAACAGCGATGGGGGGGTCTATGTGAGGATGCTTTTTGTGGATTTTAGTTCTGCATTTAACACAATTCTTCCACATAGACTAGTGTCTAAACTTCTGGACCTTGGGCTTTCTAATTCAATCTGCCTTTGGATTATGGATTTCCTGTCTGGCACAGAGGGTCAGATTAGGTAATCATACCTCTTCAGCCCTTATTCTTAACACTGGTACACCACAGGGTTGCGAGTTGGGTCCCTTACTCTATACTCTTTATGTGCATGACTGCATTCCCACTCACGCTAGTAATACTATTGCTAAATTTGCAGATGATACAACAGTGGTGGGACTTATCTCTGGGGGGGATGAGTCTGCCTACTGAGATGAGGTTGACTGGTTGCTTTTGTGGTATGGAGACAATACCTTGGTCCTCAACACCAATAAGACCAAGGAGCTTATGGTGGATTATAGAAGGAACAGATCAGACATCCAGCCTTTGCTTATCAATGGAGACTGAGTGGAGCAAGTGGCCAGTTTTAAGTTTCTGGGTGTTACCCTAAAAGAGGACCTGACCTGGGGCGCCCACATTGCAGCCCTGGTCAAAAGGCCCCAGCAGAGATTTTACTACCTGAGACTTCTCAGAAAACAACAACTGAATGAAAAACTGCTGGTGACCTTCTACCGCTGCACCATAGAGAGCATTTTAACATACTGCACCTCTGTATGGTTTGCCAATTGCATAGTGGCAGATAGGAAAGCACTCCAGAGGGTTAATGTCATTGCCCAGAAGATCATTGGTTGCCCTCTCCCCTCTTTGGAAGACCTTTATAGCTCCCGCTGCCTTAAGAAAGTTCAAAACATTCAGATCCATCTCATCCTGGGATGAGCTATAGTTTTTGAACTATTACCATCTGGCAGACGGTACAGAATAATAAAAACAAGGACAAATAGGCTGAAAAACAGCTTCTATCCCAGGGCAGTAGCTCTTTTGAATTCTGCTGTATAGTGCAGTGTTGGTGTGGTGTGGGTGGTTTTCGGTTCAATGTGTGAAGGGTGAAGGATGTGTGTTTGTGTTTATCTTCATGGTCATGGTCATGATGTGCACTGAAGATGGTGTTTGATTTCATTGTATGAGGTGCAATGACAATAAAGTAAAGAAAGTAAATGAAAGTAAACAGTCAATATAAATCATAAGGATACAAGCAACAAAGTTACAGTCATACAGTCACAAGTGGGAGGGGATGGGTGATAAGGAGTGATGAGAAGATTAACAGTTAATATAATGCAGACTTTATAAATAGTTGGACAGTGTTGAGGGAATTAGTTGTTTAGCAGAGTGATGGCCTTTGGGGAAAAACTGTCCTTATGTCTAGTTGTTCTGGTGTGCAGTGCCCTATAGTATCATTTTGAAGGAAGGAGTTGAAACAGTTTATGTCCAGGATGTGAGGGGTCTGTAAATATTTTCACAGCCCTCTTTTTGACTCGTGCAGTATACAGGTCCTCGATTGAAGACAGGTTGGTAGTAATTGTTTTTTCTGCAGTCCTAATTATCCTCTGAAGTCTGTGTCTGTCCTGTTGGATTGCAGAACCAAACCAGTTACAGAGGTGCAGATGAGAGACTCAATAATTCCTCTGTAGAACTGAATCAGCAGCTCCTTAGGCAGTTTGAGCTTTCTGAGTTGGTGCAGAAAGAACATTCTTTGTTGTGCTTTTTTGATGATGTTTTTGGTGTTAGGTGTCCATTTTACGTCATGTGATATAGTAGAACCTAGAAATTTGAAGGTCTCTATTGTTGATACTGTGTTGTCTAGTATTGTAAGAGGTGGTAGTATGGGAGGGTTTCTTCTAAAGTCTACCACCATTTCTATGGTTTTGAGTGTGTTCAGTTCCAGATTGTTCTGGTTACACCACGAGGCAAGTTGTATAACCTCCTGTCTGTAGGCGGATTTGTCGTTATCTCGAATGAGACCAATCACTGTTGTGTCATCAGCAAACTTCAGTATTTTGACAGATGGATTGAGATGCAGTCATTGTATATAGGGAGAAGTGGAGAAAGCACACAGCCTTGGGGGGGGGCTGTGCTAATTGTACAGGTATCAGATGTGATTCTGCCTAGCTTCACCTGCTGCTTCCTGTCTGTTAGGAAGCTTATGATCCACTTACAAGTGTGTTCAGGTACTGCTAGTTGGTTTAATTTACTTAGAAGTGTCTGGAATGATGGTATTGAATGCTGAACTAAATTCGACAAAGAGGACCCTTGCGTAGGTATTTGGAGATTCAAGGTGTTGTAGGATGTAATGCAGAGCCATGTTAACAGCATCATCTGTCGATCTATTTGCTCCGTATGCAAACTGCATGGGATCTAACAGTGGTTTTCAGGTGGGACAGCACAAGCCTTTCGAAGATTTTCGTAACTACAGGTGTTAGAGCAACTGGTCTGTAGTCATTCAGTTCCTTGATGGAGGGCTTCTTTGGCACTGGGATGATAGTAGAGCATTTGAAGCAGGAAGGAACATAGCACATCTCTAGTGATCTATTGAAGATTTGGGTGAAGATGGGGGCCAATTGGTCAGCACAGACTTAAGCAAGAAGGAGTTATCTTATCTGGCCCTGGTGCTTTTCCTGGCTTTTATCTGTGTAATAGATCTTGCACTTCTTTTTCTGTGATCGCCAGAGGTTGTGAACCCAATGGGTTGGGGCCAGTTGTAGGAGGCTTGGCTGTTGTTCGTGTGTTTGAGATGTGGGTTGTGGAGATAGGTGGCTGTAGTTTCCTTTTAAACCTGCAATAAAACACATTCAGGTCATCTGCTAGTTGTTGATTTCCTTCTGCCTGGGAAGAAGGTTTGCTGAAGCCAGTGATGTTTTTAAGAGTTTTCCACATGTTTGCTGGTTCATTTGTTGAGAACTGATTCCTTAACTTTTCAGAGTAGCTTCTTTTTGCTGCTCTGATCTCTCTTGTTAATATGTATCTGGCCTGGTTGTATAGCATTCTGTCACCTTTTCTGTAGGCTTCATCTCTGGACCAACGTAGCTGCTTAAGTTTAGCTGTGAACCAAGGTTTATTGTTACTATATATTTGCAGGTTCCTTGTTGGTACACATAAGTCTTCGCAGAAGCTGACATACAATGTTAAAGTATCTGTGGGCTCATCTAGATCTGCAGAGATATCTTCAAAACCATTCCAATCAGTGCAATCAAAGCAAGCCTGGAGCTTCAGCTTTGCCTCATCCATCCAAGTCCTCACTGATTTAATTGTTGGTTTCATGGTTTTAAGTCTTTGTCTGTAGGCAGGTACAAGGTGAATCATGCAGTAGTCAGAATGTCCCACAGCTGCTCGTGGTAAAGACCTATATACATCTTTTACTGTTGTGTAGCAGTGGTCTAAAGTATTTTTGCCTCTGGTGGGACAATTGACATGCTGGAAATATTTTAGGAGCTCTTTCCTTAAGTTTGCTTGATTGAAATTTCCTAAAATGATGGGAAGGGAATCTGGGTGTTTGGCTTCAGCCTCCATAATTTGATCAGCAAGAGTTCGTAACGCCTTGTTTACACAGGCTTGTGGAAGAACGTATACAGTGCTCCCATGTTTAGTCTCAAGCTCCTGAACATGCCAATTTTGTAAAGTGACGGCTTTGCTTCATGTAATTAGTAACCACTTTAGCTCTAATGGAAAGATCTCAGTTGCTAGTGAATTATTAAATGACAAATGTATCCAGTCTTTAGCTGTTTGGTGCCAGTTTCTACATGTACAGTACTATGATAGTTCTTATCTAAAAGCTATTCCCTTTTTTAAAAAAAATGTTACGAGTTCCCTGTTCTATCTTATTTACCTTTCTGTGGCTAAAAGGGAATTGATGTTCAGTAATATAGCTTATTAGGTTTTCTCTTTGACTGCAAGTCAATCAAGTAAGGCTGAGCATAGCCAGATCCTCCAATCTCTCTTCCCAACACCTAGTTTCTAGTCCACAATCCTCTTATGATTCTATACCTTACATCTGTTGTCATGGGCTCAGTGCTCCCCACAGTCCGATTTCACAAGTGACCCAGCCCTTCAGATGGTCTTGGACTGATGCCAAATGGAGAGGACTTATTATTCCCAGGTTGTGGGAACTGTAGTTTGCTCAAGCCATTTGTCACTTTTGCAATCCCATCACACTGTTCGCTTTTATTCAGTTTGCAGCCATCTATTATCCATGAACTTTTGCACAAAGCTAGAGAACACACTATTTTATGTTCTTACAAAATTTATTGGCTGCCCATCTTACCCTAAATTAACTCTGGGAGACATTAAAAAATACATCTACATTAAAACATGAATAAATTAAAACAAAAGATCAAACAAAAGATGTTTGTTAGTGGGTTTTAATGATTATTTGGTCGAATTTGGTTTAATTTCTTTTCAACTTTTGTAATTTGTGTGGTTGTTTTTATGTGAGCCACCCTGAGTCCCTCAGGAGAGAGGGCGGCATATAAGACCAAATAATAAATAAATAAATAAAATCAAAGATGTGGGGAGGGGAGGGCGAATGGGGTTTAGTTGGGATCTGTTGTTGCTCGCTCAACCACCTGTGTTATTCTTCCACTGGGGGCCCAGGCCAACTGGCAGAGCCTATTGCCATGCATTTCATTTAAATGAAGAACTTTGCAGTTTTTCCTAACATTTCTCTTTTATTTCTGTCTGAACTTGCTTTGCCTACATGTTGACTCATTGCAAATCTACCAGGAATTCTCCACAGGTCCTCAAACTCATTAGCACGAAGATCAAAGGGAGCTTTCCCTGAAAAAAAAAATGGAATCGTTCCAAGTGTGTCTGGAATATGTGGTGAAAGAAAAGATGATAGCTGGGCTGGTGGGATTGAAGCCCCATCTGTGTTGCACCCGTGCACATAATGAACAGATAGACCCCTGATTGTGCTGTCAGTCACTTCCTGCCCCTTTTTTGACCCTTCCCTGCATCTATTCCTGGAGTCTTCAATTCTAGTCATAAGTTGAAGACTATTAGTCAGGCCAAGTCATGGGAGCGGGTGGAATTTGTGAAAAGCAGTAGTAGTGGGTAAAACAGTTACATCTTATCTTAAATTCCTCCTTTTGAAATAACTTCCTGTTTTTGCTGTCTGCAGGCTAAGAACCTGCTGTTAGCTGCGAGACCAGAAATTTTCCTTTATGTTGAGTCCCCATAATAAGATCCTTTTCCTTTGACCCTTAAGTTAGACAACCTATCTGCTGTAGAGCCCAGAATTTCAGTCGCTAAACAAAGTAGTTAAGTGAGTCACATTTGAGTTTACAACCCTTTTTTGCTATGGTCATTAAGTGAATCTGGCTTTCTCCATTGAAAGTCCTCTGGGAAGGTCATAAATGGGGATCATTGACCCCCAGAAAACTACAACATGCTGGTTGCCAAGTGTCCAAATCTTGATCATGTGAGCAGGGGGATGGTCATAACCATGAGGACTGGCCATATCACTTTTTTCAACATGTCATAACTTCAGAATGTCGTAACTTCAAACTGTTGTTAAATGGATGGTTGTAAGTCAAGGACTACCTGTATTGTGATCACTTTTTATCAAAGGGGATGACAATAGTTAAGAATCCTTGTTTTCATAGATAATCAATGTGGGGGGCTGATGAAGGATTACAGTCCAGCATTTCTCAACCTGGCTTTAACGGCCTGTCCATGAAGAATTCTTTTCATGCAGAAATTTATTGGGAGGGGAGTAAGAAAGATGGAAATTATAAATCTGAAACTGAAGATGCTGTGCATTGAGATATAAAAATAGATGCAGTAAAAATTGCAAAGAAATAAAGAAATGATATACAATCTGCTTGGGGGGGGGAGGGGTTGGACTAGATCAGTGGTCGCCAAGCATTTCTGGCAGAGTTTGTGGGAAAGAAAGACTTCTGCTGCTTCTGCTGCTTTCCTTGCATGAAACCAAAAGTTTTTCTCTCTCTCTCTCCCTCCCTCGAGAACGGAGCTGGAGACGGTATCCTGCAATCCCAAATAAAGAATGATTGATCAGTAGGAAAACGGGGTGGGGAATTCTCCTGCACTGGATTCTACCTTCCAGGACAATTTTCATCCAGTTTCCGACCTCCCATTCTTAGGGAAGGCTGTAGAAAAGATGGTGGCCTGGCAGCAGCAGAGGGTCCTGGATGAAGCAGATTATCTGAACTCCTTTCAGTCAGGCCTGGTTATGGAACGGAGATGCCATTGGTCACGCTTGTTAGTGAACTCTGGCGAGAGCGAGGTGAAGGTAGTGTAACCAGCCTCACTCTCTTTGACCTCTCAGTGGCTTCTGGTACCTTTCACCATGGTATCCTTTTGGGCTAGCTGTAGGGTATGGGTGGCACATTCCTGCACTGGTTCTCTGTGGCAGGTCCCAATCAGTATTGATAGGGAGTGAGAAAGATATAGTGGCCAGCCCTCAGCTACTATTCTTTGGTGTACCACAGAGCTCAGTACTTTTTCCTCCTTTTCAACATCTATATGAAACTGCTGGGTGAGATCATCCATCACCATGAATTGTACGCTGATGACACCCAACTCTATATTTCCACTCTTGGTGATCCAAGTGATGCTGTGGCTGCCCTTTTGCGGTGCATGGAAGCTGTGGGGGCCTGGATGGGGGACAACAGGCTTCGGCTGAACCCTGAACAAATGGGTTTGGGTTTGCAGGGCTCTGGGTCTGAGACTTTGTCATCTTTGACTCTGGAATGGGTCTGACACCCCATGGTTTGCAACTTGGTGGTTCTCCTGGACTCACAACTCCTATTTGAGGGACAGGTGGCAGCCGTGGCTAGGAGAGCCTTTGCACAACTTTGTGTTGTGCGCAGTTGCAGCCTTTTCTGGACCAGGATTCCCTGTGCTTAGTCGTTCAGTCCCTAGTCATCCCACAAGTGGACTATGGTAAGGTGCTCTACATGGGGATACCCTTGAAGAGCATTCAGAAGCTACAGCTGGTGCAGAGGGTGGCAGCTCAGGCAGTTTTGGGCCCTCCAAGAATGGCCCATGTGACACCACTGCCCTTCATGGCATGGGGTCCAGGTTACTTGAGAGACCGTTCCACCTCACTGGGATTGGCCTGTACCATTTGTGCCAGAAGAGGAGGTATGCTGCAGTCCTGTCAGCCCAAGCATTCCAACTGGCAGGGTCCTTCTCTGCTGTTGCGCCTGCCCTCTGGGACATCTTGCCCTTGTTTTTCTGAAGGCACAGATAAACCTCCAAGTGGCCCCAAGGAGTCTCAGAAAGAGTGCTAATGACCAGATGACTGCAAGGAATGTAAATTCTTCCATTCTCCATCATTCAGTCAGAACTGAAGAAGCTTCATGGGTGAGAAAGTACCTTTGCGACAACCATGACTTGGATGACTGAAAATCTCCATGGACAAGCAGTCAACAAATTAGTCACAGACCAGCACTTGGTAGAGAATCAGAATCGAGCTGGAAGGGACTTCAAGGTCTTCTAGTCCAACCCCAAGCTCAAGCAGAAGACCTGAAACTATTTCAGACAACTGACTGTCCAGTCTCTTCTTAAAAATCTCCAGTGATGAAGCACCAACAATTTCTGATAGCAAGCTTTCCCAGTGGTCAATTGTTCTCACAGTTAGGAAGTGTCTCCTTAATTCCAGGTTGCATCTTTCCTTGATTAGTTTCCATCCATTGTTCCTTGTCCTACCCTCTGGTGCTTTGGAAAATAAATTGACCTCTCCTCTTTATGGCCACCTCTCAAATAATAGAAAACTGCTATCATTGAGTACGGTTTGCCAGCTACTTACAAACCCATTTGGTGGTGATGCTATCTATCCCACATTTTTCTAGCTTACGAAGAAGTAGGCTGTGGTCTACTTTGTCGAATGCCTTGCTGAAGTCTAAGTATACTATGTCCACAGTATTTCACTGGTCTACTAATTTAGTCACTTTCTCAAATTATGAAATAAGATTGATTTGCCATGATGTATTTTTAACAAACTTGTGCTGGCTTTTAACTATTTGTTTCTAGATATTTGCATATCTGTTTTTTTTAAAGTAACTTTTCCAGTATCTTCCCAGGGATTGATGTTAGGCTGATTGATCTGTGGTTTCCTGGGTCTCCCCCCCCTTTTTTTTGAAGGTGGGAACCACATCACCTCTTTCCCAATCCTCAGGTAATTCCCCATAGCAGCTATGAAAGCCACAGATTAGATATTCAGGTGCTGGGAAGAACTAAGGAGGAATTTCTATAGGTAAACCATAAAAATAAACAAGAAATCAAGTTCTAGGACATTGAGGGGATTAAGCATCAAGATGTTTGAAAATAAAAGAAATGTAAAGTTTTATTTGATCAAAGTTAAAATAGATACCAGTATTTTATTCCTGGTAGCCCTTAACGGGTTTTTGCTGACCAGGACTTAATGACAAGGTTTTAAGGGTTTCTTTATAAATAAATAGATACAGGAAGAAGAGATCTTTGCTGAAATGAAACAGGTGGTAGGTTAACAATTGTTTATATCTGTTATGAAGGGAGAAGTCATTTATATCTTTCCTTCCTTGCTGTTCTGCACTTTCTACTTCCTTTTTAGTGTCTATTCTTCTCTTTTTAATTAGTTCAATAACGTTATTAACAAAAGTTTTAAGAACAATTTTCCTCCACAGCCCAACAGCCACAAAGCACTGTTGCTCTCCTTCCTGCCTCCCGAAAGTATTAAATTTATCACAAGATTAGAAAACACACGCACTACTCACCAAAATGCAATGAAGTATTCTCACAATCCTCCTATTACACGTGACCTTAGCAGCACTTGCAGCACGAGTGTGTGACCCAAATTAGTCCACCCGCTGCTTGCAAAATAAAACCCCTCAATCCGGAGGACCCCGGAGTGAATGCACCTCAAAGTTGTTGTTGGAAAGCGATTAACTCTCAGGCAAAGGGGGAGGAACGTTTCTGCAGAAGCCTCAAAGGGTACAGCTCCACTAAGCGCCAACCATGAAATACATTCAGATCCGGGAGGTCCAGTTATTCTACCGTCTGCCCGTTCAGTCTTGTTAGGCTACAGCCAGGAGCCTCATCCTCTCCCCCGCACCCCGACAGGTGCCAGTCCATCCCTGCTCTTCCACAGTATTTACTCCCACTCCTAGAAAAGAAGCAACCGCTCGGCCTCCATATCTCCATATCTATGCTGCCAAGGTAATCCGCCTCTCCCTCCCTCCCTTCCTTCCTGTGGCCGACACCTGGCAGCCCCCCTGCAGTTGCTGCCGTTTACTCCTCCCTGAGCCGCCTCAGCAGATGTCAGAGCGGTTAACGCGGCTACCAAGAGTCGGCCGGGGACGGAGTTCTCTACCCTTCTTTTCCTCTCCCTTTTTCTCACCTCTGAATGCAAAGGTTGGGCCCGCGGCAGAAGAAAAGGTGGGGAAACCCCCTTCGCCAACAGCCCAGGCCGCAGGCGCCAGGAGCAGGGCTGGCCTTCCGCCACACCCAGAGCGCCTTTCTTCACCGGAGCATGCAGTGTCTGAGCGAGGGCTTTTCTCTGGCCGCGTTTCGCAACGTTGAATCTACATAATAGCCCTCCGACTCGTCACCGAAAGAGCCATCTGCAGCAGCCACCTCCCGTCCCTAGGCCCCGCCCCACTGCATCAAATCGCCGTAGGAAAAAAGCGCAGGTTTATACGCAGGCTTTTATCCCACGAAGCAGCAGAGGGCTGGGCAAGAAGTAGCGGGTGGAAGCTTGTTAAGGGGAGATACAATCTAGAAGTAACGAGAACTTTTCTGAGAGAACAGTGAATGGAACCGCTTGTCTCCCAGAATCGTGAGTGCTGCCTCGCTGGAGCTCTTCAAGAACAGACTGGACCACCATTTGATTTGACCGGGATGGAATAAGATCTCCTTGCCTTGAGCTGGGAGTTGGGCTAGAAGACCTTTGAGATCCCTTCCAATCCTGTGATTCTATGTTCTATGATTCTAGAGCAGTGGTCCCCAAACTTGGCAAGTTTTAAGACTTGTGGACTTCAACTCCCAGAATTCCTGAGCTAACATGACTGGAGGAGGAATTCTGAGAGTTGAAGTCCATAAGCCTTAAAGCCGTCAAGTTTGAAGACCCCTGTTCTAGAGGAGAGGTCACCAACCTTTTGGACCTCAGGGACCACCAGACTCATAATTTTAAATCTTGCAGGTCACTAATATGAATTTTGACTGATGGTGGCTTGCTGACGTTGGTGGAAAAGTCGGTCCCATATTCCAGAGCTGCAGTAGTCACAGGACTGGTCTGTGCACCGGCCTGCCATGGATGAGCTGCTCCGGGATGACCAAAGGGCCAGTCTTGTGACTACTGCAACTCAGGAATATGGGACCGGCCCGTGATGGGGTTGGAAATCTCCACCATAGGGGCTGGCTCGTGTAATGTGCAAATTTGCAGGCGGTGCAATGTGCAAAAAGCAGCATAGCCAGGACAAGGTAGTGGTGCTGTTGTGGCAAGAGGGGGGCGGTGGCACAGGTGGGCCGAAGCAGTGATGGGGATGGCTGGAAGGTGCAGGAGCACCGTTCTACTTGCATTTGTGCAGCATCAGCATTCTGCCTTCGCTCGAGCAGCCTGGCCGAAGTTTCCTGCGCTGCTTGTGTTTCAGCGCTTTGGCTCCCACGGACAGGAGTTCAGCCAAGCTACCTGCAAAATTGCCTTTCTCTTGAGGCGTGCTCACAGAAGCAATGTGGGATGAGAGTGACTACGGATGCTTCTCTCCCGGAGCAGCTCATCCATGGCAGGCCGGTGCACAGGCCAGTCCTGTGACTACAGCAGCTCTGGAATATGGAACCGACTTTCCCACCAACGTCAGCAAGCCACCCCGAGGCAGATTTCCCTCCCCCGCAGTTGGTCTTACCTTCCAGCTCCAGCTCGCATGACTCTACTCAAAGTAAAGTTTGCGCTCGGCTGAAGGGTGGGGACCAGCAGGTGGGTGGGTCATGTGGGTGGCGCAGCCTTGTGTTCCCGCGCAGCCTGGATTAATTGCTTTGGGGGGGAAATTTCCCTGCGGATCACCAAAATTTTTTGTGGACCATCAGTGGTCTGCGGCCCACCGGTTGGCAGCCCCTCTTCTAAAGCATTGTTTCCCAACCTTGTCAGTTTTAAGAAGTGTGGAGTTCAGTTCCCAGAATTTCTCAGCCCCCATGCTGGCTAGGGAATTCTGGGAGATGGAAGTCCACACATCTTAAAGTTAGCAAGGTTGGGAAACACAATCCTAGAGTGCTTGCCCTTCTGCCCCAAGCCTGGGAGTTTCCTAATCCAAGGCCAATTAATGTGCAGCCTCCTGTTTCTAGGCTGAGTAGTGCCCCCAAAGTAATACCAACGTTGGTCTGAGGGGAAAAAAGCAAAATCTATATGTGGACAATCTGCTTTATTGATCACAAAATGGGTAAGCTTGAAGTTCTCCAGAACTCTTGTTCAGAATTGTCTGGTTTCTGAAGGGAAGATAAATGTCATGGTGACAAGATTTCATCTCCAGCCTCTTGTTTTTAAATATTTATCTTTGGGATCATGAGCCCTGAACTAAAGCAGCTTGCTTAAATAACAGGAAGAAGCTTTACAGTGCAAATAGAAATCTCTTTGTTAGGTCTACTCCAAGCATTGAAATCCTCAGATGAGTGTGGGATGGATATGAGAGGTATAAAATCCAATCAGTCAGGAACAAAAGATGGTCCTGAAGTTGCGCCACTTGCACTCAATTTCAACCCCCAAATGTATTAAACAGGGGCTGCGTTCTTGCCACTATTTAATTTTTGCATATGTGCTATGGCTCATGTGTTACCTAAGTAATGTCCTCCACCGTCCAAAATTTAACCTGATTTATTTGCTGCTTTATGTTAACAACACTGTTTATCCCAAGCAAGTATTTTCTGCATATTCAGAATACAGATAGTCATAAGGACTATCTGTATTCTGAATATTCATCCAGCTAATTGCAAGATCCAATCTGGGTCGGTTACTAAGCTTAACCGTGAAGATGGGATCCAGCACGAGCCCAAAAGCTCAGAGCACTAAACCTCTGGTCCCAGTGACCGACCCAGATTGGATCTTGCAACATTAACCTGAGAAATATATACTTGCCTTCAGTCGTTCATTTATTGACCAAAGTTACAGTGACATTGAAAAAGGTGACTTAGACTGTTGCAGCATCCCTTTGGTCACATGATCAAAATTCAGCTGCTTGTCAACTGGTTCATTTTTATGAAGTTGCAGTATTGCGGGTCATGTGATCACCTTTTGCGATCTTCTGACAAGCAAAGTCAAGGGGGAAGCCAGACAGACTTAATAACAAATAAAATTGGCAAAGATTCCTTTTTCCTATTATTTAACCCTGATAGAGTTCTTCAAGTTTTACTTATCTATTTCTCTTTAAGATTTATAAGCCCCTTCCCAAATAACTGCATCGACTATTTCATTTCAATGAAGGCCTTCATGGTTTTTATTTCTTTTCTGTTTTATTTGTGTCTGCTATTATTTGCCTGCATGTTGACAATTTGCAAATTTACTAAGAATTCCCTGCAGGTCCTCAGACTCATTAGCACAAAATTGAAAGAGGACTTTCCTGGAATGCCACAAAGAAGACTTGGGCTCAGCTTATTTTCCAAAGCACCAGAAGGCAAGACAAGAAATAATGGTTGGAAACTAATCAAAGAGAGAAGGAACCTAGAATTCAGGAGAAACTTCCTAACAGTGAAGACTTTTAACCCGTGGAATGGTTTGCCTCCAGGATTTGTGGGTGCTCCATCATTAGAGGTTTTTAAGAAAAGACTAGAATCTAGACAGCCATAGGGAGAAGAGCAACAAAGATGATTAGGGGACTGGAGGCTAAAACTTGTGAAGAATGTTTACAGGAACTGGGCATGCCTAGTCTAGTGAAGAAAAGGAACAGGGGAAACATAGCAGTCTTCCAATATTTGAGGGGCTGCCACAGAGAGAAAGGGGTCAAGCTATTTTCTAAAGCACCCAAAGGCCAGACAAGGAATGGATGGAAACTGAACAAGGAGAGATTTCACCAGGAAATAAGGAGAAACTTTCTGACAGTGAGAATAATCAACCAACGGAACAGCTTCCTTTCGGAAGTTGTGGGAGCTTCATCACTGGAAGCTTTCAAGAAGAGACTGGACTGCCATCTGTCAAAAACAGTATATAGGTTCTCCTCATTGAGCAGGGGGTTGGACTACTAGATGACCTACAAGGTTCCTTCCAACTTTATTCTAAAGTGTTCAGCTATACAGAGGAAAGCAGCATGTTTACATCATATTTATTTATTTATTTTTATTTGTATTGGTTTTATATACCACCCTTCTCCCCAAAGGGACTCAGGACGGTTTACAGGGCATTAAAAAACATACAATACAAATATTAAAATAAAATTAAACTCAATTAAGCCCCACCCATATCAAATTTAAAAAATTTAAGAACAATGAAATATTGAAGTAAAAGGAAACTTTATCCATGTTTCAGTGCAAAATCTGGAATATAAAATCTGAAATCTTGACAGGAAGATTACAAATGTATATTTATCGTATCATAATGGTGTATTCGGGTCTTGTCCCGTGTAAGATTGAGAATACCTTGGCAACATTTCGACGAAATCTCATCCGTCATCTTCAGGCTGGTGTCTTCAGCTTCGTTCTTCTGGGAGAAGTGTGTGATAGTGGCTGTTTTTCCCTTTTAAACTCCAGAGTTGGCTGTGTTGTTACTTCTTGATTGGTTGATGGAGTTGATGTATGCAGATTGGATGGCTTTTTCCTGAGACCCTGTGTGGCTGAGGTGCTGGCTGTTGTAACGACCTGGGTAATGGGCTGTAAAAGGGAGGAAGTTTTTTCTTCTTTTCTGACTGCGTTCTTGTGTTCTGCGATGCGTGCATTTATTCTCCTGTTGGTTTGTCCAATGTATGTGGCTGGGCACATTAGAACTCAGAAGGTCATCACACAGCCCATTACCCAGGTTGTTACAACACAAAAGGCTGAGAGACACACAGCCAGCACCTCAACCACACAGGGTCTCAGGAAAAAGCCATCCAATCTGCATACATCAACTCCATCAACCAATCAAGAAGTAACAACACAGCCAACTCTGGAGTTTAAAAGGGAAAAACAGCCACTACCACACACTTCTCCCAGAAGAACGGCTGAAGACACCAGCCTGAAGATGACGGATGAGATTTCGTCAAACGCTGCCAAGGTATTCTCAATCTTACACGGACAAGACCCAATACACCAAGACCTACATACCTTTACCCGTGAAAATCTACGAAAACAAATATCCTACCTCTACGGGAGGAAACCTTCCAGCTGACCCGGATCTATGAGAAACTTGCGAAGAGCCACCATCTTATGTGACCTCACATTCCTACGCAATTGCCGAGACAAAACGTGATCCCCACATGCTTCCAACTCAAATTCCACACTAAAACCTCAGCCACTGAAAGGATCCTGAAAAGAACTGAATTAGCTCTAATCAGAAACGAACTCCACAGGAAAAGATTCCTACTAGACCAAACCAACAGGAACCTACTCACCCTCCACCTCAAACTCAGTAACAAAATCCACCCAGCACTCTGGGACAAATCCAAACAACTATCCCTCTGGAGAGCCGAAACAGAAACCTTTCACAAGACAGACACACACACCAACAAACTCCACAGACTAGAGAAACGCCAGAAGCCCAAACGCCCACCCCCCACAACAATGCATGAAACAAGCAGTACACAACATATCAGACAGAACCCTCACCATGGCAGAAACCAATGTCCTTTCCAAAGGATTCAACTTTGCTGTCGCCCCCAAACGCATCCCCACTGAAAACATCATATGTGGAGTTGAAGCTAGCCTAACCAAAATTAACCCAGACACAGCCAATAAAATCAGACTTGAAGTCACCAACATCCTCTGCTCCAGCAGTCCACCCAGAAGCAATTTAGACAAAGAAGAACAAAAAGCACTCAGCAACTTGAGGAAAGACAGCAACATAATCATCCTCCCAGCAGACAAAGGCAACGCCACAGTCGTGATGAACACATCTGACTACCAATCCAAACTATCCAACCTACTCCAAGACCCCGCTTACAAACCTCTAAACACAGACCCCACCACCTACCTGGAGAAAACCACCAAATCCAAAATAAAAGCCTCGCCCATCAGTGAAGAGATCCAACAAAGAATCATCCCCAGAGAAAAATCATCTAGATGCCCTAAGCTCTATGGCCTCCCAAGATACACAAAGAAGGAACACCACTCAGACCCATAGTCAGCTCCATAGGCTCACCTCTACAGAACCTTGCCAAATTTCTCGCCAAACAACTCCAGCCCCACACAGAATCCATCACCTCACACGTACAAAACTCTTTCCACTTCATAGAAACAATAAAGAAACAAAACCTACAACCCAGCGACCTACTTGTGAGCTTTGATGTCATATCCCTCTTCACTCAAGTACCTATTAAAGAAGCCTTGACAGCTATCCAAAACAAATACAACCCCCCTAAGCACATCCTAGATCTGACCAACCATTGCCTTTCCAATACATACTTCATCCACAATGGACAAAGATTTAAACAGATAGAAGGAGCACCTATGGGATCACCCCTCTCACCTGTCATCGCTAACCTATACATGGAACATTTTGAAACCAATGCTCTAGACAAATCCGAATACAAACCCAAACTCTGGCTTAGATATGTAGACGACACTTTCATAATTTGGCCACATGGGAAAGAAAAACTGGACAACTTCCTCACACATCTCAACAGCCTACACCCCAAAATACAATTTACCATGGAAACAGAAACCAACAACCAACTTCCGTTCCTGGATGTCCTAATTTACAAAAACCCAATGGCTCCCTAGGACACACCATCTACCAGAAAAAGACACACACTAACCGCTACTTAAATGCACAATCCCATCACCACCCTGCACAGATCAACTCCGTAGCCAAGACCCTCATCTCCAGAACCAAACGCCTAGCTGACAAAGACCACTTGAGAACAGAATTACACCCCCTCACTAACGTATTAATGTCCAATGGATTCCAAAGAAGCACAATCACCAACCTAATCCTAAGGGAGACTCCCCCCAAAAACCAAGACACAGAACAGGACAATGGCATCGCCCTCCTCCCTTACATCAAAGGCACCACAGATAAAATCAGCAAAATTCTCCACAAACACAATATCAGGAAAGCCTTTGGCACTGACCAAAAAATAGCCAACATCTTAAGAAACCCCAAAGACAAGATCCAGCTAGAAAACCAAGGAGTTTATAAAATACCGTGCAAAATTTGCCCAGCCACATACATTGGACAAACCAACAGGAGAATAAATGCACGATCGCAGAACACAAGAACGCAGTCAGAAAAGAAGAAAAACTTCCTCCCTTTTCCAGCACCTTAAAGCCACAGGACATGAAATTGATTTTGAGGGATCCAAACTTATCTCCAATACTGAACACTTCAACAAGAGAATAATTAGGGAAGCCATCAAAATAGAGAAACACCCCATAACATGAATAAACGGGATGATACTTCCGCCTACCAGACATCTGGAAACTAGCCCTAATCAACAAACGAGTCCCAGCCACGAAAACCAAAACCGGACCCAAAATAACACATGATGCCACCACCAATCTCCTTCACCAGACTCAAACCCAAGCCCACGCCACAGATGAAAGGCAACCACCATCCAGAAACCAGACCATGGCTGCAACACCAGCTGCTACACCCCCCTCCAACCCCCAAACTAAGCAAACTGACACACGCTATAAACACATAGCCAGACCTCAAACTCGGAGCCAAACCAAGGCCTGGAATGTCACATCACAGCCTTCCACCCAGGACACTACATCACAGAACTCAGGAGATTACAACACAAAACATCAGGAGGTTGCAACACAGACAATGACCCAGGAGATTACAGCACCACACCCAGGATGTCACAACAATAGAACTCAGAAGGTCATCACACAGCCCATTACCCAGGTCGTTACAACACAAAAGGCTGAGAGACACACAGCCAGCACCTCAGCCACACAGGGTCTCAGGAAAAAGCCATCCAATCTGCATACATCAACTCCATCAACCAATCAAGAAGTAACAACACAGCCAACTCTGGAGTTTAAAAGGGAAAAACAGCCATTATCACACACTTCTCCCAGAAGAACGAAGCTGAAGACACCAGCCTGAAGATGACGGATGAGATTTCGTCGAAACGTTGCCAAGGTATTCTCAATCTTACACGGGACAAGACCCGAATACACCAAGACCTACACACACACACACACACACACACACATATATATATATAATTTGTAGACAGGAAATCAGCAAAATCTCCTTTATGGGCCCTGTTTTGACACTCACGCTATATGTTGGATAGTTTGTTTTTCAGCCCCACAGTCACAATTCGATGATGGCATTTTGCCCCACTTATAGGAGCCATCTATGTATCTACCATGACATCTACCCGTCTCTCTCATTGGCCATCAAGGTCATTTCCACTAGTGTTGGATGAAGTTGGAGAGGAGTGCCTAAGGAGCCTGCCAATGAATCCAACTGTGACCTGTTACATTTGGGGAGGGGATCATTTGCTACTTTAATTATACTGAAATGGCAGGAAATATTAGAGTTGGTTTTACATTTAATCGTGCCGATATGAAGCACCCGATAAAGCAGTTCTTTGAGAGAGATCTAAGTCTCGGAGTTATGATTTACTTGGGTTCATTAGTCGGAATGAATTCAATTCAATGTTGTCCATACTGCACAAGTCTGGCCAAATCTAGATGGCTTAGCAGGACATACTTGAATTGACCTTATCTGAATGACTGCAAAACAGAAGCAATCCGAAAACTTTTGTGATGCCACCTATTGATTGTCTGGATTTTGGGAGACCAGACATGGTAGCTGTGGAAAGTACTACCTGACATGGAGGTCAACTTACTTCAGAATTTGGTATGGGTTGTTTGCGCGTGTGGTTAATTGGAAGTAAAAACAATTGGGCATGCAAGAGATATATGAATGTATGAAAAATGTAAACATAGGATCAGAGGTTAAATTTAGAACTAAATGCTTAAACATGGTCTGATACTCTATGTGATTCCTCCCTACTTTAGACACGTTTTAGAACATGGAACCTGTATAAAACTTGAGTTTTAAAAATCTGTACAGTATCTTGAATGCTCTTTATTGATTTTGTATGGGAAAGGAAAGTATGAGTTGGTCAGACCCCACCTTAGATAACACATCCAAGTTATCTATTAAATACCTTGAATACGGTGTTCAATTTGCTTCTTAGTTTCCAAGGTTTCTGATTAACTTCTGAATCAATAACTTGGGTTAAAACAGACAATGTATGACCTCAAGGCTAGAGAAAAAATGTGATAAAGGGGTGGTTCATAAGTATCAAGGGGAGGCAAGGAAGGCCATATGGTGAAATAGGCAACATGATGGAACAGGCCAGGGTTGTCTTGCGATATCACAGTACATTTCCTCCCTTTCGTGTCATGTTGGTACAGGTCTTGTGATTGATTATGATTCATTATTATGGTTCATCATGCAGATGTTCGGAGTGGATTTGGCATTTTTATTCACAAGGACCCGGGATAGGCAGGTGGGGATGTTTAATGGTGTTACATGTATCCTTGCAGGATGTTTTAAGTAAAGTTGTGTTTTTCAATTGACCGATGGTGATTTTGTCAATCACACAGGTGTTCCAATAGTGTTCTAGTTGTTTTGGGGTTGCATCCAAGCTGCCTAATACTATTGGCACTTCCCTTTGCTTTCTTTTGCCACAGTTGTTCTATTTCCATTATTACGCGTGAGTAATAATGGCTCAGTGATTAAGAAGCTGGGCTTGTCAATCAGAAAGGTCGGCAGTACAGCTGTTTGAATCCCTAACGCTGCGTAATGGAGTGAGCTCCTGTTACTTGTCCCAGCTTCTGCCAACCTAGCAGTTCGAAAGCATGTAAAAATGCAAGTAGAAAAATAGGGACCACTTTGGGGGGAAGGTAACAGCGTTTCTTTGGCATTTAGTCATGCTGGCCACATGACCACGGAGACGTCTTCGGACAGCGCTGGCTCTTCGGCTTTGTAATGGAGATGAGCACCACCCCCTAGAACCGGAAACAACTAGCACGTATGTACGAGGGGAACCTTTACCTTTTTAATGTACAGTTAGATTCAGAGTTTAAGACTGGTGGAAACTCAAAAACTCAAGTCCTAACCAGAATTATTAGAATCATTAAAGTGGCAGCTCAGAATATAGGCAGTTCCAAGCAGAATGGTGTTTTTTTTTAAATCAGGGTGTTCAGGTATGATACATTTCAGTTTATTTATTTTAAATGTATTAGCTTCGACCGACTCTTATAAATGTACATGTCTGCTGTTGAGCCAGTTTTGGTTTTATGGATAAGCATATGCAGTTTTCTGGGCAGCATTTTCAGAAGTGGTTTGGCAATGTATTCTATCTGTGGCTAACAGAAGAGTTAGCCCAGAGCCACCCAGCTAGTAAAGCAGGATGAAATCTCACAGTCTTCTCAGCACCTTTAATTGCTACACCGAAGTGTCCCTCATGGACTATGAGAATACCCTTCAAATACCTGAAAGGATCTCATAGTGAAGAAGATCACAATCTGGGTTTTTTTCCCCTAGTTTGCAGGATAAGGAATAATTACTCTTAATGGCGCTTCCTTGTCTGATTTATTGTAATTAAATAAGCCAGATGAAAGCAGGAAAACTCCCCAATTACGGATTCCGTCAAGTCATGTAGATCCTTTGTTCAGTGTCAGAATTATGGAGAGTTGCTAAGCTAGGGAATTCTGAGAGCTTGAAGTCCACATATTTTAAAGCTGCTAATCCTTGACTTATAACTTTGAACAGTCATTTAGTGACTGTTCAAAGTTATAACAGCCCTGAAAAAAGTGACCGTTGACCGTTTTTCAGTTACGACCTTTGCAGCATGGTCACGTGATCAAAATTAAAATACTTCGCCACTGGTTCATATTTAAGATGTTTGCCGTGTTCTCGGGATCATGTGACCTTTTGCGACCTCCTCTCAAGCAAAGTCAGTGGGGAAGCCAGATCCACTTAAGGGTGTTAACTCGTTTAGCAACTGTGATGGTTCACTTAACAACTGTGGCATTCACAAAATGGGGCAGAATTCTACAACTGTCTTGCTTAGCAACGGAAATGTTGGGCTCAATTTTGGTCGTAAGCTGAGGACTGCCTGTACTGTAGTCAGGCCGAGCCATGAGGGAGCAGGTGGAATTTTGTTGTGAAAGGCAGGAGGAGGAGGGAGTGCAGCAACAACAATTATATCTTATCTAAAAATGCACCTGTTCCTTTTGAAACCACTTCCTCGTTTTGCTGTCAGCAAGTTAACATTTATTATTCCCACCCCACCCCTGCGGTTTAACGAATCTCCTTATTCGTTATAAGATAGGAAATTCTGGTTCATGTTGGGCTCCCTGTAAGATCCTTTCCCTGTGATCCTTAAGTTGGGCAACTTACAACAATCTACTGCAGAGACCTGGATTCTTTCTACAGTCCTCTTGTCTATTTTTTTTGCATGTGTGGACTCCTGATGAATGTATCTTTTCTTTTATGTACACTGAGAGCATTTGCACCAAGACAAATTCCTTGTGTGTCCAATCACACTTGGCCAATAAAGAATTCTATTCTATTCTATTCTATTCTATTCTATTCTATTCTATTCTATTCTATTCTATTCTACTCTACTCTACTCTACTCTATTCTATTCTGTATTTCCTGTCTTAACTTAGCTAGCTTGAATACTGGCAGGTTTCTAGATCTTCTAAATAATATTTGACCAGCAATTTTTTTTCTTTTTATAACCCTATAATCAGGGGTGGGATTCTACCAGTTTGCATCTATTCGCTAAACCGGTTGTTAACATTCTAAGCAGTTCAGAGAACCGGGTGTTAGAAGAAATTACTGGCCTAATCCTGTAAGGAAGGCAGGAAGGAAACATTCTGGTGTTGCTTACAGAAACTGCCCCTCTGTTAACCCTTATTACATTCTTGGCAGGACTAGACTTCCTGTCTCAGGAACATCTCTGGAGTTTTTTTCCCCACCTTTGCTAGTACTTTGCTTGTGTGGAGTGACCATTCAAAGCTACAATGGCACTTAAAAAAGTGACTTATGACCATTTTTCACACTTACAACTGTTGCAGCATCCCCATAGTCATGACAGGCCAGGCGAGGAGATGCATGCCTGGATGTGAGTGATATTGAGTTGGCCACGCCCAGCCAATAACATGACCACCAAGCCACGCCCACCAACTAAGCCACACCCACAGAACCAGTTGTTAAAAAATTTGAATCCCACCCCTGCCTATAATCTCTTTGTTCAGGGTAGAGTCGGAGCCACTGAATGAATGGTGGAACAGCCATTGTTGAAAAAGGCAGCCCACAGTTTGAGGGGGTGGGGAGGTTTCTTTTATATTCTTCATGCAAATCCTCAGATGATTACAGACGGTTTCTGACAAATCCAGTTGAGCTCTGTATTGCACATATCAGAAGCAATTCCCTTCTTTCCTATAATACCGCATTCAGCCGTTAAGAATTGAGATCTATGAAGGGAAAGAGAAAAGAACTTTCAGTTTAAGAAAAAGGATAAACAGCCATCTGTTCCATCAACAGAGACACCTGCTTTTTACAGCCTCCCCACCTGCACCCCCACATACACAAACATACATAAAGGCACACAAACACATGCAAAATAGTAATATAAAGGAAGGTGAGTTGTCCATAAATATGTTACATTTAGAAAATCAGAGACTTCTTTGTTGTTGGAACTGCAATAAGCTATGGAAGCAAAAATATTATTATTACAATTTTTTTCTGCCTTTATTACTTTATAGGTAACGCGAGGCAGCAAACGTATACAATACTCCTTCAACTTCTTACTATCCCCACAGGAACAACTCTGTGAGGTGAGCTGGGCTGAGAGAGAGGGACTAGCCCAAGGTCACCTAGCCGGCTTTCATCCCTAAGGGAGGACTAGTGTGTTGATGGCCAGCAATTGGCTGTTGTTTCCTTGTGCTGCCAAGTACTTAGAGGAGTACTTATTTATTTATTTAATTGGACTTGTATGCCACCCCCTCTCCGAGAGGACTCGGGGCAGCTCACAGTGAAAAGACAACAATAAATATTTTTTAAAAAAATTAAACCAACAAGCCCAATTACTAAAATCAGTCTAAATGAATTTAAAACTCCCCCACGAGGTCAGTCCAGCCCAGCCTGTTCAAACAACCAGGTCTTCAAATTGCGGCGGAAAGAGCGAAGATCGGGAGGCAGACGGAGCTCCAAAGGGAGTTGGTTCCACAAAGCGGGAGCTGCAAAAGAGTAGCCCCTTCCCCGAGGCACCGCCAGTCGACATTGTCTTGCCGACGGCACCACGAGAAGTCCCAGTCTGTGCGCACGCACAGGGCGATCGGTATTCGATATTGGCAGGAGACACTCCTGCAAGTACCCCGAACCCAAGTCGTGAAGGACTTTGAATGTTAATGCCAACACCTTGAATCTCACTCGGAGGGTAACCAGTAACCAGTGCAGCTCGCCCAGGAGGGGTGCAACATGGGAGTATCGGGAAGCTCCCATCACAACCCGCGCAGCCGCATTCTGCACCAGATGAAACCTCTGGATGGTATGCAAGGGCAGTCCTAAATAGAGAGTGTTGCAGTAGTCGAGTTGGGACGTGACAAGTGCATGAGTGATCGTGCAAAGGGCATCTCGGTCCAGATATGGGCGCAACTGGCGAAGCAGTCGGACCTGGGCAAAAGCCCCCCTGGCCACAGCCCCCACCTGCTCGTCAAAACTGAGCCGTGAGTCCAGGAGGACTCCCAGGTTCCGAGCCCTGTCCACAGGGGGCAACACCTCTCCCCCTATGACCAAAGGTGGAATCCGTTGACTGGCCCGAGATGCCTGTACACACAACCACTAAGTCTTGGCCGGGTTGAGCTGTAGTCCGTTCCTGCCCATCCAGATCTGTATTGCATCCAGACAATGGGTCATCACGGAGAGGGCATCACTGATTTGGCTTGGGGTGGAGATATACAACTGGGTATCATCAGTGTACTGATGATACCTCACCCCAAAGCCACGAATGATCTCACCCAGCGGCTTCATATAGATGTTGAACAAGAGGGGCAAGAGGACCAACCCCTGAGGGACCCCACAAGTGAGTGCCCTCAGGGTTGACCTCTGCCCCCCTGTCAACACCGATTGCGAGCGCCCTGAAAGGTAGGAGGAGAACCACTGCAGAACAGTGCCCCCCACTCCCAACCCCCCAAAGTGCTGCAATAGGATACCATGGTCGATGGTATCGAAAGCCGCTGAGAGGTCTAATAGGACCAGGACAGAGGAAAATCCCCTGTCCCATGCCCTCCAGAGATCATCCACCAGTGCGACCAATGCTATCTCCGTGCTGAACCCAGGCTGGAAGATCGATTGATACGGATCTAGATAGTCCGCTTCCTCCAGGAAAAGCAGAAACTGCTGAGCCACCACACTCTCAACAACCTTCGCAAAAAAGCCAAGTTTGGAGATTGGATGAAAGTTGTTTAAAACGGCTGGGTCCAGAGCAGGCTTCTTTCAAGGTGGTGGGAAAAGAACCCTCCTCAATGAAGCGTTGACCACTGCCCGGAGCCAGCAAGACATGGCCTCCCTGGAGGCATATACCATCCAGGAAGGACACGGATCCAATAAACATGTGGTGGAACTCAGTCATCACATAATCCTGTCCACTTCATCCTCGGAAACAGGATCAAACTCAGCCCAGATGACATCGGCCAGATTCCCTGTACCTCCCTCCTCAGACCACTGCCAGTTAGAGTTCAGCCCCTCCCAGATCCAAGCGATCTTATCTGACAGATATTGTCCAAATTCCTCAACCCTACCCCGCAAAGGGTCCATCTCCACCTCCCGATGTAAAAGGGAGCGAGTGACCTTGAACAGGGCGGCTGGGCGATTATCTGCGGACGCTATGAGGGCGGAGAGGTAAACCCTCCTTGCCACCCTCAGAGCTCCCAGGTAAGTCCTAATATAGGCTCTTAACTGGGTTCGTTCAGATTCGGAAAGGGTCGACCTCCATCTGCTCTCTAAACCCCTCCTGTGCCGCTTCATCTCCCGGAGCTCCTCTGTAAACCAAGGAGCCACCCGGGATCTACGGCGAGTGAGGGGACACAAGGGGACAACTCGGTCGAGGGCCTCCGTGGCAGCCTGTTGTCAGGCAGCTGCCAGCACCTCAGCCGAGCTGTGGATAAGGGAGGCGGGCAGTAACCCCAGCTCTGCCTAGAACCTCTCAGAGGGTCCATCAGGCAACTGGGGTGGAACCATCTCAGCGGTTCCTCATCCCAGTGGTGTGGGGTGGCCTGCTGGAAGACCAGCTGTAGAAGATAGTGATCTGACCATGCTACGGGTTGGGCATTCACACTGCCCACCCCCAAATCACTACGCCACTGCTCTGAGACAAAAACAAGGTCGAGCGTGTTACCCCCCTCGTGCATAGGGCCATGTATTATCTGGGTCAGGCCCATAGCCGCCATGGAGGCCATGAACTCCTGGGCCAAACCCGACGCCCCCTCCCCCCCAGGGAGGGCAAGTTAAAGTCACCCAAGACCAAAAGTCCCGGGGACTCCACCGCCACTCCTGAAAGGGCATCGAGGAGCCCAGGCAGGGCCGCTGCCACACAGCTGGGGGAAAGGAATGTAAGCAGCAAGCCCAACCAACCTCCAGGCCCCAAAAACAAGAGGAGAGCCTCACATCCACCTATCTGCGGAACAGAGACCTCCCTTGGAATCAAGGTCTCTCGAATAACTACAGCCACCCCCCCCCCTACCCTGGGCTCTAGGCTGATGCAAAACCCCAAAACCTGGGGGGCATAAATCAACCAGAAGAACTCCACCCTCCGGCCCCAACCAGGTCTCAGTGATGCAGGCCAGGTCCTCGGCCTCCTCGATCAATTCACGGAGGAGGGATGCCTTACTAGCCACGGACCTGGCATTAAAATGCACCAGCCGGAGCCCAGGGGCTCCGTATCCCGTATCCCCAGGGGAGTGGGCAGAGGCATGGGGGTGGGAGCGCACCACAGCTCGCAAACAGCGGAGGCGTGCTCCCTTTTCATGATATGGCCCCTCGCCTCTCCGTCCCCTGCCAAATCCGATCACCCTGGGAATCGCCATTCCCGCCTCACTTCCCGGAGCCCTGAAGGCCCCCTCCCTCCTCCCCCCCTCCCTCCTCCCCCGCCGTGATCCTTAACCGGGCTGGACTGAGCCCTTACAAAACTAGGCAGGCATTCTTTGAATACCTGCCCAGAGAACTCACCCACCCCCCTCCCTAACGCCTTCAAACGACCAATTAAAAAATTAAAAAAACTCCCCTTCTGGATCAACCTTAATTTAGCACCCTTGGTCATGCTATGCACCCTCTCAGGATCCCAAGATCCGTCCTTGTGGAAGACCTTTGACAATTCAGCGGGCCATCTCAGGGATAGGGGAACACCCCTGAGTGCCCGCAGCTCGAAGGAAGAGTAAATATAGCAGATGTTAGCCATCAGTAGTCAATGAGGGAAGAATCAAAGTCCAGGGTGGGATGGTACACAGGTCAGTCCGAAGATGGTAAACCCTGGGGCCAGCATTCAAGCGGAAACCCCCCATCCTAGGCGGCACTCCCACTGCCAGCCGGGAGGGGAGTCCCACGGTCTCAAAATGGTCCAACCTCCTCTCTCCCACAGAGGAGGAGAGTCCGCAAGCTAACTCCAGGCAAGGGGGGGCCAGACACCACTGTTCTCTCATCCCAGGGGGCTGGCCAAGCACGGTGTGCTCCCACCACCCTGAGCAACCCCCAAGAGTCGAACTGTCACATCCGGGGGAAAGGGAAAAATGGACCTGGCAAATACCAGCAGTTAGTAGAAGGCCACCAGGGGCCCGCTGTTTCCACTGTCCGTCCATCTCTGTCGCCGTACCTTCCAGGCCCTCCAGAGAAAAAACTGGAGAATAATAGCCACCATCACCACCACGTCCAAGGCTGGGGGGGAGGGCAGGGGGGCGCCAGGAACACCAAAGCCCCCAGCATCCTCCCCAACAAGTTCTCAATCACCACCCCTGCCAATGGCGCCAGCAGCACCAACGCCGCTAACGCCGCCATCGTTGCCACACCATCGTTGCCATGCTGCAACCATGCTGCAATCGCACCGCAGCTCCAGCAATCTCCAGCAGGCTCTCCGACATCCCCTCCAGCAGTCCGGCGGACCCTTCGGCGGTCTCCAACAGTCCCTCCAACAACCGTCCCTTTCTCCATCTCTTTCCATCTCTCCGTCTCTCTCCATCTCTCCATCTCTCTCCAACTCTCCGTCCCTCCGACCGTCTCTCCGACCGTCCTTCCAGCAGCTCCGGCAGTCTGTCTGGGAAGCCTTCTAGCGTGAGCCACAGGGCGCGAATGCCAAGGCAGCAAGGCCGCTGATGCCGCACCACCGGCCATCGCGCCGAGCCATGCCGGCCGAGGAAGAGGAAAAAAAACCTTGACCAGCTTCGCTACCGGCACCATCGACCCAGGAAAAGCACCCTGGGTCGGGCAGCTACAGGAATACTCCCCTAAAAGATCTAAATAATGCCCCCGAACGACCAACCTGGGATTCCCTCTAGACACCAACCATGCTCAATTCCTCCAAGCCGCCATTACCCATGCATGCGCATAACCAATAACCCAGTAACTTAGAAGCCGAGGACTTGGCAGCACAAGAAACCACAGCCAATCGCTGGCCATCAACAGACCAATCAACCAATAGAAAGGCACCACATAAAAAACACACACAGAATAGCCCAAAGCGTACATTCCAGTAGAGAGAAATTCCCTTAGGGTCGGCTACAGCATGAATCCGAAAGTTTGGAAGACAAAACCTCTGGTCCTGGTAACTGACCCAGATTGGATCCTACAACATTATCATGGGACACATATATTTGCCTTCATTTGTGAAGTGGTTCCTTCCCTGATGAAGAGAAAGCTGACCCTATAATTTAAAGATGCTTTTAGATTCCATAGAGACTCTAGATATCTATATTTCGATTTCTTTCTCGATCTTTTATTTATTCTGCAAAGAAACACTATAATGCAGAAGGTTTCTTTTGTACTAGAAAGATATTAATACTCACAGTGTTTGATTTAATGGTGAGTAATTAACCCACATCCACTTCTTCTCTGGCAAGTTGAATCTGTACCCAATCCATGTATTCAAGTTTGTTTTCTTCTGGATAAATTCCTGTAAAATATCATTTCATTTTCATTACAAGGATGGCTGTTGGAATCCCTAACCATGCCCTATTACCGAGTTTGTGTTAAATTTCCCCGAATGAATTAGCCGCCCAAGCAGATCTCCAAATTCCTGCCAATTATGCCTCTGATGCTGTGGGGAAGCTTAGCAGGTGAACTTTGCCCCATCTATTTATCCCTCAGGTAGAAAAGGATGGAATAGATGACCAATAAAGCATCAAAATAAGATCAGTTGAGAGCAAGTCCATACTACGTATTCATTTGTCTGATGCCACTTCATCTGAAGTATCAGCTGAAGCCTGCTGGGAAATGCTAGCCCATCCACTTAAATCGTTCTGTTTAAAATTAAAATAGAAAAACTAAGAAAATTATGGATTCTTCACCTGTGACAAATTCTTTTACCTGCTCTCCTGTACTGGAAATAACCAATAGCTGAGATCTTTTTGCCTCACAGTCCCTGTAGCTTTGGTCCCAGGACAGGATTGAAGTAGAAATCCAGTAGCATTTGTCCTCATAGGGAAGCCATGTTATAGGGCACACACTGCAGGATCCATTCTCTAGGAAGGAAAACAAACATTTTCTTTAAAAAAAACTATGTTTGTAATCAACTCTAGGGGTATATTTCAAGCTCTCTAAAGTTACTTTGAAAGGTAAGGAGAGGATCCCATTTAAAAGTATGACAATCTATACTGGGTTAGGGTTATTCATTTAATGTCATGGTGATCTTGCATAGGTTAGCACTTCTTTTTTAAAAAGAACTTTACTAAATTTTATAAAATAAAAAGGTTAAAATATATAAAATTACAACAAAAAGGAAAGGTGGGAGAGAAGAACAACAGGGAAAGTTTCAAAGAGCCTTGGTGGCTCAGGCTGTTAATTGCCTGCACTTAAGTTCCAGCTGCCTACAACTGCTGTAGGCTCGAATCCCACCAGGCTCAAGGTTGATTCAGCCTTCCATCCTCTCAGGGTAGGTAAATTGAGGACCCAAGATTGTTGGGGGCAATTAGCCGACCTTGTAAAAATGCCACTTAGTAATAAGCAGGCATATACAATGGAATGAAGGCTATTGCTGAGCACACTGGGTTGCATGCCAAAATTGTAAGCGCCCTGAGTCTCCGGAGAAGGGCCATATAAATGTAATTAAAAAAAGTGACAAAAGAAAAAAATACACACCAAAAATAACATTAAAATGATTAGTTCCATCTCTCTTTGGTATAGATGTACATATAATAAAATACACTCTTATTTTAGTTTAACAAAAGAAAAAGATAGAAATGTAAAAGTATAAAGATATACACACCAAACAATTAACTAATAACAGCAACAATATATAATGAGATTCAAGGTTCTTGTGTTAACATTCAAAGTCCTACAAGGCATGGGTCCGGGTATTTACGAGAACGACTCCTGCGAGCATCAAACACCAACCGCCCTGTATGAGCGCACAGACGGGGGCTCCTCGGGGTGCCGTCTGCGACTCAATGTCATTTGCAGTGACCCGGGGGAGGGCCTATTCTGTGGCAGCTCCCACTCTATGGAATCAGCTTCTGCTGGAACTACGGTTGGCCCCCGATCTCCGCACCTTCTGTCACGATTTAAAGACCTGGTTATTTGCGCAGTCTGGGCTGTGCTGACCTCCTAGGGGGGTTTGATGGTGTTTTAATTTTGTGGTTTTAAATTTTGTAATTGACTTGTATTTTGTTTAATCTGCTTTTAGGTAATTATTTATTGTTATGTTTTTAGTTGTGAGCCGGCCCGAGTCCTTTTGGAGAGGGGGCGGCATACAAGTCAAATAAATAAATAAATAAATAAATAAATAAATAAATAAATAAATAAATAAATAAAATCCCTTCATTTGAATTAAACATGTAGCTCATAAATGCTTGATATTACCAGTATCAATACCAAAACATATTATTACTAGGATAGTTCTACAATAAAAATCTATAATAAAAACATTCTTTAAAATTAAACAACATTATACAAGATTTATATAACCAAAAGATATATAATTATCAGACCCCAAAGTCAAAACTTCATTTTTCTCTTTATCAAGGGAAAAGCTCCAAATTGGTTTCTTTCCATGTAGAAAGAAAAGCAGTCAGCCTGTTCACCTTAATCAAAGCTGTCAATTTTGCCATCTCCTCCAGGTCTATTAATTTCAAGATCCATTTCTCCATTATGGGAATTCATATTCCACCTTTGTGCATAGGTTTTGCATTTTCAAGTGTGAAATCACTGGGCTTATTTACAACTGTGAGGTGGTTAAAGTAGACCACCAAGTTGCAATGGGGAACCAGCTTCACTAGGTCCAAGGAAGGGGCCTGAGGTCTATGACTTAGTATGCCTGCAGGCATGGGAATCCCTCAACCACTGGGTATGCTCTATGGGGCTAGAAAGGCAGATTAAGCCCTATTCATTTCCTCCACTTCAGAATCCTGGACTCTGAATTGCATCAACATAGCTCTGAGATTTCTCTCCCGCCCTCTGTTTCTCTTTATGTGTTTGATGATTCCCTCAAAGCTTATCAGCTGAGGTGGTATTCAGCAGGTTCTGACCAGTTCTGGAGAACCGGTAGCGGAAATTTTGAGTAGTTCAGAGAACCGGCAAATACCGCCTCTGACTGGCCCCGCCTCATCTATTCTCTGCCTCCCGAGTCCCAGCTGATTGGCTGGGTCTCTTTTGTTGCCCTGCACAGGAGAACGGAACTGTAAAGCAGGTTAATGGGGTGGGGAGAGAATGGGGATTTTATAGTATCCTTCCCCTGCCAGGCCCAACAAGCCACGGCCACCAAGCCACGGCCACAGAACCGGTAGTAAAAATTTGAATCCCACCACTGCAGTTATCAGTTTATCGCTGCCTAAATGTTAGTAGATCCTAGTCGGCTTGAAGTAAATAGCATGTAATTCTTAGAAAGGGGCCGGACATGCACAAAAAGAGTTTAGGGGAAAAGGAAAAGTAGGTAGACGATGCCTCCTTGAGGGAGATGGGCATTCCAGAAGTGCAATTAAACGATCAATAATAGATATATTTGGGGATAAAAATCTTGAGAAATTATAACAAGGGTCACGGGAACATTTCAGTTAAAGATAGAAAGAGTTACCTGTAGTCTCACACAAATGTTGCCTTAGACAAGTCCTGAGCTTTTCTAATTGGCTATTTGCCTTATTTTCATCTTGTTGATGTGCACTTGAAATTCCAGTCATTTCCTGGGAGTTTTGAGAGCTGTTTGTCGCTGCTGAGGAACCGCACCCCAGGCCTACAAAACATTAAGCCAGAATTATAGTTACATAATTAAAACTGCACACTACCACAGATATTGTATTCTGGATAAAGAGAGAGTCCTATCTGGATCCTGCCAAGGATTCATAATAATATTCAACCAGTACTAAGGCTCCATTTAGCACCTTTTGATAGCCTCTCACACACTTTATTATTTTGTTGATGTCCTGCCTTTATTATTTTTATAAATAACTCAAGGCAATGAACACACACAATACTTCTTCCTTCTTCTATTGTTCCCCACAACAACATCCTGTGATGTGGGTTGGGATGAGAGAAAGTGACTGGCCCAAAGTTACCCAACTGGGTTTCATGTCTAAAGCAGGATTAGAACTCCTGGCTACTAGCCTGGTGCCTTCACCACTTCACCAACTGGCTCTCTTTAGTATTTTCACTTGGGGCAATTTCTTCATTAAATGAACAGAGATCACAAAACACCATGCAATTGTTTGCATTGTTAGGATATGTGCAGAGTAACCCTTGTGTAACAAGGATATGCACATGGAAACGGATATGAGAACAGTTATGAATAAATTACACAGCTACACAGAGACACACCAATTGTGTTAATGTTTACTCGAAGAAATAGCACAGTCCACTAAACAGTCCAGGTCATACACGTTTTAACAGTCCAGCAGTATCCAGTTATAAAGTCCTTTTCGTGTCTTTTACAGCAGACAAACCTTTTCATGTCTTTTACAACAGACAAATATCAAACCATAATACAACAGATAATCTTCGATATAAACAGAATATCAAAGTAAACAGAATTAGTATCAGTCCATATTCAGTCAGAGAGTCAGTAACAGCATCGAGTGATCTTCTGTGGGAGACAGAGCTTCAGTGGGAGAGAGCTTCAGTGGGAGAGATTAAACCATGATCTATAGCTCCCTCTTATGGCAACTTGCAGCATACTCAACCAACCAGAACACAGCATAATACATTACAGTATTTTTCCTTAAAGCTACAGACATATATATTTGTGCTTTGTATATTGTCAACCCAACTACGTTGTGTACATATACTTAACGTGCATTTTCTCTTTCAGTGGTGGGATTCAAAATTTTTTACTACTGGTTCTGTGGGCATGGCTTGGTGGGCGTGGTGTAGCTTGGTGGGCGTGGCAGGAGAAGGATACTGCAAAATCCCCATTCCCTCCCCACTCCTGGGGGAAGGTTACTGCAAAATCTCCATTCCCTCCCCACCCCATTAATCTGCTTTCCAGCTCTGTTCTCCTGTGCAGGGCAACGAAAAGACCCAGCCGATCAGCTGGGACTCGGGAGGCAGAGAATAGATGGGGGTGGGGCCAGCCAGAGGTGGTATTTGCCAGTTCTCTGAACTACTCAAAATTTCTGCTACCGGTTCTCCAGAACTGGTCAGTACCTGCTGAATACCACCTCTGACTTCTTTACTAAGCAACATAAGTGCCTGTGGGAAAAGACGATGGACTAGAAGAAAGGCTGAGAGGATTGTCTGCAAGGAGGGTCAAATACTAAGATGGGATTGCCCCATTTTTCATTGTTGTGGCCAAAAATCTGGTTCACTTAAAGCAGTGGTTCTTAACCTGGGCAATATTGCCCCCCAAGGGGCGATTCTGTTTTTCAGGGGGGCAATGGAATGAAAAGGGGCGATGTGGGGGTGAAGGAACGGAAGGGGGGCGATATGGGGGCGATGGAGTGAGATATATTGGGAGAGAGAGAGATCTATATTGGTACATAGGTAGGTAAGTAGGTAGACAAAAAGAGACAGTAGGTAGATAGGCAGGAAGGCAGGCAGGCAAACAGACAGACCTGATGGATGGATGGACGGATGGACAGACAGAATGCAAGAGCAGCAGCACTTTGGGAAAATGGTGGTGGCAGCTTTTCCCAACATGCTGCTGCATTCGAGGCGCTGGTTCAGGTGCGGTACAACAGTCAATGGGGTGAGCCTGCAGGGCCGGCGCCTCAAACGCCCCCCTGCCACCTCTTAGCGTCCCCAAGGGGGCCAGCAGAGGGGTGCTAAGAGGCGACAGGGGGGCGTTTGAGGTGCCGGCCGGCCCTGCAGGTTCACCCATTGACTAGCACTGCTCTGGAGCCGGCGCCTCCAATGCAGAAGCAGTGGCACGTTACGTGCCGCCGCGCAGCGTCAACGCCCCCCTGCCGCCTCTTAGCGCCCCTCTGCTGGCCCCCTTGGGGACGCTAAGAGGCGGCAGGAGGGCGCTTATGTTGGGGGAGAGGTGCGGTGACAACTTCCTCAATGGCTCAAGGAGGCGATTCTTTCAAAAAGGTTAAGAACCACTGACTTAAAGCAATCAAATCACTTTGTAGCTTCAGCATAAATGTATTAAGCCTGCAAACAGTGATAAAGAGGTAAACAAGGTGCAAATGGCAACATGACATTGGAATATTTTTAATAATCCCACCTAGATAGCCTTCTCATTCATTATCCCATCTTACTGGGTCAGAATGGCAGCTATATAATCTGAGATTTGGTCAGTGAATGTAAACAATGTGATTAATTGGGTCACTGATTCCTATCTGATTCTCCCACCTGTGGCCACTCAGGATCAATTCGGGTTAGAATAGAATAACAGACTTGAAACAGACTTTGGAGGTCTGCTAGTCCAACTTCATGCTCAAGAAGGAGACCCTATATCATTTCAGAAAAATGGCTGTGCAATTTCTTCTTAAAAGCCTCCAAAGATGGAGCATTCACAACTCCTAAGGCGAGACATTCCGCTGTCTCACTTTCAGGAAGTAATCTGGCAATCTGCTGTGCCGCGAAGAGCAGCTGCACTTCAAAAGCAGGACATAAAGGTTAGTATGGAAACCCGGGCGGGTGCGTGGGCCCAACCGCAGAGTGTCAGAGAGAACTGGTTTGGTCTCTGCTGCTCATCGGCGCTTCCGGCTCAGCAGAACCAGGCCAAACTGGTGGAATACCACCACTGCCTTCATGTGATCTTGATACTATCTCTCTGTTGATGCAACCTAGGACTCTCCTTAACCTGAGTGGGGAGGAGACAAGTTTTGATGGATGCTAAAGGGCTGGAGTCCACTGTATTTTTTTTTTTTTAAAACTGGGCCTGTCTTATTAACGCTTCTATGAGAAGCGATTCTTTTAATCCTTGAATCTTTGAGTGTCTGCTCAGTACATTTGATTCTTACTTATGGAGATTCGTCATGCGCTCTCCTCCTACAATACTTACCATAAACCCCCATCAGTATCACAGCCACCATCAAGAGAACATTCCCAATGCAGGAAAGCCATAGAACAATCCAATGCCAAGAAGGGCATATTCTGTGATCTGCCTAATTCAAACAGAAACATTTGGAATGTTACTCTAATGCAAGTGGATTGGAGCTTTTATGTATTTTGCAGATCACCTGACTAAATACTAAATAATAACAAAGTCATATTAGAAAGGCAAGTTATTGAATCTCTCAGCTCAGCATGTTCTCCTTCACCTTTCATTGGACACATGTGATATTCTAAGCCAGTGGAGGCTAACCTTTTTGGGCTCCTGTGCCAAAAATTGTGCGCGCGCTTGCACTCTCACCCTCGCGTGCCAGCACCCAGAAGGCAATGCGGGGGCCCCCTCCACGCCCCCTATGCATGTGCATGCAATCCCCCCCACTCCCCACCGCCCCCTTACCTGCACAGTGCCTCACAGCTGATTTTTGGTGGGTTTGAGGCCTTTTTCGGCCTCCCAAAGGCTTGAGGAAGGCTTCTGCAGGCCGAAATTTAGCCCCGTTTCGTCACTTCCGGTATTTTCGGAAAAACAGGAGGTGACAAAACGGGGCTAATTTTCAGCCTGCAAAGCCTGCAGAAGCCTTCCTCAAGCCTTTGGGAGGCCAAAAAAGGCCTCAAAACCACCAAAAATCAGCTGTGAGGCATGCACATGTGCAGTGAATTAAGTTTGCCTGCAGCTGATGTGTGGGCACAAATGGCTCTGCGTGCCACCTGTGGCATGCTTGCCATAGTTCTCCATCACGGTTCTAAGCCTTTGTGAAATAAACTTTCACTTTCTTATTCCAAATTCTCTTTCTGAATGTTACAAGCTTCCTCCCTCTCATTTTGCCACTCACCTTTGAATATATATATATTGTAGGATGTTTTAATATATTTTATTGCCCCCCCTCTCCAGGCATGCCTTCTTTGTTACTACTCTGTCCTTTTTTCACCCCAATCTGAGTTCAAAACTTGACTTATATTACATATCTATATGCATTTGTTTACCTTTTCTTCATTTTTGCTTTTTTATTTAATGAATAAAAATGTCATTTAAAAAACTATTGAATCAGGGTGATTTATGAATCACTTGAATGGTTGCTGTTTTGATTTTTATGTATTCCTCAGCAGACTGCATTTTGTCCTGTATTAAGTTTGTTTTAATGCTTTTAATCCATTTTATTTAATCCAAATATTACCAATAGAAAAGAATATTTGCAGCTCAGGGTTGAACTGTTGAGTCCCTGGTGCTCTGAGTTTTGTTGCTTTCTTGCAGACATTTCATTACTGAAGTAGGTAACATCATCAGTGCCAGAAGGAGGATTTGCTCTCTGCTTATATATGATGGCTTGCTCTGTCAGTGTTGGTGGGAGTGTTGTTTTCTTCTTGCTAGTTTCTTGATTAAGCTGTAGTTTAGGGCTTGATTGTTTATCTGAGTTAGTAGTTCCTTAATTGGAGTATTGTTTACTGCTTGATTATTGATGTGGTGTTAATTCTGTTGTTAATCCCTGTTTATCTGTATCTTGATTGCTGGCTGAGGAGATGATGTTTCATTTTTAGCTTTTTGACTGTCTCTTTTGAATGGTGTACAAATGTTTATATTGATGTGCCTGTTGATGGCTAATTTGTCTGAATGCCAGGCTTCCAGGAATTCCCTACAGTTTTTAGACTTAGCTAGATTGAAGATGCTCACAGTTTCGCAGTTGAAATTATAGCTAAATTTAAATGTTAATTATACATTGCTGTGTGGTAAATAGCAAGGACATAAAATATATTCAAATAAATAAATTTCCAAACAATGTTATGGCTATATTCAAATTCCCGCCCCCCCAATAATTGTCTTAAAGATTATATTATACGAGTAAAACTTAGACAACTACATAATATATTAACAAATATAGAAAAAGGAAAAGAGAGAGGAAAAAGGAAAAAATAGGAAAAGAAACCTCCCTTTTCATTCCAAGCAAGTATAATCTACATTAACAGATTATTAACAGACCATTCTTTAAAATATAACCAAGTATTTCTTCATTTCATATCTTACCCAATTTCTATTTTGTCCCTTTCTATTGAACAGCAAAAGTCCATTAAGGGTTATCAGAAATAACATTATATTACAATTTCTAGGAGCTGCTCATAAATCAACACATGCCAAATTATTTTGCTGTTTATGCTGCACTCTGTATTGGACAAAGAATTTTAAATCTTGCTCGGATGAAATGCATTTTACGTTACAAAGTTACATTTCTCTTAGTTTCTTGTTTTTGCTAATATGCCAAGTTAAGTTGATTGAACTTGAGATTTCAAGAAAGAGTTTGAATTAAGTGAATTTTGAACTAAGATTTGAATGCATTTAAGGAGACATGCCGGAATATCAGAATTTCCCCCCCCTGGTATAATTATTTTTGTGTATTGCATCGCTGGACTTGTTCATTTTGTAAAGTCTTTACAATCTCTTAAAGTTTTGATTAATTCAATGGCAAACTGAAGAACTTGGATTTTGATAAGTATTAATTCAAGCCATGGTTTAAAAGTACAGATATTTTTTCAGGGTTTTTTTTTTTTGGACCAGCAAGAGACGGTCCCTCAGATAACCTGGTCCCAAGCCATGAAGGGCTTCAAAGATGACAACCAGCACCTTGAATTGCACCTGGAAGAAAATTGGGAATCAATGCAGCTCCTGCAGGAGAGGTGATACATGTCCATGAAGGATCAGATGATGGAATGAATGCACAGAGGAGGCCCTGGGGATTAGAGGAAGGGTCAAATGTGGAGATAGGACCCAGGTATGGATGGAATGGACATGAGAGTGAGGAATATGAATTCTGATAAAACATTTTCTCTCGTCTTCATTTCTGTGCCTTAACCAGCCTTACTCCTTCCTGTCCCTCTCTACAGAAGGAGGGGGGTCGCGAGGGGTGGAGGGTGCTGCCTCCGACAAAGATGTAAAAGTGCTTTTACTTTTCTCTGTGGAAGGAGGAGGGGTGTCACGGGGGGGGTGTATGCTACCTTGAGCTGCTCTGAAATAGAAAAGGGGTTGGAACCAGGGGTGGGATTCAGATTTCTTAACAGCCGGTTCTGGGGCCGTGGCCTAATATGTGGGTGTGGCTTGGTGGTCATGTGACTGGGGTGGGTGTGGCCATGTGGCTGGCAACCCAAATTTAAGTGGTCCTTGCTTAATGACCAGGTCCTTGCTTAGTGGCCAATTGCTTAGCAAGTGTTCTAATTTACGACTAACCTCCACAGGGCTACTTGGCCTGTTTTTGGTGTTTTGACAGCCACACACACACACACACACACACACCCTTCTAACCCTGCTATTCTTTGATTCTATAAGGATCTCCTGCTGGAGCAGGGGGTTGGACTAGATGACCTCCGAGTTCCCTTGCAGGCCAGCCCTAGATTGCTGTGCTGCTTCAAAGTTTTTTTGAAGCCAGGGTTTATGTCCTTCCTTCCTCCTTCTTTCTCTCTCTCTCCCTCCCTCCTTCCATGTATTTTATCTATCCATCCATAATATATCTCATTTACTTTCTTTTCCCTCTTCTCTCTCTCCCCTTCTTTCTCTTTTTTTTTCTTCCTTTCCTTCCTTCTCTCTCCTTTTCCTTTTCCTTTTCTCTTTCTTTTTTTCTTGTATCTTCCTTCTTTCTTCCTCTCTCTTTCTCTCTGCCCTCTCTCCTTCCCTCTCTTTCTTTCTGTATCCCCCTCTCTTTCTCTCTCCCCTTCCCTCTCTCCCTCTTTCTGTCCCTTCCTCCTTCCCTCTCTCCTTCTAAAGCTAGGAAGCCCACCTGAAACACACACATACACACACCCCCAGGGGTGGGTGGGATTCTCCCAGTTTGGCCCTGTTCTATTGTACTCTGCCTCTCAGAGAATAAGCCTGTAGGCAGGGACTCTGCTTTTTAATCTTTGTGCAGGGTCTTCAAAAAAATACATGCAATCAACAGAAACAAACGAGGCAGCTTAGAAACAAGAGGATGCTCAGAGCAACCCCAGTTCTACAGTATCATAGAATAAGAACAGCCCAGAAGAAAGGCAATAGCAGGCAGGCAGGCAGGCAGGCAGGCAGGCAGGCAGGCAGGCAGGCAGGCAAGCAAGCAAGAAGAAACCACCCTGAGGGCTGCAGAACCATGCAGCCTTTAACGTTTCAGATTGGTGACCCTTCCTAGACCCAACTGGTGCTTCTTATTGTATCTACAGTACATGAGTTTCAGTCCCAAAGATGTTCCTTCTCCCCAGGAGCCCAACCTTCAATTCTGGATGAATACTTCTGCACCCTTTCACACTTTGTTCCTCAACATCCTTCTTACATTGGATCACAAGCTATTGAATCAGATCAGAATCAAGAACAACAGTTGCAGTTATGTAGATGTAAAAGAGACAGGAGACTTCACAGCCTTGACACCCCAATGCAAGATCGCAGACAAAACAGGAGCCTCAGGCTCAATACTTTTAATCCCCTGACATTCATAGCCAGATATTCTTTCTCTTCATTTGTGTCTCTGTAGGTGGCATTGTTGCAGAGAACTTACACAAACTTTACAAGAGTAACAACATCTTTAGAAATGATCCTTTCTTCAAAAACCAGACATTAGGAACTGTGAATGGAGAAACGTTATTATTTACTTGGACTCTGCAGGTATTTAACCTCAAGAATTCACCTAGAGGCAATAATCAGGCAACCCAAGACTAACAAATCAAAGTTAACGACTTCCATGAATGAATATAAAAAATATTTCAGAAATGTAATAAACATCCCATGCTCTTAACAAAAAGGAATCTGTAGCACAGAAGGGAAAATCCCAAATTTACAGATATTGTAAACAAAAGGTTCCTAATGCAACCAGGATCGGATGCCTGTATGCTGACTTTCTGTATCACCCCATTATTCCTTCCTTCTCTGTCACTGGGAGGCAGCCACCCAGGGGTGGGATTCCTTTTTCCCTCTCTTTCCCTCTCTCTTTCTGTCTCCCCCTTTCTCTTTCTCTCCCCTCCTTCCCTCTCTCTCCCTCTTTTTCTTTCTATCCCTTCCATCCCCTTTCTTCCTTTCACTTCCTTTCTCTCTTCCTTTTTCTTTCTTTCCCTTTTCTTTCTTGTCCCCTCTCTTTCTTTCTCTTTCTCTCTGTCTCCCCCATCTCTCCCTCTCTCTCCCTCTCCCCTCATTCTCTTTCTCCCCCTCTCTTTCTCTCTCTCTTTCTCTCCCTCTTTCTTTTCTTGCCCCCCCCCTTTCTCTCTCACACACACACCTCGTCTGGGACGAACTGAATGATCAGGCAGCTCAAGTCAGCACCGGGTGGCGGAAAAAGGAAAAAAGTACCTCCACATGTCCCTGCGGCAGCGGCAGCGCTTCCCCAGCAATAGCTGGTAAGAGAAGCAGTCTGGACCGGAGCCGGCACAAGCTTCTCCATGGTTCTTTCCAGCTGGGAGAGCGAGAGCGCCTCTCAAAAAAGCCTGAAAGTCCCCCGCTCATCGAAAGAGAAGCAGCTCAGTTGAATCGCACTTCTCTCTGCGCCTGGGAACCCATTCGACCAGAGGGGGATTTTCAGGCTCCTCGCTTTGCTGGGAGAGAGGCGCTCTCGCTCTCTCAGATGGAAAGAACAACGGAGAAGCTTGTGTCGTCGGCTCCGGACGGCTTCTCTTACCTGCTCTTGAGGAGCGTCTCCCCGCACGTGTCCACCCTCCCGGTCCCAACACAGCTGCTGGTCATGAGAGGGGGAGGAGGGGGGAGGAGAAAAGCGTTGCCCGAAGGAACTGGCTGAACAAGGATCGCCAGCCGCAATGGAAGCATCCCTTCCGGCGACCCTCCTCCTCCTCCTCCTTAATTAGATTTATATGCCGCCCTTCTCCGAAGACTCAGGGCGGCTTACAATTTTTGGAGCACAACCCAATGTGCTCAGCAATAGCCTTCATTCCATTGTATATGCCTGCTTATTACTAAGCGGCATTTTTACAAAGTCAGCTTATTGCCCCCAACAATCTTGGGTCCTCAATTTACCTACCCCGAGAGGATGGAAGGCTGAGTCAACCTTGAGCCTGGTGGGATTCGAGCCTGCACTAATTGCAGGCAGCTGGAACTTAAGTGCTAGGCATTTAGCAGCCTGCACCACCAAGGCCCTTCCCCCCCTCCTCTCGTGATTGGCGGCTGTGGCAGCAAAATGAAAAGGAAGCGGTTTTGCTCCCGGTAGAAGTGGCGGCAGAAAACGAAAGGAAGCAGGGAGGCAGCAACGCGGCGGAGGTGCTGTGGCAGTAGAGGGGCCGTGGAGCACCCCTCCAGGCCCTCCCAAAGTACGGTACCTCTACGGGGGCAGTGGCGGTGGCAGCAAAACGAAAGGAAGTGGATGGAGGCAGGCGGACCTGGCTGCCTCCGTCTGCTTCCTTTCGTTTTGCTCCCGGTAGAAGTGGGCAGAGGCAGCGGAGGTGCTGCGGCAATGGCACTTCTTACGGGAGGTCACCACATAGTAGGGAGAGCTGGGAGAGCACCGTGTGGTGGCTTAGCCAGCCAGCCAAGCCCGGGGACACTGGAGGGCAGCTAGGTAGACCCCAGCCAGTGGCGCTGGCGGGATGGGGCCGCGCCGGTGGGGAAGCCAGCCAGCCGAGCCTGGGGACATTGGAGGGCAGCTAGGTAGCCTGGGCAAGGCCAGGGGAGCCCCAGGGACAATGGGGGAAGGTCTAGCACGACTCGCAGGCTTACCTGTGAGCAGGCAGAGTAGCGAAGAGGCTCATGTTGCAATGGCATGTCAGCAGGCAGCAATGACAGGCAGAAGCAGGATGCAGGCATGTCGCGCATGCACAGTAAAAAAAGTTTTTTTTAAAAAAACAGGTTTTTTTAACTTTGGAGTGGTGGATAGGGGCGGGGGCCAGGGCCAGCAAAGAGAGGGGCAGGTGGGGCAGAAGTTAACACCTTAAACTACTAGCCAGGATATTAGGGACAAAAATAGCTTGCTTATATGAAAAAAAAACTCCAAACCACATAGCTGGCACATGGAACTAGGACACTTTGCAAGTTACCCGTGACTTGGGGTGAAACACAGATGATGCAACATTTAGCTATGAGATCCAAATAAGCAATCAACATTATCTGTTATACATGCATTAAGAGGGGAAGGGCAAAGGGCAGAATGCGACCACCCCTTGACTATAAAAATTGCTGTAAGATTCTAATCAAGGCCCTCGGTTAGCTTTCGAACCAAGGTCCTTATATCTTGGAACCAAAATAAAAGCATAATTTTGTATCACACCTTGTGTCTGGTGACTTCTCTCAGCTTTGACACCAAGCAAAAGCCCAGTTTTGGGGACAACATCCACACCGAGGTCTGCACAGAACCATGTGGGCCACTGCATTTCGCCCCAATTGGAGCTTCTGGATGCTCTTTAAGGGTAGCCCCATGTAGAGCGCATTGCAATAGTCAAGACGGGAAGCGACTAGGGCATGAATGACCGTGCAAAGGGATTGTCAGTCCAGGAGAGGGTGTAACTAGTGCACAAACTGCAGTTATTATAACTTTTATGCATATTTCCCACCTCCAAGCTGTATAAACTTGGTTAGTGCAGGGGTGCCAAACTCGTGGCCTGCGGGCTGGATGCGTCAAACACGGGTGACATCCATGTCTGGTTTAGTAAAAAAAGTCGTGATATGTCACGTGATGACATGAGTTTGACAACCCTGTCTTATTGTCTATAAGCATATCAGGTGATGTGTGTTTGTGTAATGAAGGAGGGTGTGGCCTAAGGAGATCAACACCCTACACACACACACATGCACACACACACGCACGCACACACACACACACACACACAAAAACAAGGACAAATAGGCTAAAAAGCAGCTTCTATCCCAGGGCAGTAGCTCTGTTGAATTCTACTGTGTAGTGCAGTGTTGGTGTGGTGTTGGGGATTTCCGGTTCAATGTGTGAAGGGTGAAGGATGTGTGTTTGTGTTTATTTTCATGGTCATGATGTGCACTGAAGATGGTGTTTGATTTCATTGTATGAGGTGCAATGACAATAAAGTTAAAGTAAAGTAAAGTAAAGTAAAGTAAAGTAAACCAAACCAAACCAAACCAAACTATATCAAGCTGTGCATAATTATTAGGCAGCTTTTTGTCCTCAGACAAAATGGGCCAAAAAGGAGAGTTAACTGATTCTGAAAAGTCAAACATTGTAAAAAGTCTTTCAGAGGGATGCAGCACTCTTGAAATTGCTAAGATATTGGGGCGTGATCACAGAACCATCAAAATTTTTTGTTGCAAATGATCAACAGGGTTGCAAGAAACGTATGGAGAAAAAAAAGATGCGCATTAACTGCCAAAGGTTTGAGAAAAATCAAACGTGAAGCTACCAGGAACCCATTATCCTCCACTGCTGACACATTCCAGAACTTCAACCTACCTGGAGTGCCCAGAAGTACAAGGTATTCAGTGAGGAGCTCCGGGAGATGAAGCGCCAGAAGAGATGTCTAGAGCGACACTGGAGGGCCAGTAGATCCGAATCTGACCAAACACTTTTAAGAGCCTTTATTAGGACTTATTTAGTGGCGATACGGGCGGCAAAATGCATGCATTTTTCTGCACGTATTGCATCCGCAGACTCTCGCCCAACCACCCTGTTTAGGGTGACTCGCTCTCTTCTCAATCGAGAGGAAGCAGAGGAGCCCTTACGAGGGAGAGCTGAGGAATTTGTAGTTTCTATCGGATAAAGTTGCTCAGATCCGGATGGACCTGGACTCCGATTGGGTAATTCCGACCGAGATGACAGGGGTAGGTCTTAGTCCTATTATATGGAGTGAGTTCGATCCTGTGGCTCCTGAGGAAGTGGACAAGGCCATGGGAGCGATGAGTTCTTCCACTTGTTCACTGGACCCGTGCCCTTCCTGGCTGGTCTCAGCCAGTAGGGAGGTGACACGGAGCTGGCTCCAGGTGTTGGTCAATGCTTCTTTGAGAGGGGTCCTTCCCGCAACCATTAAAAGAAGCGGTGGTAAGGCCCCTCCTCAAGAAGCCTTCCCTGGACCCGGCTGAATTAAAGAACTTTCATCCAGTTTCCAACCTCCCCTTTGTGGGGAAGGTTGTTGAAAAAGTGGTAGCACTCCAGCTCCTGCGGTCCTTGGATGAGACGGATTATCTAGACCCTTTTCAATCCGGTTTCAGGCCAGGCTACAGCACGGAGACTGCTTTGGTCGCACTGTTTGATGATCTCTGGCGAGCCCGGGATAGGGGTCATTCCTCTATCCTGGTGCTACTTGACCTCTTGGCGGCTTTCGATACCATCGACCATGGTATCCTTCTGTGGCAGCTGAGAGAGTTGGGAGTGGGAGGCACCGTGTTATGGTGGTTCACCTCCTATCTCTCTGGTCGGTCACAGTCGGTGTTGGTAGGACAGATGTCGACCCCTTGGCCCCTCATTTATGGGGTGCCTCAGGGCTCGGTCCTCTCTCCCCTCCTATTTAATATCTACATGAAACCTCTGGGTAAGATCATCCGACAACATGGGGTGAGATATCAGCAATACGCGGATGAAACCCAGCTGTATGTCTCTGCCCCATGTCTGTTCAGTGAAGCAGTGGATGTGATGTGCTGGTGCCTGGAAGCTGTGAGGGTCTGGATGGGAGTCAACAGGCTCAGACTTAAACCAGACAAGACTGAGTGGCTGTGCGTACCGCCCCCCAGGAACCATGTTGATTTTCCACCTTTGGTTCTGGGTGGGGAGAAATTGTCCCCCTCAGAATGGTTTCGCAATCTGGGTGTCCTCCTAGATCCACAGCTGAAATTGGAGCAACACCTATCAGCTGTGGCTAGCAGAACTTTTGCACAGGTCCGTCTGGTGCACCAACTGTGACCCTACCTGGACCAGGAGACTCTTCTCACAGCCACTCATGCCCTAGTCACCTCACGACTGGATTATTGCAACGCACTCTACATGGGGCTACCCTTGAAAGAGCATTTGGAGACTTCAGCTGGTCCAGAACGCAGCTGCGCAAGCTGTTGTGGGTGTCCTGAGATACACCAGCATATTACCAATTCTCCACGAGCTGCACTGGTTGCCTGTTGGTCTCCGGGTGCAATTCAAGGTGTTGGTCATTACCTATAAAGCCCTATATGACTCAGGACCAGGTTATCTCCAGAATCGTCTCCTACCCTGCATCTCCCTGCGACCAGTAAGATCCCAGAGTCGGTATCCTCCGGGTTCCATCATCTAAACAATGCTGGCTGGGGGGCCCGCAGGAGAGGGCCTTCTCTGTGGCTGCTCCGGCCCTCTGGAACCAGCTACCTCCCGAGGTCCGGACTGCCTCCACCCAACTGGCCTTCCGCAAAGCAGTCAAAACCTGGCTTTTCCGGCAGGCATGAGGCTGTTGATCTCGCGACTGAGATCTATCGAGATCCGACTCTTCTGTGGTTTACTGTTTTTAAATTGCTTTTAAATTTTTTATGAATGTAATTCTTTATATTTTTACTGTGAGCTGCCCAGAGTCCTTTGGAAGTTGGGTGGCATATAACTCTAATAATTAAATAAATAAATAAATAAAACTTTCCTAATAATTGTGCATACTGTGTAGAAACCATCCAGAGCAGTGGTCGCCAACCAGTGGGCCTGTTGTGGTGGTCTGCGAGAAAATTTTGGTGGTCCGCAGAGAAATGTCACCCCCAAAGAACCCCCCCAAGCAATTAATCCAGGCTGTGCAGGAACACAAGGCTGCGTCACCCACATGGCCCGTGGGAACACAAGGCTTGCGTCGCTTGCATTGTGAACACAAGGTAGTGAGGGGAGGGAGGAAAGAGTGGAGGGAGGTACTTGCCCCACTCACCCCACGTGCCTGGCCTGGCCACCGGGCTGCTTCTTCCCGCTTCTTTCTTCTTCTGCTTTTGGCTGCACACAAGGAAAGCAGCAAAAGTATTTCTTTCTCTCCTCTAAACTCTGCCAGAAATGAGTCTTTGGGACCCTGCAAGGCATCCTGCTCCAAGAGGCTGCACCGGTGCAACAACTCTCACAAAGACTCATTTCTGGCAGAGTTTGGGGGAGAGAAAGAAAGACTTCTGCTGCTTCTGTTGCTTTCCTTGCATGAAACCAAAAGTTTCTCTCTCTCTCTCTCTCTCCCCTGAGAACGGAGCTGGAGATGGTATCCTGCAATCCCAAATAAAGAATTATTGATCAGTAGGAAAACGGGGTGGGGAATTTTCCTGCAGACTTTTTTGGGATTTTCCCACGTTCTCTGGTCCACCAGATTTAAAATTATGACTTTGGTGGTCCCTGAAGTCCAAAAGATTGGTGACCCCTGGCCTAGAGCACCTTTGGAGGAAGACAAGGGATGACTCCACCATACATAAGTTAGAGCCGCTATTAAAGCCTATCTTGTGGCAGTATTTCTCCACTCTTATTGCATCCTCAGAGTGCCACCCACAGGTCCTCTTTCAGGTAACCCATTCCCTTCTAGGTTGGGGGGGGAGGAGGCTTAGGCAATCTCTTGCAGGGCCAGGCAGGTGAGTTTGTTCAGCACCTGATGGACAAAGTCCCTCAGATTCATTCCCAGTTGGATCCTATGTGTGGAGAAAGCCCACGTGAGATGCCCAGGGAGAGGTCTTGCCCTATTATCTGGGAACAGTTTGATCTGGTTGGCCCTGGTGAAGTGGATAGGGCTCTTGATGCCATCACTACCACCACCTGTCGGTTAGATCCTTGTTGCCCTGGATGGTGAAAGCAGGGGTGGGCTGCTGGAGGTTTGCAGGGGTTTGGGAGAGCCCCTAGCTAAGATTCTGTGCAGTTTGGAGAACCCCCAAATCCCACTCTTGGCTGTCCATGCCCACCCTGCCCCTCCCAGGAGTCCCCGCATGGCCCGTTTTGGATGCACGTAGGTGCAGAGCGCACACGGAGGATCGGGGAGGGCAAAAAACAGGCTTCCCGGGAGCTCAGGAAGGCCGGAAATGGGGCCGTTTCCAGCTTCAGAGAGCCTCCGGAGCTCAGGGAGTAGCCATTTTTGCCCCCCTCCCCCGGAGGCTCAAGGAAAGCCTCCAGAGCCAGGGGAGGGCAAAAATGCCCCCCCTGCCATGGTGCAGGAGGCTGACTAGGCCACACCCACCATGGCCATGCCCACACCCACCCAGCAACCAAGCAGAGAACCTTTTGCTAAAATTTTTGAAGCCCACCCCTGGGTGAAAGCCTCCAGGATGGTGACTAGTGGATGGATCCAGAGAGTGATTAATATATCATTAGAGGAGGGGGCAGTTCTGGATGCTTTTTTTTTTTAATTACATTTATATGCCGCCCTTCTCCGAAGACTCAGGGCGGCTTACAATTTTTCGGATACAACCCAATGCGCTCAGCAATAGCCTTCATTCCATTGCATATGCCTGCTTATTACTAAGCGGCATTTTTACAAAGTCAGCTTATTGCCCCCAACAATCCTGGGTCCTCAATTTACCTACCCTGAGAGGATGGAAGGCTGAGTCACCCTTGAGCCTGGTGGGATTCGAGCCTGCACTAATTGCAGGCAGCTGGAACTTAAGTGCTAGACATTTAGCAGCCTGCACCACCAAGGCCCTTTTAAGCAAGCTCTTGTTTACCCGCTCCTTAAAAAACCCATCACTGGATTCTACCTTCCAGGACAATTTTCATCCAGTTTCCGACCTCCCATTCTTAGGGAAGGCTGTAGAAAAGATGGTGGCCTGGCAGCAGTAGAGGGTCCTGGATGAAGCAGATTATCTGAACTCCTTTCAGTCAGGCCTGGTTATGGAACGGAGATGCCATTGGTCACGCTTGTTAGTGAACTCTGGCGAGAGCGAGGTGAGGGTAGTGTAACCAGCCTCACTCTCTTTGACCTCTCAGTGGCTTCTGGTACCTTTGACCATGGTATCCTTTTGGGCTAGCTGTAGGGTATGGGTGGCACAGTCCTGCACTGGTTCTCTGTGGCAGGTCCCAATCAGTATTGATAGGGAGTGAGAAAGATATAGTGGCCAGCCCTCAGCCACTATTCTTTGGTGTACCACAGAGCTCAGTACTTTTTCCTCCTTTTCAACATCTATATGAAACTGCTGGGTGAGATCATCCATCACCATGAGTTGAGGTATACATTGTACGCTGATGACACCCAACTCTATATTTCCACTCTTGGTGATCCAAGTGATGCTGTGGCTTCCCTTTTGCGGTGCATGGAAGCTGTGGGGGCCTGGATGGGGGACAACAGGCTTCAGCTGAACCCTGAACAAATGGGTTTGGGTTTGCAGGGCTCTGGGTCTGAGACTTTGTCATCTTTGACTCTGGAATGGGTCTGACACCCCATGGTTTGCAACTTGGTGGTTCTCCTGGACTCACAACTCCTATTTGAGGGACGGGTGGCAGTCGTGACTAGGAGAGCCTTTGCACAACTTTGTGTTGTGTGCAGTTGCAGCCTTTCCTGGACCAGGATTCCCTGTGCTTAGTCGTTCAGTCCCTACTCATCCCACGAGTGGACTACGGTAATGTACTCTACATGGGGATACCCTTGAAGAGCATTCAGAAGCTACAGCTGGTGCAGAGGGTGGCAGCTCAGGCAGTTTTGGGCCCTCCAAGAATGGCCCATGTGACACCACTGCCCTTTATGGCATGGGTCCAGGTTACTTGAGAGACCGTTCCACCTCACTGGGATTGGCCTGTACCATTTGTGCCAGAAGAGGAGGTATGCTGCAGTCCTGTCAGCCCAAGTATTCCAACTGGCAGGGTCCTTCTCTGCTGTTGCGCCTGCCCTCTGGGACATCTTGCCCTTGTTTTTCTGAAGGCACAGATAAACCTCCAAGTGGCCCCAAGGAGTCTCAGAAAGAGTGCTAATGACCAGATGACTGCAAGGAATGTAAATTCTTCCATTCTCCATCATTCAGTCAGAACTGAAGAAGCTTCATGGGTGAGAAAGTACCTTTGCGACAACCATGACTTGGATGACTGAAAATCTCCATGGACAAGCAGTCAACAAATTAGTCACAGACCAGCACTTGGTAGAGAATCAGAATCGAGCTGGAAGGGACTTCAAAGTCTTCTAGTCCAACCTCAAGCTCAAGCAGAAGACCTGAAACTATTTCAGACAACTGACTGTCCAGTCTCTTCTTAAAAATCTCCAGTGATGAAGCACCAACAATTTCTGATAGCAAGCTGTTCCAGTGGTCAATTGTTCTCACAGTTAGGAAGTGTTAATTCCAGGTTGCGTCCTTCCTTGATTGGTTTCCATCCATTGTTCCTTGTCCTACCCTCTGGTGCTTTGGAAAATAAATTGACCTCTCCTCTTTATGGCCACCTCTCAAATAATAGAAAACTGCTATCATTGAGTACAGTTTGTCAGCCAGTTACAAACCCATTTGGTGGTGATGCTATCTATCCCACATTTTTCTAGCTTACGAAGAAGTAGGCTGTGGTCTACTTTGTCGAATGCCTTGCTGAAGTCTAAGTATACTATGTCCACAGCATTTCACTGGTCTACTAATTTAGTCACTTTCTCAAATTATGAAATAAGATTGATTTGCCATGATGTATTTTTAACAAACTTGTGCTGGCTTTTAACTATTTGTTTCTAGATATTTGCATATCTGTTTTTTTTAAGTAACTTTTCCAGTACCTTCCCAGGATTGATGTTAGGCTGATTGATCTGTGGTTTCCCGGGTCTCCCCCCCCTTTTTTTTTGAAGGTGGGAACCACATCACCTCTTTCCCAATCCTCAGGTAATTCCCCATAGCAGCTATGAAAGCCACAGATTAGATATTCAGGTGCTGGGAAGAACTAAGGAGGAATTTCTATAGGTAAACCATAAAAATAAACAAGAAATCAAGTTCTAGGACATTGAGGGGATTAAGCATCAAGATGTTTGAAAATAAAAGAAATGTAAAGTTTTATTTGATCAAAGTTAAAATAGATACCAGTATTTTATTCCTGGTAGCCCTTAATGGGTTTTTGCTGACCAGGACTTAATGACAAGGTTTTAAGGGTTTCTTTATAAATAGATACAGGAAGAAGAGATCTTTGCTGAAATGAAACAGGTGGTAGGTTAACAATTGTTTATATCTGTTATGAAGGGAGAAGTCATTTATATCTTTCCTTCCTTGCTGTTCTGCACTTTCTACTTCCTTTTTAGTGTCTATTCTTCTCTTTTTAATTAGTTCAATAACGTTAACAAAAGTTTTAAGAACAATTTTCCTCCACAGCCCAACAGCCACAAAGCACTGTTGCTCTCCTTCTTGCCTCCCGAAAGTATTAAAGTTATCACAAGATTAGAAAACACACGCACTACTCACCAAAATGCAATGAAGTAATCTCACAATCCTCCCATTACACGTGACCTTAGCAGCACTTGCAGCACGAGTGTGTGACCCAAATTAGTCCACCCGCTGCTTGCAAAATAAAACCCCCAATCCGGAGGACCCCGGAGTGATTCCTTTTTCCTATTATTTAACCCTGATAGAGTTCTTCAAGTTTTACTTATCTATTTCTCTTTAAGATTTATAAGCCCCTTCCCAAATAACTGCATCGACTATTTCATTTCAATGAAGGCCTTCATGGTTTTTATTTCTTTTCTGTTTTATTTGTGTCTGCTATTATTTGCCTGCATGTTGACAATTTGCAAATTTACTAAGAATTCCTTGCAGGTCCTCAGACTCATTAGCACAAAAATTGAAAGAGGGACTTTCCTGGAATGCCACAAAGAAGACTTGGGCTCAGCTTATTTTGCAAAGCACCAGAAGGCAAGACAAGAAATAATGGTTGGAAACTAATCAAAGAGAGAAGGAACCTAGAATTCAGGAGAAACTTCCTAACAGTGAAGACTTTTAACCCGTGGAATGGTTTGCCTCCAGGATTTGTGGGTGCTCCATCGTTAGAGGTTTTTAAGAAAAGACTAGAATCTAGACAGCCATAGGGAGAAGAGCAACAAAGATGATTAGGGGACTGGAGGCTAAAACTTGTGAAGAATGTTTACAGGAACTGGGCATGCCTAGTCTAGTGAAGAAAAGGAACAGGGGAAACATAGCAGTCTTCCAATATTTGAGGGGCTGCCACAGAGAGAAAGGGTCAAGCTATTTTCTAAAGCACCCAAAGGCCAGACAAGGAATGGATGGAAACTGAACAAGGAGAGATTTCACCAGGAAATAAGGAGAAACTTTCTGACAGTGAGAATAATCAACCAACGGAACAGCTTCCTTTCGGAAGTTGTGGGAGCTTCATCACTGGAAGCTTTCAAGAAGAGACTGGACTGCCATCTGTCAAAAACAGTATATAGGTTCTCCTCATTGAGCAGGGGGTTGGACTACTAGATGACCTACAAGGTTCCTTCCAACTTTCTTCTATTACTTCTAAAGTGTTCAGCTATATAGAGGAAAGCAGCACGTTTACATCATATTGCAGTAAAGGGAAACATTATCCATGTTTCAGTACAAAATCTGGAATATAAAATCTGAAATCTTGACAGGAAGATTACAAATGTCTATTTATTATACATACATATATATATCTGTGTTTTATTTGAATGGTCCTCTTTTCATCCCTATTGGCTGGGAGTCTAGATCTGTGTTCATTGGTGCTCGAGTTGCTGTGTTCTTGATTGGCTGGCAACATTGTGCTTTGTGTATTGGGGGCATGTTTGGGTTGGAGGGATTGGGGGGGGTTGTTTGTGTCCAGGTGTTTGTTTGTATTGTGGTATAGAGATTCTTTTGTTTGTAAGTGCAGGTTTGATTGATAGTCTGGTAGAGTCATCTCTTTTATTCATACTATTTTATACCTTTTTAATTACAGTAAGATTCACAGTTTAAGACAGTTTAGATCCTTTGTGCAGTGTCAGAATTATGGAGAGTTGCTAAGCTAGGGAATTCTGAGAGCTTGAAGTCCACATATTTTAAAGCTGCTAATCCTTGACTTACAACCATTCATTTAGTGACTGTTCAAAGTTATAACAGCCCTGAAAAAAGTGACTGTTGACCGTTTTTCAGTTACGACCTTTGCAGCATGGTCACGTGATCAAAATTCAAATACTTGGCCACTGGTTCATATTTAAGATGTTTGCCGTGTTCCCGGGATCATGTGACCTTTTGCAACCTCCTCTCAAGCAAAGTCAGTGGGGAAGCCCGATTCACTTAAGGCTGTTAACTCGTTTAGCAACTGCGGTGGTTCACTTAACAATTGTGGCAGGAAAGGTCACAAAATGGGGCAGAATTCTACAACTGTCTTGCTTAGCAACAGAAATGTTGGGCTCAATTTTGGTCCTAAGCTGAGGACTGCCTGTACTGTAGTCAGGCCGAGCCATCGGGAGCAGGTGGAATTTTGTTGTGAAAGGCAGGAGGAGGAGGGAGTGCAGCAACAACAATTATATCTTATCTAAAAATGCACCTGTTTCTTTTGAAACCGCTTCCTCGTTTTGCTGTCAGCAAGTTAACATTTATTATTCCCACCCCACCCCTGCGGTTTAACGAATCTCCTTATTCGTTATAAGATAGGAAATTCTGGTTCATGTTGGGCTCCCTGTAAGATCCTTTCCCTGTGATCCTTAAGTTGGGCAACTTACAACAATCTACTGCAGAGACCTGGATTCTTTCTACAGTCCTCTTGTCTACTATTTTTTTTGCATGTGTGGACTCCCGATGAATGTATCTTTTCTTTTATATACACTGAGAGCATTTGCACCAAGACAAATTCCTTGTGTGTCCAATCACACTTGGCCAATAAAGAATTCTATTCTATTCTATTCTATTCTATTCTATTCTACTCTACTCTACTCTACTCTACTCTACTCTACTCTACTCTACTCTATTCTGTATTTCCTGTCTTAACTTAGCTAGCTTGAATACTGGCAGGTTTCTATATCTTCTAAATAATATTTGACCAGCAATTTTTTTTCTTTTTATAACCCTATAATCAGGGGTGGGATTCTACCAGTTTGCATCTATTCGCTAAACCGGTTGTTAACATTCTAAGCAGTTCAGAGAACCGGGTGTTAGAAGAAATTACTGGCCTAATCCTGTAAGGAAGGCAGGAAGGAAACATTCTGGTGTTGCTTACAGAAACTGCCCCTCCGTTAACCCTTATTACATTCTTGGCAGGACTAGACTTCCTGTCTCAGAAACGTCTCTGGAGTTTTTTTCCCCCTTCTTTGCTAGTACTTTGCTTGTGTGGAGTGACCATTCAAAGTTACAATGGCACTTAAAAAAGTGACTTATGACCATTTTTCACACTTACAACTGTTGCAGCATCCCCATAGTCATGAGAGGCCAGGCGAGGAGATGCATGCCTGGATGTGAGTGATATTGAGTTGGCCATGCCCAGCCAATAACATGACCACCAAGCCACGCCCACCAACTAAGCCACACCCACAGAACCAGTTGTTAAAAAATTTGAATCCCACCCCTGCCTATAATCTCTTTGTTCAGGGTAGAGTCGGAGCCACTGAATGAATGGTGGAACAGCCATTGCTGAAAAAGGCAGCCCACAGTTTGAGGGGGTGGGGAGGTTTCTTTTATATTCTTCATGCAAATCCTCAGATGATTACAGACGGTTTCTGACAAATCCAGTTGAGCTCTGTATTGCACATATCAGAGGCAATTCCCTTCTTTCCTATAATACCGCATTCAGCCGTTAAGGATTGAGATCTATGAATGGAAAGAGAAAAGAACTTTCAGTTTAAGAAAAAGGATAAACAGCCATCTGTTCCATCAACAGAGACACCTGCTTTTTACAGCCTCCCCACCTGCACCCCACATACACACACACACATACACAAACATACATAAATGCACACAAACACATGCAAAATAGTAATATAAAGGAAGGTGAGTTGTCCATAAATATGTTACATTTAGAAAATCAGAGACTTCTTTGTTGTTGGAACTGCAATAAGCTATGGAAACAAAAATATTATTATTACAATTTTTTTTCTGCCTTTATTACTTTATAGGTAACGCGAGGCAGCAAACGTATACAATACTCCTTCAACTTCTTACTTTCCCTGCAGGAACAACTCTGTGAGGTGAGCTGGGCTGAGAGAGAGGGACTAGCCCAAGGTCACCTAGCCGGCTTTCATCCCTAAGGGAGGACTAGTGTGTTGATGGCCAGCAATTGGCTGTTGTTTCCTTGTGCTGCCAAATACTTAGGAGTACTTATTTATTTATTTAATTGGACTCGGGGCAGCTCACAGTGAAAAGACAACAATAAATATTTAAAAAAAAATTAAACCAACAAGCCCAATCACTAAAATCAGTTTAAATGAATTTAAAACTCCCCGAAGAGGTCAGTCCAGCCCAGCCTGTTCAAACAACCAGGTCTTCAAATCACGGCAGAAAGAGCGAAGATCGGGAGCCAGACGGAGCTCCAAAGGGAGTTGGTTCCACAAAGCGGGAGCTGCAACAGAGTAGCCCCTTCCCTGAGGCACCGCCAGTCGACATTGTCTTGCCGACGGCATCCCGAGGAGTCCCCGTCTGTGCGCACGCACAGGGCGATCGGTATTCGATATTGGCAGGAGACGCTCCCGCAAGTACCCCAAACCCAAGTCGTGAAGGACTTTGAATGTTAATGCCAACACCTTGAATCTCACTCGGAGGGCAACCGGTAACCAATGCAGCTCGCCCAGGAGGGGTGTAACATGGGAGTATCGGGAAGCTCCCATCACAACCCGCACAGCCGCATTCTGCACCAGATGAAACCTCCGGATGGTATGCAAGGGCAGTCCTAAATAGAGAGCGTTGCAGTAGTCGAGTTGGGACATGACAAGTGCATGAGTGATCGTGCAAAGGGCATCTCAGTGCAGATATGGGCGCAACTGGCGAACCAGTCGGACCTGGGCAAAAGCCCCCCTGGCCACAGCCCCCACCTGCTCATCAAAACTGAGCCGTGAGTCCAGGAGGACTCCCAGGTTCCGAGCCCTGTCCACAGGGGGCAACACCTCTCCCCCTATGACCAAAGGTGGAATCTGTTGACTGGCCCGGGATGCCTGAACAAGAGGGCCAAGAGGACCGACCCCTGAGGGACCCCACAAGTGAGTGCCCTCAGGGTTGACCTCTGCCCCCCTGTCAACACCGATTGCGAGTGCCCTGAAAGGTAGGAGAACCACTGCAGAACAGTGCCCCTCACTCCCAACCCCCCAAAGTGCTGCAATAGGATACCATGGTCGATGGTATCGAAAGCCGCTGAGAGGTCTAATAGGACCAGGACAGAGGAAAATCCCCTGTCCCATGCCCTCCAGAGATCATCCACCAGTGCGACCAATGCTATCTCCGTGCTGAACCCAGGCTGGAAGATCGATTGATACGGATCTAGATAGTCCGCTTCCTCCAGGAAAAGCAGAAACTGCTGAGCCACCACACTCTCAACAACCTTCGCAAAAAAGCCAAGTTTGGAGACTGGATGAAAGTTGTTTAAAACGGCTGGGTCCAGAGCAGGCTTCTTTCAAGGTGGTGGGAAAAGAACCCTCCCTCAATGAAGCGTTGACCACTGCCCGGAGCCAGCCGCACATGGCCTCCCTGGAGGCATATACCATCCAGGAAGGACACGGATCCAATAAACATGTGGTGGAACTCAGTCATCACATAATCCTGTCCACTTCATTCTCGGAAACAGGATCAAACTCAGCCCAGATGACATCGGCCAGATTCCCTGTACCTCCCTCCTCAGACCACTGCCAGTTAGAGCTCAGCCCCTCCCAGATCCAAGCGATCTTATCTGACAGATATTGTCCAAATTCCTCAACCCTACCCTGCAAAGGGTCCATCTCCACCTCCCGATGTAAAAGGGAGCGAGTGACCCTGAACAGGGCAGCTGGGCGATTATCTGCGGACGCTATGAGGGAGAGGTAAACCCTCCTTGCCACCCTCAGAGCTCCCAGGTAAGTCCTAATATAGGCTGTTAACTGGGTTCTTTCAGATTTGGAAAGGGTCGACCTCTATCTGCTCTCTAAACCCCTCCTGTGCCGCTTCATCTCCCGGAGCTCCTCTGTAAACCAAGGAGCCACCCGGGATCTATGGCGAGTGAGGGGACGCAAGGGGACCACTCGGTCGAGGGCCTCCGTGGCAGCCTGTTGTCAGGCAGCCGCCAGCACCTCAGCCGAGCTGTGGATAAGGGAGGCGGGCAGTAACCCCAGCTCTGCCTGGAACCTCTCAGAGGGTCCATCAGGCATCTGGGGTGGAACCATCTCAGCGGTTCCTCATCCCAGTGGTGTGGGGTGGCCTGCTGGAAGACCAGCTGTAGAAGATAGTGATCTGACCATGCTACGGGTTGGGCATTCACACTGCCCACCCCCAAATCACTACGCCACTGCTCCGAGACAAAAACAAGGTCGAGCGTGTTACCCCCCTCGTGCATAGGGCCATGTATTATCTGGGACAGGCCCATAGCCACCATGGAGGCCATGAACTCCTGGGCCAAACCCGACACCCCCCCCAGGGAGGGCAAGTTAAAGTCACCCAAGACCAAAAGTCCCGGGGACTCCACCGCCACTCCCGAGAGGGCATCGGGAGCCCAGGCAGGGCCACTGCCACACAGCTGGGGGAAAGGAATGTAAGCAGCAAGCCCAACTGACCTCCAGGCCCCAAACACAAGAGGAGAGCCTCACATCCACCTATCTGCGGAACAGAGACCTCCCTTGGAATCAAGGTCTCTCGAATAACTACAGCCCCTCCACCCCTACCCTGGGCTGTAGGCTGATGCAAAACCCGAAAACCTGGGGGGCATAAATCAACCAGCGGAACTCCACCCTCCGGCCCCAACCAGGTCTCAGTGATGCAGGCCAGGTCCGCGGCCTCTTCGATCAATTCACGGAGGAGGAATGCCTTACTAGCCACGGACCTGGCATTAAAATGCACCAGCCGGAGCCCAGGGGCTCCATATCCCGTATCCCCAGGGGAGTGGGCAGAGGCATGGGGGTGGGAGCGCACCACAGCTCACAAACAGCGGAGGCGTGCTCCCTTTTCATGATATGCTCCCCTGCCTCTCCGTCCCCTGCCAAATCCGATCACCCTGGGAATCGCCACTCCCGCCTCACTTCCCGGAGCCCCGAAGGCCCCCCTCCCTCCTCCCCCCACCGCGATCCTTAACTGGGCTGGACTGAGCCCTTACAAAACTAGGCAGGCATTTTTTGAATACCCGCCCAGAGAACCCCCTCCCTAACCCCTTCAAACGACCAATTAAAAAATTTAAAAACCTCCTCTTCTGGATCAATCTTAATTTAACACCCTTGGTCATGCTATGCACCCTCTCAGGATCCCAAGATCCGTCCTTGTGGAAGACTTTTGAAAATTCGGCGGGCCATCTCAGGGATAGGGGAACACCCCTGAGTGCCCGCAGCTCGAAGGAAGAGTAAATGTAGTGGATGTTAGCCATCAGTAGTCAATGAGGGAAGAATCAAAGTCCAGGGTGGGATGGTACACAGGTCAGTCCAAAGATGGTAAACCCTGGGGCCAGCATTCAAGCGGAAACCCCCCATCCTAGGCGGCACTCCCACTGCCAGCCGGGAGGGGAGTCCCACGGTCTCAAAATGGTCCAACCTCCTCTCTCCCACAGAGGAGGAGAGTCTGCAAGCTAACTCCAGGCAAGGGGGGGCCAGATACCACTGTTCTCTCATCCCAGGGGGCTGGCCAAGCACGGTGTGCTCCCACCACCCTGAGCAACCCCCAAGAGTCAAACTGTCACATCCGGGGAAAAGGGAAAAATGGACCTGGCAAATACCAGCAGTTAGTAGAAGGCCACCAGGGTCCCGCTGTTTCCACTGTCCGTCCATCTCTGTCGCCGTACCTTCCAGGCCCTCCAGAGAAAAAACTGGAGAATAACAGCCACCATCACCACCACGTCCAAGGTTGGGGGGGCCAGGGGGGCGCCAGGAACACCAAAGCCCCCAGCGTCCTCCCCAACAAGTTCTCAATCACCACCCCTGCCAATGGCGCCAGCGGCACCAATGCCACTAACACTGCCATCATTGCCACACCATCGTTGCCATGCTGCAACCATGCTGCAATCGCACCGCAGCTCCAGCAATCTCCAGCAGGCTCTCCGACAGCCCCTCCAGCAGTCCGGCGGACCCTTCGGTGGTCTCCAACAGTTCCTCCAACAACCGTCCCTTTCTCCGTCTCTCTCCATCTCTCCGTCTCTCTCCATCTCTCTCCAACTCTCCGTCCCTCCGACCGTCTCTCCGACCGTCCTTCCAGCAGCTCCGGCAGTCTGTCTGGGAAGCCTTCTAGCGTGAGCCACAGGGCGCGAATGCCAAGGCAGCAAGGCCGCTGACGCCGCACCACCGGCCATCGCGCTGAGCCGTGCCGGCCAAGGAAGAGGAAAAAAAACCTTGACCAGCTTTGCTACCGGCACCGTCAACCCAGGAAAAGCACCCTGGGTCGGGCAGCTACAGGAATACTCCCCTAAAAGATCTAAATAATGCCCCCGAACGACCAACCTGGGATTCCCTCTAGACACTAACCATGCTCAATTCCTCCAAGCCGCCATTACCCACGCATGCGCATAACCAATAACCCAGTAACTTAGAAGCCGAGGACTTGGCAGCACAAGAAACCACAGCCAATCGCTGGCCATCAACAGACCAATCAACCAATAGGAAGGCACCACATAAAAAAAACACACAGAATAGCCCAAAGCGTACATTCCAGTAGAGAGAAATTCCCTTAGGGTCGGCTCCAGCACGAATCCGAAAGTTTGGAAGACAAACCCTCTGGTCCTGGTAACTGACCCAGATTGGATCCTACAACATTATCATGGGACACATATATTTGCCTTCATTTGTGAAGTGGTTCCTTCCCTGATGAAGAGAAAGCTGACCCTATAATTTAAAGATGCTTTTAGATTCCATAGAGACTCTAGATATCTATATTTTGATTTCTTTCTCGATCTTTATTCTGCAAAAAAACACTATAATGCAGAAGGTTTCTTTTGTACTAGAAAGATATTAATACTCACAGTGTTTGATTTAATGGTGAGTAATTAACCCACCTCCACTTCTCCTCTGGCAAGTTGAAGCTGAACCCAATCCATGTATTCAAGTTTGTTTTCTTCTGGATAAATTCCTGTAAAATATCATTTCATTTTCATTACAAGGATGGCTGTTGGAATCCCTAACCATGCCCTATTACCGAGTTTGTGTTAAATTTCCCCGAATGAATTAGCCGCCCAAGCAGATCTCCAAATTCCTGCCAATTATGCCTCTGATGCTGTGGGGAAGCTTAGCAGGTGAACTTTGCCCCATCTATTTATCCCTCAGGTAGAAAAGGATGCAATAGATGACCAATAAAGCATCAAAATAAGATCAGTTGAGGGCAAGTCCATACTACGTATTCATTTGTCTGATGCCACTTCATCTGAAGTATCAGCTGAAGCCTGCTGGGAAATGCTAGCCCATCCACTTAAATCGTTCTGTTTAAAATTAAAATAGAAAAACTAAGAAAATTATGGATTCTTCACCTGTGACAAATTCTTTTTACCTGCTCTCCTGTACTGGAAATAACCAATAGCTGAGATCTTTTTGCCTCACAGTCCCTGTAGCTTTGGTCCCAGGACAGGATTGAAGTAGAAATCCAGTAGCATTTGTCCTCATAGGGAAGCCATGTTATAGGGCACACACTGCAGGATCCATTCTCTAGGAAGGAAAACAAACATTTTCTTTTTAAAAAACTATGTTTGTAATCAACTCTAGGGGTATATTTCAAGCTCTCTAAAGTTACTTTGAAAGGTAAGGAGAAGATCCCATTTAAAAGTATGACAATCTATACTGGGTTAGGGTTATTCATTTAATGTCATGGTGATCTTGCATAGGTTAGCACTTCTTTTTTAAAAAGAACTTTACTAAATTTTATAAAATAAAAAGGTTAAAATATATAAAATTACAACAAAAAGGAAAGGTGGGAGAGAAGAACAACAGGGAAAGTTTCAAAGAGCCTTGGTGGCTCAGGCTGTTAATTGCCTGCACTTAAGTTCCAGCTGCCTACAACTGCTGTAGGCTCGAATCCCACCAGGCTCAAGGTTGACTCAGCCTTCCATCCTCTCGGGGTAGGTAAATTGAGGACCCAAGATTGTTGGGGGCAATTAGCCGACCTTGTAAAAATGCCACTTAGTAATAAGCAGGCATATACAATGGAATGAAGGCTATTGCTGAGCACACTGGGTTGCATGCCAAAAATTGTAAGCCGCCCTGAGTCTCCGGAGAAGGGCGCCATATAAATGTAATTTAAAAAAAGTGACAAAAGAAAAAAATACACACCAAAAATAACATTAAAAATGATTAGTTCCATCTCTCTTTGGTATAGATGTACATATAATAAAATACACTCTTATTTTAGTTTAACAAAAGAAAAAGATAGAAATGTAAAAGTATAAAGATATACACACCAAACAATTAACTAATAACAGCAACAATATATAATGAGATTCAAGGTTCTTGTGTTAACATTCAAAGTCCTACAAGGCATGGGTCCGGGGTATTTACGAGAACGACTCCTGCGAGCATCAAACACCAACCGCCCTGTATGAGCGCAGACGGGGCTCCTCGGGTGCCGTCTGCGACTCAATGTCATTTGCAGTGACCCGGGGGAGGGCCTATTCTGTGGCAGCTCCCACTCTATGGAATCAGCTTCTGCTGGAACTACGGTTGGCCCCCGATCTCCGCACCTTCTGTCACGATTTAAAGACCTGGTTATTTGCGCAGTCTGGGCTGTGCTGACCTCCTAGGGGGGTTTGATGGTGTTTTAATTTTGTGGTTTTAAATTTTGTAATTGACTTGTATTTTGTTTAATCTGCTTTTAGGTAATTATTTATTGTTATGTTTTTAGTTGTGAGCCGGCCCGAGTCCTTTTGGAGAGGGGGCGGCATACAAGTCAAAAAAATAAATAAATAAATAAATAAATAAATAAATAAATAAATAAATAAATATAATCCCTTCATTTGAATTAAACATGTAGCTCATAAATGCTTGATATTACCAGTATCAATACCAAAACATATTATTACTAGGATAGTTCTACAATAAAAATCTATAATAAAAACATTCTTTAAAATTAAACAACATTATACAAGATTTATATAACCAAAACATATATAATTATCAGACCCCAAAGTCAAAACTTCATTTTTCTCTTTATCAAGGAAAAAGCTCCAAATTGGTTTCTTTCCATGTAGAAAGAAAAGCAGTCAGCCTGTTCACCTTAATCAAAGCTGTCACTTTTGCCATCTCCAAGTCCATTAATTTCAAGATCCATTTCTCCATTATGGGAATTCATATTCCACCTTTGTGCATAGGTTTTGCATTTTCAAGTGTGAAATCACTGGGCTTATTTACAACTGTGAGGTGGTTAAAGTAGACCACCAAGTTGCAATGGGGAACCAGCTTCACTAGGTCCAAGGAAGGGGTCTGAGGTCTATGACTTAGTATGCCTGCAGGCATGGGAGTCCCTCAACCACTGGGTATGCTCTATGGGGCTAGAAAGGCAGATTAAGCCCTATTGATTTCCTCCACTTCAGAATCCTGGACTCTGAATTGCATCAACATAGCTATGAGATTTCTCTCCCACCCTCTGTTTCTCTTTATGTGTTTGATGATTCCCTCAAAGCTTATCAGCTGAGGTGGTATTCAGCAGGTTCTGACCAGTTCTGGAGAAATGGTAGCAGAAATTTTGAGTAGTTCAGAGAACTGGCAAATACCGCCTCTGACTGGCCCCGCCCCATCTATTCTCTGCCTCCCGAGTCCCAGCTGATTGGCTGGGTCTTCTTTTGTTGCCCTGCACAGGAGAATGGAACTGTAAAGCAGGTTAGTGGGGTGGGGAGGGAATGGGGATTTTATAGTATCCTTCCCCTGCCAGGTCCACCAAGCCATGGCCACAGAACCGGTAGTAAAAAAATTTGAATCCCACCACTGCAGTTATCAGTTTATCGCTGCCTAAATGTTAGTAGATCCTAGTCGGCTTGAAGTAAATAGCATGTAATTCTTAGAAAGGGGCCGGACATGCACAAAAAGAGTTTAGGGGGGAAAGAAAAGTAGGTAGACGATGCCTCCTTGAGGGAGATGGGCATTCCAGAAGTGCAATTAAACAATCAATGAGAGATAGATATATTTGGGGATAAAAATTTTGAGAAATTATAACAAGGGTCACGGGAACATTTCAGTTAAAAATAGAAAGAGTTACCTGTAGATGTATTTGTAGTCTCACACAAATGTTGCCTTAGACAAGTCCTGAGCTTTTCTATTTGGCTATTTGTCTTATTTTCATCTTGCTGATGTGCACTTGAAATTCCAGTCATTTCCTGGGAGTTTTGAGAGCTGTTTGTCGCTGCTGAGGAACTGCACCCCAGGCCTACAGAACATTAAGTCAGAATTATAGTTACATAATTAAAACTGCACAATGCCACAGATATTGTATTCTGGATAAAGAGAGAGTCCTATCTGGATCCTGCCAAGGATTCATAATAATATTCAACCAGTACTAAGGCTCCATTTAGCACCTTTTGATAGCCTCTCACACACTTTATTATTTTGTTGATGTCCTGCCTTTATTATTTTTATAAATAACTCAAGGCAATGAACACACACAATACTTCTTCCTTCTTCTATTTTCCCCCACAACAATATCCTGTGAGTTGGGTTGGGATGAGAGAAAGTGACTGGCGCAAAGTTACCCAACTGGGTTTCATGTCTAAAGCAGGATTAGAACTCTTGGCTACTAGCCTGGTGCCTTCACCACTTCACCAACTGGCTCTCTTTAGTATTTTCACTTGGGGCAATTTCTTCATTAAATGAACAGAGATCATAAAACACCATGCGATTGTTTGCATTTTCTCTTTCAGTGGTGGGATTCAAAAATTTTTACTACTGGTTCTGTGGGCATGGCTTGGTGGGCGTGGTGTGGCTTGTTGGGCGTGGCAGAAGGATACTGCAAAATCCCCATTCCCTCCCCACTCCTGGGGGAAGGTTACTACAAAATCTCCATTCCCTCCCCACCCCATTAACCTGCTTTCCAGCTCCGTTCTCCTGTGCAGGGCAACAAAAGAAGACCCAGCCAATCAGCTGGGACTCGGGAGGCAGAGAATAGATAGGGGCGGGGCCAGTCAGAGGTGGTATTGGCCAGTTCTCCGAACTACTCAAAATGTCTGCTACCGGTTCTCCAGAACTGGTCAGAACCTGCTGAATACCACCTCTGACTTCTTTACTACTTCTTTACTAAGCAAGATAAGTGCATGTGGGAAAAGACGATGGACTAGGAGAGAGGCTGAGAGGATTGTCTGCAAGGAGGGTCAAATATTAAAATGGGATTGCACCATTTTTCATTGTTGTGGCCAAAAATCTGGTTCACTTAAAGCAATCAAATCACTTTGTAGCTTCAGCATAAATGTATTACACGTGCAAACAGTGATAAAGATGTAAACAAGGTGCAAACGGCAACATGATATCGGAATATTTTTAATAATCCCACCTAGATAGCCTTCTCATTCATTATCCCATCTTACTGGGTCAGAATGGCAGCTATATAATCTGAGATTTGGTCAGTGAATGTAAACAATGTGATTAATTGGGTCACTGATTCCTATCTGATTCTCCCACCTGTGGCCACTCAGGATCAATTCGGGTTAGAATAGAATAACAGACTTGAAACGGACTTTGGAGGTCTGCTAGTCCAACTTCATGCTCAAGAAGGAGACCCTATATCATTTCAGAAAAATGGCTGTGCAATTTCTTCTTAAAAGTCTCCAAAGATGGAGCATTCACAACTCCTAAGGCAAGACATTCCGCTGTCTCACTTTCAGGAAGTAATCTGGCAATCTGCTGTGCCGTGAAGAGCAGCTGCACTTCAAAAGCAGGACATAAAGGTTAGTATGGAAACCCGGGCTGGTGCGTGGGCCCAACCGCAGAGTGTCAGAGAGAACTGGTTTGGTCTCCGCTGCTCATCGGCGCTTCCGGCTCAGCAGAACCAGACCAAACTGGTGGAATACCACCACTGCCTTCATGTGATCTTGATACTATCTCTCTGTTGATGCAACCTAGGACTCTCCTTAACTTGAGTGGGGAGGAGACAAATTTTGATGGATGCTAAAGGGCTGGAATCCACTGTATTTTATTTTTTTTTAAAAAAACCTGGGTCTGTCTTATTAATGCTTCTATGAGAAGGGATTCTTTTAATCCTTGAATCTTTGAGTGTCTGCTCAGTACATTTGATTCTTACTTATGGAGATTCATCATGCTCTCTCCTCCTACAATACTTACCATAAACCCCCATCAGTATCACAGCCACCATCAAGAGAACATTCCCAATGCAGGAAAGCCATAGAACAATCCAATGCCAAGAAGGGCATATTCTGTGTTCTGCCAAATTCAAACAGAAACATTTGGAATGTTACTCTAACATAAGTTAAGGTGACCAGATTTTAACATTGGTAAAGCGGGACACCATTGACCGGGGGGGGGGTTTCTTGATTAAAAATTTGCATGTAAAAATTTGCATTAATTTGCATTAATTATAAAATTAACAAAAATAATATAAAACTCATATCCTGGCAAAATAGCCACATGGCCGCCGAAAACCGTATATTCTCTTCCTGTTCTCCCGCCGTTCCCTAGCTTGTCGTGCATTCTTTCCAAAAATCAGAACTTTTAAAAAACGCCACGGGACGCGGGACAAATTGTTAATAATCGGGACTGTCCCGCCAAAAGTGGGACATCTGGTCACCTTGACGTAAGTGGATTGGAGCTTTTTTTAAAAAATTAATTAATAATCCTGTGATTAATGAGGTCAATGGAACGTAAACCTTTATCTATAATGAAATTATTCAAAAAAGAATTGAGCCCAGAGGATTTCAATCCAGAACTTATTTATTGTAACAGCAAGCAGATAAAACAAATAAATATTCAGAAAATCATACCAATGTCCTCTATTTCTTCTGAGTATCCTCAAAGTCCTTTAAATCTAACAACTGCCTATGCAACTGGAGTCCCAAGTGTCCTTTCCTCAGAAAGTAGAGATTGAAAAGCTTCTAATAGTTCTTGCCTAGGAAACTTCTTCCTTGCAGCTTCTTTGGAACAGTCTCTCTCTGGAATTTCTTGGGACTTCTTGCTTGGGACTGCTTCTCTCTTGGGACTGATAACCTCTGATCAGTCTTTGGGACTGGGTAACTGACAGTAAGGCAGTTCCTTTTATAGCCTTGTATCAAGAAGGGGTGTGGCTATAAAAACCAGTATATTCAGAATGCAGCTGTGCTGCCATTGGTTATTTAAAACTTTTGAATCCAAACAATGAAAAGAGCACAGCAAAGTGGAAATTCTTCCACAGCTTTTATGTATTTTGCAGATCACCTGACTAAATACTAAATAATACCGAAGTCATATTAGAAAGGCAAGTTATTCAATCTCTCAGCTCAGCATGTTCTCCTTGACCTTCCATTGGACACATGTGATATTCTAAGCCAGTGGTGGCTAACCTTTTTGGGCTCCTGTGCCAAAAATTGTGTGTGCGCTTGCACACTCACACTCGCGTTCCAGCACTCAGAAGGCAATGCGGGGGCCCCTTCCGTGCCCCCTATGCATGTGCGTGCAATCCCACCCACTCCCCACCACCCCCTTACCTGCACAGCACCTCACAGCTGATTTGGTGGGTTTGAAGCCTTTTTCGGCCTCCCAAAGGCTTGAGGAAGGCTTCTGCAGGCTTTTGCAGGCCAAAATCTAGCCCCATTTCATCACTTCCGGTATTTTTGGAAAACAGGAGGTGATGAAACGGGGCTAATTTTCAGCGTGCAAAGCCTGCAGAAGCCTTCCTCAAGCCTTTGGGAGGCCAAAAAAGGCCTCAAACCTGTCAAAAATCAACTGTGAGGCACACACATGCACAGTGAAGTAAGTTTGCCTGCAGCTCGCGTGCCGGCACAAATGGCTCTGCGTGCCACCTGTGGCATCCTTGCCGTAGTTCTCCATCACGGTTCTAAGCCTTTGTGAAATAAATTTTCACTTTCTTATTCCAAATTCTCTTTCTGAATGTTACAAGCTTCCTCCCTCTCATTTTCCCACTCACCTTTGAATATATATATTGTAGGATGTTTTAATATATTTTATTGCCCCCCCCTCTCCAGGCATGCCTTTTTTGTTACTACTCTGTCCTTTTTTCACCCCAATCTGAGTTCAAAACTTGACTTATATTACATATCTATATGCATTTTTTCCCTTTTCTTCATTTTTGCTTTTTTATTTAATGAATAAAAATGTCATTTAAAAAACTATTGAATCAGGGTGATTTATGAATCACTTGAATGGTTGCTATCTTGATTTTTATGTATTCCTCAGCAGACTGCATTTTGTCCTGTATTAAGTTTGTTTTAATGCTTTTAATCCATTTTATTTAATCCAAATGTTACCAATAGAAAAAAATATTTGCAGCTCAGGGTTGAACTGTTGAGTCCCTGGTGCTCTGAGTTTTGTTATTTTCTTGCAGACATTTCATTACTGAAGTAGGTAACATCATCAGTGCCAGAAGGAGTAGGATTTGCTCTCTGCTTATATATGATGGCTTGCTCTGTCAGTGTTGGTGGGAGTGTTGTTTTCTTCTTGCTAGTTTCTTGATTAAGCTGTAGTTTATCTGAGTTAGTAGTTCCTTAATTGGAGTATTGTTTACTGCTTGATTATTGGTGTGGTGTTAATTCTGTTGTTAATCCCTGTTTATCTGTATCTTGATTGCTGGCTGAGGAGATGATGTTTCATTTTTAGCTTTTTGACTGTCTCTTTTGAATGGTGTACAAATGTTGTTTATATTGATGTGCCTGTTGATGGCTAATTTGTCTGAATGCCAGGCTTCCAGGAATTCCCTACAGTTTTTAGACTTAGCTAGATTTAAGATGCTCACAGTTTCGCAGTTGAAATTATAGCTAAATTTAAATGTTAATTATACATTGCTGTGTGGTAAATAGCAAGGACATAAAATATATTCAAATAAATAAATTTCCAAACAATGTTATGGCTATATTCAAATTCCCGCCCCCCTAATAATTGTCTTAAAGATTATATTGTACAAGTAAAACTTAGACAACTACATAATAAATTAACAAATGTGGAAAAAGGAAAAGAGAGAGGAAAAAGGAAAAAATGGGAAAAGAAACCTCCCTTTTCATTCCAAGCAAGTATAATCTACATTAACAGATTATTAACAGACCATTCCTTAAAATATAACCAAGTATTTCTTCATTTCATATCTTACCCAATTTCTATTTTGTCCCTTTCTATTGAACAGCAAAAGTCCATTAAGGGTTATCAGAAATAACATTATATTACAATTTCTAGGAGCTGCTCATAAATCAACACATGCCAAATTATTTTGCTGTTTATGCTGCACTCTGTATTGGACAAAGAATTTTAAATCTTACTCGGATGAAATGCATGACTTCTTCTCCAGTTACATTTCTCTTAGATTCTTGTTTTTGCTAATATGCCAAGTTAAGTTGATTGAACTTGAGATTTCAAGAAAAGAGCCTTGGTGGTGCAGGCACTTAAGTTAAATGCCTAGCACTTAAGTTCCAGCTGCCTGCAATTAGTGCAGGCTCGAATCCCACCAGGCTCAAGGTTGACTCAGCCTTCCATCCTTGATTGAACTTGAGATTTCAAGAAAGAGTTTGAATTAAGTGAATTTTGAACTAAAATTTGAATGCATTTAAGGAGACATGACGGAATATCAGAATTCCCCCCCCCCCGGTATAATTATTTTTGTGCATTGCATTGCTGGACTTGTTCATTTTGTAAAGTCTTTACAATCTCTTAAAGTTTTGGTTAATTCAATGGCAAACTGAAGAACTTGGATTTTGATAAGTTTTAATTCAAGCCTTAGTTTAAAAGTACAGATATTTTTTCACATTTTTTTTTGGACCAGCAAGAGACAGTCCCTCAGATGATGATGATGATGATGATGATGATGATGATGATGATGATGATGATTATATAACCTGGTCCCAAGGCATGAAGGGCTTCAAATGTGACAACCAGCACCTTGAATTGCACCTGGAAGGAAATTGGCAACCAATGCAGCTCGTGCAGGAGAGGTGATACATGTCCATGAAGGATCAGATGATGGAATGAATGCACAGAGGAGGCCCTGGGGATTAGAGGAAGGGTCAAATGTGGAGATAGGACCCAGGTATGGATGGAATGGACATGAGAGTGAGGAATATGAATTCTGATAAAACATTTTCTCTCGTCTTCATTTCTGTGCCTTAAGCAGCCTTACTCCTTCCTGTCCCTCTCTACAGAAGGAGGGGGGTCACGAGGGGTGGAGGGTGCTGCCTCAGACAAAGATGTAAAAGTGCTTTTACTTTTCTCTGTGGAAGGAGGAGGGGTGTCAGATTCAGATTTCTTAACAACCGGTTCTGTGGGCGTGGCCTAATATGTGGGTGTGGCTTGGTGGTCATGTGACAGGTGGGAGTGGCTTGCTGATTGGGCATGGCTACATGGTCATGACTGGGGTAGGCGTGGCTACATGGTCATGTGACTGTGGTGTGCGTGGCCATGTGGCTGGCAACCCAAATTTAAGTGGTCCTCGCTTAATGACCAGGTTCTCGCTTAGTGGCCAATTGCTTAGCAAGTGCTTTTTGCCAGTTTCCAAGGCCTGGGGAGGCCCAGCAAGGCCCAGGCAGATGGCCATGTGGCTGGCAACCCAAATTGAAATGGTCCTCGCTTAATGACCAGGTCCTCGCTTAGTGGCCAATTGCTTAGCAAGTGCTTTTTGCCAGTTGTCAAGGCCTGCAGAGGGCTAGGCAAGGCCCGGGCAGGTGGCCATGTGGCTGGCAACCCAAATTTAAGTGGTCCTTGCTTAATAACCAGGTCCTCACTTAGTGACCATTTGCTTAGCAAGTGCTTTTGGCCAGTTTCCAAGGCCTGGGGAGGGCCAGGCAAGGCCCGGGCAGATGGCCATGTGGCTGGCAACCCAAATTTAAATGGTCCTCGCTTAATGACCAGGTCCTCGCTTAGTGGCCAATTGCTTAGCAAGTGTTCTAATTTACGACTGACCTCCACAGAGCTACTTGGCCTGTTTTGGGTGTTTTGACAGCCACACACACACACACACTTCTAACCCTGCCATTCTTTGATTCTGTAAAGATCTCCTACTGGAGCAGGGGGTTGGACTAGATGACCTCCGAGATCCTTTGCAGGCCAGCCCTAGATTGCTGTGCTGCTTCAAAGTCTTCTGAAGCCAGGGTTTATGTCCTTCCTTCCTCTCCTTTTTTCTCTCTCCCTCCCTCCTTCCATGTATTTATCCATCCATAATATCTTCTCTTTCTTCTTTCTTTCTTTCTCTTTCTTCCCCTCTTTTCCTCTTCTGTCCCTTCCTCCTTCCTCCTCTTTTCTAAAGCTAGGAAGCCCACCTGAAACACACACATACACACACTCCCAGGGGTGGGATTCTCCCAGTTTGGCCCTGTTCTATTGTACTCTGTCTATCAGAGAATAAGCCTGTGGGCAGGGACTGTGCTTTTTAATCTTTGTGCAGGGTCTTCAAAAAAAAATCCATGCAATCAACAGAAACAAACGAGGCAGCTTAGAAACAAGAGGATGCTCAGAGCAACCCCAGTTCTACAGTATCATAGAATAAGAACAGCCCAGAAGAAAGGCAGTAGCAGGAAGGAAGGAAAGAAAGAAAGAAGAAACCACCCTACTGAGGGCTGCAGAATCATGCAGCCTTTAACGTTTCAGATTGGTGACCCTTCCTAGACCCAACTGGTGCTTCTTATTGTATCTACAGTACATGAGTTTCAGTCCCAAAGATGCTCCTTCTCCCCAGGAGCCCAACCTTCAATTCTGGATTGAATTCTGCACCCTTTCACACTTTGTTCCTCAACATCCTTCTTACATTGGATCACAAGCTATTGAATCAGATCAGAACCAAGAGCAACAGTTGCAGTTATGTAGATGTAAAAGAAACTGGTTTTTTTTAAAAAAAAAAAACAGGTTTTTTAAACTTTGGAGTGGTGGATATGGGCGGGGGCTGGGGCCAGTGAAGGGAGGGGTGGGTGGAGGAGAATGAGGCAGGGATTTTCGCATATGTGCAGTAAAAAAAGGGGGGGTTGGCCTGTAGGAGCGGCGGAGAGGGGCGGGGCCAAGCAGGGGTCAGTTTTACCAGTTCTTAGAATTACCGGTGACGTTAACAAACGGTTCTATAGACCGGCGTGTACCGGTAGAAAACCACCCCTGGTTGGAACTGCACATTCTTAGCAAGACAGAAGTTAGCACCTTAAACTGCTACCCAGGATATTAGGGACAAGAATAGCTTGCTTATGTGAAAAAAACTCCAAAACCACATAGCTGGCATGTGGAACTAGGACACTTTGCAAGTTACCCGTGACTTGGGGTGAAACCCAGGTGACGCAACATTTAGCTATGTAGGGGGCTGAGATCCAAATAAGGAATCAATATTATCTGTTATACATGCATTAAGAGGGGAAGGGCAAAGGGCAGAATGCGACCACCCCTTGACTATAAAAATTGCTGTAAGATTCTAATCAAGGTCCTCGGTTAGCTTTCGAACCAAGGTCCTTATATCTTGGTACCAAAATAAAAGCATAATTTTGTATCACACCTTGTGTCTGGTGACTTCTCTCAGCTTTGACACCAAGCAAAAGCCCAGTTTTGGGGACAACATCCACACCGAGGTCTGCACAGAACCATGTGGGCCACTGCATTTCACCCCAATTGGAGCTTCTGGATGCTCTTTAAGGGTAGCCCCAAGTAGAGCGCATTGCAATAGTCAAGACGGGAAGTGACTAGGGCATGAATGACCGTGCAAAGGGATTGTCAGTCCAGGAGAGGGTGTAACTAGTGCACAAACTGCAGTTATTATAACTTTTATGCATATTTCCCACCTCCAAGCTGTATAAACTTGGTTAGTGCAGGGGTGCCAAACTCGTGGCCTCGAGCTGGATGCAAACACGGGTGACATCCATGTCTGGTTTAGTAAAAAAAGTCATGATATGTCATGTGATGACATGAGTTTGACAACCCTGTCTTATTGTCTATAAGCATATCAGGTGATGTGTGTTTGTGTAATGAAGGAGGGTGTGGCCTAAGGAGATCAACACCCTACACACACACACACACACACACACAAACAAGGACAAATAGGCTGAAAAGCAGCTTCTATCCCAGGGCAGTAGCTCTGTTGAATTCTACTGTGTAGTGCAGTGTTGGTGTGGTGTTGGGGATTTCCAGTTCAATGTGTGAAGGGTGAAGGATGTGTGTTTGTGTTTATTTTCATAGTCATGATGTGCACTGAAGATGGTGTTTGATTTCATTGTACGAGGTGCAATGACAATAAAGTAAACCAAACCAAACCAAACTAAACAACTAAACTAAACTAAACTAAACTAAACTAAACTAAACTAAACTAAACTAAACTAAACTAAACTATATCAAGCTGTGCATAATTATTAGGCAGCTTTTTTTCCTCAGACAAAATGGGCCAGAAAAGGAGAGTTAACTGACTCTGAAAAGTCAAACATTGTAAAAAGTCTTTCAGAGGGATGCAGCACTCTTGAAATTGCTAAGATATTGGGGCGTGATCACAGAACCATCAAAATTTTTTGTTGCAAATAGTCAACAGGGTTGCAAGAAACGTGTGGAGAAAAAAAAGATGCGCATTAACTGCCAAAGATTTGAGAAAAATCAAACGTGAAGCTACCAGGAACCCATTATCCTCCACTACTGACATATTCCAGAACTTCAACTTACCTGGAGTGCCCAGAAGTACAAGGTATTCAGTGCTCAGAGACATGGCCAAGGTAAGGAAGGCTGAAACCCAACCAACACTGAACAAGGCACGTAAGTTGAAACGGCAAGACTGGGCCAAGAAATATCTGAAGGCAGATTTTTCAAAGGTTTTATGGACTGATGAAATGAGAGTGACTCTTGACGGACCAGATGGATGGGCCTGTGGCTGGATCAGTAATGGGCCCAGAGTTCCACTTCTACTCAGGAGCCAGCAAGATGGTGGTGGCATACTGGCATGGATTGGTATTATTAAAGATGAGTTAGTTGGACCTTTTCGGGTTGAAGATGGACTCAAAATCAACTCCCAAACCTACTGCCAGTTTTTAGAAGACACTTTCTTTAAGCAGTGGTACAGGAAAAAGTCTGCATCTTTCAAGAAGACCATGACTTTTATGCAGGGCAATGCTCCATTGCATGCATCTAAGTACTCCACTGCATGCCTAGCTAGTAAAGGCCTTAAAGATGAAAGAAGAACAACATGGCCCCCTTCCTCACCTGATCTAAACCCTATTGAGAACTTGTGGCACCTTCTTAAATGGGAGATTCATGGTGAAGGAAAACAGTACACTTCTCTGAACAGTGTCTGTTTTTGAAAAGAAGGGTAATTATATTGGTTACTGATTTTTAAAAAAAATATCAGAAATGTTTATTTGTATGTTTTGAGTTGTTTGTTTGTTATTCTCACTTTAACAGAGGCAAATAAATGAGTGAGATGGGCAAACTTTTGGTTTTTCATTTAATTGCATAATAATTGTGCACACTAAGAGTTGCCCAATAATTGTGCACACATATTCTCCTAAGAAAACCAAACTCTCACTTTTACTTTCTTAAATATTCAGGTTTGTGGTTTAGTAACATTTTGGACTGACCAAGTACACTAGTTATTCAATAATAAAATCAATCCTCCAAAATACAACTTTCCTAATAATTGTGCACACAGTGTAGAAACCATTCAGAGCAGTGGTCGTCAACCAGTGGGCTGGTTGTGGTGGTCTGCGTGAAAATGTCACCCCCAAGGCATCCTCCCCAAGCAATTAATCCAGGCTGCACGGGAACACAAGGCTGCGCTGCCCACATGGCCTGTGGGAACACAAGGCTTGCATCGCTTGCATTGCAAACAACACAAGGTAGTGAGGGGAGGGGGGAAAGGGCGGAGGGGGGGAACTTGACCCACTCACCCCACGTGCCTCTCTTGGCCACTGGGCTGCTTCTTTCCGCTTCTGTTTTTGGCTGCATGCAAGGAAAGCAGCAAAAGTCTTTCTCTCCCAAACTCCACCAGAAATGAGTCTTTGGGACCCTGCAAGGCATCCTGCTCCAAGACGCTGCGCAGGCACAAGTCTCACAAAGACTCATTTCTGGTGGAGTTTGAGGGAGAGAAAGAAAGACTTCTGCTGCATCTGCTGCTTTCCTTGCATGAAGCCAAAAGTCTCTCTCCCTCTCTCTCTCTCCCTCCCTCCCCCCCTCCCTCCCTCCCCCCCTCTCTCTCCTGAGAATGGAGCTGGAGATGGTATCCTGCGATCCCAAATAAAGAATGATTGATCGGTAGGAAAACGGGGTGGGGAATTTTCCTGCAGACTTTTTTGGGGATTTTCCCAGGGTCTCTGCTCCATGGGATTTAAAATTATGAGTTTGGTGGTGCCTGAGGTCCAAAAGGTTAGCACCCCTGATCCAGAGAGTGCTGTAAAGCACAATGGAGTGTATATAAGTACTATGCTGTTGGAAAAACAGCCAGATTTTCAGGGGTTTCTAGGATATTATTATTTATTTATTTATTTATTCGACTTGTATGCCGCCCTATTCCCTAAGGACTCAGGGCGGCGAACATTAAAACAAAGAAAAATTTACAATAAAACAAAATTAAACAAGTAAACAAGCCAAATAAAGTTAAGATAGAATAAAAGCCCCCGGTCATTCAAGGCCGCCCGCTGGAACAACCAAGTCTTCAGGTCCCGGGAAGGAGCGGAGGTCAGGGGCCAAACGGAGATCGACGGGAGCTGATTCCAAGGGCAGGTGCTCCCACAGAGAAGGCCCTAGCCCTGGGGACCGCCAGCCTACAATATCTGACTGACGGCACCCCAAGGAGGCCCCTCCTATGAGAGCCAACAGGGCGATCGGAGAGTGATGCTGGCAGGAGGCTCCTGCAAGTACCCTGGACCCAAGCCATTAAGGGCTTTGTAAGTTGTAACTAATACCTTGAAGGCGACCGAGAGGCAACCGGCAACCAATGCAAGCCGCAGAGGAGGGGTGTAACATGGGAGTATCGGGAGACCCCATCACAACCAGCGCGCATTCTGCACCAGCTGAAGCCTCCGGACCGCCTGCAAGGGAAGCCCCATGTAGAGAGCATTGCAGTAGTCAATCCTAGAGGTGACAAGCGCATGAGTAACCGTCAAGGGCATCTCGGTCCAAATAGGGCTGCTGGCAACCAGCCGAACCTGGGCAAAAGCCCCCTGGCCACAGCTCCCACATGCTCCTCCAAACCGAGCTGTGAGTCCAGGAGGACACCCAGGTTTCTCGCCTATCCACGGGGCAACACTCTCCCCATGACCAAAGATGGTACATCCAATAAAGACCGAGATGCCGTAAGAACAGCCACTCCGTCTTGGTGGGGTTGAGCTGAAGCCTGTTACTACCCATCCAGACCTGCATCGCCTCCAGGCACCGGGACATCACGGAGAGAGCATCACTGATCTGGCCTGGGGTGGAGATATAAAGCTGGGTATCATCAGCATACTGATGATACCTCACCCCAAAACCTCGGATGATCTCACCCAGCGGTTTCATGTAGATATTAAACAGGAGAGGCGAAAGGACAGACCCCTGCGGCACCCCACAAGTGAGGGGTCTCGGGCCCCTCTGCCCCTGCCAACACCGACTGGCGGCCCGAAAGGAAGGAGGAGAACCAATGCAAAACGGTTCCCCCCACCCCCAGTCCTCTAAGCCGCTGCAGAAGGATACCATGGTCGATGGTATCGAAAGCCATATCAGTCTCTGGGGATGATGATGTTCTAGAACACGGGTGTCAAACTTGCCATGTCGTGTTGCCATCACGTGATGTATTGTGACATTTTTTTCCCTTTTGCGGAAAAAATGAGGTGGGCATGGCCTGTGCGTGATGCATACAGCCCACAGGCTGCCAGCTTGACACCCCTATTCTAGAAGGCAGATGCTATGGGTGACAAGATTTACCTCCCAGAACCCTGGTGCTGTTTAATCAAAGGAATCTGAAGTACACTCACTCTGTATGATCTTACTGGAGAAGCAGAAACCATGAGAGATAAGTGGCTCTCCAATCACCTAATCTTATCATAATAAATACAAGAAGTACAAGAAGAGTTGCTCAAAGTACAATGGGCAGTATATAAATTTAATAACTAAATAAGCACATGTCCCAAAGTGCTTTTTCAAGAGGCAACTGGACTTTCTGGTTTAGCTTTTCTTTGAAGATGTTTCGCTTCTCCTCTAAGAAGCTTCTTCGGTGCTGACTGGATGGTGGGGAATGGGAGGATTTATACTCCTTGCAGACGGCTGGTCATTTGCATTCTTTTATTGAGTTGTTAAGGCCACCTGGGGGTTTATCTGTGTCATCAGGGTCACCAGAGTGGTGCAAATGGGTGTGGAGCCTTCTTGGAAGTGTTCCAAGGTAAGAAGCATAAAACCTTCCACTCCCCACCATCCACTCAGAGCTGAAGAAGCTTCTTGGATGAGAAGCGAAACGTCTTCAAAGAAAAAAACAAACAAACAAACCAGAAAGTCCAGTTGCTTCTTGATAAAGCACCTTTGGGACAACCATGACCTGGATGACTGAGAATCTCCATAGACATATAAATAAACACATGTGAAACAATTGTAATGAAAGCAGCAGAGAGCCAATGTTTGAACCGACAGAGATTAAAGCAAAAGAACAACAAAAGCTTTCTAGCTTCCTCAGAAGATAGAGAGGAAGATCTCTACTGAACTGCCTTTCGATCAAAGTTCTTGTGTAAGGTGGGCGTGGGTGGGTGAAGAACAGACATTTAGAACTATCTATAGTTCCAAGCCACATAAACCTTTTAGAGGCAATGGCTGGTGGCTCTTAGAATTGTGTCTGTAAAACCACAGTATAATAAAATGTGCCAATCTCTTAGTACCAAAGCTAACAAACACAGAATTCCCTTCAAATTGTACTTGATACGTAGTCCCTGTTGCATTTCTACAAGATTTTTTTTAGAGATCCACATTGCCAGTGATCCTTCATGTTTCATACATGGCAAAACAATGCAACCATAGGTTTTTTTTTTAAAGCGCCGAGATCTGCAATGCTCTGTGTTACTGGGTTCATCAAGGGCCCCTAAGCTATGATGAACTTTTGTACCGGGAGCAAAGGTAGCCTACGGGACATTCAGTGCGAAGAACTTCCTCCTGTTTTCTCTGTGAGAAGATGCAACAAATCAGAGCCAGTCTTGTGTGCAATATTTCGGATATTGTACTTGCTTCTGTTATTACACTCAGTATTGCATTATATCTCATGTTTTTTCTACAAGCTAAATACCCATTACCCCTCTGTTATCTGCACAGCAACAATCTTTGGAAAGAAATTGACTTGGGAAATATTGTGACTGGTTCAAAGTCAACAAGTGAACTTTGCAGCTGAGTGACAACTTAAATCTGGCTCCTTATCTGCACCCTACTCCTTACTGGCTGTGTGGACTTCTACTTATTGTCTGTACATTTAAAAAAAGGCTGAAATGGAAGACCTTTCAAAGTACATTGCCTTTCTCAGTCTGAGAGGCTGTCCTGAAATAACTTACCTGCCTGCTGAACCAAAACGAAATTTGAACTTCTTCTGGATGAGGAATCTTCAGAATATTTGATGTCTGCATAGACCAAACCGGTATCCATGGTCAACTGCAACCCAAAATTGACGGGCTAGGTGTAAGTGAGACGTTCTTAATACGCCTGCATATGAATAACGGAAGTGTTGTTGATCTACACTACCTATTACTTCTTCTAAGTGTTAAGTATATTCTCTCTGCCCATGTACAACTGTGGTTAGGTGCTCCTACGCTGAAAGGAGGAAAATCTCTTAGAGAATATGACTGAAATAAAATGTGTTCTTCTCTTGGTGGTTTCCAGACAACAGTGCAAATGAAGATAAGACTCACTGTTGCAATTTGCAAAGGAAACTAAGATTAAAAGTACATGGGATGGTTTTTATGGGATAGTTTTTATGGGATGAATTTGTAATTGTAATGGGACTTATTTAGTTTAATTTGTTTTTAATTATTTATTGTTGTTGTTGTTTTTATTTGTGAGCCGCCCTGAGTCTTCGGAGATGGCATATAAGTCCTATTAATAAATAAATAAATAAATAAATAAATAAATAAATTTCCCCCACTTTTTGAATTGAATTGATTTCTTTATTGTCATTGTACATATATACACACTATACATACAACAAAATTCACATAACACCCAGACACCACACTCAACACACAAGCATCCACACAACAGACCAAGTAATACTGTCCAACAGCTCACTGATGGTGGTCCTTAAGTTCATTGTTAAGTGCAATTATAGCTCTGGGATAAAAACTGTTCAGAAAATGTGTGGTCTGAGTTTTAATTGTTCTGTATCTTCTGCCAGAAGGCAACAGTTCATAAAGATTGTAAGCAGGATGGGAAGAGTCTCTGAGAATGTTGTCAGACTTCCTCAAACAGTGAGATGCGAAGATGTCATCCAGGGCTGGTAGCTGGAGCCCAATGACATTCTGGGCAGTTTTAATGATTCTCTGTAGAGCTTTTTTGTCTGCTACAGAGCTGCTCCCATACCATGCAAGAATGCCATATGTCAGGACACTCTCAATGGTGCTGCAGTAGTAGGACAGAAGTAGATGCTGAGATAGATTTATCTTCCTGAGCATTCTCAGGAAATACAGCTTCTTCTGTGCCTTCTTCACAAGCATGTTAGCATTCATAGTCCATGAGAGGTCCTTCAAGATATAAGTGCCCAGAAATTTAAAACTACCAACCCTCTCCACCTATGTTTGTGATCTCCAGTAGGTTCAACAGGTGGGACTCCTCTGCACACCCACCACCCAAAAGAAACTACAACAGCCCAGGATGGCAACCATGCCCCAATCCAGGACATCTGCTCACTTCTTTTTTCATTTTCACCCTCCCCCTTTTCATCCAACCTGTATGATGTGCCCATTGAGTACGAATGGCTGTTATTTGCCTATTTCTGAAATCCCTGCTTCAAATGATAATGCTATCTTATCCATCCTCACCCCCCTAGAGAAAGTATTGCAATGTCTTACTTAACTTCCATTTTGTAGCCTAGCCATATTCTTCACAATTAAAACCAGATGTGTATTTCTAAGGCCCATTTAAAAAGTCCTTGAAAAGCAGTTCTTGACAAGTGGAGATTGCTGCAACCTTCTCTTTTGATCACCACTGTTATTTTAGTTATTCTTCATGTTTACATTTGCTGCACAATCTTAGCCAAGCAAGAATTGTGTGTACAAGGATCTCCTTCAAAGTTGACATGCAGAAAAATATTTATAGTATTTTGTGGGACTGTGTGCAAAGGAGAGGCAGGACACAGTAGTACCGGTAGAACACTTTATTTTCAGCATTGAAGCAAAAAAGCTGCTCAGCCGCAGCAGGCACCAGCTTTTTAAAGCCGGTGCTATCCAAAGCTTCAACCACTGACGGGACTTCAATTTTCCCACCGGTGGCTGCACCAATGAGTGGAGTCTGCTATCAGACTCCACTCATTGACCATATAAGGGCATACAGAATACCCCTCCTCTCTTGGTTCGTGCCGACCAATCCGGTTTCGCCTACCATACATAGTCACATAAGTAGGTGGGGCTTCTATGGGTGCAACTGGACCTGCGCACCTCACTTGTTCCTGGGGTGGCGGCCTGATCGGTTGGGTCTGCCACTGCTCTGGTCCCCACCCGCAGAACACTCTGGAACTCTGCTTGGGGCGCAGCCAGGACCGTCGAGCCTGAGGCCTCAAATGTACACCGCAGGACTTCTTCTTCGCACAGTAAGGTTCTGTGGTTTATTCTTATTGGGTTTGGTGTCTGTTCCATTGGTTGCTCCATTGTGGATGCTGCATGTCAGGTGCTAGGCCGGTTGTCTGAATTTGAGACCCGACCCTGTAGTTGGTTGATGTGGCATTCCCAGAGTCTTCCTTCTGTCGTCTCCACTTGGTAAGACTTGGGTCCCATAATTTCAGTCACTTTAGCTGGTATCCATGTGGGTCCTCCTGTATAGCTATGGGCGTAGACTGGGTCCCCTGCCGCAAACTGCCTGCATTTTCCCATTGAATCCGGAGGGGTCTCGGGGCTGTAGTTCAGGTGGACTCAGTCAAACATAGTCCTCAGTCTGCAGCCCATTAGTAATTCCGCTGGGCTGCAGTGCATTGTTGTGTGCGGTGTGGTGTGTTGGGCCAAAAGCATGTGGTCAACCTTTTCCTGCCAGTCCCTGTGGTCCATCCTCCACAGGGTGTCCTTAGTGGATCGGACCATGACCTCTGCTTGTCCATTCATGGCTGGGTGCGTGGGGGCTGACAGTGCATGATGGATCCCCAGCCCGGTCAGGAACCCCTCGAATTCTTGGGACATGAACTGGGGTCCGTTATCCGAGACTAGGATGTCTGGCAGGCCATGGGTCATGAAGATGCTTCGGAGTGTCCTTATAGTCGCCTCCATAGTGGTTGACTTCATAGTGACTACCTCCAACCACTTTATGGTCAGTAATCAAGTCAAAACGCCTTCCATATAGGTATTCATGGAAGCGTTTGACTCTTGCGACTGCTGCCAGTGCTTCTTTATCTATCTGGCTATAATTCCACTGTGTCTTGGAGAGGGTCTTGGAGAAATATGCTACGGGGGCTTATCTTCCGTTGGGTAGTCTGTGGCTGAGGATGGTGCCGATGCCATAGGGGGATGCGTCACATGTAAGGGTCAGAGGCAGCGTCTCACTATATTGGATGAGCACGCTGCTTGATGTCAGGATGCTTTTGATTTTCTGAAATGCGTCAGCCTCGCGTTTCCCCCATTTACAAAGGGCTGCCTTATCCAACAGTCTGTGGAGTGGTTCTGCAATGGTTGCCTTCTGCGGTAGGAAGACATTGTAAAAGTTAAGCAGGCCCAGGAATGCTTGCAGCTCTGCCTTGTTTTGTGGAGTGGGGGCTTCCCGAATGGCCTTTAGTTTTCCGGTTGTGGGTCGGGTGCCTGCAGCGTCTATTAGGAACCCCCAAAACTCCACTTGCGGCACAGCTATGTGGCACTTGCTTCTTTTAAGCTAAGACCCGCTTCCTGGAACCGGCCCAGGACTGTCCTCAACCGCTTCATTAGTTGGCCTCTATTGTCTGCTGAGATGATGACATCATCAAAGTATGGCATCACCCCCAGTATGTTGTGTAATAGCTATTCCACGATGCTTTGGAAAAGGCCTGGCGCTATGCTGACTTGGAACTGGAGCCTCTTACATTTGAACGCCCCCCTATGCGTGACTATAGTCTGCGCCTCTGCAGTTTCCTCATTGACAGGTAGTTGTTGGTAGGCCTGGGCCAGGTCTAACTTGGCGAATATAGTCCCTCGGCCCTGGAAGTGTAAAAGGTGCTGTACCACGGGCACTGGGTAGGTGCTTTGCTGTAGTGCCCTGTTCAACATGGTTTTGTAATCAGCACAGATGTGAACTGACTCATATGGCTTTACTGGGGTGATGATTGGGGTCTCCCACTTTGCGTGGTCTACTGGCTCTAGGACCCCTTGGCTTATCAGTTTGTCCAGTTGCTCTTCCACCTTTGGGTGGAGAGCAAATGGAACACAGCATGGCTTTAGATGGATTGGCGCGACACTTGGGTCTAAACTGAAGGAGATGGGGGTCCCCTTATACTTGCCCAAGGAGTCATCAAATACATCACTGAATTCCTTCTCCAGCTCCACGGTGTCTGCTGCGGGCCTGGGGGTGTTGGCTTCCATTGCATGGACTCCGGTGATTCCTATCTACAGTGGCTGGAACCATTCCCTGCTGAGCTGGCTGGGAAGGTCCTGGTCAACTATGGTGAGCGGCAGGGTTCCGGAGAATGTGCCATACTCCATGCAGACAATCTTCTTTCCCACGACGGGAATTCAAGAGTCCTGAAAGTCCCTCAGTGTGACGGCTTGTGGGTGCAGCTGGTCGCACCGTTGCTCGGGTTGGAGCCCCTTTAGGGTGTCCCAAGAGATCATGGAGATGTAGGACCCCGAGTCGACTTCCATGTGGCACGGCTTGCCTTCTATGTTAATGGTGGCCATAATCTTATTGGTCTCGAAGGCATCCATGCACTTCACCCGGGCTTGTGCGTAGCCTACATAGGTGAGGTGAGCTTCTTCCTCTCTGGCGCCATCCCTTCTTTTGAATTTTGCGCTGCCCGGGTTCTTCTGCTCTCCACTCTGGCAGCCATATTGCCTGGCAGGTGATGCCACTCACCTGCCCTGCTTACTGGCCAGTTGCAATGCACGGCAAACCTTTGTGATGTGGCCCCAGCATTCGCATCTGTGGCATACGGTGTCTCAGAACTGGCAGGCCGAACGATGATGGTGCCCACCACAGCCACCGCACTCCCTGCTCCCGGTCTTTCTGCTGGGCTTACTGGACCTCAGCTTGTGGACCTCCCCATCATCGTTGTCACTGCCTTCAGAGGCGGATTCGTGTGGCAATGGGTGGCGATCCTCCCCATCATCGTTGTCGCTGCCTTCGGAGGCAGATTCGTGTGGCAATGGGTTGCATGGATCTTCCCTGTTCCTCGGATCCGCACTGCCGAATTTTCTGACAATTCGGCAGCCCTTGCCTTGTCGATGGCTTCTTTGAAGGAGACATCTTCACGAGCCAGGAGTTTCTTTTGGAATGCGGGGTCTCTTATGCTGTGAATGATCCGGTCCTGGATCATCCCTTCGGTGTCTGGGAACCTGCAGTTCTTCGTGATCCTCCTCAAATCAGGCACAAAAGCATTGATTGTTTCCCCGTCTTTCTGGCTCCACATGTAGAAATCATAGCAGCTGGCCAGTTATGAAGGAGAGTGGCCATAGTGTCCTTTGAGGGTGCGTTGCAGCTCATCCCGTGAAACAACCTGTAGGTCATTGGTGACCAAAGCGTCCACCATTTCATAAATCTCGGTATCACAGTAAGTTAAGAACAATGCTTTTTTCTGTGAATCGGGGGCGGATTGCAGTCCGTTTACCTCTAGATGTAAGTTGAAGTGGCCCATGTAGAATGACCACTTTCTTTAGCGGGGTTGAACGGGATGGCCATGGGTCGGTGAGCCATGCTGGTTGCACATTGGGTCATTCTGCTTGGCTGGTGCGTTCCTTTGTCTGCTGTGATGGCGTTGGCTTGCCACGATGTGCCCCTTGTTCTCTCTGTGGTTCAGCATCCCACCTTTGTCGCCAGTATTTTGTGGGACCATGTGCAAAGGAGAGGCAGGACACGGTAGTACCAGTAGAACACTTTATTTTCAGCACTGAAGCAAAAAGCCACTCAGCCATGGCAGGTGCCAGCTTTTTAAAGCTGGCACTATCCAAAGCTTCAGCCACTGACGGAACTTCAATTTTCCCGCCGATGGCTGCACCAATGAGTTGAGTCTGCTATCAGACTCCACTCATTGACCATATAAGGGCATACAGATCATATAGTGCCTCTGAACACAAGAATTGGAAGAGTGAAGAAGGCAGTGGAAATCTTGACAACTTAGGGTGGGGGGAGAGAAAGGCCATATTGAGTTCAATTTTCCCAGGCTCACAAATTTTTAGTTTTCTGATAGTTATTCTCCTGACTCTGTCCTGATTCTGGATGTCTCTATTTTCCTGAAGTCTAGCACACTTTCCAAGCTATCATTGGCCTTGTATGTGAGTTTGCTTCTTATTTCAGTGTTGGTTCATCGTCAGGTTCTCTGTTTTAAGAAAAAGGAAGTTGTGAGAAAAAACTTTCATGGCCTTTTATTCTTACAAGCAGAATGGAGACAAACTGGAAAAGCAAAAGTGAAGAATGATGCAAAATATTTGGAGGCCCTCAAACTGTAATAAATCTGCAGAAGAAACTTTCAGATCAACGTCCAATCACTCCTGCAAAACCCATCAGCATGGCTGATGGCAAGGCATGCTGGGAGTTGTGGTTCAACAGCCACTGAAAGCCCACGGGATCCCAACTCTACAATTGGGTGACGGTTTGGATCAACAAAATAAAACACTTGCACAAAAACTCTGTTAATTAGACATTTTGAGAATTACAGTCCTAATGTAAGTGAACATCAGACAAAGGATGTGCTAGGGCTGCTTAACCAAGTTATATTACATCTGGCAAAGCCTGTGTTGCAATTAGGAAGCCAGCCCTGCGTTGACCAGAATATTGCAGCTGTTTTTCAGATCTTTCTTTACTTTTTAGAGTCATGGAAAGATGCTAAAGTGTTCTCAGTTGCTGAAATATCTCAGACATTATTTGCTGCATTGGCTCAAACCACACGGTTTGGAACGGCAGTTCTTATTTCCTGTGCATCACAAGACACAATAGCTACTAACTCTGGTCAGGAAAAAAAGGCAGGCTTAAAAGCTATTTTTCAAACAGAAAACATATTATTATCATGAGCCTGACCACTATCTCTTTCTCTATAGCATGCAGTGAGTCTCTTATTAAATGATTGCCGCTCCCAATATGTTTTTTCAAATTGTAATTTCTTCAGAGGAGGAATTCATAGTCTTTTTTCCTCCGTTGGTACCTGATAACCACTATGAAGGGACACTTACCAACTCTAGATGCCTGTTAAAATGATCTATTTTACATAGAGGTGGAAAGATAGCAATATACTGCTTTACAGTGCTTTACAGCGCTCTCTAAGTGGTTAAAAAAGTCAACACATTGCCCCCCCCCAACAATCTGGGCTCTCATTTTATCCACCTTGGAAGGATGGAAGGCTGAGTCAGCCCTGAGCCACTGAGACTCCAACAGTCAAATTGCAAGCAACAGGCAGTCAGCAGAAGTAGCCTCCACTCTAACACTCTAACCACTGCACCTCCACAGTTCTTGCAGATGTTTGAGTTTTGCTCTCTGGAAGGGAAGATTGTTTGAAAAATTGTTTGCTTCTAGGTTAGAAGACCCCACGTCTTTTACATTTGGTGGCCATCATAAATCCAGTTATTAATAAGAATGCAACATTGCTGATGTTGTTGGAAGCTTAAAGTTTGTACAGTGAAGGATGCTATTTACTGCTTACAAAGAAGAATAAAATACCAGAATGTAAATGCATCTTTAACAGAATGGAAAGGTATTAAGAATATTTGTTTTTAATTGAACATAGGACAAAGTGAAAGACACCGATTGGGGTGGGACACCAACTTCCATAAAAGCTACCCAGGCTGCCAGCAATCTCAAGGACATTGTTGGATATAATATTCTGAAGACAGATTCTCCCCCACCTCCCAACACACACACCACAGCCAAGAATAATAAAATAAGACAGACAGGAGCTCCTACAGCCATATAAATGAAGACATGTGGAGCCATTGATCTGGGAAACAACAGATTTCTCTGATAACAGGTCCCCTGTTGTGCAAGGAGGGGTGGATGATGATGCCTGCAGCAAATTAGTAAACCATTTGTTCCAAAACTGACAGAGCCAGTTGGCTGTATATAAACAGGGAACAAACCCAAGCACACTCACACTGATGATATTATCTAGTTCTAATGCATTACTACATTACTACATATCTGCATTACTATTACTATTAATACATATCTGCACTACTATTACTATTAATCTTCTCATGGTTCCTATCACCCATCTCCTCCCACTTGTGACTGTATGACTGTAACTTTGTCGCTTGTATCCTTACGATTTATATTGACTGTTTCCTAGTATGATTTGATTGCTTATTTGTACCCTATGACTATCATTAAGTGTTGTACCTTATGATTCTTGATGAATGTATCTTTTCTTTTTATGTACACTGACAGCAAATGCACCAAACACAAATTCCAATCATACTTGGCCAATAAAAAATTCTATTCTGTTCTATTCTGTTCTGTTTGGTTCGGTTCGGTTCGGTTCTACTCTACTCTACTCTACTCTACTCTACTCTACTCTACTCTAATTGGATAATGAAATGTCTGCAAGCAAACATCCAAGCTCAGAGAGCACCAAGGACTCGACAGCTATTTGTTTAGCAAGAGAGATTTTCTGAAGCAAATGTTCCTCTGTTTCAATCAACTTCAGCTCTTGCAATTTCCAGAAGTTAATCAAAGGTTGAGGGGATGGAATCAGAGGTGGTATTCAGCAGGTTCTGACCAGTTCTGGAGAACTGGTAGCAGAAATTTTGAGTAGTTCAAAGAATCGGCAAATGCCACCTCTGACTGGAGATTTTACAGTATCCTTCCCCTGTCACACCCACTAGGCCACACCCACAGAACCGGTAGTAAACAAATTTGAATCCCACCACTGGATAGAATACCCCATTTTTCCAGCGTTCGTCCATGGACTTCTGTTGCATTCTTCCCTTTGTTTTAAAAGGACTTGATTGAAGGAGGAGCTGGAGCAGTGATGGGATTCAATTTTTTTTACTACTGGTTCTGTGGGTGTGGCTTGGTGGGCATGGCAGGGGAAGGATACTGTAAAATCTCCAGTCAGAGGTGGTATTTGCCTGTTTTCCAGATTACTCAAAATTTCTGCTATTGATTCTCCAGAACTGGTCAGAACCTGCTGAATACCACCTCTGAGCTGGAGTAATCTGGGTCAATATGGGTCAGTATAAAAGAAAAAAAAGAATGACATGGCCATAGGAGTATATTATAGGCCACCCAATCAAGCAGAAAAAATAGATGTCCTTTTTGCCAGCCAACTAACAAACATATGCAGGAAACACACAACAATAGTAATGGGAGACTTCAATTATCCTGATATCAATTGGAAAACTAATTCTGCACCAAGTGAGAAATCAAATAAGTTCCTAACCAACCTAGCTGACAACTTTGTTGTCCAAAAGATAGAGGGTGAAACTAGAGGGACAGTCATACTGGACTTAATTCTTACAAAGAAGTGATAGAGGGAGTTGAAACTGCAGGAACCTTAGGTGAGAATGACCATGTCATACTAGAATTCAACATAACACAAACACAAGCAACAGAACATAATGAAACCAGGTCTTGGATTTTAAAAGAGCTGATTTCAATAAACTCAGAGAGAACTTGGGAAAAGATTCCATGGATGAAAATCCTAAAGGGGAAAACAACTCAAGAATCTTGAGAAACTCTAAAAAGTGATCATAGAAGCCCAGACCAGCACAATACCACTGAGAAAGAAAAACAAGAAATCCAAGAAGAAACCAGCATGGCTTCACAAAGATCTCTCTGGCAAATTGAAAGAAAAAAAGGACAAGTACAAAAAATGGAAAGAAGGATTAGCAGATAGCTGGAATCTGCAAAGACAAAGTCAGGATAGCAAAGGCTCAGAACGAAAAAAGACTTGCAACAAAAGTCAAAGATAATAAAAAAAGTTTCTTCCAACATATAAATAACAAGAACAAAATCAAGAAAACAGTCAGTCCACTAAAGAGAGAAGATGGCAAGGAAGTAACAGGCAACAGAGAGAAAGCAGAGCTGCTTAACTCATTCTTTGCATCCGTCTTCACGCAAAAAGAAACTATAGCTCAACCCACCAAAAACATAACTGTAAAAGACAGACCAGAAATAAAAGTTAAAATAAGCAAAAAAAATAGTAAGAGAACACCTGTCTGATCTTGATGAACACAAATCACCAGGGCCTGATGGATTACATCCCAGAGTTTTAAAGGAGCTGGCAGAGGTCATCACAGAACCACTACACCATATCTTTCAAAAATCCTGGAGCACCAGGGAACTACCAGAGAACTGGAAAAGAGCTGGTGTGGTTCCCATCTTCAAAAAAGGAAAAAAAACAGACCCAGGAAACTATAGACCAATCAGCCTAACATCAATACCCGGGAAGATACTGGAAAAGATAATAAAAAAACAGATCTGCCAACATCTAGAAACAAGTAACGTAGTAACTAGCAGTCAGCATGGGTTTGTTAAGAACAGATCATGCCAAACCAATCTTATTTCATTCTTCAATGCAGTGACTAAATTAGTAAACCAGCAAAATACTGTGAACATAATATATTTAGATTTCAGCAAGGCATTCGACAAAGTAGACCACAACCTACTTCCTAGTAAGCTAGAAAAAAGTGGAATAGATAGCACCACCACTAGATGGACTGGCAACTGGCTGGCAAACCATACTCAATGAGTAGTCCTTAATGGGTCTAAGTCTACATGGAGGGAAGTAAGCAGTGGGGTGCCACAAGTTTCTGTCTTAGGCTCAGTACTCTTCAATATCTTCATTAACAACTTGGATGAGGGAATAGAAGGGGAACTTACCAAATTTGCAGATGATACTAAGCTGGCAGGAATAGCTAACACCCAAGAAGATAGGCTCAAGATCCAAATGGATCTTGACAGACTAGAACACTGGGCCATATCCAGGGGTGGGATTCAAATTTCTTAACAACTGGTCCTGTGGGCGTGGCCTAATTTGTGGGTTGGTGGTCATGTGGTTTGGTGGTCATGTGACTGTGGTGGGAGTGGCTACATGGTCATGTGACTGGGGTGGGCATGGCCATGTGGCCATGTGACTGGCAACCCAAATTTAAGTGGTCCTCACTTAATGACCAGGTCCTCGCTTAGTGGCCAGTTGCTTAGCAAGTGCTTTTTCCCAGTTTCCAAGGCCTGGGGAGGCCCAGGCAAGGCCTGGGCAGGTGGCCATGTGCCTGGCAACCCAAATTTAAGTGGTTCTTGCTTAATGACCAGGTTCCCACTTAGTGGCCAGTTGCTTAGAAGTGTTCTAATTTACGACTGACCTCCACAGAGCTACTTGGTGTTTTGACAGCCATACATACACACACACACACACACACACACACCCTTCTAACCCTGCTATTCTTTGATTCTGTAAGGATCTCCTGCTGGAGCAGGGGGTTGGACTAGATGACCTCTGAGATCCCTTGCAGGCCAGCCCTAGATTGCTGTGCTGCTTCAAAGTCTTCGGAAGCCAGGGTTTATGTCCTTTCTTCCTCTCCTTTTTTCTCTCTCTCCCTTCCTCCCTCCTTCCATGTATTTATCTGTCCATTCATATATCTCATTTACTTTCTCCTCTCTCCCTCTTTCTTTCTTTCCCTTTCTTTCTGCCCGTTCCTTCCATCCCCATTTCTTCCTTTCACTCCTTTCTTCTCCTTTTTTTTTTCCCTTTTTTTTTTTCTCTTTATCTTCCTTCTCTTTCTCTCTCACTTTCTTTTCTCTCCCTCTCTTTCCCTCTCTCTTTCTGTATTCCCCTCTTTCTCTCTCCCCTCCTCTTTCTCTCTCTTTCTGTCCTTCCTCCTTCCTCTCTCCTTCTAAAGCTAGGAAGCCCACCTGAAACACACATATACACACAACCCCAGGGCTTGGATTCTCCCAGTTTGGCCCTGTTCTATTGTACTCTGTCTATCAGAGAATAAGCCTGTGGGCAGGGACTGTGCTTTTTAATCTTTGTGCAGGGTCTTCAAAAAAAAAATCCATGCAATCAACAGAAACAAACGAGGCAGCTTAGAAACAAGAGGATACTCAGAGCAACCCCCGTTCTACAGTATCATAGAATAAGAACAGCGCAGAAGAAAGGCAATAGCAGGAAGGGAGGGAGGGAGGGAGGGAGGGAGGGAGGGAGGAGGAAGGAAGGAAGGAAGGAAGGAAGGAAGGAAGGAAGAAACCACCCTACTGAGGGCTACAGAATCATGCAGCCTTTAACGTTTCAGATTGGTGACCCTGCCTAGACCCAACTGGTGCTTCTTATTGTATCTACAGTACATGAGTTTCAGTCCCAAAGATGCTCCTTCTCCCCAGGAGCCCAACCTTCAATTCTGGATGAATACTTCTGCACCCTTTCACTCTTTGTTCCTCAACATCTTTCTTACATTGGATCACAAGCTATTGAACCAGATCAGAACCAAGAACAACAGTTGCAGTTATGTACTTGTAAAAGAGACAGGAGACTTTACAGCCTTCAAACCTGTTGGACAAAGATATCAAGATAGACACCCCAGTAGCCAAAGACATGATGTAAACCCGAGACGTAGAAAATCACCAAGCCGAAAAAAGAGCAGGAGATCCAGTCGGGATAACAATGGGACTGACACTGAATCCATGAATGGGGTCAGAGAAGTAGAACCAAATCTTGGTGCAAACTTAAGGGAACAATGTTGGTTAATCGACTGTGGGGCAACAACACACACATCTTGCAATAGAGAGCTGTTCACCTCTTTAGATGAGGTGTCGTTTAAAATTAAAGTTGCCCACCAAAAATTTGTGCAGGTGGTTGGGAAGGGGGATGTCCACATCCCAGGTCTTGGGAGAATCAAGGAAGTCCTTTTCATACCTGAAATACCATATAACATCCTAGCTATAATTAAATTAATCAAAGGTACCAAAATCGAGGTGTTATTTAATAATGGCACCATCCAACTTACCAATGATGGCAAGGAGGTAGGGGATGTTATAGTGATCAGTGGTTTAGCTTATTTTATACCCACCATGAATACCACCGCACAAGTTATAGCCAATTTTTCAAATGATGGTGTTAAGAATGGGAAGGAAGAAGGAGAAGAGGATGATAATGCTGACAGTGATACTAGTGATGAGAAAATAGAAGGGGAAAGTGATAATGATGTTAACGATGTAAGTGTTGAAAATGTTGTAACCAAAAGGAATGACTCAAAACGTATTTCAATTGGTAAACCTTTACATAATAATTGTGCACCTATCTTGCATAGGAAGCTAGCACATATTGGTTTTCCTGTTGTTAAAAAAATGTTGCATTGTTCTGAGGCTGCCACAGGGAGGAAGGGGTCAAGCTATTTTCTAAAGCACCTGTAGGCCAGACAAGGAATAATGGATGGAAACTGAACAAGGAGAGATTTAACCTGGAAATAAGGAGAAACTTTCTGACAGTGATAACAATCAACCAATGGAACAGCTTTGCCTTCAGAAGTTGTGGGAGCGCCATCACTTGAGACTTTCAAGAAGAGATTGGACTACCATTTGTCAGAAATGGTGTATGGTCTCCCGCTTGGGTGGGGGGTTGGACTAGATGACCTACAAGGTCCCTTCCAACTCTGATTATCTGTTATCTGTTATAATCTGGTTGTCTTAATTGTGGTGATTTGTACTGGAAATCTGAGGCCAGTGTTGGCCTGGGGTCAATTTGTCTGGTTCATGAGAGCCAATTGTTAAATTTTGTGAGCTGGTTGAAAATAGTGGCTGAATGCAGAGTTGAGTTACTATGCCTAGCACATCGCTCAGCTGTTCTGCAGCTAGCAGTGTGAGGCAGCAGTGGTAATGGATCTATCAGACTGGTTGTTGGATTTTATCTGCACATCATTATCTGAGGCTGAACCTTTAATCTGGCATGAAGGTTACCTTGACAAAAAATTGATTTTAAGAACATGGATATTAAGGACTGCAGCTTTGGTGAATATACTGCAACAGCTGCTTAATACACACTTGTAATTAAAACTAAATACAATCTCTAAGTACAGGTAGTCTTTGACTTATGACCATAATTGAGCTCAAAATTTCTGTTGTTGAAACATTGTTAAGTGAGTTTTGCCCCATTTTACGACTTTTCTTGTCTCCGTTGTTAAGTGAATTGCCGCAGTTGATAAGTTGGTAACTTGGTTGTTAAGAGAATCTGGCTTCCTTATTGACTTTGCCTCTCAGAAGTTCGCAAAAAGTGATCAAATGACCTTGGGACACAGCAACGGTCATAAATATGAACCAGTTGTCAAACACCTGAATTTTGATCATGGGGATGCTGCAAAGGTTGCAACTATGAAGAACAGTCAATAAATCACATTTTTCAGTGCTGTTGTATCTTTGAACGTTCAGTAAATGAACTGTTGTAAGTTGAGGACTACCCATACTTGCACCTTTTGCAGAAGAAATACTGATGATTTGCAGCAGTGATCTTTGCAAACCTTCAGACTACCCCACTTCATCTTCCCTCCATGTAAATATAATTCCATTGAGGACTGTGTGTTGAGTATGACTGGTCAGCCAGTTACGAATCCATCTGGTTGTCAGGGCTCCAACAAATCTACCCTCATTCAAATCAAAAGTCTCTAGCTGCATCTCAGAGATAAATAAATTGATTTATTAGGAGTGGCCATGTTGGCGTAAGCTGGATGCAGCCAATACTAAATTACATCATACATTTCCCCCTTGACCCTGGTCTTTCCCCCACTCCCTGGATGTGACTTCTCCAATGGGACACATCCATCTCCAAGAGTCATCCATCATGCTCTCCAATAACTTTCTTATGCTCCGACAACTTTGGGCTGCTGAGGTGATTATCTAGGTATTTAAGGAATGCCTTGTTTTCCCCCACTCCCTTTTTCTGGCAGCTAAAAAGACCAAAGGAGTATATTTTTAGTTGACATTGGTGGTGATGCTGTCTACCCCAAATTTTTCTATCTTACCTAGATGTAGGCTGTGGTCTACTTTATCAAATGCTTTACTGACCAAATCAATTATGTCCAGAGCATTTTCCCAATACACCAATTACAAATGTCTTCATGTAATTAAATTACATTAATTAAATTAATTGGAAATAATGTACCAGAGGGAGGAGGACCTGGAGCAGTAGAATTCGAGAACACCGGGGTGCCAAGCTGATCAGCTGGGCAACAGCCAGACAGGCTGAAAGGTGGCACTCAACTGGAGGCCTGAGCAGCAGTGGTGCGCTCCAATGGTGCACAGCTGATCAGCGCTCAGCGCTGATCATTTGGGCAGCAGGTGGCTGGGCCAAATGGCGGTGCTTTCTTGGTCTCCTCACTGCAAATGGAACTGGCTCAGTTATGAATGAATGAAAAGCTTTCACTGTGAATTCCATCTTTGTGGGCAATTTCATTGCAGTGGAAACACCACACTTTTGTTTGGAGAGGAAGAAAATTGGTGAACAGGTTACTAACAAAATATTTTCCGTTATTTCAGTGTAGTAGAGTTTCCTCTCACTGTGACTGCAGTACAGATAGTCCTCGGCTTACGACCACAACTGAGCCAAGAATTTCTGTTGCTAAGCAAGGCTGCTGTTAAATGAGTTTTAATAATAATAATAATAATAATAATAATAATAATAATAATAATAATAATAATTTATTCAACTTGTATGCTGCCCTACTCCCTAAGGACTCAGGGCAGCGAACATTAAAAACAGAACAAATTTACAATAAAAAACTATTAAATTGAACAAGTCAAATACATTAAAAACATTAAAATAAATTAAATAACCCTAAAACCCCACCCGGGTCTTTCCAGACCGGCCTGTTGAAACAACCAGGTCTTCAGGTCCCGGCGGAAGGAGCAGAGATCAGGGGCCAAATGGAGATCCACGGGGAGCTGATTCCAAAGGGCGGGCGCTCCCACGGAGAAGGCCCTAGTCCTGGGGACCGCCAACTGACAATGCCTGACCAACGGTATCCCAAGGAGGCCCCTCCTATGGGAGCGAACAGGGCGATCGGAATATGATGCTGGCAGGAGGCGTTCCCGCAAGTACCCTGGACCCAAGCCATTTTAAAATCTTTCTTGCCACAGTTGTTTAAGGGACTCACAGAAGTTCTTGAGTTAGCTGTCACCGTTCTAAGTAATGCATCCACCAAAAGCAGAACTCCGAGGCAGGTTGATTCTTCAAAGAACATGTTTATTAGGTACATCATATCGACATAGCTACTGAAAACCAACTCTAAAGTTTTCCGCAGTTTTAGCATAGTTAAAAGAGCAAAAGTTTCCCTCCACAGGTGATCATGAAGCAGACTCCTCATCCCGATAAAATCCCTTTCATTTAGGTTAAAGTGAATTCGTCTCCAGCAAAGTCCTGGCAAACAGTCTTTCATAAGATTTCACAACTACAGACCTTTATCACGCTTGGAGAGTTGCCACGCTGATATCTTCCAAACGCCACGCTGTAGCAGCAATTATTTGGCAAGGAGTCAGGAACAGATCTTCACCCTAATGAATTGAACTAATTGTCTCCTGCAAACACCACTCCTCTTTATTCCCTGTGGGAGGGGCCATTCACCGTCCACCTGAGCCTTTACTCCCGAATCAACCCTTGTTCCTTAACTGTTCCCTTCTCCTGGCAGCTCTGCACATGAGCACATTGGGAACAGGCTCCAGCTGTTCTTCTCCAACTCGAAGGCAGCTGATAACTGTCAGTTGGCCCTGGCCCCATCTCTGCCTCCAATGCAGAGCACTCATCAGAGCCTTCCCCAGACTCCAGGACTGGCCCATGTTCTTCCCCAACCTCCTCACTGTCCGAGTCTGCCACCAGCTCCACTCGCCGTTGGCGGGCCACAACAGTTTCACAGGTCACATTCTCCAATCGAAAGAGTTGGTAGGTTGTTTGGTCACTTCTCTCCTCTTTCAACTGCCACCTATTGGAATGACCTTGGTTCCCATGAGAAAGCTTCTTTGTTTTGACTATCTATTTCCCCCTCCCTTCCCCCCTTCAGAGTTCGTGGCAACTATGAGGCAGCAAAAGATGGCTTCAGCCAGATTTGCTTCAGAGTTGACATCAGTAACATGTTAAGGCATTTGAATGTTGATCATCTGACCATGTGGATGCTGCAACGATCTTAAGTGTGGAAAAATGGTCATAAGTCATTTTTTTTCAATGGCATTGTAACTTTGAACGGTCCCTAAACAAACTGTTGTAAGTTGAGGACTACCTATAATTGTTTTTGCTCATTTAGGACAGCAGCGGCATGATTGCAACTTTCAGTTTGATGAAATCTCTTCTCCATGAAGGGAAGATCAGCTATGCAAATAGGCCAATGTGTAATGGTTGATTATCATATTATATAACCTGGAGAAATTACAATGTGATGTTGAAATCCTTCCTGGGATTTGGGCCTTTTGGGGAAGAGGTGGGATATTTACCATAGATCTGCCTTAGGTGAACTAACTCAGCCAGCTGGCATGCACATACTATGAATAGTACAAAAACTTTCTTAAACATAAAGTGCCAATGGATGAGCACGAATTGTGTTTTGGGAGTCTATAGAGGAATTCAATTATAGTCCCACTGTTTGAGCCACATAAATATTCTGGGAAAACTACTGGATGCCACAAATTGTGAAAAATTGTTGGAAAGCATGGAAAGACTAGAAAGGACCCAGTATCAAAAATGGTCTTACGTGACTACAACCGCCACTCTGCACTATTTCATTAAAATAGCTTTCTTCCACCTGATGTCCTCTGGATGTTTGGTTTGCATCAGTTGCTCCGATTGAAGATTTCAAATATCCCACAGGGATTGCACTACAATTGCCAAGGACCCAAGGTATGATTTATTGTTAACAGTTCTGATAGTCAGGCATGCTTGCATAAAGTATTCTAGAATTACCTGAGCAATTGTCACTGCTGCTGCTTTCAGATCCAGGAAGCTGAAGATAAAAGAACAAACTTCAGCAACAGAGTGGTCAGAGTGGCCTGGAATGCCCTACCAGACTCCGTTGTTACAGCCTCAACCCCTCACAGCTTCAACCTCAGTCTGTCTGCCATGGACCTCACCCCATTCCTAAGAGGTCCTTAAAGGGGGCGTGCATAAGTGCATCAGCATCACTACCATCCCTGTCTTACTGTCCCCATTTATCTGTATTTACTTCCTTTGTTCCTGTTTATGTTCATACTTATACTTGTTATCTTGTACACATTTTGACAAGTAAATAAGTAAATTACATTCAAGGTAGGCTGAACCCCAGGTACTATATCTGGTGCATAGTATTAAGATCCCATCAGAATTGCACTGGAAGATTTGTTCCCTGGATCAGTTATTATTTTCTGAGCAGAATACAGTGTCCTTTAAATCCTGAAAGAGATTAAGAATTATTTACCTGGGAGAATGACGTGGTCTTCAGAACCTTCTGCATTGCCAGTGATGTGGGAGCCTCATTTTGACTGCAGAATCCTCTAGCTATTCAAAAATCCTCCAGAATCCTCTAGCTTCCTTTCTTGCTTGCTCACTTTTTAGTCACACAGTCAGATGGGGATTCCTCAGTCTGAGGATAACTGACACACATATATGGAATCACTGACAACGAGCACTTGGAGTTGAACCCAGGAGACAGCTGGCTGGCAATCGAGGCCACTCCTGATCCAGCAACGTTGCCCCAGTAAATCGGCATGCACACATCACTTCACTCCTTCCGCAGTTGTACATGGTTTCATGTAAATGTTAGAAAGAAGTGAAGAGAGTAAGAGAGCTCTGAGAGGCTTGTATACAGATTGAGATTTTTTGTGTTAAAGATGACACCATTTCTGCCTGCTTCGTTCTAAAAGGCAAGCTCTCTCTTGCTTTCATTGCAAAATTCTTTGAAAAACTATTGTTGCAGCTTGCTCATCCTCTTAAATATATGCCAATTGCCAAGCATCTGAATGTGGATCATGTGACCGTGAGGATGCTGTAATGACTGTGAGTGTGAGTATCGATTTTAAGTCACTTTTTTCAGTGCCATTTTAACTTTGAACAGTTGCTAAATGAATGGTTGTAAATTGAGGGCTACTGTACTTCTCCCCCCTGAAACTTGATGTACAGTTTCCATATCTTGGGCTTGCAAATCTCAGCAGCTGGAATTATCCATAACTGTTGGAATTCATTGTTGGAATGTATTTCTATGCAACAACTACAATAGCATTCAGCCAGTAGATGGCAGTGTTTACAGGTTTGGATCTATGGTATATGCTCTATGCTGGCTTGTTCTAAGTAGAGTTTCCTGTTTCCTATTACAGTTGAGCAGTGAAGTACAATGTCCTCCCAGTCAATGGCTACTTCAGCTTCAGCCACAACAATACAAGAGCACACAACAGATACAAACTCAGTGTAAACTGCTTCAAACTTGATTGCAGAAAGTACGACTTCACCAACAGAGTGGTCAATGCCTGGAATGCACTATCTGACTCTGTTGTTACATCCTCTAACCCGCAATCCTTTAACCTCAAACTATCCACTATTGACCTCACCCCATTCCTAAGAGATCTGTAAGGGGCGTGTATAAGTGCACCATCGTGCCTCCTGTCCCTTTCCTATTGTCCCATTTATTTGTACCCATTTCCTGTATTCTTACTCATGTTTATACTTATCTCTATTATCTTGTAAGCGATTGACAAATCAAATCAAATCAAATAAACAAATAAATAAAGTGCATGGTGACTGATTCTTTGTTTGCTCTGTGGTGCTATATGTAAACATTTTTTTTAATTTTAAAAAACCTTTATTGAAATTAAAATATTAAAATACAAATATGTCTATAAAGAAAACAAGTCTGTACAATTGAGCATCATTCTTTGACAGTACAAAGGTCTTAACTATATTCATACATTTCAAATATTCATACATTTCAACAATTTCTAGTTAATCATATATACAAATTTTATATCTTATTTCTAACCTATCCATTTCATATTCCTATTATTTATCCATTGATATCAACTATCTCAGATTGAATAATATTTCGAGTCTTCCTTATTGTTTAATTCTGTGGTGAGTTTATCCATTTCTGAACACTCAAAATTTTTACAAATTATTATCTGGTATAGTCACCATTTTATAAGCTTGTGCTAGTGCAATTCTCACTGCCGTGATAATATGTATAATCAAATATTTAATCTTTTGGGGGTATTTTCCCTTAATGATCCCCAGGAGAAACAATTCAGGCTTCAATTCTATTCGACAATGGGTTATTTCGTTTAACCATTTTTGTATTTTGGTCCAGTATTTTTTAATTTCCAGACATAGCCACCAGACATGGAAAAGGGTACCTTTCACTTGTTTACATTTCCAGCAATTGGGGTTTAAATTAGGATACATCTTTGCAAGTCTTGTTGGAGCTAAATGCCAATGGTAAAACATCTTGTATGGGTTTTCTTTATATGTAGCAGATTTTGTTAAAGTATAATTTTTATTCCACATTTTTTCCCACTCCTCTAATTCAATATTGTATCCAAAATTTTTGGTCCAAGCCATTACTAAGGCAATGGGCCCAGAGACAGCATCCAAATGTGCAGCAGCAATAGCAGTATAAACAGCCAGTCATAGCCAGCTACAGCAAATAAGAGCAAATTATAGTAACAGAAAGAAGACTGCAATAGAATTTTTAAAAATGGCCAAAACACAGCTGCAACAAAGATTTCATTTGCAAATCTGACAAATCGGAACTACAAGTCTTGAAAATTCAAGATGAAGATGCTGCTAATAAGGGAAGGTACATGGTGACTGTACTTTTTCTTTGCTCAGTGGTGCTATATATAAACAGAGTTTCTAACAATAATGGAGTGAAGTATGCATCAAGTGAAGTACTAATACCACTCTATAAAGTCTTAGTAAAATCACACCTAGAATACTGCATCCAGTTTTGGTCACCACACTATAAAAAAGATGTTGAGACTCTAGAAAGAGTGCATAGAAGAGCAACCAGGATGATTAGGGGATTAGAGACTAAAACATATGAAGAACTGTTGCAGGAACTGGGCCTGGCTAGTCTAGTGAAGAGAAGGACCAGGGGAGACATGATAGTAGAGTTCCAATATTTGAGGGGCTGCCACAGAGAGGAAGGGGTCAAGCTATTTTCCAAAGGATCTGAAGGCATAATGGATGTAAACTGATGAATGAGAGATTCAACCTAGAAATAAGGAGAAACTTTCTGACAGTGAGAACAATCAACCAATGGAACAGCTTGCCTTTGGATGTTGTGGGAGCTTCATCACAGCCTCCAGCAGCACTCTGCGGGCCAAAAACGGGCCAATTTGCTTAATGACCATGGCAAAAGGTCATAAAATGGGACATGAGTAACTTATTGCTTAGCAATGGAAATTTTGGACTCAGTCTGGGCTGTAAATTGAGAACTACCTGTACTGAAGTTTAAACCCTTCAGTTCTTTATTTTTCTACTTTCCATTCCAAAATCTACTGAAGCACAACAGCCCTGAAGCATTGGTTTTAGAACTTTTTCAAGAGGCAACTGGACTTTCTGGTTTTTCTTTGAAGACGTTTCACTTCTCATCCAAGAAACTTCCTCAGAGCTGAAGAAGCTTCTTAAATGAGAAGCGAAACGTCTTCAAGGAAAAACCAGAAAGTCTAGTTGCCTCTTGAAAAAACACCTTTGGGACAACCATGACCTGAATGAGTGAGACTCTCTATAGTCTTTTTTGCTATCCAATTTGGGATGAACACCTTTTGAACAGTGTGGGAGTATGAATGGATTTCCAGAGGGATTGCAGACTACAGGAACCATTAGCACTATTCAGGTGACCCTGAGTATGTAGATAAACCTCCTGATGGCCTCAACGACTCTAAAAGAATGCAAATGACTAGCTGTCTGCAAGGAATATAAATCTTTCCTTTCCCAACCATCCAGTCAGAGCTGAAGAAACTTTTTGGATATGAAGCAAAACATCTTCATTCTTTCTTCAAAACAAAAAAGTCCAGTTGTCTCCTGAAAAAAAGCACCTTTGGGACAACCATGACCTGGATGACTGAGCATCTTTTATACATACCGTGTTTCCCCGAAAATAAGACCTACCCCGAAAGTAAGACCTAGCACTATTTTCTAAACCTGCCCTAATATAAGACCTACCCCAAAAATAAGACCTAGTGTAAATCTCCAGTTCCAGGAAGACTTTTCAGGGAGCAACCATGCACCCAAAAACACCCCCTACACACTCACACCCACTATTTGGCACCATAAATATATAAGACCTACCCCGAAAATAAGACCTAGTGTGTTTTTGGGAGCCAAAAAAAATATAAGACAGTGTCTTATTTTCGGGGAAACACGGTAATGCTCCTTCCTCCTCCTATTTTCCCACAACAACCCTAAAGTGAGGTAGGCTGCAAGAGAGTAACTGGCTCAAGATCACCCAGCTGGCTCTCATCCCAAAGGGGATGATGACTAGAATTCACCTTCTCCTGGCTTTTGCACCAGCACCTTAACCACTGCACCAAACTGGCAGTCAGATTCCCGGTATAGCCTCACTTTTGTGCTTAAACTTACGTGCTTCTCCATTTGCTGAGCATCTAAAGGAGCCATGGTGGCGCAATGGTTAGAATGCAGTATTGTAGCCAAACTTTGCCCACAGCCTAGAATTTGATCGTGGTCAAAGTTGACTCAGCCTTCCAACTTTCCGAGGTTGGTAAAATGAGGACCCAGATTGTTGGGGGCAATATGCTGACATTGTAAATGCCCAGAGAGTGCTGTAAACACTGTAGGCTGGTATCTAAGTGCTATTGCTATCTTTTTTTAATTCATATTTATATGCTGCCCTTCTCCGGAGACTCAGGGCACCTTACAATTTTTGGAGCACAACCCAATGCGCTCATTCCATTGTATATGCCTGCTTATTACTAAGCGGCATTTTTACAAAGTCAGCTTATTGCCCCCAACGATCTTGGGTCCTCAATTTACCTACCCCGAGAGGATGAAAGGCTGAGTCAACCTTGAGCCTGGTGGGATTCGAGCCTGCAGTAATTGCAGGCAGCTGGAATTAAGTGCTAGGCATTTAACAGCCTGCACCACCAAAGCTCTATTGCTATCTAAAGACATCTGGGCTTCTTTCCTTCCATAAATATTTGACCCCAGTTATCTGGCTAGTAGTAGTAAGATACATAAGGGGCTAGAGATGAGAGAAGGAAGCGTCCAGAATTCCCTATGCCATTATTCCTTCATGGAAAACACTCTCTTTGACCCACAGATGATGGAGCCAGAGCTGAAAGTTTGAGACCAGGTGGTGGCCTCAAGATATATGATTGAGTCAAGGTAATATTTTGTGTATTAGTCCATTAAAAAAGGTAGTTTTCTCCTGTCCAGTTGTGTCTGACTCTAGGGCATGGTGCTTATCTCCGTTTCTTAGCTGAGAGAGCCAGTATTGACCAAAGAGGCTTCCATGGTCATGTGGCCAGCATGACTGTAGGTTAAGGTGCACAGAACGCTCTTACCTTCCCATTGAAATGGTACCTACTTGCATTTGCATGCTTTCAAAGTGCTATGTGGGCAGTAGCTGGGGCAAGTAAAAGGAACTCACCTCATTGCACAGCACTCAGGACTCAAATCTGGACTGTTGACTTTCCAGCCAACAAACCCAGTTTCTTTAACTGCTGAGCCATTGTGTCCCCCCTCCCCTTAGTCCATAAATAGGTATCAATAAAGGAGAATATTTATAGCTCAGGGTTGAAATGAGGAATCCTTGGTGCTCTCTGAGCTTGGTTGTTTTCTTGCAGACATTTCACTATCCAAACTAGGTAACGTCATCAGTGCATCACTAGCATTAATGATGTTACCTAGTTTGGGTATTGAAACATCTGCAAGAAGACAACCAAGGTCAGAGGGCACCAAGAACCCCTCACAAATAAGTATTTGGCACAATCCTCAAATTCAGGAGAAATATTGAAACCTGATTTATGCCTCCAGTTCCTTTTCATTAAACTTTTTTTAAAAATTATTTTTGAAACATAGCTAATTATTGCAGTTCAGGAAATTGTTGATCTAGAAGAGTTCTTGGTGGTTATGGATGGCATTGTGATGACCCGGGGCATGGCACAAAGGCAACACAGTCAAATAATCAGTAGAAGTCCCTTTATTAGCTCCAACTTTGCCCCCAATGTCCTGGTTACCTTCTGGCTGGAGAAAAACTCTCCAAGGAACAGCCTTTGGCTGCAGAGAATCAAGTCCAAAACATGGTCAACACAAACTGTAACTATAAATCCAATCAAGCCAAACTGAGGTAATTAGTTTGGCAGGGCAGGAGCAAGAATTCCAGGCATGAAAGCACGGCAAAACTCACATGGTTGGAAAGATGCCAGGAACACAGATAAGCAAAGACAACACAAGATAAAGTCACGTTTGCTTCCAGCAGCTGCTGCAGTCAGCATTCAGTTCTTATAAACTTTCATTCCCAGGTGTGGCTAATGAAGGGAATCAAGGCCCTTTCCTCCCCCATAAGCCATGCAACCCATGTTGCTCTCTTCTCCATTCCTCCCTGCGTGCCCTAGGATAAAGAGGGGGTGGGCCTGGCTCTTCCTCTGAACTCCCCCTCACTTGTTCTACCTCTTCCCTGCTCTGCCCAGCCGGAGTTTGCCCTTCCCCAGCCTCCTCCACAGCCAATGGAGCCACACTCCCATCCCCTGTCAGCTATTTGTCTTTCTCCTTGGATTCAGACTCTGATAGGGGCATGACAGGCATTTGGGGTGGCAATAGAGCAGGGGTGTCAAACACAAGGCCCACGGGTCCACAATGTGGTTGGATCCGGCCCACGGGACCACCCTGGAAAATGTAAGGGGCTGGCCCATGTCACTTCAGTCCAGTCTACACAATGGGAAGAGAAAACATGCCAGCAGTTTGGGGAGTGGCATCAAGCTGGCCATGCCCACCCAGTTGGCCATGCCCAGCCAGTCAGCCATGCTCAGTTGAGTGCTGTCAAGCTGGCCATGTCCACCCAGTTGGCCACACCCACCCAGTTGGCCATGGCCCCCAGCCCCACCTGAGGTCAACCGTAGCCCTCAATGAAATTGAGTTTGACACCCCTGCGATAGAGGGAAAAGAAGGACAAAAGGAATTGGAGGCAAAGGAAATAGAAACGGGGGGTGGAAAAAGAGAAAACAGAAAGAGTGAAGGAGAGCTGAAGGCAGATGGTCTGAAGCTCTTCCAGCATGATACCCCATTGCTGCACCATATCACGGGTGAAGGATCAGCTGTCCATTCCGTCTATAGATCAAGAACCATGGGTGAATCTTCTCTCCGTTAAAATTTTCTTTTGGAAAAGCGAAGATTTCAGCATTCGTGTCACCATCAAAAAAGGCTAAGAGGCCTTGCGAATAGTCCAGAGAAACTCGGATCCTTTTCAGAGGATGGCACAATGTCAAATTTGTTCTGGGATGGGTGACCGCTTCATACCGTCCGTCAATTCGCTGAATTCCCCAGTAGCCTCCACGAGAATCGAAAAGAATCTGCCCGTTTCTGTTTGAAGATTCCCTAACAATTCCCACCCCCCACCACTCCCCTCCCTCCACCACCTCTACCTCCCAACACATCTTCCCAGAGTTGAAGCTCTGATGGCTTATGACACTGGCCATAAGGTCGTATCTCAGAGGACTGGTATTCACTTGCTGATTCATGCCTTTCCATCTCACGCTTTTCAAATCAGGGGATACATAGAGCTGGGGATGAGCTGTGTTTGGATCCAGAGTCAGATTTGCTGTGTGGAAGAAAGAAAAGTTGCTGGGGGAGAAGGAATTACCAACTTTCTCATGCCACCTGGTTTATTTAATTAATAAGAAATATTGTAACTGGTGGTCAAGTTATGCTGAAATTATATCAAGAGTCCAAGAGGCTTGCTCACAAAACTGGTAGCTCTATCTTTCTCAGAAAAAGAATAAAAAAATAAAATAAAATAAAATAAATTAAAGAAGCTGACTTCTTTTCCCCATCATTGGAATAGTCCAATGATGGGGAAAAGAAGTCAGCTTCTTTAATCCCTGGGAAACCTGGAGACTAATACTCAAGAAAAGTAAGTTGGCTTAAGAAAAAAAATCTTAGCTCCTTATTAGATGAAGACTTTCTAACTGGGAGCCCTGGGAGCAAAGCAAATTTAGCCAAGAAATTATAGACAATTACATCAAAGAGTTTAATTTCAATATAATTTCAAATGATGGTTGTTCTTTGCTCCATAAACAAAAATGTATTTTATTTTCTACTCAACAGGTCACTCCCAAACCCCTACTATTTATTTCCCAGCCAGGGAGAGGCTGGCTAGTGTCTATGACATTTTCCCCCTGAGAGCCGGCTTATTGCCTTCCTTTGCTCTCCTCTCCTCTCCTCTCCTCTCCTCTCTATGCATACACACATCTAGGATGGGCCCCATCTGTTCCTCCTCCTCACTCAGCTCATGGCCCAAAGACAGCTGCCTCTACACCTGGGGGAGGACAGAAGGCCCCCGCTCTGCCTCTGCCTCTCATTCTGCTTCCTCTTCAGAGCCTTTCAAAGGCTCCAAAGCTGGCCCAGGCTCCCCCTCAACCTCCTCCTTGTCCGATTCCTTTGTTAGCTCTGCTGGCAGTTGATGGGCCACAACAAATGGAGCCCAAATATATGTTGCTAAGTGAAACATTTGTTAAGTGAGTTTGCCCCATTTTACAACTTTTGTTGCCACCGTTGTTAAATGAATGTTTGCCTTTGTTAAGTTAGTTACATGGTTGTGAAATGAATCTGGGTTTCCCATTGACTTTGCTGGTCAGAAGGTTGCAAAAAAACTGATTACCTGATCCTGGGACTCTGCAACCGCCCTAAACATGAGCCTCTTGCCAAGCATCTGAATTTTGATCACACAACCATGGGGACGTAAGTGTGAACATCGGGCATAAGTCATTTTTTTCAGTGCCTCTGTAACTTGGAACAGTCGCTAAATGAACTGTTGTGAGTTGAGGACTACCTGTAGCCCTTCCCCACCAGAGGTCTTCAGCAAGATCTGAGCATCAGGTGTTCCTTGCTCTATTTTGCAGTTCTGTGCCCATTTTGATAGGGAAACTCACCAGTGGTGGGATTCAAATATTTTTACTACCAGTTCTGTGGGTGTGGCTTGGTGGGTGTGGCAGGAGAAGGATACTGCAAAATCCCCATTCCCTCCCCACACCCACTAACCTGCTTTCCAACTTTGTTCTCCTGTGCAGGGCAACAAAAGAAGACCCAGACAATCAACAGAGAATAGATGGGGGCGGGGCCAGTCAGAGGTGGTATTTGCCAGTTCTCTGAACTACTCAAAATTTCTCACTTAGGAGCAGAAATTTTGGGCTCTATTGTGGTTATAAGTCAAGGACTACCTGTTTATGAGCTTTTATGCTGCATCTCTTTGAAAGCAGAGATGGAAAGTGTCCCATTTTACTGTATGCTGGAAAAGGTAGGCCTTACCTGTTACACTGTCCTTAGCCGATCGGCAAGGAATACAATTCATGACGCAGCTGGGGATTGGCTTCAGTGGAAGATTCGGAAGACCGACATTCTGTGAACCTTAAGAAATAAGTCAACTTTAGAGACTGGATGCCATCTGAGATCATTTATCCTGGATCACAAAATAAATACCTTTGTGATCATTTATCCTGGTTCACTAAACAAATGCCTCCACTAAATAGAAAACATTGGAATCTTGTAGGTTTTGTTGTTGGGGGATGGTTTAAAGAGTTATTTTAAAAAGAAAAACCCTATGAATAGGAGCAAAACATCGCGAACTACATTTGTCTAGGATTGTTATTACGGTTAATCTTCAATCAGTGGTGGGATTCAATTTTTTTTACTACCAGTTCTGTGGGTGTGGCTTGGTGGGCGTGGTGTGGCTTGGAGGGTGTGGCTTGGTGGGTGTGGCAGGGGAAGTATACTGCAAAATCCCCATTCCTTCCCCACCCCACTAATTTGCTTTCCTGCTCTGTTCTTCTGTGCAGGGCAACAAAAGAAGAGCCAGCCAATCAGCTGGGACTTGGGAGGCAGAGAATAGATGGGGGTGGGGCCAGTCAGAGGTGGGATTTGCTGGTTCCCCAAACTACTCAAAATTTCCACTACCGGTTCTCCAGAACTGCTCGGAACCTACTGAGTACCACCTCTGTCTTCAATTCGGTTTACAGTCTAGGACTGGTGAAAACTGAAGAGTTCAAGTCCTAACCAAGGACTTCCGAGCTGTTAAGGTAGCATCTGAGTATATAGGGCAGTTCTGAGTAAGGTGGATTTTTTTGTGTGTGGCAAAGTCAGGATATTCAGGTCTAATAGGTTCAAAATTTCCATGTATCTAGGCAGCCCTTTGGGTATTGCTCCAAGGGCTCCTATTACTGTTGGTACAACCATTGATTTTTTTCCTCCACAATCACGCATTTGCAAATCACAATATTTTGTTATTTTTTCTAGCTGATCTCTTCAATTCATTCATCGCCTGGTATTGTTGTTGTTGTTATTATTATTATTGATCATTGCACAGTCAGCCAGATGTTTAGACTGGGTTTGGCATTTTTGCAATAGACTGATTGTGACTGTCAATGCAATGATGTTCAAGTGGTGCTCCAGTTGTTTTGGGATTGCACCCAAGGTGCCTATTATTTTTGGTACCACCCTTGGTTGCCTTTACCACAGTCATTCTCTTTCTTTTTGTAGGTCTTTGTATTTTGTTATCTTCTCCAGTTCTTTCTCTTTTCTTCTACTGTCTCCAGGCATTGCCACATTCACTATCCAGACTTTTTTGTCTTTTTTATCGACAATTGTTAAATCGGTGGTGTTATGTGGCAGGTGCCTTTTTGTTTGAATTCTAAAGTCCCAGAGCAATTTAACTTTTTCATTTTCTATGACTTTTTCTATTTTATGGTCCCTCCAGTTCTTCCTTACAGGCAAATTATTTTTCTTGCAGATCCTCCAATACACCATTGTTGCTACTTTGTTATGTCGCTGCTTGTAGTCATTCTGTGCAATCTTCTTGCAGAAGCTTACCAGGTGGTCCACTGGTTTTTCAGCTTCTTTGCATAGGTGGCACTGACTGTCTGTTGCTGTATGATTATATGTATGATTATAATTATACTTATACTTATAATTATTATACAGTAGCCAGGAGACCACAATGCTATTAAAGAGTAGTAATTTGGCTTGCCAAAGCATGAGCCCTGGCAAGGATTCGCTGGTGTGCTTCCCAAGGTGCACCACAGGAGGGCAAGCTGGCTTTGTACCAGAGAGAGAAAGACAAGTGGCTCTTCCTGCAATGTCACCCAAGGCTGCCTTGGGTGAGCGCCACAACTGGGAAGGTTCAGAACCATCAGGAAACTGCCTGCACAGAGCACCAACACAGAACATGCTTTTGAACTATTAGGTGGACAGAAGCTGAAGCGAGTTCACTCTGCTATGGAGTGCTAGGGCTCAAACCACCAGAACTGAGACCATCTCCAGCGTCATTAATCCCCTGAGTCACCTTGCCTCTTGTCTAAGGTTAAGTCATCTTTCATATAGCAATAGCACTTAGACTTACAGTATATACCGCTTCGCAGTGCTTTACAGCTCTCTCTAAGCAGTTTTACAGAGGCAGCCTGTTGCCCCCAACAATCTGGGTCCTCATTTTACCCACCTCGGAAGGATGGAAGGCTGAGTCAACCTTGAGCCAGTGAGTTTTGAACTGCCAAATTGCAGACAGTTAGTAGTCAGCAGAAGTAGCCTGCAGTACTGCACTCTAACCACTATGCCACTCTAACCACTACGTAGGCTCATATGATTGATTGATTTATTAAATCAATTAATATAGCTGTCTATCTCACAAACAAGTGATTCTGGGTAGTGTAAAACAGAACTAAAACAGTTCACTGTTAAAAATTAATTGTGTTAAAAATTAATTATAATAATACATTAATAATTATCAATAACAGTTAATAACACTCCCATCAACACTGGCAGGGCAAGTCATTTGTTCATAAACAGAATGCAAACCCCACTTCTTTCTAGCACTGATGATGTTACCTAGTTGGGAAATGAAACATCTTCAAGAAAACAATCTACCTTAGAAAGCAAAAGAGACCCTGCAGTGAATAAATACATTAAACAGCAGAAAAACTAAACTAATAGACAAAGAGATATTTTAAAGAATGGAGGCAACTCGCTAGTTCACCTGTCCCCTAGGTCCCCAGGGCTGCTGGCATAACCAGATCCTGTGGGAATCTCTGGAAGCTCACAGTGACAAGCCCAAACTCATCTGATCTCATATAAATCATCTCAAATATGTGGTATGATCTATACACGTGTGAATTAGGGAGGTGTCTGCCTAATCACATATCTTGTTCTTATTTTGGACCTAAGCCATGTTTTTCCCTTTTTCAATTTGGAAACAGACCTGGCCTATCTTTTCAAGTGCATCTTCAAAGAGCCATAATGGCACAGTGGTTAGCATGCAGTATTGGAGGCAAATTCTGCTGACAGGCTTTAAGGGTTCGATCCTGATCAGCTCAAGGTTAACTCAGCCTTCTGTCCTTCCGAGGTGGATAAAATGAGGACCCAGATTGTTGGGGCAATAGGCTGACTATAAACTGCCTAGAGAGGGCTGTGAAGCACTGTGAAGTGGTGAATATAAGTCTAAATGCTATTGCTATCTCCCTTACCTACTACAATTTCACACATTACAAGTGATGTATGCAGCATAACATATATTCTTCACTCGGACTGATGGTTTGCAATATTGAGAGTTTATTCAGGTCTATGCAGTTGGCATTTCAGCAAATAAGATGGGAAAACATAAAGTGTTGTGATGCTCTCGCCTCTTGGTGTATTTTCTGATCATCCAGTATGTCTTGGAACATACAGTGGGGTACAAACAGGTAGTCATCAACATATGACAGCAACTGTGCCCAAATTTTGGTGTTGAGTCAATGAGGTCATTAAATGGGTCACCATATGGCTATGCCTGATTTCATGATTTTTTGTGTGTGCTGCAACCATGAAGCCAATAGGCATTTTCTGCTGGAAACTGGAAGTAAATTCGAATTTCCAACCAATAATGTCTTAAATGGTAGTCACCTGACCACAGGATCTTGCAAAAAGCCATAAAGGTGGGCCAGTTGCCAAGCACCCCAAATCTGATCACATGACTTGGGGGGAGGGGCTGTCCAAACATTAAAACTGGGTTGTAAATAGCTCTGGGAAGGTCTGTGGGAACTATGAATGATCACCAACCAAGTGGCCTTAAGTCAAGGACTACCTGTACTGAGGGCAAATTGTGCTACTGTTGCAAATGTGACAATAAAAATATTACTTGAGTAGTAGAAATAATCTTAAACCATCATTGTTTATCTGCATCACTCCTGTTTAGCAGATGAGTTATAACTTATGGCAATAGCAATAGCACTTAGACTTATATACCACTTTACAGTGCTTTACAGCCCTCTCTAAGCGGTTTACAGAGTCAGCCTATTGTCCCCAACAAACTGGGTCCTCATTTTATCCACCTTGGAAGGATGGAAGGCTGAGCCAGTCAGGATCAAACTTATGGCAGTGAGCAGAGCCAGCCTGAAATAGTGCATTCTAAGCACTGTGCCACCACAACTATATGGTAGCAGGAGACAACAATGACAGGTTGAATGAACAAAGCAGAACATTTCTTACCTGGAAAAATGAAAACAATCAAAAGCACAGCCAGGACCATATTTCCTACAGTTGAAATGCCAAACAAAATTTTCCACAGGAGAGGATTCGTCGGAGGATCTGTGGGATTGGAAGGGAATTGCAAAGTTCATCATCCATTCCTTAATTTACATCAAGTATTGTAACTTAAACATTGATTCCCAATGGAAAGCCAAATAGGTGACTGAACGCCCAGGCATAGGAAGACATATAAATGACCCCACAAAAAATGGTGCCAGATTTTGAACTATCCCCTCAGCTATGGACAATCCTGAATAGGATTTACACCCCACATGGCATCTGCCGGGACTCCCTGTATAAATGCGGTGCAGTATCCTCCCCTCAGTGTGACTGCGGGGTCCCACATCAAACTGTAGATCACATCATGTCCAGCTGTAAGCTGAGGCCGTATACCGGTCCAGTACCTTATTTTTAAAAAAATATAAATGATGCTGTGCTTCAACGGTTCGATGGCCATTCAATGGTCACTTCCAGAATTCTGGGAGTTGAAGCTCACAAGTCTTCAAGTTGCCAAGATTGGAGACCTCTGGCCTAGATATTGGTATTTAAACTTTTGTCATTTCATCATCATCATCACCACCATTTTAGCCATTGTCTATCCACTGCAGGACAAACGTCTCTTCTGCATGTTTCCAACTAATACGATCCTGAGCTTTCTTTTGTCAACTGGGTCCGCAATACTTGCTGATCTCATTGATCCATCTTGTTTTAGATCTCTTTTGTGGATGCTTTTTATCAAGTGGGATCCATTCTGTGACTGCCTTCGTCCACCTGTCATCAGTCTGTCTTGCTATGGGACCAGACCATTTCCATTTCATTTCTTTCTTGATAGCATCGTATACTTCCGTTTGTTCTCTAGTCCATGTGCAAGTCTTTCTGTCTTGTCTTGTGATGATGACCATGTACCTTTCCATGGCTCTTTGTGCCACTCCTAGCTTTCGTATCGATTGTGAGGTTAGCATCCATGTTTCACCGGCATATGTTAAAGCAGGTAGCACACACTGATCGACAACTTTTCTCTTCAGGCATAGGGGGAGGCTGTTCTTGAAAATTATGCTTAGCTTGCCAAATGCCTGCCAATCACATTTAACATGCCATTCAATTTCCTTTATTGCATCATCTTCCATTGAGGTGCATTAGTCAAAGTATGACATTTTGACATTTATATTGTATTATGTTTCACTAGTCCAGGAACAATGTTAATATATATGGCTAGTCCATGTATGATATGCCATAAATAAATTAGGTATTATAACATAGAAGTTCTTGAGCAGTTTGAAATCCTCCTGCATCCACAGGAATTTACTAAGTGACTATGGGCTGATCATACATCCTCTCTCAGCTCAGTCTACCTTAAAGGGATTTTTCAGTTGGTGGGGGGGAACTGGTGGGGGTGCTGTGTACACTGTTGTGTGCACCTGGAAGCATGAAGTAAGGTAACAACAATAACAAAACACTACCACCATTCATCTAGAGAAGCCTTTTTTAAAAAAAAAAATTGCAACCAAGCTTCCCAACTCAGCATTAAATAACTTGCCTGTTTACACATATTTTGGAAAAGCTTTATGTGACATATGAGCTAGAGATAAGAGAGTGACAAAATTAGATCACAGGGGCACAAAGAGTGACCTGTGGTTCTTGACTTGGAATGTGGGAAGATAATTTTACAGAGCATAGAATGATTCCAGAGAGGGGGACGGTTTGCTTCCTTACTCATGGCCAGGACCTTACTGTCCTGAGTTCAGATTCTACAAAGTGGGGTATTATAGACAGATGCAGCTTCTCAAAGAAAATTAAAGGTCTGTGTGCTTTCAATCTTTCCTAGGAGAGATGTCTTCTAGGGGAGGGGTCTCCAACCTTGGCAACTTTAAGACTTGTGAACTTCAACTCCCAGAATTCCTTAGCCAACTTTGCTGGCTGAGGAATTCTGGGAGTTGAAGTCCACAAGTCTTAAAGTTGCCAAGGTTGGAGACTCCTGTTCTAGGGCATGGTCTGCTAGCCTGAAATTTGCTGTCCAGATTTCCAAGCCCCAGGAATGAGATGGGTGGATGGTCTGTCCTTAAAATGTTAAGGAAAGACCAGCAATGGAAAACGATCAGTGGATTCCCCCAGCTGTGTTTCTCTTTGTCACAAGGCTGACACTGGGTACCTGGAATAAAAATAGCTGCAGCCCTTTACAATATACAGGTAGTCCTCGACTTATGATCACAATCAAGCCCAGCATTTCTGTTGCTAAGCAAGACATTTGTTAAGTGAATTTGGCCCCATTTTATGACCTTTGTTGCCAGAATTCTTAAATGTTAAAAACTGCAGCTGTTAAGTGAATCTGGCTTCTCCATAGACTTTGCTTGTCAGGTCATCCAGGGGGAATCACATGACCCTGGAGCCCTGCCACCGTCATAAATATGAGCCAGTTGCCAAGCATCCTAATTTTGATCACATGACCAGGGGGATGCTGTGACAGTTGTTAAGTGTGGAAAATGGTCATAAGTCACTTTTTTCAGTGCCACTGTAACTTTGAATGGTCACTAAGCAAACTGCCTTACCAATCAATCACATCTACTGGATTGGAACCATCTGCTCTACAGGAGAAAGCAAACCCACCCTAAGAAAATGCCACATAAATATTGGAACAGAGGCGAAGCTGCTGGAATTTCCCACTCAGAGCTTCTCTTGAGCCAGCACCAGCAAAGTCCATCATGGGACACAGCAGCTTCATTTTCCATTCACATGGAGGAAGACCAATTAGACTTTTACATACTCAAAACGTGGCAGAAGGCAATTATGTTCTTCATATGCATTCTTCCCTACAATCAGCTATTTTTATAAAGTAGAAATGACCAGGAAAAGAAACTAATTTTTTGCAAATTTCTCTTCCTCCCACATAGATGAAATTATAATCTCAAAGAAAGCAAGTTTATCTTGAGAGACCTCTGGTCATAGGGATGTGAATCTGTATTCCTTTTCTTCCAATTTTCCTTTCTTTTTTGTCTAAAATTAGTGGATCATTAAGTGATGGAGAAGGAGGAAAACAATACTGTAGATAATTTGATGGGGCAAGAATGGGATTACTTGATTTCTCTGAAGCACATTTTGCAAAACAAGAAACCAAACACGTTATACAGTGCTGTGCCAGGGAGAGAAGGAAACTTAATATAGGAAATTCATTCTATAAAAACTTCCACTAGCATGACAAGTTGTCATACAAGTTCCACTAGGATGATACTACCATAATGACAATACATACTGGCAATACACTAGTATAAAAATAGTGGAATATTAGTGTTCCACTGGTATGATGAGTTGTCAAACTCTGTGCGGGATCTTGAAGTCCTACCAGACCACCATTTAAATACAAGCCAGCAGTTTGCTGCAGCGGCCAAAAAAGCCAATACAGTCCTAGGCTGCATCAACAAAGGGATAGCATCAAGATCACATGAAGGCTAGTATCACTTTATCCTACATTAGTAAAACCATACCTGGAATACTGGCTCCAGTTTTTGGACACCACAATATAAAAAAGATGTTGCGACTCTAGATAAGAGTGCAGAGAACAGCAACAAAGATGATTGGAGGCTAAAACAGATGAAGAAGGGTGGCAGGAATTGGGTATGTCTCACCCAACAAAGAGAAGGACTAGGTGACATGATAGTAGTTTTCCAAAGCTAATACGATCCTTTGGGTTGTATAAACAGAGGCATAGAATCAAGACCACATGAAGTATTAGTGCCACTTTACAAAATCCTAATAAAACCATACCTGGACTACTGCAACCAATTTTGGTCACCATACTACAAAAAAGATGTTGAGACTTTGGAAAAAGTTCAGTCAGAGCAACTAAGATGATCAAAGACCTGGAGATTAAAACATATGAAGAATGGCTGCAGATTTTGGGTCTGGCTAGTCTAAAGAAAAGAAGAATTAGGGGTGACATGATAGCCGTATTCCAGTATTTGAGGGGCTGCCACAAAGAACAGGAGGTCAAATTATTCTCCAAAGCACCAGAGGGCAGAACAAGAAATAGTGGTTGGAAACTAATCAAAGCGAGAAACAATCTGGAATTAAGGAGAAACTTCCTAACAGTGAGGACAATTAACCAGTGGGACACCTTCCCTCCAGAAATCATAGGCACTCCAACACTGGAGGTTTTTAAGAAGAGACTGGACAGTCACTTGCTTGAGATGGTATTGGAGGTTCTCCTGCTTGAGTAGGGGGGTGGACTAGAAGACCTCCAAGGTCCCTTCCACCTCTATTCTCTTCTCTTCAATCAGAGGGGCTGTCAAGAGAAGAGGGAATCAACCTATTCTCCAATGCACTTGAGGGAAAATAACGGATGGAAGCTTATCAAAGAGAGATCCAACCCAGAATTAAGGAGAAATTTCCTGTCAGAACAATTTAATTAGCGGAACAGACGTTGTGGGAAGAGATTGAAGAGCCATTTCTCTGTCATCATATAGTATCTTCTGCTTGAGCAGGAAGTGGATTAGAAAACCTCCAAGGTCCATTCCAACTCTGACATTCTGTAATTCTGTAAACTTTAAAAATGGTTTTTATCTTTTCCAGAATTTTGTCCCATTCTACGAAATGAGATTTATTGCCAGTTGTTTATCCTGCCAGCCAGCCAACCTCTCTATTTTAGTCTCTAGCTTCTGGATGTAATTTATACATTTATTTAATATCCTGCCTTTATTATTTTTATAAACAAGGCGACGAACATATGTAATACTCCTTTTTCCTCTTATTTTCCCCACAGCAACAACTCTGTGTGGTGAGTTGGGCTGAGAGAAAGTGACCAGCCCAAAATCTCCCAGCTGGTTTTTGTGGCTAAGGCAGAACTAGAATTCATTGTTTCTGGTTCCTAGTCTGCTGCCTTAACCAATGGATCAAACTCTCTCTCCCTATCCCTCCCTGTCAGAAAGTAGAAGTTTCTAGTGTTGCTATGCAGTTTACAACTTTGTGCGTTTTGATGGGGTGATCAAATCCACCAATAATAGGGTGACACTGAGCACCCTATTCTGATACTCTAAGACATGCCCCTGAGTATATGAGGGGCTGTCAACTGTCATTTTCTCTGAGGAGATCCAAGATCTGACAGACTGAGGTCTATGACTGAGCAGATATAGCGAAAGATCTAAGAGAAGATCTACAACCTATAGAGAAAGAGACTTCCTACACCAGGTTAGCTATATCCAGAGAGAGGATATGAGAGAAAGGACTTTAAATCTCTCATAAAGACTTCTAGTTCCTTGAAGAACTATTTAAGAGGAACGAAAGAAGAAAAGACTCTGTAAATAATTAATAATACTATATTTATTAATTGTTCTGCTTTATAACAAATAAACCTGTTTATATTTAATACAACTTGGGCTCTTTAATTAAATGAATGACTTTGTGGAATAAAGGTTCAACGATCCAGGATTAACATAAATCAATCAAATAATTAACACTCCCTCTCATAATTGCTTGACATACAGAAAGAATTTAAAGCAAAAGGCATGTAGATAATCAAGGAAAGTGTTTTCTGTTAAACAAAAATGACATTTAACAAACAAAATTTCCCGTCCCCAGGAACAGTAGGGACTAAATTCACTTTCACCCTTTTCTTAACTTCCCCTTTAAAAAAAACCTTAGTGCCAATATGCAGAGTAAAATAAAGAAAAATAATAGTTGCAAGATATTACCTTTCTTTCCTTTAATGGCTGGCAAGGGATAGTCTCTCTTACTTGGATCTATACTCATATATCCATCTTCATCCATCTTTTAGTACTTTTGGGGATTTTTTTTCTGGTAGCAAGTTTTATAGTCTTCGCAAGAGGAAGTGATGGTTTTTTGAGGTTCTTCAAACAGCCAGTCTGACACAATTGTGTAACTGGTTTTACAAAGCCAGCCTCCAAGTCAGTAAATAATTTTTGCCCAAGTGGGATAGAAGACCAGCTTATTCCTTAGTTACAATCATCAGGAGTGAATTGGTGCTTGAAGTTGCCCATAGGATAGTTAGCTGAGAGGTGTTTTTAGCTGGATTCAGGCATGGAGGAAGCCATTTCTGCTCTTTACTTCTCAACCTGTTTCTGTAAGCTCAGTTGCAGGTGTTTACCATAACTCTTGAGGCAGAAGTCAGGTGTCTGGATTAGGAAAGTAGTCGGAAGGAGTTGTGGGTGGCACACCTCCTATGCAACAGAATGAATCATTCCAGGATATGGTGATGAGCCCCTAATGACTCACAACTACAATGTTGAAGAAGGTGCGTTAAAATAAAAAGTTTTACACAACTTTGGAGCCCCTTTGCAAATCAGTTTCTCCTTCCATTGGAAAGGAGTGTCAATATTTCATTGGGAACTAAATGTTTGGGTTTCACTTGTTTCTAGCTCTCCAAGTTACACACCAACTCTGAAGGCCAAGTTTTAAAGTAAGAGTGAAGAACAGAATGATTGATTTTAGAATGGAGGTGTTTATCCTGGTTCCACATAGTTACCTATGTCCCACCCATATAGTTAGTCCACTCCTGGGGGGATAGAAAGGAGGAGGAGGAGGGGAGGAGGAGGGGGAAGAAGAAGAAGAAGAAACGGAAATCATCAGCAATGATACAGTTTAGCAGTTGATCTCTCAAAGAGGACGTTATAGGGTGGCTCATGAACTAACATTCTAAGATCCATTTTATTATTTATGACCCCGTTTATTGTGCCTTTTGTAACAGAAGCCCAAAGTAACCTACTTATTGCTCCCTTCTCCTGTCACAACAATCCGTGAGGTAGTTTGGCCAGAGGGAGAATGAATGGTTTCAAAGTTCTCCAAGGAATTTCCATGATTGAGAGGGGACTTAGAACCTGGATTTCCCTGTTCCTCATCCAACATCTAGACAATACAATAGTTCTGTTTGGCTATCCTGCTCATGGAATTTGCCTAATCTGTTTTAAAGCCATCTGGGCTGATGGCCTTCTACTTATAACCAATGAATTCCCTACAGGAGTTATATGCAACATGAAAAATGTGTCTCCCCCCCTTTCATTCAGTATAGGAAACATATAATTAAACTCTGATTATGAGAGTCTGGGGACACTTTAACTGTATTTGGGTACCTACAAGAAGAACAGGAAAAAGGTCTATACCAGGAGTGTCAAACTCAAGGTCCACGGATCGGATTTGGCCTGCACGGTGTTTAAATCTGGTCTGTGGGGCCGGCCTGTAAATATCAAAGGACCAGCCCACGGTGCCTCTGCTGGTCAAAACAGGTTGGTCATTTTTGGCCAGAAGGCCGGGGAAACAGTGGGGCCTCTGCATGACCCATTTTTGGCCTGGAGAGTGCTGCAGGAAGCTGGGGAGGCCAAACATGGGCCATGCAGGGGCTTTATGGGGCCTTCGAATGGCCCATTTTCGGCCTGGAGAGTGCTGCAGGAGGCCAGGGCGGCTGAAGATGAGGTGCAGGGAGCCACGTGCCCCCAACCTCTGTTTTGGCTGGCTGGGTGCTGCAGGAGGCGTCTGTCCCATCTCCCCCACTCCCCCACCAATCCACTGAAGAAAACTACAATGCTGATCTGGCCCTCAAAGAAATCCAGTTTGACACTCCTGGTCTACACCAAAGAACTAAAGGCTTTTGCTGAGTATGGTGTAAATACATCTCACAGAACCAATGAGTGATTAATCTGTAGAATTGTGTCAGGAAGTTCCATATACAATGATAATAACTGCCTAACACACTTTGTCAAGTTAATTAAGGAAACAAAGGAGAATTCTTTGTCTTCTAATGGAGTCTACAACAATTTCCAGACTTACCTAATTTTGGGTTTCTCAGAGAAGACAAGATTCCAAATTATTAGAATCTGTCTCCAGATTCCAAATTATTAGAAAAGATCTCAGTTTCATCTATTCTTGTCCCACTGAAATGGCATGAGGTTTTGGACCTTATAGATCTCATTCATAATGGGTGAATTCCATATGGTCATGAGGTTCCTTCCAATTCACAGTAAACAACTTGATGAGTCATGCTAAGACAGAGTTTTACAATCATAATTTATTGCTCAAAACTCATGGTTGGTTTTCCACAACTTGCTAAAAATGAGACATGATTTTAGCCCTTTTCCTTTGATGTTCTGAATGTTAGATAATTGGACAGCGGGCTCAATTATTTCTTCTCTTTTGGCCAACAGATAATATTAAAAAGCACTGAAAGAGGAATTTAGCAAATGCTTTGCTGAGTCCCTAAATTCAGAGATTAGTGGAAGGAAGTAGATGCAGTAGATGGCCCTCAGAAAACAAAGTTGTCAGATTCCAATCAAACTCCCCATTTCATTCAGCACTCAGAAACAAAGTTCATCCAAGTTAGAATTTATTAGAGAAATCAGACTGGCACATTTGGGAAAACCCGAATCTGAGAGTTCTGGGTTTTCCCTTTGTAATTGAAAATCAAAACCACATCCCCATATTTTATTTAGAAGCTTCCATGCTGCCAGAAGGGAACATTGTGTGAAGACTTAAAGGGATCTAAGATGCTTCCATAGCAATCTGACTCATGGAAGTACATTGGTGTGGTCCTCTCTTAAAACATCCCCTTTCTTTTCAAAATATCCTTCTGATCCTAAGTTATCCTTTGCTGGTCTTTCCCAGAAATATCTATTTTCCCCTCTGTTTTAATCTCTGTGGATCTGTTGATTTTTGTTGTTTGAATGTTTGAAAAAATCTGGGATTTTTTTTCATCCCTAAAATATTTGTCTCCAGTTAGCTGGCCAGGGGTGGCATTGGGAGACATGAGGAAGGTGAGGTAGAAGGAGACCTTTGATTTAGAACAGGGGTGTCAAACTGACGTCACAGCAGCGTCATGTGACATATCGGGACTTTTTTCCCCTTTGTTAAACTGGGTGGGGGTGGGGCCAGCATGTGACGCATCTGGCCCAAGGGCCGTGAGTTTGACACCCCAGTGTCAACTCATACAATATTTCTGTGGTCTTTTAGAGTTGCCAACAAAAAGGGAGGGGGAAGCAGTGGGCAGTTTGCATTCCATAAATATTTTCAAAGACAATAACTAGGGGACTGAAGTTTCTGCCATGCTAAATTCTAACTGGAGAACATGATTGATGACTCTTGGCTATGGTTGTGTCCCATTGGAGAATATGAATTATGATACACCCAGGGGGTGGGGGGAAACCAGGGTCAAGTGTGACAATGAATTATGTGTCTCAAAGTCAGCTACATCCAGGCAGTGCCAGACATGTTAATTCCCAATAAATCGTTTTGGAGTTTGGATAGAGACTCATGATTTAAATGGGGTTAAGTGTTGGTACCCTGACACCCTGATTTAGAAGATAATGCAGTTGTCTTCTAAATCAAAAGGGGAAAGGAAGGCCAAAGGAAGTCAAAGACACCCATGACAATGGTGTGCATGGAGAAACACGAAGAGTGGAGGAGATCTGAAGGTAGTCTGAAAATCTTCAGTGTGATGAACTCTTTGCTCCACCATTTCATGGATGGAGGAGAAGCTGTCCATTCCACTTAGAGATCAAGAACCATGGGTGAATCTTCTCTCTAGCAAAATTTTCTTTTGGAAAAGTGAAGAGTTCAGCATTCGTGTCACCATCAAAGAATGCTATGAGGCCTTGTGAATAGTCCAGAGAAACTCGGATCCTTTTCAGAGGATGGCACAATGTCAAATTTGTTCTGGGATGGGTGAGCACATCATACCGTCCCCCATGTCCCTGAATTCCCCAATAGCCTCCACGAGAATCATAAAGAATCGGCGAGTTTCTGTTTGAAGATTCCCTAACAATTCCCACCGCCCACCACTCCCCTCCCTCCACCACCTCTACCTCCCAGCATATCTTCCCAGAGTTGAAGCTCTGATGGCTTATGACACAGGGCATAAGGTCGTATCTCAGAGGACTGGCATTCACTTGCTGTTTCATGTCTTTCCATCTCACGCTTTTCAAATCAGGAGATATGTAGAGCTGGGGATTAGCTGTATTTGGATCCAGAGTCAGATTTGCTGTGTGGAAGAAAGAAAAGTTGCTGGAGGAGAAGGAATTACCAACTTTCTCATGCCACCTGGTTTATTTAATTAATAAGAAATATTGTAACTGGTAGCCAAGTTATGCTGGAATTGTATCTTGTAAGAGTCCAAGAGGCTTGCTCACAAAACTGGTAGCTCTATCTTTCTCAAAAAAGAATAAAAAATAAAATAAAAGCCCTATTCCAATGATGGGGGAAAGAAGTCAGTTTCTTTAATCCCTGGGAAACCTGGAGACTAATACTCAAGAAAAGTAAGTTGGCTTAAGAAAAAAAATTCTTAGCTCCTTATTAGATGAAGGCTTTCCAACTGGGAGCCCTGGGAGCAAAGCAAATTTAGCCAAGAAATTATAGACAATTACATCAAAGAGTTTAATTTCAATATAATTTCAAATGATGGTTGTTCTTTGCTCCATAAACTAAAATGTATTTTATTTTCTACTCAACAGGCCACTCCCAAACCCCTACTATTTATGTCCCGGCCAGGGAGAGGCTGGCTAGTGTCTATGACTTTTTCCCCCTGAGAGCCGGCTTATTGCCTTCCTCTCCTCTCCTCTCCTCTCCTCTCCTCCTCTCCTCTCCTCTCTCTCTATGCATACATGCATCTAGGCTGGGCACCATCTGTTCCTCCTCCTCGCTCAGCTCACAGCCCAAAGACAGCTGCCTCTACACCTGGGGGAGGACAGAAGGCCCCAGCTCTGCCTCTGCCTCTCATTCTGCTTCCTCTTCAGAGCCTTTCAAAGGCTCCAAAGCTGGCCCAGGCTCCCCCTCAACCTCCTCCTTGTCCGATTCCTTTGTTAGCTCTGCTGGCAGTCAACGGGCCACAACAAATGGAGCCCAAATATATGTTGCTAAGTGAAATGTTTGTAAAGTGAGTTTGCCCCATTTATGACTTCTCTTGCCACCGTTGTTAAGTGAGTCATCACCTTTGTTAAGTTAGTTACATGGTTGTGAAATGAATCTGGGTTTCCCATTGATTCTGCTGGTCAGAAGGTCGCAAAAAAACTGATCACCTGACCAAGGACACTGCAACCATCCTAAACATAAGCCTCTTGCCAAGGGTCTGAATTTTGATCACACGACTGTGGGGATGCTGCAGCGGTCGTAAGTGTGAACATCGGGCATAAGTCATTTTTTTGTATCTTGGAACAGTTGCTAAATGAACTGTTGTGAGTTGAGGACTACCTGTAGCCTTCCCCACCAGAGGTTTTCAGCAAGATCTGAGCATCAGATGTTCCTTGCTCTATTTTGCAGTTCTGTGCCCATTTTGATAGGGAACCTCACCAGTGGTGGGATTCAATTTTTTTTACTACCGGTTCTGTGGGTGTGGCTTGGTGGGGGTGGCTTGGTGGGGGTGGCAGGGGAAGGTTACTGCAAAATCCCCATTCCCTCCCCACCCCACCAACCTGCTTTCCAGCTCCGTTCTCCTGTGCAGGGCAACAAAAGAAGACCCAGCTGATCAGCTGGGACTCGGGAGGCGGTGAACAGATGGGGGTGAGGCCAGTCAGAGGTGGGATTTGCCAGTTCTCCCAACTACTTAAAATTTCCACTACCCGTTCTCCAGAACTGGTCAGAACTGGCTGAATACCACCTCTGAACCTCACTGGGAGAAATAGCAGAATTTCAGTAAAAATAGTCTGTCCTTGTCAATGAAACAAAATATATTTCTTGAAATCATTTACAGGTAATCCTGGATTTACAACCATCTGTTTAGTGACCTGTCAAAGTTACAATAACGCTGGAAATGCGATTTATGACCAATCCTCCACTTATGACCGTTGTGGTATCTCCATGGTCGCATGATCAAAATTCAGCCACTTGGTAACTGGCATACATTTACGATGCTTGCTGTGTCCTGGGATCATGTGATCACCATTTATATAATCTTTACCGTCACCTTCAGGAAAGCAGAGTCAATGAAGGAAACTGGGTTGCCTTAATCACTGCAGGATTCGCCTAACAACTGCAGTGATTCACTTAATGACCATGGCAGAAAAGGTCATAAAATGAGGCACAGCTCACTTAACAACAGCCCTGCTTAGCGATGGAAATTCTGTTTCCAATTGCAGTTGTAAGTCGAGGACTACATGTACCAGCACAGGTAATCCTCCACTTATGAACAGTTCATTTAGTGATTGTTCAAAGTCACAACGGAACTGGAAAAAATTGACTTATGACAGTTTTTCACAGTTACGACCATTGCAGCATTCCCCATAATCATGTGATCAAAATTCAGATGCTTGGCAACTGGTTCCTATTTGTGACCATTGCTGTGTCCCAAGATCACATGATCCCCTTTTGTGATCTTCTGACAAGCAAAGTCAATGTGGAAGCCAGATTCTTCTTCTTTTTTTTTACAATACATTTTTTACTTTTTTTCTTGCTTCTACAAACATATCATTGTGTGAACAGTGTGGTTACAGGGTATTTTACATTTTAAAACAAACATGACAATAATTTCATATCAAAACTGTTAACTTAATTATTAATATTAAAACAAATTATGTATCCTGGTTATTCAAAATTCCAATATATTGTTTTTATATCAATCTCTATATTCTTAAGATCACTTCTTTTATTGCGAATATATATGACTAGTCGTATTTCTAATGTTTAACAAATTATTTAATTTTTATAACCATTCATAAATTTGTGTTAATTTATATTCCTTCTTGTTTATCCCCTTTTTAGTTCTTAGCTGTGCTACTAGCATGTTTAAAACAAAATCCCTTTCTAATCTCATTTTAGTACAAACAAAATAATATGCATCCTATTTACGTTTAGCAAATTATTCTAGCAATGATATAATCACGTTTAACTAATAGCCTATTAGAGAAGCCAGATTCATTTAACAACGGTGGCAAGAAAGTTCGTAAAATGGGGCAAAACTCACTTAACAAATGTCTCACTTAAGAGCAGAAATTTTGGGCTCCATTGTGGTCATAAGTCAAGGACTACCTGTTTATGAGCTTTTATGCTGCATCTCTTTGAAAGCAGAGATGGAAAGCGTCCCATTTTACTGTATGCTGGAAAAGGTAGGCCTTACCTGTTACACTGTCCTTAGCCGATCGGCAAGGAATACAATTCATGACGCAGCTGGGGATTGGCTTCAATGGAAGATTCGGAAGATCGACATTCTGTGAACCTTAAGAAATAAGTCAACTTTAGAGACTGGATGCCATCTGAGATCATTTATCCTGGATCACAAAATAAATACCTTTGTGATCATTTATCCTGGTTCACTAAACAAACACCTCAACTAAATACATTGGAATCTTGTAGGTTTTGTTGTTGTTTAAAGAGTTATTTTAAAAATAAAAGCCCTATGAATAAGAGCAAAACATCGCAAACTACATTTGTCTAGGATTGTTATTATTATGGTTAATCTTCAATTCGATTCACGGTCTAGGACTGGTGAAAACTAAACAGTTCAAGTCCTAACCAGGGACCAAAGAAGTATATAGCACAATTCTAAGCAAGGTGGGGTTTTTTTGTTGCAAAGTCAGGATATTCAGGTCTAATAAGTTCAAAATTTCCGTGTATCTAGGCAGCCCTTTGGGTATTGCTCCAAGGGCTCCTATTACTGTTGGTACAACCACTGATTTCTTCCTCCACAATCGCTCAATTTCAATTTGCAAATCACAATATTTTGTTATTTTTTTCTAGGTGATCTCTTCAATTCATTCATCGCCTGGTATTGTTGTTGTTGTTATTGATCATTGCACAGTCAGCCAGATGTTTAGACTGGGTTTGGCATTTTTGTCTACCTATCGAGTCCTTACCAAGGGCCTGGGAGTGACAGAACTGGATGTTTGACAGTATTACAGATATTGTTGCAGGATGGAAGCTGTTCCCATTACAGCTGCCTTTTGCAATAGACTAATTGCAAATTTGTCAATGCAATGATGTTCAAGTAGTGCTCCAGTTGTTTTGGGATTGTACCTATTATTATTGGTACCAGCCTTGCTTGCCTTTACCACAGTCATTCTATTTCTATTTGTACGTCTTTGTATTTTGTTATCTTCTCCAGTTCTTTCTCTTCTATTCTGCTGTCTCCAGGTACTGCCACATCCACTATCCACACTTTTTTGTCTTTCTTATCGACAATTGTTAAGTCAGTGGTGTTATGTGGCAGGTGCCTGTCTGTTTGAATTCTAAAGTCCCAGAGCAATTTTAGTTCTTCATTTTCTATGACTTTTTCTATTTTATGATCCCACCAGTTCTTGCTTATAGGCAAATGATATTTCTTGCAGATCCTCCAATGCACCATTGTTGCTACTTTGTCATGTCGCTGCTTGTAGTCATTCTGTGCAATCTTCTTGCAGCAGCTTACCAGGTGGTCCACTGGTTCTTCAGCTTCTTTGCATAGGTGGCACTTACTGTCTGTTGCTGTATGATTATATGTATAATTATAATTATAATTATAATTATTATACAGTAGCCAGGAGACCACAATGCTATTAAAGAGTAGTAATTTGGCTTGCCAAAGCATGAGCCCTGGCAAGGATTCGCTGGTGTGCTTCCCAAGGTGCACCACAGGAGGGCAAGCTGGCTTTGTACCAGAGAGAGAAAGACAAGTGGCTCTTCCTGCAATGTCACCCAAGGCTGCCTTGGGTGAGCACCACAACTGGGAAGGTTCAGAACCATCAGGAAACTGCCTGCACAGAGCACCAACACAGAACATGCTTTTGAACTATTAGGTGGACAGAAGCTGAAGCAAGTTCACTCTGCTATGGAGTGCTAGGGCTCAAACCACCAGTTTAAAAGGGAAAAACAGCCACTATCACACACTTCTCCCAGGAGAACGAAGCTGAAGACACCAGCCTGAAGATGACGGATGAGATTTCGTCGAAACGTTGCCAAGGTATTCTCAATCTTACAATCATATATATATATATGTAGGTCTTGGTGTATTCGGGTCTTGTCCCATGTAAGATTGAGAATACCTTGGCAACGTTTCGACGAAATCTCATCCGTCATCTTCAGGCTGGTGTCTTCAGCTTCGTTCTCCTGGGAGAAGTCTTCTCCCAGGAGAACGAAGCTGAAGACACCAGCCTGAAGATGACGGATGAGATTTCGTCGAAACGTTGCCAAGGTATTCTCAATCTTACACGGGACAAGACCCGAATACACCAAGACCTACATACCTTTACCCGCGAAAATCTACGAAAACACACACACACACACACACACATATATATATATATATATATATATATATATATATATATATGTAGGTCTTGGTGTATTCGGGTCTTGTCCCGTGTAAGATTGAGAATACCTTGGCAACGTTTCGACGAAATCTCATCCGTCATCTTCAGGCTGGTGTCTTCAGCTGTTCTCCTGGGAGAAGTGTGTGACCGTGGCTGTTTCTCCCTTTTAAACAAGAGTTGGATGTGTTGTTGCTTTTTGATTGGTTTGTGGAGTTGATGTATGCAGATTGGATGGCTTTTTCCTGAGACCTTGTGTGGCTGAGGTGCTGGCTGTGTGTCTCTCAGCCCTTTGTGTTGTAACGACCTGGGTAATGGGCTGTGTGATGACCTTCTGAGTTCTATTGTTGTGACGTCCTGGGTGTGGTGCTGTAATCTCCACACCCAGGACGTCACAACAATAGAACTCAGAAGGTCATCACACAGTCCATTACCCAGGTCGTTACAACACAAAGGGCTGAGAGACACACAGCCAGCACCTCAGCCACACAAGGTCTCAGGAAAAAGCCATCCAATCTGCATACATCAACTCCACAAACCAATCAAAAAGCAACAACACATCCAACTCTGGAGTTTAAAAGGGAAAACAGCCACGTCACACACTTCTCCCAGGAGAACGAAGCTGAAGACACCAGCCTGAAGATGACGGATGAGATTTCGTCGAAACGTTGCCAAGGTATTCTCAATCTTACACGGGACAAGACCCGAATACACCAAGACCTACATACCTTTACCCGTGAAAATCTACGTAAATATATATATATATATATATATATATATATATATATATATATCTTCACTCGGACTGATGGATTGCATATTGAGAGTCTATTCAGATCTATGCAGTTGGCATTTCAGCAAATGGGATGGGGAAAACATAAAGTGCTGTGATGTTCTCGCTATATTTTCTGATCATCCAGTATATCTTGTAACATACAGTGGGGTACATGCAGGTAGTCATCAACATATAACTGCAATTGAGCCCAAATTTTGGTGTTGGGTCAATGAGGTCATTAAATGGATCACCATATGACTGTGCCTGATTTCATGTTCTTTTGTGCGTGCACAAAATTGGCATGAAGCCAATAGACATTTTTTGCTGGAAACTGGAAGTAAATTCGAATTTCCAACCAATAACATCTTAAATGGTGGTCACCTGACCACAGGATCTTGCAAAAAGCCATGAAGGTGGGCCAGTTGCCAAGTGCCACAAATCCGATCACATGACTTGGGGGGAAGGGGCTGTCCAAACTTCAAAACTGGGTCATAAATAGCTCTGGGAAGGTCTGTTGTAACGATGAATGATCACCAACCAAGTAGTCATATGTCAAGGACTACCTGTACTGAGGGCAAATTGTGCTACTATGACAAATGTGACAATAAAAATATTACCTGAGTAGTAGAAATAATCTTAAAACCATCATTATGTCAGCATTCCAACTAACCAATTCCAAACCAATGAACTCCAAGACAAATATTTCCTCAAAGGTCCATTTTATTACAGTTGTCATATCGGCACATCTGGGAAAACCCGAATCTGAGAGTTCTGGGTTTTCCCTTTCCCCCCCAAAATTAAAGACCCATCCTCTGCATCCATCAGTCCATCACATGTCCCAATCATGTCTTCGTCCCAACTGGAGACATCCCTCCACTCACTCCCCTCCAGGTGCAAAGCAACATGTCCTTGACTCTCTGAGAAAGAATGTTGTTGTTTCTAATCTTCTACGCCACTATGAAATCCCCCCTCCCAAATTCCCAGGCACTGAATTTGGCGGCCTCGAAGCGTCCAAGAGAAAAATGGCTTCCAAGGCTGACACATTGTTTATCTGCATCATTCCTGTTTAGCAGATGAGTTGTACTTATAGCAATAGCACTTAGACTTATATACCATTTCACAGTGCTTTACAGTCCTCTCTAAGCAGTTTACAGAGTCAGCCTATTGCCCCTCAACAATATGGGTCCTCATTTTACCCACCTCGGAAGGATGGAAGGCTGAGCCAGTCAGGATCGAACTTACAGCAGTGAGCAGAGTCAGCCTGAAATACTGCATTTTAACCACTGTGCCACTACAGCTATAGGGTAGCAGGAGAAAACGAGGACAGATTGAAGGAACAAAGACGAACATTTCTTACTTGGAAGAATGAGAACAATCAAAAGCACAGCCAGGACCACATTTCCTACAGTCGCAATGCCAAACAAAACTTTCCACAGGAGAGGGTTCCTTGGAGAATCTGTGGGATTAGAAGGGAAATGTGAAATTCATCATCCGTTCCTTAATTTACATCAAGTATTGTAACTTAAACATCGATTCCCAATGGAAAGCCAAATAGGTGACTGAACACCCAGGCATAGGAAGACATATAAACGACCCCACAAAAAAAGGTGCCAGATTTTGAACTATTCCCTCAGCTATGGACAATCCTGAATAGGATTTACACCCCACATGGCGTCTGCCGGGACTCCCTGTATAAATGCGGTGCAGTATCCTCCCCTCAGTGTGACTGCGGGGTCCCACATCAAACTGTAGATCACATCGTGACCAGCTGTAGGCTGAGGCCGTATACCGGTCCAGTATCTTATTTTTTTAAAAAAATATAAACGATGCTGTGCTTCAATGGTTCGATGGCCTACACCAGGAGTCCCCAAACTTGGCAACTTGAAGACTTGTGGACTTCAACTCCCAGAATTCTGGGAATTGAAGCTCAGAAGTCTTCAAGTTACCAAGTTTGGAGACCTCTGGCTTAGATATTGGTATTTAAACTTTTGACGTTTCTTATGTGTGGAATTAAAATACAACATAGGCCTGAGCTCTTTCTATTAGGAATTAACATTAGGAAATATGATAAAGGAAATATGTACTTAATGATCCATGTAATTACGGCAGCAAGGTTGGTGTATGCACAGAATTGGAAAAATAAAGATATCCCAAATGAATCGGAAATATTGAGGAAAATTACAATATGCGCAGAAATGGATAAATTAACAAAAGAACTAAAAAATAAGGAGGATTTGGATTATTATAAAACATGGGATAAATTTTATGGTTGGCTAGAGACGAGGAAGATCTATGAGAATAAGGAATGACTATATGTATATTTAAAGTGTATAGATGGAAATTATGTAATATTATTACTGGATTCAGCGAAGTAAAGACACTGATTGTTGTTAGGAAAACTGTACCACATTCAACCTTTTTAATGTAAATTTCTTTGCATTTGTTTATTTGTTTAATAAAGAAAAACTTCGTTAAAAAATAAAAAAATCTTTTGACATTACTTCATCATCATCATCATCACCACCATTTTAGCCATTGTCTATCCATTGCAGGATGAAGGCCTCTTCCACATGTTTCCAACCAATATGGTCCTGAGCTTTCTTTTGTCAACTGGGTCCGCAATACTTGCTGATTTCATTGATCCGTCTTGTTTTAGGTCTCTTTCGTGGATGCTTTTTATCAAGTGGGAATCCATTTTGTGACTGCCTTGGTCCACCTGTCATCAGTCTGTCTTGCTATGTGACCAGACCATTTCCATTTCATTTCTTTTACTCTCTTGATGGCATTGTATACTTCCATGTGTTCTCTAGTCCATGTGCAAGTCTTTCTGTTTTGTCTTGTGATGCTGAGCATGTATCTTTCCATGCCTCTTTGTGCCACTCCTAGCTTTCGTATTGATTGTGAGGTTAGTATCCATGTTTCACCGGCATATGTTAGAGCAGGTAGCTCGCACTGATCAAAAGCTTTTCTCTTCAGGCATAGGGGGAGGCTGTTCTTGAAAATTATGCTTAGCTTGCCAAATGCCTGCCAATCACATTTAACCTGCCATTCAATTTCCTTTATTGTATCATCTTCCATTGAGGTGCATTAGCCAAAGTATGACATTTTGACATTTATATTTTATTATGTTTTACTAGTCCAGGTACAATGTTAATATATATTGCTAGTCCATGTATGATTATGCCATAAATAAATTAGGTATTGTAACATAAAAGTTCTTGAACAGGTTGAAATCCACCTGCATCCACAGGAATTTACTAAGTGACTATGGGCTGATCATACATCCTCTCTCAGCTCAGTCTACCTTAAAGGGATGTTTCAGTTGGTGGGGGGGAACTGGTGGGGGTGCTGTGTACACTGTTGTGTGCACCTGGAAGCATGAAGTGAGTAAGGTAACAACAATAACAAAACACTACCACCATTCATCTAGAGAAGCCTTTTTTAAAAAAAATTGCAACCAAGCTTCCCAACTCAGCATTAAATAACTTGCCTGTTTACACATATTTTGGAAAAGCTTTATGTGACATATGAGCTAGCGATAAGAGAGTGACAAAATTAGATCTCAGGGGCACAAAGAGTGACCTGTGATTCTTGACTTGGAATGCGGGAAGATAATTTTACAGAGCATAGAATGATTCCGGAGAGGGGGACGGTTTGCTTCCTTACTCATGGCCAGGACCTTACTGTCCTGAGTTCAGATTCTACAAAGTGGGGTATTATAGACAGATGCAGCTTCTCAAAGAAAATTAAAGGTCTGTGTGCTTTCAATCCTTCCTAGGAGAGATGTCTTCTAATCTAGGGTATGCAAATGGCACTGTTCATCTGCACGCATCTGTCCTTCAAGCAGTCTGCTAGCCTAAAATTTGCTGTCCAGATTTCCAAGCCCCAGGAATGAGACGGGTGGATGGGTCTGTCCTTAAATTGTTTAGGAAAGACCAGCAATGGAAGGCGATTAGTGGATTCCCCCAGCTGTGTTTCTCTTTGTCACAAGGCTGACACTGGGTACCTGAAATAAAAATAGCTGCAGCCCTTTACAATATACAGGTAGTCCTCGACTTATGATCACAATCAAGCCCAACATTTCTGTTGCTAAGCAAGACATTTGTTAAGTGAATTTGGCCCCATTTTATGACCTTTGTTGCTAGAATTCTTAAATGTTAAAAACTGCAGCTGTTAAGTGAATCTGGCTTCTCCATAGACTTTGCTTGTCAGGTCATCCAGGGGGAATCACATGACCCTGGAGCCCTGCCACCGTCATAAATATGAGCCAGTTGCCAAGCATCCTAATTTTGATCACATGACCAGGGGGATGCTGTGACAGTTGTTAAGTGTGGAAAATGGTCATAAGTCACTTTTTTTCAGTGCCACTGTAACTTTGAATGGTCACTAAGCAAACTGCCTTACCAATCAATCACATCTACTGGATTGGAACCATCTGCTCTACAGGAGAAAGCAAACCCACCCTAAGAAGATGCCACATAAATATTGGAACAGAGGCGAAGCTGCTGGAATTTCCCACTCAGAGCTTCTCTTGAGCCAGCACCAGCAAAGTCCATCATGGGACACAGCAGCTTCATTTTCCATTCACATAGAGGAAGACCAATTATTTATTTATTTATTTATTTATTCGACTTATATGCCGCCCCCTCTCCAAAAGGACTCGAGGCGGCTCACAACTAAAATACAACAATAAATTAATTAATTAAAAGAATATTAAACAAATTAAGCCGAATTAAAATTTAAAAACCCCTAGTTAAAATTAGACTTTTACATACTCAAAATGTGGCAGAAGGCAATTATGTTCTTCATATGCATTCTTCCCTACAATCAGCTATTTTTATAAAGTAGAAATGACCAGGAAAAGAAACTAATTTTTTGCAAATTTCTCTTCCTCCCACATAGATGAAATTATAATCTCAAAGAAAGCAGGTTTATCTTGAGAGACCTCTGGTCATAGGGATGTGAATCTGTATTCCTGTTCTTCTAATTTTCCTTTCTTTTTCGTCTAAAATTACTGGATCATTAAGTGATGGAGAAGGAGGAAAACAATACTGTAGATAATTTGATGGGGCAAGAATGGGATTACTTGATTTCTCTGAAGCACATTTTGCCAAACAAGAAACCAAACACGTTATACAGTGCTGTGCCAGGGAGAGAAGGAAACTTAATATAGGAAATTCATTCTATAAAAACTTCCACTAGCATGACAAGTTGTCATACGAGTTCCACTAGGATGATACTACCATAATGACAATACATACTGGCAATACACTAGTATAAAAATAGTGGAATATTAGTGTTCCACTGGTATGATGAGTTGTCAAACTCTGTGAGGGATCTTGAAGTCCTACCAGACCACCATTTAAATACAAGCCAGCAGTTTGCTGCAGCGGCCAAAAAAGCCAATACAGTCCTAGGCTGCATCAACAAAGGGATAGCATCAAGATCACATGAAGGCTAATATCACTTTATCCTACATTAGTAAAACCATACCTGGAATACTGGCTCCAGTTTTTGGACACCAAAATATAAAAACGATGTTGCGACTCTAGATAAGAGTGCAGAGACGAGCAACAAAGATGATTGGAGGCTAAAACAGATGAAGAAGAGTGGCAGGAAGTGGGTATGTCTCATCCAACAAAGAGAAAGACTAGGTGACATGATAGTAGTTTTCCAAAGCTAATTCGATCCTTTGGGTTGTATAAACAGAGGCATAGAATCAAGATCACATGAAGTATTAGTGCCACTTTACAAAATCCTAATAAAACCATACCTGGACTACTGCAACCAATTTTGGTCACCATACTACAAAAAAGATGTTGAGACTTTGGAAAAAGTTCAGTGAGAGCAACTAAGATGGTCAAAGACCTGGAGATTAAAACATATGAAGAACGGCTGCAGGTTTTGGGTCTGGCTAGTCTAAAGAAAAGAAGAATTAGGGGTGACATGATAGCCGTATTCCAGTATTTGAGGGGCTGCCACAAAGAACAGGAGGTCAAATTATTCTCCAAAGCACCAGAGGGCAGAACAAGAAATAGTGGTTGGAAACTAATCAAAGAGAGAAACAATCTGGAATTAAGGAGAAACTTCCTAACAGTGAGGACAATTAACCAGTGGAACACCTTGCCTCCAGAAATCATAGGCACTCCAACACTGGAGGTTTTTAAGAAGAGACTGGACAGTCACTTGTTTGAGATTGGATAGGAGGTTCTCCTGCTTGAGAAGGGGGGGCTGGACTAGAAGACCTCCAAGGTCCCTTCCAGCTCTATTCTCTTCTCTTCAATCGGAGGGGCTGTCAAGAGAAGAGGGAATCAACCTATTCTCCAATGCACTTGAGGGAAAATAACGGATGGAAGCTTATCAAAGAGAGATCCAACCCAGAATTAAGGAGAAATTTCCTGTCAGAACAATTTAATTAGCGGAACAGACGTTGTGGGAAGAGATTGAACAGCCATTTCTCTGTCATCATATAGTATCTTCTGCTTGAGCAGGAAGTGGGTTAGAAAACCTCCAAGGTCCATTCCAACTCTGACATTCTGTAATTCTGTAAACTTTAAAAATGGTTTTTATCTTTTCCAGAATTTTGTCCCATTCTACGAAATGAGATTTATTGCCAGTTGTTTATCCTGCCAGCCAGCCAGCCAACCTCTCTATTTTAGTCTCTAGCTTCTGGATGCAATTTATATATTTATTTAATATCCTGCCTTTATTATTTTTATAAACAACTTAAGGCGACGAACATATCTCATACTCCTTCTTCCTCCTATTTTCCCCACAACAACAACTCTGTGTGGTGAGTTGGGCTGAGAGAAAGTGACCAGCCCAAAATCTCCCAGCTGGTTTTTATGGCTAAGGCAGAACTAGAATTCATTGTTTCTGGTTCCTAATCTGCTGCCTTAACCACTAGACCAAACTTTCTCTCCCTCTCTCTCATAATTGCTTGATATACAGAAATAATTTAAAGCAAAAGACATGTAGATAATCAAGGAAAGTGTTCTCTGTTAAACAAAAATGACATTTAACAAACGAAATTTCCCGTCCCCAGGAACAATAGGGACTAAATTCACTTTCACCCTTTTCTTAACTTCCCCTTTAAAAAAAACCTTAGTGCCAATATGCAGAGTAAAATAAAGAAAAATAATAGCTGCAAGATATTACCTTTCTTTCCTTTAATGGCTGGCAAGGGATGGTCTCTCTTACTTGGATCTATACTCATATATCCATCTTCATCCATCTTTAGAATTTTTGGGTTTTTTTTTCTGGTAGCAAGTTTATAGTCTTCGCAAGAGGAAGTGATGGTTCTTTGAGGTTCTTCAAACAGCCAGTCTGATAGAATTGTGTAACTGGTTTTACAAAGCCAGCCTCCAAGTGAGTAAATAATTTTTGCCCAAGTGGGATAGAAGACCAGCTTATTCCTTAGTTACAATCATCAGGAGTGAATTGGTGCTTGAAGTTGCCCATAGGATAGTTAGCTGAGAGGTGTTTTTAGCCAGTTTCAGACATGGAGGTAGCCATTTCTGCTCTTTACCTGTTTCTGTAAGCTCAGTTGCAAGTGCTTACCATAACTCTTGAGGAAGAAGTCAGGTATCTGGATTGGGAAAGTAGTCAGAAGGAGTTGTGGGTGGCACACCTCCTATGCAACAGAATGAATCATTCCAGGATATGGTGATGAACCCCTAATGACTCACAACTACATTGTTGAAGAAGGTGCATTAAAATAAAAAGTTTTACACAACTTTGGAGCCCCTTTGCAGGCAATCAGTTTCTCCTTCCATTGGAAAGGAGTGTCAATATTTCATTGGGAACTAAATGTTTGGGTTTCACTTGTTTCTATCTTTCCAAGTCCAAATTGCACACCAACTCTGAAAGCCAAATTGTAAAGAAAGAGTGAAGAACAGAATGATTGATTTTAGAATGGAGGTGTTTATCCTGGTTCCACATAGTTACCTATGTCCCACCCATATTGTTAGTCCACTCCAGGGGGGGAAGAAAGGAGGAGGAGGAGGAGGAGGAGGAGGAGGAAGATGGAAGAAGAAGAAGAAGAAGAAGGAGAAGAAGAAGAAGAAGAAGAGGAGGAGGAGGAGGAGGAGGAGGAGGAGGAGGAGGAGGAGGAGGAGGAGGAGGAGGAAGAAACAGAAATCACCAGCAATGATATAGCAGTTGATCTCCCAAAGAGGCCATTAGGGGGTGGCTCATGAACTAACATTCCAAGGTCCATTTTATTATTTATGTCACCGTTATTGTGCCTTTTGTAACAGAAGCCCAAAGTGACCTACTTATTGCTCCCTTCTCCTGTGAGGTAGTTCGGCCGGAGGGAGAACGAATGGTTTCAAAGTTCTCCAATGAACTTCCATGATTGAGAGGGGACTTAGAACCTGGATTTCCCTGTTCCTCGTCCAACATCTAGACAATACAATAGTTCTGTTTGGCTGTCCTGCTCATGGAATTTGCCTAATCTGTTTTAAAGCCATCTGGGCTGATGGCCTTCTACTTATAACCAATGAATTCCCTACAGGAGTTATACACAACATGGAAAATGTGTCTCCCCCCTTTCATTCAGTATAGGAAACATATAATTAAACTCTGATTATGAGAGTCTGGGGACACTTTAACTGTGTTTGGGTACCTACAAGAAGAACTGGAAAAAGGTCTATAACTGGAGTGTCAAACTCAAGGCCCGTAGATCAGATTTGGCCTGCAGGGTGTTTAAATCTGGTCTGTGGGGCCGGCCTGTAAATATCAAAGGACCAGCCCGCGGTGCCTCTGCTAATCAAAACAGGTTGGTCATTTTTTGCCAGGAGACCGAGGAGGCCGAAAACAGGCCATGCAGGGGCCTCGTGGGTAAGGTGACCAGATTTTAACATTGGTAAAGCGGGACACCATTGACCGGGGGGGGGTCTCTTGATTAAAAATTTGCATGTAAAAATTTGCATTAATTTGCATTAATTTGCATTAATTATAAAATTAACAAAAATAATATAAAACTCATATCCTCATAGCCACATGGTTTTAATGGCTCAATGATTAAAATATTAGTTTATTTTAAAAATGATTTTACAATACAAGGCAGCAGGGCCAGGTTTTAGTGATCCAGCAAGTGATTGACTCGCTCTGAGCTGGGCAGCAGCGCAGACCCTGAACTCGCTGAGCCCCCAACCCAGGCCCGAGGCTCCGGCGGGGGCCTGTGGCAGGGTGCCCACTTTTCCCCGGTGGCTGAGCATGGTGAATTTCCCGGGAGAGGCTGCCCGAACTCGGCGGCGCTGCCTAGGGCTAGGTGCGCTTCCGTTCCATCTTTCCTGCCACGGCCGTGCCCTCTGTGCACCGCCGCCCATGGGCGGAGCCACCCCGCCACTTCCCCTCCATCTTCCTGCCTTCACCCTCCGATGGCCTGCGCTGCGCTGTGCTCCCTCCGCTCCGCGCCTGCCAGAGAACCACCACTGCCCTGCGCCCATTGCTGCTCCAGAGGAATGCAACAGGATGGGCGTAGCACTATCTAAGTCCTCTTCCCATGAGCCCCCTCGCGCCAAGCAGCTTTCCAAGAAACGCCGTCCCTCCCTAATGCTTTTACCAGCCCAAGTGCAGGCGCGGGGGTGAAAAAGTGGTCATGTGTTCCGAATTCTGCGCCTGAAAGAAGGCCCGGGGAAAACTTTTGGAATCCTGGGGATTCCATTACTTGGACTGTAGTCTTTTTAATAGATGAGACCACGGACTGATAAAGTTTGAAAGAGCTGCTTTCACCTTAAGTAAAGCGAAGTAAGTACCTGATAATCTTCTGCTTAAAATCAGGACTTTTTTAAAACGTCATGGGACGCGGGGCAAATGATTAAAACTCGGGACTGTCCCGCCAAAAGCGGGATGTCTGGTCACCTTATGCGTGGGACCTCCGCATGACCCATTTTTGGCCTGGAGAGTGCTGCAGGAAGCTGGGGAGGCTGAAAACGGGCCATTCAGGGGTTTTATGGGACCTTTGTATGGCCCATTTTCGGCCTGGAGAGTGCTGCAGGAGGCCAGGGCGGCTGAAAATGAGATGCAGGGAGCCACGTGGGCCCTCAACCTCTGTTTTGGCTGGCATAGTGCTACAGAAGGTGTCTGTCCCATCTCCCTGCCCCCGCTCCCTCCACCCAATCCACTGAGGAGAACTACAATGCTGATCTGGCCCTCAAAGAAATCCAGTTTGACACTCCTGGTCTACACCAAAGAACTAAAGGCTTTTGCTGAGTGTGGTGTAAATACACCTCACAGAACCAGTGAATGATTAATCTGTAGAATTGTGTCAGTAAGTTCCATATACGATGATAATAACTGCCTAACACACTCTCTCAAGTTAATTAAGGAAACAAAGGAGAATTCTTTGTCTTCTAATGGACTCTGCAACAATTTCCAGACTTACCTAATTTCGGGTTTCTCAGAGAAGACAAGAAAAAGTGATTTTTGTCTCCAGATTCCAAATTATTAGAAAAGATCTCAGTTTCATCTATTCTTGTCCCACTGAAATGGCATGAGGTTTTGGACCTTATAGATCTCATTCATAATGGGTGAATTCCATATGGTCATGAGGTTCCTTCCAATTCACAGTAAACAACTTGATGAGTCATGCTAAGACAGAGTTTTACAATCTTAATTTATTGCTCAAAACTCATGGCTGGTTTTCCACAACTTGCTAAAAATGAGACATGATTTTAGCCCTTTTCCTTTGATGTTCTGAATGTTAGATAATTGGACAGCGGGCTCAATTATTTCTTCTCTTTTGGCCAAGGGATAATATTAAAAAGCACTGAAAGAGGAATTTAGCAAATGCTTTGCTGAGTCCCTAAATTCAGAGATTAGTGGAAGAAAGTAGATGCAGTAGATGGCCCTCAGAAAACAAAGTTGTCAGATTCCAATCAAACTCCCCATTTCATTCAGCACTCAGAAACAAAGTTCATCCAAGTTAGAATTTATTAGAGAAATCAGACTGGCACATTTGGGAAAACCCGAATCTGAGAGTTCTGGGTTTTCCCTTTGTAATTGAAAATCAAAACCACATCCCCATATTTTATTTAGAAGCTTCCACGCTGCCAGAAGGGAACATTGTGTGAAGACTTAAAGGGATCTAAGATGCTTCCATAGCAATCTGACTCATGGAAGTACATTGGTGTGGTCCTCTCGTAAAACATCCTCTTTCTTTTCAAAATATCCTTCTGATCCTAGAGTTATCTTTGCCGGTCTTTCCCAGAAATATCCATTTTTCCCCCTGTGTTTTAATCTCTGTGGATGTGTTGATTTTTGTTATTTGAATGTTTGAAAAAATCTGGGATTTTTTTCATCCCTAAAATATTTGTCTCTGGTTAGCTGCTAGGGGTGGCATTGGGATACATGAGGATGGTGATGTATGGAGTGCATGTATGACAATGGTGTGCATGGAGAAACACAAAGAGTGGAGGAGATGTGAAGGTAGTCTGAAAATCTTCAGTATGTTGACCTCTTTGCTCCACCATTTCATGGATGGAGGAGAAGCTGTCCATTCCACTTATAGATCAAGAACCAAGCATGAATCTTCTCTCCAGCAAAATTTGCTTTAGGAAAAGTGAAGAGTTCAGCATTCGTGTCACCATCAAAGAATGCTATGAAGCCTTGTGAATAGTCCAGAGAAACTCGGATCCTTCTCGGCGAATGACTCAATGTCAAATTCGTCCTGGGATGAGTGATAGCTTGGTGCTGCCCGTCAATTCGCTGCACTCCCCAGTAACCTCCGCTTGGTTGAAGGACAATGGGCCCATTCCGGTTTGCAGACTCCCTAACAATTCCCACCCCCCACCACTCCCCTTCCTCCACCACCTCTACCTCCCAGCAAAGCTTCCCAGAGTTGAAGCTCTGGTGGCTTAGGACACTGGCCATAACATCGTATCTCAGAGCACTGGCGTTCACTTGTTGTTTCATGGCTTTCCATCTCACACTTTTCAAATCTGGAGATACGTACAGCTGGGGGTGAGCTGTGCTTGGATCCAGAGTCAGGTTTGCTGTTTGAAAGAAAGAAAACAGTTTTGGGGAGAAGTGATTACCATCTTTTGTGTGCCATCTAGTTTTTCTTATGTCATGAATAAAAAAAACATTTTGTCTGACTGGGCCAAGGGGTAAGGCTTTCTGCCCCCAAAACCTTGGAAGAACTGGAAGTAATAAGATAAAGCTGGCTGGAGAAAATAGCAATTGCATCAAGGAATTGCTGTATGTATGCTTTTCAGGATAGCTTTTGTTATATACAGTAAGCCTTCTGTTTTACAGACACCCTGTCAGCTGACTCTGGATGCAATAGAAAAAAAACTAGACTTCATATTTTATAGAAATGTTACCTGGCTGATGCAAAATTAGTAAGTTAAAATAAATTACAAAATCACCCTACATATTTAGGCTACACAGTTTACATAATTTACATAACATTTGCCTATATTGTACACAAAATGGCTCTTGTGTAAAATTTCCATAAATTCTGATCTAACAGAAGTTTGGTTTTAACAGATATCCTTTTCCTTCCGTTTCTCTGTAAAAGTGAGGTTTGATTAAAACTTTGATTTTATTCCTATGTTCCTGTCCTCTAATTCTTTCTTGTTCAAATTAATGATTGCTAGTTTTGGCACGTTGAGCTCCGCGCAATGTAAGCTTGTCTTTTCACATGCTCTCTTCGTTGCCTCCACAGGTAGTTCTCAACTTACAATCATTTGTTTAGTGACGGCACTGAAAAAATGATTTGTGACTGGTTCTCACACCTGTGACCCAGAGGTGGTATTCAGCAGGTTCTGACCAGTTCTGGAGAACCAGTAGTGGAAATTTTGAGTAGTCTGGAGAACCGGCAAATACCACCTCTCACTGGAGATTTTACAGTATCGTTCCCATGCCACTCCCACCAAGCCATGCCCACAGAACCAGTAGTAAAAAATTTTGAATCCCACCACTGCTGTGACCGATGCCGCATCCACACAGTCATGTGATCAGAATTTGGGTACTTGGCAACTGGGATGTATTATGGTTGCAGCATCTTGGGGTCCTGAAGTTGTCATCTACAACCTTCCTGGGGAGCTTCTGACAAGCAAAGTAAATTCCAGATTCCAGGTTTGCTTAACAATCACACGATTCACTTAACTGCTTAACGACTATGGCAAAAAAAGGTCATAAAATGGGACATGAGTACTATAATAACCGCCAGCGGAAATTTTGGGCTCAGTCCAGGCTGTAAATTGAGGACTAACCTGTATTAAAGTTTAAAAGGGACTTTTTACCATCTATGATGGACATGTGATAAAGCAAAAAGAAAAAGGACTATGATTTATATTTTAATACAGAAAATCCTGAAAATGGAGTTAAAAATGAAACCAGAATTTTTCCTCTTGGGTCTAATGGAAAAATAACTGGAGGAAAAAAAAGGAATTTTGTTACTATATATGTTGATGGCAGCAAGACTATTGAAATACGCAAAAATGGAAGGACACTTCGATTCCTACTATGGAAGAATAGTTGCAGAGGTTGATGGAGTTGGCTGAAATGGCAAAACTCACTACCTCGATTAAAGAAAAGAACATAAGTACTTTTCATTCATAAGTACCCTTCCCCTTCATTGTCCTCTTATTTACTTTTGTGTTTTATAATACTTTATAACATAATAAAATGTAAACGGACAAGAAAGACTAGGCAGGAAAGCAAAACTCACACTCCTATTGAATTCCTGTTATCGTTGTCCTTAGTTTCTGTTGCAGCTGAATGGCCAAATTCTTCAGCAATGCATACTGTCAGTGGAAAGCATAATAACTGCAAAAGGGACTGGTATTCCTTGTGTAGTTGCTATCTTCCTTCCCCCAAAAGGTCTTCAGCATTGAGCAACATCAGATGACCTGGCTTCATTTGACAGCCCTTTTTGCTAGGAAGCCAAAATGACCACCGTGGAGCTTCAAAGGACACTGGTGTCATCCTGTCCCTGGAGCAAAGTCTACTTCTGAAAACCCCTCATCAGTGTGTGAGCTTTTCCACCATGTCTTTTATGTCTTTGAAACCACAAAGAGGAACAAAGATGTTGCTCAATGCTAGAGCAGTTGGACTTTACCTGTTATTCTGTTTGTAGCAGATCGACAAGGAATACAGTTTAGCATGCAACTCCGGATCTGGTAAGGTGCAGGTTTTGAAACAGCATGAACCTGGAAATCTTAAAAAAAATAATAATTAGAATTTAATGCTGTCCAACAAACTCATCTGTTTTATATTTGTTCACAAGCGGCTCAGGGAAGTAGGAAGTAGACCAGTGATGGCGAACCTTTTCAGCAGCGAGTGCCCAAACTGGAACACATGTGCTGTTAGATTTGCATGAAGAGGCAGACACAGAGTGCTTCAGCTCTTAAGTTTATTTGTGACTTCAACTCAGAACGGACCTGACTGGCTTTGCTGCGGCTGCTACTTATAGCCGGCAGCTGCAGCTGACAGCCAATCAGAGTGCAGGGTTTTCCCGCACTTTTTAAACCAATCATCTCCAACACTTTACAAGAACAATTCAAACTAAACCAATGATTTCAAACATTGCATACATAACGTGTATGCACACGTTATGTATGCAATGTGCGGATGCTGGAGCACCACGTGCATGCCTGTTTTTTGGGCGTTTTCAGGCCGTTCTTTGGGCTGTTTTCGGGCCATTTTCAAGCCATTTTCAGGCCATTTTGGGGCTGATTTGGAGGTGTTTTTCAGGGTGTTTTCTGGGTTGTTTTTGGCCCAGAAATAGCCCAGAAAATGGGCTGAAAATGGCCCCAAAATGGCCCTGAAAAAGGCCTGAAAAATGGCCTGGGAAATGGCCTGAAAAAAAAACTGGCCTGTTTTTTGTGCCGTTTTCCGGCGCTCTAGCACCCACAAAGACCAACTGGCTGGCATGCCGGAAACCAGAAGAGCAGCTGGCGATGGTATGCGTGCCCACAGAATGGGCTCTGTGTGCCACCTCTGGCACACATGCCATAGGTTCGCCATCACAGCCTTAGACTTTTGGTATTCTGAGTTATTTTAAGAAACAAAATTCCTAAGGGATAAGAGTACCAAGAAGTAGCTTTGTCTCAGATTCAGGCATTTCAAAGGATTTCCTCACCAATAAGCCCAATTCACAAATTCAAGTTATTAATTGCTTGGTCATACATGCCATGGTCATCTTCTGTTTGGACTACTGCAATGTGCTCTACATGGGGCTACCCGTGAAAAGTATCCAGAAACTTCAGCTGGTACAGACTGCGGCCTTGCAGGCAAACTTGGGCACCCAAAGAACAGGGCATATAACACCTTTCCTGCACAAGCTGCATTGGGTGCCAGTTTGCTTCCTGGTCCAATTCGAAGTGTTGGATATGACCTTTAAAGCCCTATATGGCAGGGGACCAGGCTACCTATGGTATCATCTTTGTCCTATTACTTCAGCCTGTCTCACTCAATGAAGGCAGAGAAGGCATGTTGTAGACCCCATCAAACAATTCTGACTGGTGGGATCCAGGAAGAGAGACTTCTCTGCTGTTGTCCCCACCCTTTGGAACATCCTAAAGAGCTGTGGTGGCGCAGTGGTTAGAATGCAGGCTACTTCTGCTGACTGCCGACCCCCTGAAATTTGGTGGTTCGAATCTCAGCAGACTCAAGGTTGACTCAGCCTTCCATCCGTCCAAGGTGGGTAAAATGAGGGCTCAAATTGTTGGGGGCCATAGGCTGACTCTGTAAACTGTTTAGAGAGGGTTGTAAAGCACTGTGAAGCGATATATAAGTCTCAGTGCTATTGCTATCCTCCTACGGAGGTGAGGTGGACCCCCACTGTCCTGGCCTCTCGGAAAGGTGTAAAACATGGCTCTGCAGTCTTGCTTGGAGTACACAGTGGAGCACACAGCCATAGGGCTGGTTAGCACCCTGAAAACTCTTCCCTTCCCTTTTGAATAACTTTTAACACTGAATTTTTACTTATCCTTGCTTCTTTTAAACATTTTATATACCGTTTTTATGTTTTAATATTTTATTTGTGTGGTGCCCAGAGTGTCTCTGAGAGGGAGATGGGCAGTTTCTGAATTTAATAATTAAATGAATAAATGAAATATTTTGGGTGTCAATATGGTTCTGTGTATTTCTATAGCTACGCAATACAGCACGAAAAAGCATGACAAGCCAGGAGAAGAATGCAGAACTTGTCTTACCCCCATGCACAAGAAGAATCAAAACCACAGCCAGAGCTACATTTCCCGCCACCGAAATGCCAAGGATAATCTTGCAGCAGAGATTAAAGGAACAACCTGTGGATATTAATCATAGAGTTAGCCTTCCATCCCTCCACCAGCTTCCATAACTGTGTTGTGGGTTATTAAACTTTTAGGCCCAGGTTTACCCTCAGCCATGGAACTCATAGTTTGAAGGACAGGCTCACTCTTTCAGCCCAACCTTCCTCACAGGGACATTAGATAGGGAAGTAAAGCAGATGCCACATGTGTCCATAGGATCTTGCTGTCTTGAACAAAATTGCACTACATTCTGCTCCTCTTGTTTTATTGTGTGGTATAACAACAGATTTACAGAAGGGGGTCCATCAAGCTTCTGAATTGCTTTTCTTAATTCATCTATCGTTATTTCTTTATTTAGCATCTCTCTTTCTTCATCAGTGAGTTTCTGTATATTTCCTTCCCCTAAATATTGTTTTATTTTAGACACTTCTACATTTTCTTGTTTATATAATTCCTCAAAGTAATTTCTTGCAATTTCTTTCTTTTTTTCCAAGTCAGCCTCAAGATCCACATTTTCATTCTCTAAGCATTGTATCGTTCTTTTCTGTTCCTCTTTTCTCAATTTATATGCTAACCACCTCCCCGGTTTGTTTGCATGTTCAAAGTAGTTTTGTTTTGTATATTGTAGCTTTCTAAGGAGTTCCTCTTGTTCAAGTATATTAAGTTCATGTTTTTTTTGTATTAGTGCATCTCTAATTTGCTCATTGTCTAGATTTCTTTTTGTTTGTTCTCTAATTTTCCAATTTCTTTTATTAGTTCATCTTGTTTCTTCCATCTTTCCTTATTTCTATTTGATAAATATGCAATTGATATTCCCCTAATATAGGCTTTTATCGTATCCCACATGTTCTGTAAAGATGTATCCCTTTTTATTAGAATTATAGAAGTTTATTAATTCCTCTCTAATTTTTTGCAAATATTTTTCTTCTTTCAAAATCTGAGAGTTTAATGACCATCTTCGCCCTTTCCTTCCCCCTTCTTTCCAAATTAAAGACATTGGATTGTGGTCAGCCCAAATATTTGTTAGGATTTTTGTGTCCGAAATTTCTTTATTTAATTCACTATTTATCCAAATCATATCTATTCTAGACCAGGATTTGTGTGGGCTGGAGTGGAAAGTATACTGTGTAATTTCTGGGTTTCTTTTTCTCCATACATCTTCCAATCCTAATTCCTCTGACATTTCAAAGAATATTTTTGGTAAAGTATTTCGTTTTTGATATTGTTTGAGTTCCGATTTGTAATCTTGCCTATTATCAGTTATTGCATTGTAGTCCCCCATCAGACAAATCCTCGGGTTGCCATTCTCTATCAGTTTTTCATATAAATTTTTATAAAATTCTTTTTGATTTTTATTTGGCGCATAAATTCCTACGGCTAAGGTCTTCCTGTTATGTATCTCTATTTCCACCATTAATATTCTTCCATCTGTATCATTATATATCAATTTTTGTTAAGGTCCTCTTTTATATATAGTACCACTCTCTTTTTTTTTCCACTGCTAAAGCCTGAATGCTTTCCCAGTTTTCTATTCTCTAAATATTTTTTATCCTGCTCTTTTATGTGGACTTCTTGAAGACATATTATATCCCACTTTTGTCTTTCCAATCTATCAAATATTTTTTCCTTTTGTTTGGACTATTTAGTCCATTGATATTCATTGATATTAATTTTATTCCCCTTCCCATTTGGTCGCTTCTTTTCTAGCTTTATTATGTTTTACCTGCTGTTTGACCTGGTCTTCACTCCTCTCTTTCCTCCTTGCTTCTTCACAAACCATTAGTTCTCTGTCCCCCTCCCTCCCCTCTTTTCTCTCTTCTCCTCTCATATGAACTCGTAGATCTTCACGACTTGCGTTTCTCGACTCTTCTCTACTACTCAATTCCTCCTCTAATCCTCCTGTTTGCTCATAGAATCTTTGGGCCTTAGCTAGGTTGTCAATTTTGGTTCTTTTGCCTTCCCATGTTACTAAGATTCCTTCTGGATCGTTCCACCTAAATAGAATGTTTTTTTTTTGTTTAAATGGTTTGTGAGGAATCTGTATTCCTTTCTTTGTTCTCTCACTCTTCTTGGAATTTGCTTCAGTACTATAACTTGCCTACCATTATGATTTATTATCTCTTCCCTAGTCAATCTATAAATTATTTCTCTGACTCTTTTTCTCGCAAATCTGACATGAACCTCCCGTGGGAGTCCATGTCTTCTAGCGTAACTTGTGTAGACTCTATATGCCTCATCAATCTCTAGTATCATCTGGTCGCTTTCTTTTTGCAAAATAGTTGCCAGCATTTCTGCCACTACGAGGGTCAGGTTTTCCCCTCTTTCCTCCTGTATATTCTGAAACCTTAGATAGTATGAGGCTCTATCCATTTCTAGATAGGTCAGGGCCTCGTTCATTTCCTTGTATTGGTCTTTAATTTTTTGTTCCATGGCTTCCACCTTTTTCCCTGTTTGGTCTGTTTGTTTAGTGATTGTTATGATTTTCTCCTCATTTGTCCTTGTCGTCTCCTGCAACTGTCCTATTTTCCCCTCTAAGGTTTTTAGTTCGTTCTTCATCTCTCCCAATTCACTTTTTAATTCTGATCTCATCTCTTCTCTTTCTTTCTTGCTTTCTACATGGTTATTTATCATTGTTTCTTGCATTGTTAGCATCATGTTTTGTAATGTCTGTAGTGTATTTTGTATCGTTTGGGAGGAAGTTTGTGTATTGGACTTCTCGGGGGCCAACATCCCTTCTATTGTTTTTTGGGAGGAGGTCACTGTGGGGGTAGATGGGGTTGCGATTGTCACTCCCTTTTTTCCTGTTTTAGTAATGGTGGTGGTTGCTGTTGACATTTCTTTTATTATCTTTTGCTGTTCTTTAAGAATTCTGTTTATATTTCCCCACGTCTTATTTCCAATTTTCATTTACTAGGGGCCCCTCTATTCCAATATTTTCACTCAGTCAAATCTAGCCAGAGGGAGGAAAGGGGGTACTGTCTGTCTTTATTTTTTTTCCCGTTAACTTTAAAGTCTAGTATCCTTCTTAATAATCTTGGGGGGGGGGACAGAGGGCAAAATCACATTACATTCCTTGCATATAGTTTATAATAATCTAAGAAAGGGAGTATGAGGAAAGAGAAATATAGAGAAAAAAGAAAAAAAAACAGATATAGAAAACAGATCAAATGGAGTAAGGTGATATATGTAAGGTGATATATAAAGAGAAGGAAAGATAGAAGAGACTATCAAATCTTATTGGTCTATATAGGTTAGTTGCTTATTGTAAATCACAACTTATATATCAACGAATAATCTATTTCTTAACTATTTTCCTTCAATGATATCTTGCTAAAAGTTTTAGATCAATTGCATATCTTAAGAATGAGTTAATAAATATATTAAATATTAGCTATTAAATATCAATATTTCAAATCATTAACATTTGTAATAGTATAACAATCCTATAGAATTCTTTTCGTTTATGTTATAAATCTCTATCTATGTATATATATATGTATTTTTTTTTCCTTAACTTAATACTTAATAATTTAGTAATTTATATCGGTTTACTTCAAAATTAAATAATATAATATAATATAGGGTACAATTAAATTCAATGGTATATGTGTAGAGTTATATCGGGATCCTTCCGCTCTTTAGGTCGCTGTTCTTCGTTCGAGTTTTTCAATTGTTCTAATGTCAAAAAATTGCAGTGTCACAATGGTGGGACTCTTCTTTATGGTCTTCCCGCCGATAGATTTAGTCCACCTTTCTATCAGTCCTTTCTTTCCGAAAAGTTTTTATTTTCCTTTCCCTTTTCTCCTTTGATAAACAGCGATACTTTCCGGGTGTTGATTGGGTTAGGTTAGTTTTTATAGCTTTCCCTTTTCTGCGGCTTTCTGTTCGTTCGCTAGACTGTCCGTTTTCTAGAGTGCATAGAAATTTACACCGTCACTATACTTTGCACCCTTATCACACCGCACAATCTTTGCAAGTTTTCAAGTTTTCAATTCCCACTTTTCTTCTTTCTTTCCTACGTTGGCGTTCTCCTCACTGTTCTTTCGTTCAATCACCCTTCTGGTCTGAATTTTTTCCGTTGTTTCTTCTATCGCAATGGCTACCTCTGCAGGAACTCTGTCACTGCCCGGTGTCCAGTAGCTCTTTCGCCTGCCACCCACTTCATTCTCGGATCTCTTCCAACCTCGACCGCACTTTCTCCAGTTGGATAAGACCTCTTTTCACCGGGTACTTTCTTTCTTCTCACAGGACTTTCACTTTCTTGTTCTTTGAAAGGGACGATAACCTCGTCTTCCGCTTTATTTTCTCCTGGGGTAGTCACTAGGATGGTGCCGCTTTTTTTTTCCGCTTTCGCCCCAATCCTTTTAACAATCCCCCCTAAGTAGTCTTTCCAGTCTTTTGTGATTCCTCACCAAGCTTCCTTTGTTCTTTTCCGATCTGCAACTTTCTCCTTCAGCTTCCTTCTAGTGGCGCGCGCCCGTCTTCGGGCCAGCTCTGGCAGCGCTGGCTTCTTCCGTTCAGAACCGGGAACTCTTCTTAGCCTTTGGGATCGCACTTCCCAAACCGGCTCCAAGTTTTTCTCCTCGCAAGGGTGTTCGAATTGGACTCACCCTGCCACGAACGGCTGTTCTTGAACGGAAAACCCGAGGTGGGAGAAGCACAAGTATTTCTCCCTACCTCGCCACACCGAGGCGTCACTGGAAGTCCTATGTGATCACTTTTTGTGACCTTCTCGCAAACGAAGTCAATGTGGAAGCCAGATTCACTTAACAACCATGTTACTAGCTTAATAACTGCAGTGATTCACTTAACAATTGTGGCAAGAAAGATCATAAAATAGGGCACAATTCACTTAGCGGCTATCTTGCTTAGCAACAGAAACTTTGGGCTTAATTGTGGGTATAAGATGAAGATTTCTTATATTGTAATTTTGGAGGCCCTCTTGAGGTTCTCTCAGATGACAATGGCTGTAGACTAGTGGTGTCAAACTCGATTTTGTTGAGGGCCGTATCAGGGTTGTGTTTGACCTTGGGGGGGCATGGCCAGCTTGACATCACTCATGTCGGGGGCACCTGTGGTGGCCCAAGCACTCTGCCAGCGAAAACAGAGCTCAGAAGGGCCGTGTGCAGTCCTCCTGAGTTCCTTTTCCGCTGGCACAAGGATGCAAGAGGCAGTCACAGCTGAAAATGGAGCTCGGGAGGGCTGCATGCGGCCCTGTCAAGCTCCATCTTTGCTGGCAGAGACACTGTGAGCCTGTCCTTTGCTGTTTCCAGGATGGCCCCACAGGCCAGATCTAAGCACCCCACGGGCCAGATTGGAGCTGCGGGCCTTGAGTTTGACACCCCTGCTGTAGACAATTAGGCTCTCTCACTCATCAGACATAAAGTATGTTAGTGTCAACATGTCATTGGGAATTAAAGGTAGTGTTCATTCTGGTTCCATCCATTCTTTTTCTATCCCCCCAAAACCAAGGACTTTCCCCCCAGTTTATGCATCTCCTACTATATTGCTATGTAGGCAATATCTCTCCTAGGGAACAATGAGATAAGAGAGGACATAACCCATAGCTGCCTAATGGGAAGAGAAAGGAATCTCCCTGGTTCCTCAGGCTGTAAAAGAGGTGGCAAGAGATCTGTCCTATCAAACTTGCAAAATTGTTGTCAGCCCTCCCATGCAGACTAGACAGGAAGCATGACCAGATGAGATAATTCTACTGTATTATAAGGCAATATAAATAGGGTTTCTCAAGTTTGAAAGTATAAATCTCCCACAGTCACTTTTAATAGCCTGATCAATTTGGGCAGGTCCTTCCTAACTTCCTTTCTCTGCCCATTATGCAGCCGTGGGCTGTGCCATCCCTTATCTGATTGTTCCTTGGGCAGCATCTCTTGTCCTCTTCTCCCAAGGTCATTCCCACATATCATTACACCTACATGTCCTTCCATGGCCCAATGCCATCTTTAGACTGCATAGAACTGCCCGAACATTCAGTTACAATGCAATTGTGAAAAACATTAGGATATTTTAAAATGGAGCTGTTTTATCTTGGTTCCTGGCATATATGAACCACGGTGGTGCAGTGGTTAGAGTGCAGCACTGCAGGCTACTTCTGCTGCCTGCCAGCTGCCTGCAATTTGGCAGTTCAAATCTCACCAGGCTCAAGGTTGACTCAGCCTTTCATCCTCCCAAGGTGGTTAAAATGAGGACCCAGATTGTTGGGGACTCTGTAAACTGCTTAGAGAGAGCTGTAAAGCACTATAAAGCAGTATATAATTCTAAGTGCTATTGCTATTGCTATACCTAGACGCTACCCCATCTTAGAAACCTAGTCATGCTCTTGATCCAACTCCACTATCTTAGACTTTAAAGTTAAAGGCACTCATATATATTAAAGGCACTCATATATATTTCAACACTTAACTTCCACACATTCTTCTCACAAGCAGAGATTTAAGGTGAGTTTCCATATTGTTCCCAGGAACCGCTAGTTCTGTTGTGTAAGAAGGCGCTTATTTATTCACCCTGGCTATGAATGGATTGATTCTGTTTTTAAAACCATCAAGACTGATAGGCATCAGCTGTTAATGGAGATGAATCCATTAACATTCTGAAAAAGATTTACTTTTTCAAATTCAGTATGGAAAATGCTGAACTCTGAATGCCTAGGTTTCAATATCTGAACCAGTCAAAGCAAGTCCCAGAGTGTAACTGGGCAGCCATCTTTTCCCCCCAGCATTGCTGTTTAACCATTGGATGATGGATTTAGAAAGTTTAAAACTGGGAGTGGCCAGAAGTATAAAGAAACCCAATGGCTGCAAGGTACATGGTTTTGGGGATGGATTGGCAAGTCTTTTTTATTATTTTTTATTATTACCTTTATTGTCAGACTACAACATGCGTACAATGAGATTGGCTGAGCCTCCCTTTGTGCACCCCCCACACACACACACAACTCACAATGAGGACAGAAGTCCCTAACCCAGTCCCAAACTTATTACACTATGTGACCTTGTTGCACAATGCGCCGGCCCTGCAAGTCTATCATACTAGACATGAAGTTATTTTCTGTTCAGGAGTCTGACAGCCCACGGGTAGAAACTGTTCTTCAGCCTGTTGGTGTGGCTGGCTATGCTTCTATATCTCCTACCTGATGGTAGGAGAGTGAAGAAGTGCTGACCAGGGTGTGAGTCGTCCCTGAGAATTTTCCTCACTCTTCTAAGGCAGCAAGCCCTTGCAATGTCATCTAGTGGTATCAGGGAACAGCCCACAATGTTTTGTGCTGTGCTCACCACCCTCTGTAATGTCTGTCTATCCGTGGCTGTCAAACCAGCATACCACAGCGTAATGCAATATGTGAGGACACTTTCTATTGTGGACTGGTAAAAGGAGGCCATCAGTCGTTGTTGACTCTCAAAGTCAAGATAATTACTTGTGTCCTAGTCCTGTCTAACACACTCGTTCTCAAATATAGGGGGGGACAGATTGAAACATTATTTATTTCTTCTAATCTTTTGAGTTTAGAAGTGTTGTTTGAAATGCAGCTTATTACTGCAACTTAAGGGATCTTTGATTTAGAATTTAAAAAGCTGGTAGCAGAGGAGGAAGGGAAACAGAAGGATAAGTAAAAAAAGTCAAAGGATCCCAAATTGGATTCCGTAACATTATCCTAGCATACATATATTTGCCTTCATTCATGACAATCAAAGGGCCCATCGTACAGGAAGGCAGAGAGGAGCAGAAGAAGTGGAACAGAGGCAGGTGGTCTGAAGTTAAGGCAGGTGGTCTGAAGTTCTTCTAGCCAGATGGTCGTCTTTGTCCCACTGTGTCACGGGTGGAGGAGAAGCTGTCCATTCCACTTAAAGATCAAGAACCATGGGTGAACCTTCTCTCCAGCAAAATTTGCTTTAGGAAAAGTGAAGATTTCAGCATTCGTATCGCCATCAAAAAATGCTATGAGGCCTTCTGAATAGTCCAGAGATACTCGGATCCTTCTTGGGGAATGGCACAAGGTCAAATCTGTCCTGGGCTGAGTGATTGATTCATACTTCCCATTAATTCGCTGCACTCCCCAGTAACCTCCTTGAGGCTGGAGGAGAATCAGCCCATTTCTGTTTGCAGATTCCCTGACAATCCCCACCCCCCACCAATCCCCTTCCTCTACCACCTCCACCTCCCAGCAAAGCTTCCCAGAATTAAAGCTCTCGTGGCTTAGGACGCTGGCCATAACATCATATCTCAGAGGACTGCTGTTCACTTGTTGATTCATGCCTTTCCATCTCACGCTTTTCAAATCAGAGGATACGTAGAGCTGGGGATGAGCTGTGCTTGGATTCAGAGTCAAATTTGCTGTGTGGAAGAAAGAATAGAAAAAATGTTCACCATCAGCTATGGAATTTATAGCTCTTCAAATAATTTTTATAGTTTTCCGTTTGTTTTGCAAGAGTAGGGATCTAGAGATGGGATCTCTCCTCAATTAAGGGAATTTTTTTCAATGAGGAGATTACAATGAGGCTGATTTTAAATAATGAAAAAATAGAAAGCCATAAGAGATTTCAATTTCATTGTACACATGTTGTGCATTGACAATAAATGTTTGATTTGATTTGATTTGATTTCAACAGTGTTCAGTACTATAGAGCTCATATCCCAGGGATCTATGATTCAGCTGTGATTATATATATATATATGCAGGTCTTGCTGTATTTGGGTCTTGTCCTGTGTAAGATTGAGAATACCTTGGCGACGTTTCGACGAGATCCCACTCGCCATCTTCAGGCTGGTGCTTTCGGCTTCGTGCTTGTGCCAGCAAAGCATGATCTGAGCTGCCTTCTCTCTATAAATACTGGAGGGGAGGTGTGGTGTGCTGGCTCTGCTGTAAGTGGGTTGGTTGGCTGTGTTGTTGGCTGTGTTGTTGCTTCTTGATTGGTTGATGGAGTTGATGTTTGCTGATTGGTTGGCTTTTTTGTAAGAGCCTGTGTGGCTGAGGTAGTGGCTGTGTGTCCTTCAGCCTTTTGTGTTGTAGCTACCTGGGTAGTGGGCTGTGTGATGACCTTCTGAGTTTTATTGTTGTGACATCCTGGGTCTTGTGCTGTTATCTCCTGGGTCGTTGTCTGTGTTGCAACCTCCTGAGGTTTTGTGTTGTAATCTCCTGAGTTCCATGATGTAGTATCCTGGGTGGAAGGCTGTGATGTGACATTCCGGGCCTTGGTTTGGCTCCGAGTTTGAGGTCTGGCTATGAGCCAGCACCTCAGCCACACAGGGTCTCAGGAAAAAGCCATCCAATCTGCATACATCAACTCCATCAACCAATCAAGAAGTAACAACACAGCCAACTCTGGAGTTTAAAAGGGAAAAACAGCCACGATCACGCACTTCTCCCAGGAGAACGAAGCTGAAGACACCAGCCTGAAGATGACGGATGAGATTTTGTCAAACGCTGCCAAGGTATTCTCAATCTTACACGGACAAGACCAATACACCAAGACCTACATATATATATATATATATATATATATATATATATATATATATGTTTTCGTAGATTTTCACGGGTAAAGGTATGTAGGTATATATATATATATATATACATACATACATACATACATAAATGGTGGCAGTTCTAGACAGAAGCATTGGCAAATTGATTGTGTGAGAATGCCCCATTCATTACAAAACCTGGACTGAATTTATTTTGAAATAATGTTGAATGTAGGGGAAAATATTTTTTTAATAAAGTTTATTAATTTTCACCTTTAAAAACAAATTCTATCTACATTTTTTGCAGTTATTTGTGACATCAGTTATACCATTCTCCTATACATACATACATACATGCATACATACATACATACATACACACATTATTTACCCTAACCTTTTTATTGAGGGGGAAAATATTTTTAAAATGTCAATGTAGATTAAAACGCAATAGATTGCGATTCATGTAGTCTATCTGTCTGTCTTTCTCAAAAACACAGAGCTTTATTGCACACAAAGATCACCATGTTAAAACAGGCTTCAATAGAGTGTGGTTACCCTCCTTCTTGAAATGGTAATCTAGCTTGGGCCTCAAAAACCAAAGTATGCCATCTGAAAAGCTGATTTGTGATGCCACTAAAACAAATAGAAAAGGAAATAGCATGCATGGATGCACACAACTATTTCCTTCAGAGTTGAATAACTTCAGAACGGAAACCCTCCTACGGCCCCCAACAATATGGGTCCCCATTTTACCCACCTCGGAAGGATGGAAGGCTGAGTCAACCTTCAGCCTGGTGGGATTTGAACTGCCAAATTGCAGGCAGCCAATAGTCAGCAGAAGTGGCCTGCAGTATAACACTCTAACCACTGCACTGTTATGTATGTAGGTTTGAATGTTATTGGTTTATTTGAACTGTTCTTGTAAAATGTCAAATGGTATTGGTTTAAATAGTGCAGGAAGAAACCCTGCACTCCCATTGGCTGGCAGCTACGGCTGCAGGCTATAAGAAGCAGCCGAGCTGCCAGGACGGGTCTGTTTGAGCTGTAGTCACTTAATAAACTCTTTGCTGGAACTCCTCGCGTCTGACTCTTCATGCAAACTTAACACTGGCGACGAGGATGGGATTTCCCTGAAGAGAAGACGACGCGATGAACAAGCAACTGAGCGAGATGGCTGCGCTGAACACCCCCAGCACCGCTCGATCCGGCGACGGAAGACTGGGAATCGTATGCGGATCATTTCCACATGTTCCTGGAGGGGAACGATCTCGCCGGCATCCCCGAGAGACGGAAGAGGGCGGTCTTTCTCACGCACTGCGGTCCGGCAGTCTTCAAAATGGCGAAGGCGTTGGCAGGAGCAGCAGAGCTGAAGGTAATGGAATGGCCCGATTTAGAGAAACTTTTAAGAGCCCATTATGCCCCACAAGTATCGTGCCTCATTAAGAGACACGAATTTTACCGTCGGGATCAAAGGGATAGCGAGAATGTTAATGACTTCGTGGCAAGTTTAAGGACATTGGGGTGTTGTGACTTTACCAACTTAGAAGAGGCCATGCGTGATCGGTTTGTTTTAGGCCTTAAAGATAAGGTCTTACAAAGCAAACTATTAATGAAACCTAAGATCACGCTTTAAAGAGGCCATTGAAGAAGCTGTTTCAGCGGAAGCCACCAAGTCCTCAGCAGCGGCCATGAAAAGATTAACAAGGCCTCAAGCCAGGCCTCAAGCCATTCTGATGGGGAAAATCCACATCTACTCATTGCGAACAAATAGACTCTGATTCTGATGGCAGTGAGGCAGAGGAGGGGATTTTTAAACTCAGAATGGAGAAGAAAAGAAAAGACTCTGGGAAGAACAGGCAAGGGTTCTATTGCAGAGGCTGTGGGGGCGGGCACCCCCGCACTGATTGCAAGTTCTTTGACTCCATTTGCCTACGTTGTGAGAAACGGGGTCACATAGCCAGAGTCTGCAAATCATCCAGAACTCCACCAGCTAGGAAGAAATTTCCTGATAGAGACTTTAAGCCCAACAATTTCCTTGAAAAAATGGGGCGAAATTTAGAAGCAAATGGCAAGAATGAAACTCACCAAACAATCACTATTGGTCATTCTTCACCCTTAAAAAGCAGAAAAGTACATGTGAAGGTGTTTATTGAAGGAAGGCCTTGCCAAATGGAAGTGGACTCAGGCTCTTATTTATCTATGGTGTCATGGGACACTATCCACAGACTCTTTCCCAAAATTCAGAAAAGCATTTCCAGAAGCAAGCACTGACTCTCAAAGACTACCAAGGAACAAGATTCCAGTAGTTGGAGCGAGAGATTTCAACGTGCAGTTTAAAGGCCACACCAAACGCGTTTGCCCCTGACCATCGTGGACAAGGATCGCCCAAGTTTGCTGGGACTTGAGTGGTTCAAGCCACTTGGCATCGAGGTGACTGGCATCCATCACGTGAGCAGTTCTGACTGGGAAGAGTCCTTGAAGTCTGAGTTTCCAGAGGTCTTCAGCGAAGGACTGGGCAAGTATATGGGGACCCCTATTGCTTTCAGCCTAGACCCCAAGGTGCCCCCAATTCGTTTAAAGCCCAGGAGGGTCCCATTTGCTTTAAAGGAAAAATTGATGCACAATTAGATAAACTCATTGCTCAAGGGGTTTTAGAGCCTACTGACCACTCCAGATGGGAAACACCCATAGTCACACCAGTCAAGGCTGATGGGTCAGTGAGAATCTGTGGTGACTACAAGGGGACACTTAACCATGCGCTGCAGCAGAGCGCATATCCTGTACCAGTTGTGCATCATCTGCTCCATTCCCTTGGCAGGGGTACAGTATTTGCTAAACTGGATTTGGCTCAGGCATATCAACAATTAACAGTTGATGATGCCACTGCAGAGGCACAAACAATTGTGACCCATAGAGGTGCCTTCAAATGTAAAAGACTACAATTTGGAGTAAGCGTGGCACCTGGCATTTTTCAGAGCCTTATGGAAAGAATGTTGCAAGGACTGCCAGGGTAGTGCCTTATTTTGATGATGTATTAATCTCTGCTGAAAATGACACTCAGCTTCAAGAAAGACTCAGAGAAGTCCTTACCAGATTCAGAAAAGCGGGTTTAAAAGTCAAGGAAGACAAATGTACACTCAAAACAGACAGAGTTGAGTTCCTGGGGTATATGATTGACAAGCATGGCATCCATCCTACTGATGCCAAGGTTAAAGCAATCAGGGAAGCCCCTAAACCTCGATGCAAGGCAGATTTGCAAGCCTTCCTTGGCCTTATTAACTTTTACCACATGTTTCTACCTCACAAAGCATCTATTGCTGAGCCCTTACATCGCCTACTTGATAAGAATGCTGTTTGGATCTGGGGGGAAGGAACAGTCAGCATTTAACAGTATTAAGAGACTAATCACGTCTGATGCTGTGTTGATACAATTCTCTGAGAATTTACCTGTTGTTCTGACTTGTGATGCATCCCCTTTTGGAGTGGGGGGGTTTGAGTCACAGGCTTCCCAATGGACAGGAAGCCCCAATTGCATTTACTCTCGACACTGTCTAAAGCAGAGAGGAATTATAGCCAATTGGACAAGGAGGCTTTAGCAGTCGTTGCAGCTGTTAAGAAATTTCATGAATATCTGTATGGCAGGTCATTCACCATTGTTACAGATCACAAACCTTTATTAGGCATTGTGGCAGGAGACAAACCTACACCTAATATCCTGTCACCAAGAATGCTGAGGTGGACTGAATTTCTTGCAGCCTATTCCTACAAATGGCAAGGACATTGGACATGCTGATGCACTGAGTCATTGCCCACTACCTTGCCACAAGGAGGACTTTGAACTTGAAACTCACACCTTTTTCCTGGAGACCGTTGCTAAGCTTCCAGTCCATGCTGCTGAGATTGCCAGAGAAACTGCCAAAGATGCTGTGTTGGCACCTGTTATGGGCTGGATTAAGAAAGGTTGGCCTCTTCAAGATCTACCTCACCTTGCCCAACCTTTTAAGTCCAGGCAAACTGAATTATCTGTATTAAGAGGATGTATTTTGTGGGGTAACAGGGTGGTTATTCCTGCAAAACTGCAAAGGGAGGTTTTGGAAATGTTACATGAGGGTCATCCTGGGATTGTAAGGATGAAAGGTTTGGCCAGGAGTTATGTATGGTGGCCAGGTATTGACAAAATGGTTGAAAACTGGGTGGCCTCTTGTCCCAATTGCCAGGTAGTCAGACCTGCCCCACCTCACGCCCCACACAGGAATGGGAATGTCCTAGGGGCCCATGGTCTAGAATCCACATTGATTTTGCAGGCCCTACAAGAGGGCACACTTTTCTAGTTATAGTAGATGCATACTCCAAATGGCTAGAGGTAATTCCCATGACATCCACTACTACTGAGGCTGTTATCAAGCAGCTCAGAAAATTGTTTGTAACCCATGGGTTACCAGATGTCCTTGTCTCTGACAATGGCCCTCAATTCACATCTAACATTTTTGAATCCTTTCTAGCTCAACAGGGCATCAGACATGCCCTCACTGCCCCTGGGCACCCTTCGCCAATGGCCGGGCTGAACGCATGGTACGCTTTACCAAAGAGAAGCTTCAGCAGCTGGGTCCTGGGGACATCACTGAGAAGCTTGAAAAGCTTCTTAGTGTTCAACACATCACTCCTAGTCCATCAACTAACTTGTCCCCAGCAGAGTTGTTGATGGGCAGGAAACTTAGGTCTTCCCTTGACCGCCTTCATCCCACTTACGCACCCAACGCACCATTGGATTCCACTTCCAAAGTTCGTTCTTTTAGTGTGGGAGATTCTGTCTATGCTAGGAACCTTATAGGTGAACCTTTGTGGATTCCTGCTGAAATAACTCACATCACTGGCCCTCGTTCTTACAGGGTTCAAACAGAGGATGGCCTCCTCTGGAGCAGGCACATTGACCAACTTAGATCCCGGTTCCCTCAGGAACATCGGCCCTGTCTCCCTCTAGGTTCCTCACCTGATGTTTCTTCTAGGGGGGAAGGGGGGGAACAGGAGGAAAATCAGCAAACAGGAATCAACCCCATGGGTAACGAGCCATTGCGACAGGAACCATCCCGAACCCTGTCACAATGCCAAGATCCACCATCTGAAGTGGAAGATTGCACATCACTACCTGACTTGGGTGCTGACATTGGAATGGAGATGGGTTGGGAGGAGAGACCAGATTCCAACAGTCTAACAGGGTCTTCTTTCACAGGAAGTCCTAACAGGGAAATGTCAGTAGACACATTTCCCTCTCACTGGGTGAGAACGTTAAAACTTCTGAACCACGAAGGTCTCAACGTACGTAAGAGCCCCACCTATTTAAAGGAATACATTAGATAGGTTGGGGTTTGGTATGGACTGAACCTAGTGGGGAGGGGTGTTATGTATGTAGGTTTGAATGTTATTGGTTTATTTGAACTGTTCTTGTAAAATGTCAAATGGTATTGGTTTAAATAGTGCGGGAAGAAACCCTGCACTCCCATTGGCTGGCAGCTACGGCTGCAGGCTATAAGAAGCAGCCGTAGCCAAGCCAGGACGGGTCTGTTTGAGCTGTAGTCACTTAATAAACTCTTTGCTGGAACTCCTCGCGTCTGACTCTTCATGCAAACTTAACATGCACCACCAAGGCTCTTAACTTAATAACTTAATGACTTCTGAGAAGATGTTTCAGATGGATTCTTACACCTGTCTTTTAGTTCTCCTTATCAGTTCTGAACATTTTAAAAACCATAGCTGATATCGATATAGCTGATATAGCTGATGTTTATTGATGGAAAAAAAATCCAGGATTACCTATTATGTGGCCTTCAGCTGATGCACAAGGAATACATTTCTGTAGACAACTTTGGATCCCTTTTCTTGTCTTGATTCCCTCACTAGGAACCTGTGAACCTTAGAGAATAGTTTGATGTTAGAACACTGTTGTCATCATTTTCTTCTCTTTTTTTCTTACAAAGACATTGCAAGGAGTTTATTAATATATGCCATCTTTTGGAGAAGGTGTGTCAGAGTCCTAGTGATCTAAGTGCAGGCTCGAATCCCACCAGGCTCAAGGTTGACTCAGCCTTCCATCCTCTCGGGGTAGGTAAATTGAGGACCCAAGATTGTTGGGGGCAATAATCTGACTTTGTAAAAATGCTGCTTGGGGGGGCCAAAAGCCCTAGTAATAAGCAGGCATATACAATGGAATGAAGGCTATTGCTGAGCGCATTGGGTTGCGCTCCAAAAATTGTAAGCCGCCCTGAGTCACCGGAGAAGGGCGGCATATAAATATGAATTAAAAAAAAATTGCACCAATGATTCTGAAGGGAGAGGAGGGAAGATTAGAAAGTGAGTTTCCACAGTCTGAGCAAGCTTGTTTAAGACCTGGACTGTCCTGGTCTTCCTTTAAATTCAGAGTGGGGAGTTTTTCTTGGGCTAACAGTTGTACTCAGGCTTTGAATGGCATGCTGGGCCCTACAGAAATAACAGGGTACAGCCAGAACCAAAAATTAATTGAATTTAATTTTCTTATTCCTTTCAAAACAGCTATAGTTAATTCAGTTACTTTCCAATCATTGATTTAATTCTTCCTCCCTTTTCATCACATTAATGGACCAGTTTATTTTTTTAATGTTATTTATTGAATTTTTATCCTGCTTTTTGTTATAAATAAGGCAGCAAACATATCTAATACCCATTCCTCTTTTTTATTTTGTCTTCTGCTCTTTTTATATAAATTTTAATGGTTGTAAGCAGAATCATGTTTTTGAGATCGGTGGCCATTTTGACTGATGGATTGATTGATTGAGTGATTGATTGATTGATTGATAAACGAATGAATACAAGTTAAAAGTACTATTGTATAATAATAGCAATAGTACTTAGACTTATATACTGCTCCATAGTGCTTTGCAGCACTCACTGGATGGTTTACCACGTCAGAATGTTGCCCCCAACAATTTGGGTCCTCATTTTACCGACCTTGAAAATATGGAAGGCTGAGTCAACCTTGAGCTAATCAGGATCAAACTCTAGGCTGTGGGCAGAATTTGCCTGCAGTACTGCATTCTAACTTCTGAGCCCACAAGGCTGTGGTGACAGGCAAGATGGACAAGACTATGAGATTGAATCTCTGCCACTTTGCAGTGACCCTCTTGACTTTTTGGTTTCCCTGTGAAGCTTCATGGTGATCTGTGTAATCTGGACTCCACACTCTGCTTGTCAACTGTCCCAGCTTGGTCAGTTAGAAAACAAAGACTCTCAGGCCCATGGTTAGCCAGTGGTGGGATTCGAAAATCCCAGCAACTGGTTCACTGCCCAGTTGCTGGGTGGGTGTGGCCATGATGGGCATGGCCTACCGGAACTTCTGGTACTTCCAGTAGGGTTAGGGTTAGGGTTTCACCTTCCCAAGGGTCCGGAGGCTTCCCTTGGGCCTCTGGGAGAGTGAAAATGGCCTCCCCCGGGCTCTGGAGGTCCTCTGGAAGCTGGAAACAGGCCCATTTTACAACTTCTGGTACTTCCGGAAAACCCGTTTTCCCCCTTCCCAGAGCCTCCATGCGGACCCTGCACTTACCTGCATCGAAAATGGGCATGTGAAGACTCCTGGGAGGGGTGGAATGGGCGGGGCGGGGCCAGCCGGTCGGTTCAAATATCGGTTTGGCAAACCAGATGCAAATTTAACATCTGATTTGCCCGAATCAGTCTGAACCTGTAGAATCCCACCCCTGTAGTTAGCCAAAGGTATACCAAGTGGTTATAGAAGAAGTGAAGCTGGATCTGAAGTTTTCACACCCAAAGCATATGGTTACTTTTCCCTTGTTTCCATCCACCCCACCCCTTGGTTATCAAAAGTGTGCCCAGTTAGATGCTAACAAATTGTTTGGGAAACAGTTCCCATTTTCACAGGCTGGCCGTTTCTGCATTTCTTTGCTTGACCTTGGAATGGCCAGCGATTCTCCCAGGATGGTGCAATACTTAGCTTCAATTCCTCCTGCCAAACCTTCCTCTTATTCCACCCACTGGTCCCTCTTCCTGTTGCTATGGCAGGCATCAACATCACAGTCCTTACTGGCATTCTTGACTGTCTTAAAAATACGCCTCTTGTCTCTGCTGGCAGTAGCACCTGGCAGACGCCTGAGCTCTTTCAAAATCTCCGTATCCTTTCCTAAATTTACATCCCTTACAATTGAATCACCAACCAGAAGGTGACTTCTCTTTTTGGATACTTTGCTCTTCTTGCATGACTGATGTGTAATACCTGATTCACACCTTTCCTCCATCCAAAACAAGTTCTTTGTCTCAGACCACTATCTCCTACTCATAAACACAGGGTCAATCAAAAAGGACTCAAATGACAATACATCAATGCATAGAGTATGAGGAATAAACAGGGTGAATTAGAAATCTAAGTAAATGAGGGCAGAATGCTATTATTGCCATTACAGAAACTTGATGGGATGAAACCCACAAATGGAACATACAGCTAGAGGGATTTAAATTATTTAAAAGAAATAGATCAAATAAAAGAGGAGCTAGAGTTGCACTATATATAAGAAATAGCTACATCTCTACATCTCTACAGAGCACAACAAGGATGAAAACAATCAATGCATAGAGTAGCTGAATGGCAGCCCTAACACTACTCCTCTGCAGCCAATGGAAAATATTGTGAGGGGAAGCAGGAAGACAAAGATATTTATAACTTCTGGTCACCAGATTTCCAGCTGTTAAAATGGGGAATGAACGCAGTGCTCTCTTCAACTTAGATTTGTTCCCAAAAGAGAAAAAAGGGAACAAAAGAGGTTCAGCTATTTCATCTATTTGGTTGGGTGGCCTAAAATACACACCTATGGTAACATCATTCTCCCCCCGCCCCTTTTATATTGACCAAAATCATACAAGGCAGTTTTCATCCTTGTTGTGCTCTATTTCTGTAGAAATGTAGCTATTTCTTATATATAGTGCAACTCTAGCTCCTCTTTTATTTGATCTATTTCTTTTAAATAATTTAAATCCCTCTAGCTGTATGTTCCATTTGTGGGTTTCATCCCATCAAGTTTCTGTAATGGCAATAATAGCATTCTGCCCTCATTTACTTAGATTTCTAATTCACCCTGTTTATTCCTCATACTCTATGCATTGATGTATTGTCATTTGAGTCCTTTTTGATGGACCCTGTGTTTACTTTCTACATAACCTGTGTTGTGCCTGACTTCCCCTGCTTCCTGTTTGATTAGTGCACACTATTGGCACTCACTATTAAACACTTGATTTTATTTGACAGCAAGGTTGATATTCTTACCCACACAAACATCTACATTACATGCACTGATAACACTATTAATTTTAGATTGCTGGGGGCAGAAATGTTCTATATCTCTGTCCCTGTTGTTCAGTTTAAATGTTTCTCCAGAAAATCTGTGAATGTAATGCCAAGTAACTCAGTCCTTTTCTTTGATGGATGCAATCCATCTCTTTTGCACAGTTTTTCATTGGACCAGCTGCAGACATCATGACTAATATACCAAAGCCTTCCCTTTTATACCACTCCTTTAGCCACACATTGAACTCCACTTTACAGTGGCCTTTTCCTTTTTGTTCCTTCTATACTGGTAAAACCTCTAAAAGGTAAACCTATAGCCTGCTAATTTCCTGCCCCAAAGCTTTGGAAACCATTCTGCACAGAAAGTACATCTTTTTGGGACAGATCATTCGTGCCGAGATGTACAATGGCATCGACATCACAGTCCTTACTGGCATTCTTGACTGTCTTAAAAATACGCCTCTTGTCTCTGCTGGCAGTAGCACCTGGCAGACGCCTGAGCTCTTTCAAAATCTCCGTATCCTTTCCTAAATTTACATCCCTTACAATTGAATCACCAACCAGAAGGTGACTTCTCTTTTTGGATACTTTGCTCTTCTTGCATGACTGATGTGTAATACCTGATTCACACCTTTCCTCCATCCAAAACAAGTTCTTTGTCTCGGACCACTATCTCCTACTCATTTGAGTTATCATCGTCATCACAGCCAGCTTGACCTGCCACCTTAGTATCCCCATTAAGGTCATCGAGAGCACTTTATCTGTTATGTAGGGGCACAGCGAAAGCTTTGTGTCTGTGGTTCACAGCTCTCACCCTGCCAGATCCTACGGCTGTCCATACCACTTTTCTCCTGCAGGATCTTTGTGGTAGAGAGGGCTGATAGAGGGGCAGCTCAATAGAACTGAATGGCTGGGCTGCACACCTAATTTCTGCCTGAAGAGCACAGACTAGAGCAATGGTGGTAAACCTATGGCACATGTGCCACAGGTGGCACGCAGAGCCCTCTCTGTGGGCATGTGCACCATCACCCCAGCTCAGTGTTACCATGCATGCGCGCGTGCCTCCCACTGACCAGCTGGTCTTCGGGTCTCTGCCATGCATGCACGGGGGCGTGGTGCATGCAGGGGGTGTGGTGCATGCACATGGGTGCACATGCATTGCATTTTGGAGGTACATGCACGCTTTGGGCACTCGGTGTCAAAAAGGTTCACCATCACTGGACTAGAGACTCCAGATAAGTAATCTTGCCAGGTAGACTAGCAATTTGTTTACAAATAGGGCAAGTATCCAAATTTGAAAAGAGTCCCACAAAAGATGACTACAAAACAAGTATTGCACTGAGGTAAGCCAGACGTTCTAAAATAAAATAGAATCTATAAATAAAATAGAATCGCAAGGAAATATTGATTTCCCTGCAGCCAAGTGATGGAGAGAGGTAGGAAAGACAGAGGAGGAAAAGAATTAATGGACATATTGATATATTAGGGAGGGAAAAATGAGGTTGGTGGGAGAAGTTAGCATTCATACGGAGGTCTTCAATCCTCTTTTTTCATGCTAAAGACAGCTCATGTTTCAAAGATTATGTTTTCTTTTGTTTAGAAATAGAATTGTGCCATCTTTAAGACAAACAGACTTATTTTGAAATCGACAGACTTTTTCTTAGAAATGTAACAGTGCAGGTTAGGGTTCAGCTCAATCTTGACTTTTGGTGACTGCATGAATGAGCTGTTGCAATTGCACAATGGAGCCAAGTCTAGTGGTTATTAGTCAGGGGTTGGGTGCTGACTTTAGGGCCAGTTTTTATTTTCAGATTACAGGATGAAACAATGGTGGGATTCAAAAAAATTTACTACTGGTTCTGTGGGCGTGGCATGGTTGGGTGGGCATGGCTTGGTAGGTGTGGCAAGGGAAGGATACTGCAAAATCTGCATTCCCTCTCCACCCCACTAACCTGCTTTCCAGCTCCATTCTCCTGTGCAGGGCAAGAAAAGAAGACCCAGCCAATCAGCTGGGACTCGGGAGGCAGAGAATAGATGGAGGTGGGGCCAGTCAGAGGTGGCATTTGCCGATTCTCCGAACTACTCAAAATTTCTGCTACTGTTTCTCCAGAACTGGTCAGAACCTGCTGAATACCACCTCTGGGATGAAACCAGATCCTTACCTGAAAACATCAGAACGATCACCGTGCACTTCAGAGCAATGCTTGCTATCAGCAAGATCAAAAAAACAGTTTTGTGCCAGAAGTAAGATGGAGCATCTGTGGAGCATTGGGAAATAATCAATACAGTAAAAACAAATAAATAACATTGGAAAATGTAAGAGTTCTTATGAAACACCTGGAGGTTCATTGTAGCTGATGGATCACCTGCATGACATTGACAGGTATAGGAGGGACATCTGGGGTGTGTATGGGATGGGGTCAAAAAGGTCTAGAGGTAATATAGGAAGCCTCAGAGACGACCTTCCAAAAGACATCCAGAAACCATTAGAATAACAGCGGGGACAGAAGCAGCAAGTGTTAAGTGAAGCTTGGTGGAAAAAATGCAGGTAGTCCTTGACTTATGACCACAATTGAGCCCAAAATTTGTGTTTGTTAACTGAGACATTTATTAAGTGAACTTTGCCCCATTTGCCACCTTTCTTGCCACAGTTCTTAAGTGAATCGCTGCCATTGTAAAGTTAGTACCACAGTTGTTCAGTGAATATGGATTCCCCATTGACTTCGCTTGTCAGAAACCAGCTGAGAAGACCTGAAGTGATGTTCACATGACTCCAAGATCCTGCAAGTGTCATAAATATATTCGGATTGCAAAGCACCTGAATTTTGATCATGTGGATCTTGAGGATGTTGTGAAGGGTTGTCAGGGTGAGGACTGGCCATAAATCACATTTTTTAAAAAATTCATATTTATATGCCGCCCTTCTCCAGAGACTCAGGGCGGCTTACAATTTTTGGAGTGCAACCCAATGTGCTCAGCAATAGCCTTCATTCCATTGTATATGCCTGCTTATTACTAAGTGGCATTTTTACAAAGTCAGCTTATTGCCCCCAACAATCTTGGGTCCTCAATTTGCCTACCCTGAGAGGATGGAAGGCTGAGTCAACCTTGAGCCTGGTGGGATTCGAGCCTGCACTAATTGCAGGCAGCTGAAATTAAGTGCTAAGCATTTAACAGCCTGCACCACCAAGGCTTTTTTTCCAGTGGCCCCTAAACAAATGGTTGTAAGTCAAGGGCTACCTCTATAGCAGTGGTGGTATTCAGCTGGTTCACACTGGTTCATGCAAACCGGTAGCAAGGATTTGGCGTGGGTTGCCGAACCAGTAGTAACTTCTGGCTGGCCATGCCCCTAACCCAGTCACCCGGTCGGCACTCGCTCGCTTGCTCTGCACGCCCAATGCTTGCTCACCCCACCTGCCTGACGCTAGCCCACCCAGTCATTCCTTAAGGTATTTCTTCTTTTTTTCCCTTCCAACAATCAGCTGTTTCTACAATCAGCTGTGCCGGGATTCCCCTCGCTTATTTACTGCTTCACCCAGGAGGCTTTTTTTGCCAGGAAGGCAAAAAAAAAACCCCTCAATTTTTTGCCTTCCTGGGCCCCAAGGAGGCCCCAAAATGAAGTGTAGGGGCTCCATTTTTTCCTTCCTGAGCCCTAGGGAAGCTTTCTGGGAGCAAAAATGCCCCCCAGCAGGCTTCCCTGAGGCTCAGAAGGCCCCAAAATGAAGTGCGAGGGGGCTGCTGCCCTTCCTCCAAGGCTCAGTTTTCTGCCTTCCCGAACCCTAGGGAAGCCTTCTGGGAGCAAAAATGCCCCCCCCCCCGGAGGCTTCCCTGAGGCCCAAAAATGGGGGGGAGGGGGTTTGCTGCAAAAAGAAAAAAAGCCACACCCACCTAGTCACATGGTCATGCCCCCTAGCCACGCTCACAGAACTGGTAGTAAAAAAATGTGAAGCCCACCACTGCTCTATAGTTCTAATATTCCTGTGGAGTTGACTTCCTAATGGGAATGACCTCAGAGAGCTGAAAAGATGGCAATTGTGACCATATAACTGAAGCCCTATCATGCAACAGATGTAAAAACGAAGTGTTGAGACTTCAGCTATGCCGATCATCTTGATTTTTTACACACACACATACACACCCTGATAGGTAACCCTGCACTACAGCCTTGCGAATTAGCAAGCCGATGTCAGCTTTTAATAGGAACGTTCTCCGGCTAAAACCAAAACACCAAAATGTCAAGCACAGCTAAACTTTTCAGAAACAAAACCGCGCCTGAAACTTACGCAAGAAGACAGACGGAATCAGCCTCAAAGACTGATATAGCTCAAAGCGTGATTCTAAATTCAAAGAACTGTTCTCATCTTGGAACCACATAAAACTCATCTTATTGCTAAGACCAGCCCATGTCAAATTTAAGTATTTTTCAATAAACTTTAAAAGACAGTAAAAAAAAGTAGAGCTATATTTATATATGTATTGCACTGTTTGAGATTGAAATTAGACAGCAGAGGTGCACAGTTCTCATCTCTAATTTTTTTCGGCCTTGCAAGTCCCTGGTTCCTGAACAACTTAGCTGCTGAAATTTGGTTGCAAAAGAGCAATTTAAATTTAATTCCTTTAAAAAGAAAAAAAAAACGGTCTTTCTTTGGGCTTTACTGTATTTTACGCTAATATCAAAAGATTCATTCAAGAATAGCTTCATGGTTCAAAATAGAATAAAATACAGGCAATTAGAATATTAATTCAATACCTTTGGGCTGAGTTGATATTAGTGTTGGGTGAACTCGTGGTTTCGGCAGGTGATGCGGTTGAGGATTCATGTCGACTTACTGTCTGCCTTAAAGAAGCCCTTCGAAATAAAAATTGAAAATGAAAGAACCACAAGCAAAAAGACCAAAAAAAAAAAGGAAGCTAATTTATGTAACCACTTCGTTTCCATTCCTTAGAACAGTGGTTCTTTTTTTTTTTTAATTGAAAAGTTTTACAAAAAAGACATTTTTTTTAAACAATACCCCCCTCCCCTCCTCCCTCCCTCCCCTGGACTTCCCAGGGTAAAATACAGGGTGTTATATCTGGCAATCTTATTCAAACATACACTAACAAACTATAAACACTTATACCCCCTTCAGCACTTTAACTCCCTTAATACAGACTAAAATAATAATAATAACATATCTCTTGACATATCTTCTTAACTTCTGGTCTTCATTCATAGGCTATTTGAAACTTTTTAGTCCCATATCTATTTTGGATATAATCGATCCATTTTCTCCAGTCCCGAATGTATCTTTCTTGTAAATGTTCTTTCAAGTAAGCTGATATCTTCGCCACTTCTGCTAAATTCCATACTTTTAATATCCAGTCTTCTATAGTAGGTACGTCTTTTTTCTTCCAATGTTGCGCCACTAACAATCTTGCTGCTGTTATTAAGTATAACATTAATTTGGTTTCCAAAACAGTGCAATCTGTAATAATACCCAACAAAAACAACTGCGGCTTAAAACTTATCTTTTTCTTAAAAATCTTCTGGGTAGTCCACCATATTTTTATCCAAAAAGCCTTAATTTTTTTGCATGTCCACCACATATGAAAATATGTTGCATCATCACATCTCCAGCATTTGGGTTTTTGATTCGGGTACATACATGCTAATTTTTTAGGATCTAAATGCCATCTATAAACCATTTTATAAAAATTCTCTCTTAAATTTTGTGCTTGAGTAAATTTCACATTTCTCACCCAAATTTTTCCCCACATATCCAGTGTTATTGGCTCCCGAATATTCTGTGCCCATTTTATCATACAGTCTTTAACTAATTCCGTTTCCGAGTCAATTTCAATCAATGCATTGTATAACCTTTTAATATGTGCTTGACCTTGATCCTTAATTTGCTTTACTAAATTTTCATCAGTTTTCATAATACCAATTTTCTGATCTTCTTTCCACCTCGCTTGTAACTGTCCATACTGAAACCATGTCTGAACTATCTGTTCCTCTTTTAATAAATTAATAGATTTTAGTCGCAGTATACCCCCTTCCATTACTAAAAGTTCTTTATAGGTAATTACATCTTGCTTCTGTTCCACATTTATGTTTTCTATCGCATGTCTGGGTATTGCCCATATTGGTATTTTATAATTTAATTTATATTGATATTTTTCCAGACACGCAACAGAGCATTCCTTAGTATATGAGTCTTAAAAGCATTGTCCACCTTTTTATCATACAATAAATATGCATGCCATCCATATAATAAATCATATCCCTCTATATTCAATATTCTTTCTTCTGTCATGTTAAACCAATCACTGATCGTTGATAACACAGCTGCGTCAGTAGTATAATCTCAAATTGGGCATTTTAAGGCCTCCTCTTTCCCGTACATCTTGCATTATCTTAAGCTTAACCCTTGGTCTTTTCCCTGCCCAAATAAACTTATTAATACCTTTCTGCCACTCATTCAAATTTGTGTCTTTCTTGAGTATTGGTATCATTTGGAACAAAAAGAAACTTTGGCAAAACATTCATTTTAACTGCTGCAATTCTTCCCAGCAAAGATAACTGTAGCTTTTTCCAACTTTCCATTTCTTTTTGAATTTTTGCCATAGTGATTCGTAATTATTTTTATATAATTTTGTATTTGAAGCTGTAATATGTATTCCTAAATATTTAACCTTCTTAGCTATTTCAAATCCCATTACTTTTTCTAAGATCTCCTTTTGCTTTATAGTCATATTTTTTGTTATAATTTTCGTTTTATGCTTATTTATCTTAAATCCTGACATTTGTCCATACTGTGTGATTATCTCCATTAGTTCTATCACTGATTGATTTGGTTGACTTAATGTAATAACCAAGTCATCTCAACACTCTTAGTCTGTAATCATGATGTCTTATTTTAATCCCCTTTATTCTCTTCGATTCCTGTACTTTAATCAACAATATTTCCAATGTTAGAATAAACAATAATGGTGACAAGGGACATCCCTGTCGTGTTCCTTTTTCTATTTTGCACGCTTCTGTTAGACTACCATTAACAATAATCTGAGCTGTTTGCTTCTGATATATTGCTCTAATAGGTTGTAGAAAAAATCCCCAAATTCCATCTTTTCCATCACTTTAAACAAAAACTGCCAATTCAGTTGATCAAATGCTTTCTCTGCATCCAAAAAAATCAGCGCTGCAGGGACTTGGTTATTTCTTTCCAAATATTCCAGTAAGTTAACTACCTGTCTTGCATTGTTTTTCATTTGCCTTCCCATTATAAATCCTGACTGATCATTGTGGATTATCTGTTGCATAACCTGCATTAATCTATTCGCTAATATCTTTGCAAATATTTTATAATCTGTATTCAACAGAGATATTGGCCTATAGTTCTTCGGTTGACTAAGGTCTTGATCTTCCTTTGGAATCAGTGTTATGAAGGCTGTCCTCCATGATGGAGGCGTCTCTCCTCCTGTCTGAATTATTCTAAATACCTCCTTCAAAGGTTCTACCATTTCGAACTGCAAAGTCTTATAATAGATAGCTGTCAAGCCATCTGTCCCTGGAGCCTTACCAACTTTTAATTGCTTAATTGCTGAGATAATTTCCTCAGATGTTACTAATTGGTTCAGTCCTTCCCTTTGTTCCTGTGTCAGTAAAGGAGCATTCCTTCCCTGTAAATATCTATCTATATCCGACCCCTGAATTGTATCACTGGCATATAATTTGGAATAAAATTCTGAGAAAGCCTTTTTAATATCTTGCTGATATACCTCTTTTCCTTTATATTCTATTTTCTCTATAGTATGCAATGTTTGTTTTTTCCTTAACAGGTAGGCTAGCCATCTACCGGTTTATTAGCATTACAAAAGGTGTTGTGTTTGGCATACTGTAGATTGGTTGCCACCTGGTCTGCCATCAACATATTAAACTGCCCTTTAAGTAGCTTTATTGCTTCCTTCACCTTTCTATCATTTGGGTTCGATATAAGTTCCTTTTCTTTTTCCCTATCTCCTCCTCTAACTCCTTTCTTTTTGTTCTTTTCTCGTCTATATTTATTATTTAAATATATTAAAACTCCTCTCATATAGGCTTTACTCGTGTCCCACACTATTTCCATTGGGAACCTTTATGCATATTCATAACAAAAATTCCTTCATTTGTTTTTTACATTCTTTTACATTTTCTTCATATCGAACAAGTTTTCATTTAATCTCCAAGATCTCCTCCCCTTTCTCCTGGACCAACTCCATCCACACGGACTATGATCCGATAAGGTTCTTGGAAAATCTTGATCTTCTTTACCCTGGAAATAAAATCATTGGTAATTAGTATAAAATCAATCCTAGAAAAGGATTTATGTCTATCGGGAAAAAAATAAAATCCTTTTCTTCAGCGTTTCGTTCTCTCCAAATATCTCTCAGCTCCAAGTCATCTTTCATCTCAAAAAGGATTTGGGTAATCTAACACGGCTTTGGGTACCTTGATTGGGTCCTTTTTTATCCTTTTGTGGTTCCAAAACTCCATTCCAATCTCCCATTAGGATGTAAGATTTATAGTCCCATTGAGTAATTTTATTATGCAGAAATTTATAAAATTTTCTTGTTGTTGATTTGGTGCATATACTCCAATTAGTACGTCTTTTTCCCTCTATTAAAAGTTCAATTATGATATATCTTCCTTGTATATCAGCTTCAATCAATTTAGCAATTAAGTCCTTCTTTAAATATATCACTACCCCATTTTTCTTCTCTGGGGCAGATGCAACAAAGTGTTCTCCCAATCTAGAATTTATCAAATATTTCTGATCTTTGGCTCTAATATGTGTCTCTTGTAAACAAATAACGTCATTTTTATATTGCTTCAGGTAATGAAATATTTTCCTTCTCTTTTGTGGTGAGTTCAGACCATTGACATTCCAAGTTAGAAACTTAGTTCCCATGTTTAGTAACATGAAGCTTTTGAAGCATCTCTTGGAAATCCAGTTCGGACTGCCTCTTTGGCCTTGCTCCTCCCACTGCTTCAGATACCCCAGTCTCTTGGACTTTGTGCTGTCGCTCTTGCAGCTCTTCTTGTTTACGTCTGGTTGTAGCTCTGGTCACTCTTTGTTCCTCACTTCTGCTATTGTTACCATGGCTGCTCGAAATCCAATAGTTGCTGTATTTCTTTTTCTGCCGACAGTGTCACTCCACTGGCTATTTGCTTCTGACTTGCTTCTTCCCCATTTCTTTTTAACTTCCGGGATGGTAGAAATCCTGCTTTCAGCACATTGATATAAAAATCTCTCGCCTTCAAAACTGTTGTCAAACGGTGTCTTGTGCCCAAACAGTTCACCACCAAACCAACCGGTATTTCCCACCTAAATGGGAGCTGGCATTTTTTTAACTCCTCTGCCAGAAAAGCAAACTCCCTTCTGCCTCTCAAGATCTTGGGTGGGATTTCTTTCAGTATTAACACCTCCTGATTTTCCACCTTAAATCTATTATTGTAGAAGGCTTGTATGATATCATTTCAATCCCCTCTTTGTAAAGTAAATCACCACATCTCTTGGCAGATTTTTTTGCCTTGCCAGCCATGAATTCACACGAAATATTTTGTCTATTTCCTCTATAAAATCATCAACCTGCCAGTCCAATATTGTTGCAAAGCCTTTGCAAAAATCTCTTTCAGATTTTCTTGCTGATTCTCTCTCAAGCCCCTTACTCTCAAGGCAAACTCCATATCTCTGTATTGAGTCAGCAAAACTTCTTCTTCAATTTTTCCCATTTTGTTTTGAACCTCATTCATTTCTTCTTCCAGCTTCAAATTGCTCTGATTAATCTCTTCCACAATTTCATCCAGTCTTATCATATGTTTGGCCACCCCCTGGAATGCAAATAGGATGTCCTCTCTTATTTCTTTATTTTTAGTATTGATGGTCTCTCTAATTTCTTCCATCTCCTCTTTCAATCCTCTAGATATTTGCTCACCCATTGCCTCCACCTTTTTATTCATTTGTTCCATATTAGATTCCAATTTAACTTGTATTTCTTTAGTTTGTAATTTCAGAGCCCCATCAGTGCCTCTTGTAACTCCACTAATGTTAAAGTTTGTGGGGCAATCGGCAGCGGCTTTGTGATATAGACTGCTGTGCTGGTACAGATTTAGGGATAGAGGTAGGAGTTTTTAGTGATTTAGCAGCCATTGTTTATTCAGTTAAATCCAGTTAATCTCCTTGATTCCCAATACTATATAGATTTAAACAATGTCTTTAACGATCCACTTTCACTTTTTACTTTCTCCTCCTCCCCTTGAGACTCATTCAGGCGCCATTTTCACTCTGCATTACAATAGTCTTTTCAAAACTTTAGCTTTTGTTCCTGAGTTAAAGTCCAATACTTGCAATTTCAGCTGCTCCTGCTTCCGCTCTGCCTGCTTTAAAAGCCTTCAGATGTTAATCCTTATTCTCAGGGATGGTTGCAGTGCCTGGTTCTGCAATAACACAGAAGAGTCCTGGATCCGGAGTTAATCAGACTCCAAGGGAGCTCACACCCTTTGGACCCTGGCTTGAAAATCTGGGGCTCAAGGGGAGCTCTACCTCTGTCCGATCGCTCGCTTCCCCCTCTTTGCCTGAGGGGAAAGTTTCTGAACCGCTAAACATCTGATTGATGCTGTTTTCACGGTTTTACAGATCACAGGGCTGGCGGTCTAAGAAGACCGTCCTCAACAGCTGCCTTGCCACTGGAAGTCCCTTAGAACAGTGGTTCTTAACCTTTTTGAAAGAATCGCCCCCTTGAGCCATTGAGGAAGTTCTCATCGCCCCCTTCTCCCAACATAACCGCCCCCCCGCCACCTCTTAGCGTCCCCAAGGGGGCCAGCAGAGGGGTGCTAAGAGGCAGCAGGGGGGTGTTTGAGGCGCTGGCCCTGCAGGTTCACCCACTGACTATAGTAACGCTCTGGAGCCGGCACCTCCAATGTGGAAGTAGTGGCGCGTTATGTGCCACCGCGGCTGCACTCGACACACCGCCCCTCTGCCACCTCTTAGCATCCCCAAGGCCAAGGGGGCCAGCAGAGGGGCACTAAGAGGTGGCAGGGAGGCGTTCGAAGCGCCGGCTGACCCTACAGTTTCACCCATTTTGGCGCTGGCTCTGGAGCGGTGCTACAGTCAATGGGTGAGCCTGCAGGGCTGGCGCCTTGAATGCCCCCCTGCCACCTCTTAGCATCCTCAAGGGGGCCAGCAGAGGGGTGCTAAGAGGCGGCAGGGGAGCGGCGCATCGAACGTGGCTGCAGCGGCACGTAACGTGCCACTGCTTCTGCATTGGAGGCGCTGGATCCGGAGCAGTGCTAGTCAATGGGTGAACCTGCAGGGCCGGCCGGCACCTTGAACGCCCCCTGTCACCTCTTAGTGCCCCTCTGCCAGCCCCCTTGGGGACGCTAAGAGGCAGCAGGGGGGCGTTTGAGGCGCCGGCCCTGCAGACTCACCCCATTGACTGCTGTACCACACCTGAACTGGTGCCTCGAATGCCGCAGCATGTTGGGAAAAGCCGCCGCCACCACTTTCCCAAAGTGCTGCCGCCTGATTCTTTCTGTCTGTCCATCCGTCTGTCCGTCCATCCATCCATCCAAAAAGTCTGTCTGTTTGCCTGCCTGCCCGCCTTCCTGCCTATCTACCTACCTGTCTGTCTTTTTGTCTACCTACCTACCTACCTACCTACCAATATAGATAGATCTCTCTCTCTCTCTCTCTCCTAATATATCTCAATCCATCGCCCCAATATCGCCCCCTTCCGTTCCTTTGCCCCCACATCGCCCCTTTTCGTTCCATCGCCCCCCTGAAAAGCAAAATCGCCCCTTGGGGGGCAATATTGCCCAGGTTAACAACCACTGCCTTAGAAGACTCTATCAGTTTTATCAATTAAAGTAGAAGCTGGATTTTTGAATGCTTTCTCCTGAATTAAACTGTTAGCCAACTATTTTGGAGGCTATTACTACTACTACTACTACTACTACTACTACTACTACTACTACTACTTCAGGAGGTGTCAGCTTCCAGACAAAACTACTCCTATTTATTCAAACCCATTTATTGAAATAATAAATATTTCTTTTTCTCTTCTGTGCTTTCATATTGAGTAATTTATTACATTGGAACACTCAAATCAGAGCTTGTAATTTCTATAATAAATTTCACTTGGTCTTTTTGTACTTAAAGCATTTCACTTTATGCTGCTCTTTACTCACATCATCTGCTAAATATAGACCCTGCTTGCGTGAACCACAGCAGAGCTACTGAGAGGATCACAAGCTTTCATCCAAATGATTAAAGCATCCTGATGCCATTGTGCGGACAGCAGGGGTGGGATTCAGCCGGTTTGGCCCAGTTCGAGCAAACTGGATGTTAAATTTACATCTGATTCGCTGAACTGGTAGTTGAATCAACCAGCTGGCCCTGCCCGCCCTGCCCTGCCCCTCCCAGGAGTCTCTATGCAGCCTGTTTTGGATGCAGGTAAGTGCAGGGTCCATGCGGAGGCTCTGGGAGGGCAAAAAATGGTCTGAACCAGAAGTTCCGGAAGTCTGGAATTAAGCCTGTTCCCAGCTTTCAGAGGCCCTCCAGAGCTCAGGGGAGGCCATTTTCACCCTCCCAGAGGCCCGAGGAAAGCCTCCGGACTCTGGGGAAGTCGAAAAATGGTCCTCCCGGAAGTTCCAGTAGGCCACGCACACCCAGCAACCGGGCAGAGAACCGGTTGCTGGATTTTTTGATCCCCACCCCTGATTTGCTGTCAAAAGAAGAAGAAGCCATGCCCACACAGTCACATGGCCATGCTCATCTAGCCACGTCCACCTAGCCACACCCACAGAACCGGTTGTTAAAAAATTTGAATCCCACCGCTGTGTCAAACTTGTGGCCTGCAGGCTGGATGCGTCACACGCTGGCCATGCACACCCCCAGTTTAGCTAAAGGGGGAAAAGTCACTAAACATCACATGACAATGAAGTGACAATGCAAATTTGATGCCCCTGGACTGGATGGTTAACAGATTGTCTTGAAGCTGCTGTGAATGTTCTAGAAATAAGGAAGAAGCATATTTACAATTTGTGATTAACCATTTAGAAAATGTAAATGCAGATAGAGATGCAGAGAATAAATCAATTGAGAATGGAGATGTAGCATTTATGAAGTGGAATCTGTTCCCACAATCAATTAAAGAAATATAAATCACCTAGAGTTTCTTATTTAGCTATCTAATCTTGAATCTTTCTGCCTTTTTAAAAACCTGGTGGGTTGTTCATTTCTACAAACCTCTTGGGAAGATCTCATGTAAAATGTGATTTGTGTGAGTGTAAAGTGCTCATTTGCTCAGTCTCTTGTATTCCCTTCCTTTTTATTTGCTGACATTCTAACTTGCCCCATTCTTTTCTCCTGGTATATTTACTTATGGCAGTAGAAATCTCAGAGAAGCAGTGATTAATGGGAGGATCTATTTATCTGATAATGAAGAAAATCACTGGGTAGGAGAAAATAACCTTTTATTAGATTTGAATGTCATATATTAAATAATCTATAATAAATCAACAAATGGTAAATTCTCCCTGCCATGATGATCTTACAGTTCAATTTATCCTAGTAATGCACTAGGTCGTTCTATGACTATTCCAAAAACAGACATTGTAGTTATATAATTGCTACTCGTTTCATTGATGTGCATTTGTAATCCAATGGTTGGCTTTCTTCCCAACAGCAATGTCAGATTCCGCTTTGCCACAAATAAAGACCAGCACACTTTGAGGGAGTTTTTTTTTCCTCAGTGCTTTTATCTTCTCTGCGGAATGGCATGAACTGACCATCACAAACAAAAAATGCTAGTAAAATCAGCTCTATTTGTGGCAAAGCAGAACCTGACAGGAAGTCAGGTCTTTCAACACTGCAGTTTTCCATCCAGTAAGTAGTGGTTGTGCATGGCAGAGGTGGTATTCAGCAGGTTCTGACCGGTTCTGGAAAACTGGTAGCAGAAATTTTGAGTAGTTCGGAGAACCGGCCACCTAGATGGTTCCGCCCCAGGTGCCTAATGGACCCTGAGAGGTTCCAGGCAGAACTGGGGTTTTTTCCTTCTTCCCTTGCTCACAGCTCTGCCGAGGATCTGGCAATAGCCTGGCATCGGGCTGCGTCGGAGGCCCTCGACAGGGTTGTCCCCATGCCCCTTGTGCCATGGATCCGATTAGCTCCTTGGTATACTGAGGAGTTCCGGGGGATGAAGCGCCGTCGAAGGGGTTTAGAGAGCAGGTGGAGGTCTACCCATTCCCAATCCGACCGAGCCCAGCTAAGAACCTTTATTAGGACTTACCTGGTAGCTATGAGAGAGGCGAGAAGATCTTATCTCTCTACTCTCATAGCATCCGCAGATAATCGCCCGGCCGCCCTGTTTCGGGTTACTCGCTCCCTCCTTCGGTTGGAGGGGGATGGACCCGCGGGGTAAGGCTGAGGAATTTGTGCAATATCTGTCGGATAAGATTGCTCGTATTCGGGACGGGTTGTCCTCCGATTTGCAGTGGTCTGAGGAAGGGGGTGCAGGGAGTCTGGCTATTGTTATCTGGGATGAGTTCGATCCGGTTTCGAGGATGAAGTGGACAGGATTATGCGGAATGAGTTCCACCACATGTTTGTTGGACCCGTGTCCTCCTGGCTGGCCTATGCCGCCAGGAGGCCACTCTTGGCTCCAGGCAGTTATCAACGCTTCCTTAAGGGAGGGTGTCTTTCCCACCACCTTGAAAGAGGCGGTGGTGAGACCCCTCCTGAAGAAGCCTGCCTTGGACCCGACTGTGTTAGACAACTTTCGTCCAGTCTCCAACCTTCGTTTTCTGGTGAAGGTTGTTGAGAGTGTGGTGGCTCAACAGGTTCCGCTTTTCCTGGATGAAGCGGACTACCTAGATCCGTATCAATCGGGCTTCCGACCCGGGTACAGCACGGAGACAGCATTGGTCGCGCTGATGGATGATCTCTGGAGGGCTCGGGATAGGGGTTTTTCCTCTGTCCTGGTCCTATTAGACCTCTCAGCGGCTTTCAATACCATCGACCATGGTATTCTTTTGTGTCGCCTTGAGGGGTTGGGAGTGGGGGGCACCGTTCTTCGGTGGTTCTCCTCCTACCTCTCGGGGCGGTCGCAATCGGTGTTGGCGGGGGGGGTCAGGTCGTCCCCTAGGGTCCTCCCTTGTTGGGTCCCTCAGGGGTTGGTCCTTTCCCCCCTTTTATTTAACATCTACATGAAGCCGCTGGGTGAGATCATCCGTGGCTTTGGGGTGAAATTCCATCAGTACGCTGATGATACTCAGCTGTACATTTCCACCCCAGGCCAGATCAGTGATGCCCTCTCCCTGATGACTCGGTGTTTGGATGCGGTATGGAACTGGATGAGCGGAACATGCTTGACTCAACCCGCCAAGACTGAGTGGCTGTGCATACCGGCGTCCCGCCCAGTCAAGATTATCCATCTTTGGCCATAGGGGAGAGGTGTTGCCCCCTGTGGATAGAGCGCGGAATCTGGGGGTCCTCCTGGATGTACGGCTCTGGTTGGAGGAGCAGGTGGGGGCCATTGCCAGGGGGGCCTTTACCCAGCTCCGCCTTGTTCGACAACTTCCCTTTTCTGGACGGGATGCCCTGCGCACGGTCACTCATGCCCTTGTTACCTCTAGGCTTGACTACTGCAACGCTCTCTATTTGGGACTGCCCTTGCATACCATCCAGAGATTGCAGCTGGTGCAGAATGCGCGCGGGGTGGTGATGGGAGTTACCGGTTCTCCCATGTGACCCCCTCCTGCGTGGCCTGCATTGGTTGCCGGTTGCACTCGGGTGAATTCAAGGTTTTAGTGCTAACATACAAAGTCCTTCACGACATGGGTCCTCAATATTTAAGGGAGCGTCTTCTTCCAATGTCGAATACCGATCACCCTGTGCGAGCTCATAGGCAAGGACTCCTTGGGGTCCCGTCGGCGGGCCAATGCCGTCTGGCGGTTCCCCGACAACGAGCCTTTTCTGTCGCGTCCCCTGACCTTTGGAATCAACTGCCTTTGGAGCTCCGCCTGGCCCCTGACCTCCGCACCTTTCGCTGAGTTGAAGACCTGGTTATTTGACCAACCCGGGCTGTGACCCTTTGGGGAGGGTTGTTTTTAATCATTTTATAAATGTTTGAACTTATAATTTAATCTAATTGTTTTTTAATGTATTTATTGTCTCTTGTTTTTAGTTGTAAGCCGCCCCGAGTCTTCGGAGATGGGGCGGCATATAAGTTCAAATAATAAATAAATAAATAAATAAACCAGCAAATATCACCTCTGACTGGAGATTTTACAGTATCCTTCTGCTGCCACGCCCACCAAGCCACGCCCACAGAACCGGTAGTAAAAAAAAATTGAATGGTGCACCGCCCCCCCCAGAATGGCAGCCCTGTGTGAGAAAAGCGACCAGGGCTGACAAGCAAAAGATTTACTGAAAAACCCTTCACCATGGAACAGCTTCTGAAACTATTCCTTTCTTCTTTTCATCATTAGGTGCTCTTTGGTATTCAGATAAGGCTGCAATATAATTATGTAACACTTGGGAAGGAAGATGCAACCCACTAGCCCAGCACTGGAAGTCAAGATGGAGAAAACCTGCACAGCTACCATGTATTTGCCCCTGGTGCTCAAGTAGCTTGGCACGAAGGACACCCAAACACTGCAAAATACTAGCATACTGAAGGTGATCAGCTTGGCTTCATTGAAACCTCCTGGCAGCTCTCTAGCTAGGAAAGCCACAGTGAAGCAGATGGCTGCCAGAATGCCCATGTAACCAAGAACGCTGTAAAACATGGTGACAGACCCTTCATTGCATTGCAGCACCATCTGTCCAATCTGAGAATCCGTGTCAAGTTCTGGGAAGGGAGGCGAAATCCCGATCCAAGTCATGCAGATGCCACACTGAACTATGGACCCAGTGAGTACCACAGCAATTGCCAAATTCTTCCCCAGCCATTTGTTCATCTTGTTTCCTGGTTTTGTAGCCATGAATGCCAGCACCACAGTCAGAGTTTTGGCCAGCACAGTAGAGACCGCGATGGAAAAGATGATGCTAAAGGCAGTTTGGCGCATGAGACAAGTCACTTCGTGTGGGGGACCAATGAATAAGAAGGAGGATAAGAAGCAAAGCAGGAGGGAGACAAGGATGGTGTAGGTGAGCTTTTGGTTGTTGGCTTTCACCAGTGGTGTGTCTAGGTGTTTAATAAAGATTCCTAAAATCAAAATTGTAATTAGACTTAAGGAGAGGGCAAAGAAACTCAGAGTGATTCCCAGAGGTTCATCATAGGCTAGAAAGACTATAATCTTAGGGATACATTGATCTCTGCCATTGCTTGGATATTGAGCTTTGGAGCACTCATGACAATCAACTGTATCTGAAAAACACAATATATTTAGAAACTTAAACATCAGGTGCTTTTCCACAATAATTGACATTTTCTCTTTTATTCTGGCTTTTATTGCAATTTCTTAAAGAGCATCAAAATCTAGAATATGAGTCTCATGGAAGAAGGCAAATCTAGAGATTGAAAACCACTGAGATAATACTAAAGCATCAGACTGCAAAGACACTTCCATGTCCTTGACCAATTGTAACCCTCTAACACAGCAAGGTAAGGTAAAGGTTCGCTTTGCACATATGTGCTAGTCGTTTTTGGTTCTAGGGGACGGTGCTCATCTCCGTTACAAAGCCAAAGAGCGAGCGCTGTACGAAGACATCTCTGTGGTCATGTGGCTGTCATGACTAAATGCTGAAGGCGCATGGAACGCTGTTACCTTCCCACCAAAGTGATCCCTATTTTTCTACTTGCATTTTTACGTGCTTTTGAACTGCTAGGTTGTCAGAAGCTGGAACAAGTAATGGGAGCTCACTCCGTTACACAGTGCTAGGGATTCGAACGGCTGGACTGCCGACCTTTCTGATCGACAAGCTCAGTGTCTTAGCCACTGAGCCACCACGTCCCTTACAGCAAGGTAAAGTTAATTGCAATTGTTTTATGCCTACCCAAGCCAAACTATTACAGTCAATCAATTTCTCAGACAGTGCCTTTGCTAAAGTAGCTACAAGACCTGAATTTTTCACCCCACTCCATTAAGAGAAATTGAAGCACATCCAATCCATGTTTGCCATATATTTGTATGTAAAATAAATACACAAACAAAATCGTTAACTGAACATTTGCCCTGAGTGGAAACTTTTGGCTATACAGCTCCACATCCTATGGTGCATTTAAAAATCTTAGAGCTGTGAAGATGAAATAATAGTATGGCTGCACTTCTTCAATTTTTGCATCAAGGGCTTTTCGACAGCTACTTTAGTTAAATGTAGCTGCAATGGCTAGAATACAGAAGACAGGAAGAGGTAAATTTAAAACCAGAGTTTCCATGCTTGAGGTGCATCTCCCTTGGGGAAGTGTAGACAGACTCTGGGGACCTCTGAAGACATCTTTTAGTTCCCTTGTCCCAATGTACTTATCATTCCCAAAGTTTCATTGTATTGTTTTCATTTTGATATTTGGATTTTTAGGGAAGGTCAAGAGACACTAACTAAATAAAAAGAAGTTTTAGGGATCCCTGCTTTAGGTAATGCCAGTGATAGGAAGTCTTTGGAAGTCAACTGTAATTGGGTCTGGCAATTATGGTTGTAGTCACCATGGCCAAAAAGTGGGTCACCACATGACTGGACATGATTTTATGACCTTTTTAGCAGTGATCTTGGTGATTATAAAGTGAATGCAGCAGTCATTAAGTAAACTTGGCAGTCGTTATGTGAACCCATTGTTCATTATTGGTCAGTTTTTGCTGGAAACTGGAAGTAAATATAGCAGACATGATAACAGTGTTCCGATATCTCAGGGGCTGCTACAAAGAAGAGGGAGTCAGACTATTCTCCAAAGCACCTGGGGGCAGGTCAAGAAGCAATGGGTGGAAACTAATCAAGGAGAGAACCAACCCAGAACCCTAACTCTAAGCAGAAATTTCCTGACAGTTAGAACAATTAATCAGCGGAAAAACTTGACTCCAGAAGTTGTAAATGCTCTAACACTGGAAGTTTTAAAGAAGAGATTGGACAACCATTTGTCTGAAATGGTATAGCGTTTCCTGCCTAAGCAGGGGATTGGACTAGAGGACCTTCAAGATCCCTTCCAATTCTCTTATTCTGTTCTATTCTATTCTGTTCTGTTCCGTTCCATTCCATTCCATTCCATTCCATTCCATTCCATTCCACTCCACTCCACTCCACTCCACTCTACTCTACTCTACTCTATTCTACTCAACTCTTTCTACATGCCATGTAAATCATAGTCATATGACCGTGAGGTTCTGTATACAGCTGTCCTTGCAGGCCAGTTGCCAAGCTCTCAAAATACAGGCACTTGATTGCAGGCAGGGGGGAATGATAACCAGGTCATAAGTCCCTTTTGTGGGGGAAGGTCCATTGTAATTTTGAAAAGTGGCCAAGCTACCAGTCATAAGTTAAGGACTACCTGTAAGATGGACATACAATGGTAACTGAGTATGTTGACTGGTGTACCATTAGAAGAACTGAGAAAACAACTTGGGGACAGGTTGTCATGGAGAAAATCTACCTATTGTATGTAGTTGCTAGGAATCTAAAATGATTTAATGGCATATAATCCATGGATCACTAGCAGGGGTGAGATTCTACCAGTTCTTACCGGTTCTATAGAACCCCTTGTTAACTTTCTAAGCAGTTCAGGGAACCGGTAGTTAGAAGCAAACTCCTTTTGTTTTTTTCCACCCTTATTACATTCTTGCCAGAACACCTAGACTTCCTGTCTCCGGAGCTTCTGGGGCTGGACTTTCTTAAAGGGGAAGGGTTGTTTTAAGATTTTTACATTGCTGTTGGGAGGAAATACTTCCCCGGACAATCAGCACTTGGAAGAAATAATTGAATAATGAAGCAGAGCTGTCAGAAAGAAGCTTTTAATATAGATAATAGGCGGTTGTATTTTTTTATTATTATTTTCTGTTTGTTCTGTATATTCTTTTTTTATCCTTCCACAATGGAGAGTATTGATGGTAAGGGGATGGCACCGAGATTTGTAACCAACCGACACCCTTGAAATTGGCATTGCTTTATGTTTTTTATGTTACGTTTGTCTTGTTTGTCTTGAAAAAAATAATGAAATTTTAAAAAAAGAAAGAAGCTTTTAATGACAGGGAACCAAGATGAGTGACATTCAGCAAGGCTTCTTGGTTAGCTAGAAAGATTGACATTCAAACGTGAGTTTACATACCTTTTCTGAGATTTGGTCTAAAACTGGTTTTTGGTGAAGGTTAATTCTGTGCTTGGTGACATTTAATCCTGTGTTTATTGATGGGATAAGTTTCTCTATTCAGCTTCAACAAGCAACAGCTACTGTTGTGATCTAATTATTTGTATTGTGTTTGAATTTTTTCCTGCCTCATGGTTTCTTTTTGTATCTGGGGAGGGGGGTCTTCCTTCACTGCTTTAGTGGTATCTGACACTGTCCTTTTGGGGTGAACTTCCAAGAGGCAGGATGCAAGCTGGGCATTGATTTTTTTTACTGCCTTTCTAGGGGGCATGTGACCTTTCCTTAAATCTGGATGATTTCCTTAGGATATCTTGTGAGGTGAGTGAGACCAGCTGGTATCTTTAAGTGGTGCAAATGGATCTAAGGATTGCTTTTCCTGGGTGTGCTTTTTCTGGAGAGCTTAATTTTTTTTTTTATTAGACTTGTATGCCGCCCTTCTCCCAGAGGACTCAGGGCGGCGAACATATAAAAAGAAATATATTTACAATAAAAAGATGTTAAATAAAGAACAAGTCTATAAATACAAGAAACATTAAAACAATTAAAATTACGGTAATAAACAGTAATATTAAAACAAACCCACCCCCAGGTCAATCCAGGCCGGCCTGCTGAAACAGCCAAGTCTTTAGGTCTCGACAAAAGGAGCGGAGATCAGGGGCCAAACGAAGATCCGCAGGGAGCTGATTCCATAGGGCGGGTGCTCCCACAGAAAAGGCCCTAGCCCTGGGAACTGCCAGCCGACAATGCCTGACTGACGGTATTCCCAGGAGGCCCCTCCTGTGAGAGCGCACGGGGCAATCGGAATGTGATGCTGGCAGGAGATGTTCCCGCAAGTACCCCGGACCCAAGCCATTTAGGGCTTTATAAGTTGTTACTAACACCTTGAAGGAAACCCGGAAGGCAACCGGCAGCCAATGCAAGTCACACAGGAGGGGTGTAACATGGGAGTATCAGTATACCCCCCTCACAGCCCGCACGGCCGCATTCTGCACCAGCTGCAACCTCCGAGTAATCCGCAAGGGTAGCCCCATGTAGAGAGCATTGCAGTAGTTGATTCTGGAAGTGATGAGCGCATGGGTGACCGTTTGAAGGGCATCTCGGTTCAGGTAAGGGCGGAGCTGGCGAACCAGCCAAACCTGGGCAAAAGCCCCCCTGGCCACAGCTCCCACTTGCTCCTCCAGACTGAGCTGTGCATCCAGGATGACACCCAGATTCCTTGCCCTATCCACGGGGGGTAACACCTCCCCCCCCCATGACCAAAGATGGCACATCCACTGAACACTGAGATGCCGGTAAGAACAGCCACTCAGTCTTGGCCAGGTTAAGCTGGAGTCTGTTACTCCCCATCCAGGCCTGCACCACCTCCAGGCACCGGGACATCACCGAGAGAGCATCACTGATCTGGTCTGGGGTGGAGATATACAACTGGGTATCATCTGCATATTGATGATACCTCACCCCGAAACCTCGGACGATCTCGCCCAGCGGTTTCATGTAGATAATAAACAGGAGAGGTGAGAGAACAGACCCCTGTGGCACCCCACAAGTGAGGGGCCTTGGGGCCGATCTCTGCTCTCCTGCCAACACCAACTGCGAGTGGCCCGAGAGGTAGGAGGAGAACCACCGTAGAACGGTGCCCCCCACTCCCAACCCCGAGCCGCAGAAGGATACCATGGTCGATGGTATCGAAAGCCGCTGAGAGATCTAAAGGACCAGGACAGAGGAAAAGCCCCTGTCCCGAGCCCTCCAGAGATCATCCACCAGTGCGACCAATGCTGTTTCAAACCCGATTGGTACAGGTCGAGCAGGAAGCTGTTGAACCACCACGCTCTCAACAAGCGAAGGTTGGAGACTGGACGATAGTTGTTCAAAATGGTTGGGTCCAGAGCAGGCTTCTTGAGGAGGGGTCTCACCACCACCTCTTTCAAGGCGGCGGGAAAAACCCCCTCACTCAAAGAGGTGTTGACAACTGCCTGGAGCCAACCGTGTATAACCTCCCTGGAGGTTTCGGGGTGAGTTTCCATCAGTACGCAGATGACACCCAGCTGTACATCTCCAACCCGAACCAGATCGGTGATGCCCTCTCCCTGATGACCCAGTGTTTGGATGCGGTACGGATCTGGATGAGCAGAAACATGCTTCGTCTCAACCCGGCCAAGACTGAGTGGCTGTGCATACCGGCATCTCAGCCCAGTCAGGAATGTCCATCTTTAACCATAGGGGGAGCGGTGTTGCCCCCTGTGGATAGGGCTGAATCTGGGGTCCTCCTGGATGTACGGCTCCGGTTGGAGGAGCAGGTGGGGGCCGTCACCAGGGGGGGCTTTGCCCAGCTCCGCTTGGTTCGCCAACTATGCCCTTTCCTGGACCGGGATGCCCTGCGCACAGTTACTCATGCCCTTGTTACCTCCAGACTCAACTACTGCAACGCTCTCTATTTAGGACTGCCCTTGCATACCATCCGGAGACTGCAGCTGGTGCAGAATCGCAGCACGGTGGTGATGGGAGTTTCCCAGTTCTCCCATGTTACCCCCCTCCTGCGCTGCCTGCATTGGCTACCGGTTGTGCTCCAGGTGAGATTCAAGGTTCTAGCTTTAACATACAAAGTTCAAGTATAAATAAAGTATAAATAAAGTATAAATAAAGTATAAATAAAGTATAAAGTATAAAGTATAAATAAAGTTCAAGTATAAATAAAGTCCTTCATGACATGGGTCCTCAATATTTAAGGGAGCGACTCCTGCCGACATCAAATACTAACCGCCCTGTGCGAGCACATAGGCAAGGACTCCTTGGGGTCCCGTTGGCCGGCCAATGCCGGTTGGTGGTTCCCCGATGATGAGCCTATTCTGTCGTGGCCCCTGACCTCTGGAACCAACTTCCCTTGGAGCTCCGCCTGGCCCCTGACCTCCGCACCTTCCGCCGTGATTTGAAGACCTGGTTGTTTGACCAATCCAGGCTGTGACCCTTTGGGGGGGTGGTTTTTATTTTTTGTATTTTTGTAATCATACTTTTATTGGGGCTTGTTTAGTTTAATTCTTTTTAACTATCTATTGTTGTTGCTGTTTTAGTTGTGAGCCGCCCCAAATCTTCGGAGATGGGGCGGCATACAAGTCCCATTAATAAAATAAATAAATAAATAAACCAACCAGGAAGGACACGGGTCGAATAAACATGTGGTGGAAGACAGCCTCCGCATGATCCTGTCCACTTCATCCAGGGAGACAGGGTCAAACTCAACCCAGATAGGATCCACAAGACTCATCGCCACTCCATCATCCAAACCCTGCCAATCAGAGTCCAAGCCGGCCCGAATCTGAGTGATCTTATCCGCCAGATGTAAACTAAATTCCTCTGCTCTGCCCGCAAAGTCCCCTCTCTCTCCAAATGCAGGAGTGAGTGACCCTAAACAGGGCCGCAGAGGCGATCATCTCGAGCGATCAGGCGGAGATAAGCACATCTCGCTGTTCTAATCGCTTCCAGGTAAGTCCTAATATAGGCTCTTAGCTGGACACGGTCAGACTCGGAACGACTAGTCCTTCACCTGCTCTCCAGGCATCTCCTCCGCCACTTCAGCTCCTCCGAAAACCAAGGAGCCAAACAAGGTCTGCAGTGAGGGCCTGAGGCGACCTCCAAGGTCTCGGCGGGCTGTGTCAAGGGGAGACCCCAGGGCCATCTGAAACCTCTCCGGGTCCATCAGGTGCCTGGGGCGGAACCATCATATCGGCTCCTCATCCCAGCAGCGAGGAGCAGCCAATTGGAAGACCAGCCTCAGGAGATAGTGATCTGTCCATGATAGGGGTAGAGTAACCGGAGATCCACCCCCCAGATCACTACACCACTGCCCCGAGATAAAAACCAGGTCGAGCGTGTTTCCCCCCTCATGGGTGGGTCCCTGAATCACCTGGGTCAGGTCCATGGCTATCATGGATGCCAAGAACTCCCGAGCCAATCCAGACGCCACTCCCAGAGAGGGCAGGTTGAAGTCCCCCAGGACAATAAGCCTAGGAAACTCCACCGCCACCCCCGAGAGGGCATCCAGCAGCTCGGGAAGGGCCATTGCAATGCAGCTGGGGGACAGGTACATCAACAACAGGCCCAACCGACCACCCAGGCCCAACCTCAGTAGGAGGGACTCACACCTGCCTATCTGCGGGACAGCGGCCTCCCTTGGAAACAAGGTCTCCCTAATAACAATGGCAACTCCTCCACCCCTTCCCTGGGCTCGTGACCGGTGCAGCACCCAGAAACCTGGGGGACATAGATCACACAGACGGACACCCCCCTCCGGTCCCAACCAGGTCTCCGTAATACATGCCAGATCCGCAGCCTCCTCCTCAATAAGTTCACAGAGGAGGGGGACCTTATTAGCTATGGATCTGGCATTTACATACACCAATCTGAGCCCAGGGACCACACCTCCCAAGACCCCAGGGGAGCGGGCAGAGACCTGAGGGTCGGAGCGCTCCACCGCTCATAGACAGCGGGGGCGTGCTCCCAACACATAATTTGGCCCTCTGTCTTGTCCACTCCTGCCATAACCGATTGCCATAGGGATTATTAATCCCTCCCTACTCGATGCAGACCCCGCGGCCCCTTCACCCTGCCCCTCCACTACGAGACCCCTCTCCGCCTGGATAAACCAGACTCTACCAACAAGGGCTGAACCCCTTCCCTCCTCCCTAACCCATTAAAACACCGAATTAAAATTTGTAAAAGTCGTCCCTTACCAAATTTAAAATTTAACCCCTTGGTTGCGCCATGCCACCTCTCGGGATCCCAGGATCCGTCATTAAGGTAAGCTGTCGATAACCCGATGGGCCAATTCAAGGACAAGGGCGCAGTCCTGAAGGCCCATAGCTCCGCTAGTGAGTAAACAACCATAAACAATAGGTCACAATTTGTAGAGGGTGGGGATGGAATAAAAACTTCCTACGGCTAAAGTGATAGATGTTACACAGATGTAAAGTGTCTAGGTGAAGAATAAAAGGTCCAGGTATCAGTGTCCAAAGAGTTCCGTGCCACGAACAGACCTCTCACACCTGTTCGAGGGCCAGAGTCAAAATAGGCAACCCACCACTCTCTCACCGCGGTGGTCAGAGCAAAATTGGAACTGATGGGTCGATAGTTAAACCCCTCTGTCCTCTCACAATAGAGGGGTAGTCCTCCCATTGTCCTCACACCACAATGGGGCCCAACCTGAGACCGCATCCTGAAGAAGAGGGAAAGGTCCAAGATAGATTAAGGACCAAGCGACTGATTAATAGATGACACTGCACCCACAAGAGTGCAAACAAGAGAGTCCGGACGACCCGAGGGCAGGAAGAGGCAGACGTAGCAGACAAGCCAGGAATGACACAAAAAATAGGCAGGTAGTCCAGATAGAAAGTCCAAAGACAGTGTAGCTGTTAATACCACCATCGCGGCCAAGGACCAGAGCCGTAAGGAACCGGCCAACCATGGGGGTCTCACCTCCGATGTCAATGTCAAACTCCGATCCCCACCAGGCCAGTACCAGCTCAGTCTCCACATCTACCCGGGTTCCCACCAAGGCTGACAAGGCCATCAGAGCAGCTAGGCCGAAGGGGCCGCCCAGGGCGCTGAGCCACCAAAAAATGCCCCCAAAGTAGCCAGGAGCATAATCGGCTAGCCCAGGAGCCAACGGCAGCAGCACCCAGGCTGCTGCCACCGGCAACATAGCCCCCGCCGCTGTGGCCTCCGCAGCCGCCAAGGCCGCTGGCTTACAGGTATTTTTAATCTAATGATTGGTATTTAGGGCAGCTTTTTGCAAGCAAAGAAGCTTTTTGTATTTTTGTACAGGTAATCCTTGACTTACAACAATTCATTTAGTGACTGTTCATAGTTACAATGGCACTGAAAAAAGTGACTTATGACCGTTTTTCATGCTTACGACTGTTGCAGCATCCCCACTGTCATGAGAGGCCAGGCAAGGAGAAGCGCCCCTTGATGTGAGTGATGTCCAGTTGGCCACGCCCATCCAGTCACATGACCACCAAGCCACATCCACCAACTAAGCCACACCCACAGAACCAGCTGTTAAAAAAATTAAATCCCACCCCTGTTTGCTAGATAGATAGCTCAGGAACAGGACATCTTGTAATATATTTTATGGTGGGCAGCACTTCTGATGGAACTACCAGCCAAGTAGCTGTACATGTGTCCTCTTACAGAAACAACTGGGCAAAACAGCCACACAAAGCTTTGCAAGACATAGCACTTATCAATAGCAGTAGCACTTAGACTTATATACCGCTACACAGTGCTTCACAGACCTCTCTAAGCGGTTTACAGAGCCAGCATGTTGCCCCCAACAATCTGGGTCTTCATTTTACCCACCCCGGAAGGATGGAAAGCTGAGTCAAATTTGAACCTGTCAAGATCAAACTCCTCGAGTGAGCAGTAAGTTAGTCTGCAGTACTGCATTCAAACCACTGTGCCACCATGGCTCATATGCAGGGGTGGGATCTGACAGGATTAACTACCAGTTTGGTGATTTATGATGTGCTTCCCTGCACACTGCGCGCACCCAGAAATCTTCATCAGCTTGCTGCCTGGACAGCTGAGCAGTGCTGCGTGTAGGGAAGCAGTGTTTGAAAAAGCACTTTTTTCCTGCTTTTTCAAACACAGCTGTGCCTCGCACGGCAGCTGAGGTTGAAAAAGTAGGAAATAAAGGTCAGGTAAGAGCCCAGGCGGGCGGGTGGGCCAAAACAGCAGCAGACATAGAACCGGTTCTATGTCTGCTGCTCTTCAGAGCTACCGGTTCTACAGAGCCGGACAGAACCGATAGAATCCCACCCCTGCTCTTATACAAAGATTTGTATCTTCTCTCATGCTCATGTGCCAAATTGCTTTTCTTCAAATGCTTTATACAGTTCCAGTTCTCTTCCAATTATTAAAAAATAGCTCCAAATCTGCTTCTTTTAAAATTTATACACTTGTTTAATATTTATTTTAACTTAACAGTCAAAAGTCTCCATAGATCACCCTGGGTATTGTGCATGGACAAATATGATCTGGCTGAGATCTACAGACAGCACCATCAGAAAGATTCTACCCGGGGCTTATTTAGACCTTTCCTTTTTAAAGTGTGCATTTGGGCTCAATATGGGGTCAGAAGAGCTCAATATGTTGGGGTATAAACTGTTTTGATCCAAACGCTCTGGATTTGAATGTGCAAAAATGACTAAAGTTGCTGTAAGACGTACAGGAAAAAAATTTCTCAGTGAATCTGCCTTTGGTCACCCAACACATGCCATATTTTCAGAGCAACTTACCTGCTTGGGTAGAAATTGTCCCTTCTCTGCATGGGACACAATCATGGCAGCACACTTGGCGTCCTTCAGGGGTCACCTTGTGGTATCCTGGTTGACAGCATTCGGTACAGACTGAACGAGGCCTTGTCTGAAAAGTGTCAAAGAAACAACAGTGCTTGAGGATCTGTGGGGTTGTGTGTCACCAATAGCAGGGGTGGTCTGCTGGGGGTTCGCAGGGGTTTGGGAGAGCCCCTAGCTAAGACTCTGTGCAGTTTGGAGAACCCCCAAATCCCACTCCTGGCTGGCCCAGCCCACCCCTCCTCTCCCCTCCCAGGAGTCCCCATGTGGCCCATTTTGGATGCAGGTAAGTGCAGGGCGTGCATAAAGGTTTAGGAAGGGCAAAAAACAGGCCTCCTAGAAGTTCGGGAAGGCCAGAAATGGGCCCATTTCTGGCTTTCAGAGAGTCTCCGGAGCCCGAGGAGGGCAAAAACGCCCCCCTACCATGGTGCAGGAGGCCGACTAGGCCACAGCCATCATGGCCACGCCCACCCAGCATCTGGGTGGAGAACCCTTTGCTAAAATTTTTGAAGCCCACGCCAGAGCAATGGCCATGCAGCCTTTTTCCCATCTTGAAGTAGTTGTTGTCTGAGGTAACTACGTCCTCTCCATCTAATGGTATGCCTGGCCCTATGAAATGGATTCTGATCCGTGAAACCTTATGTTACTTATCTCTTAAACTCCAAGCTATTGCAAAATATTTCTTCCATATCTTCCCAGTAACAAAGAAGCTTGCCTAGATTTTGCTAAGCCTAATCAAGGCATTTTGTGTGAATTATGTGATAAGGTTGGTTACAGTCACTCAATGTTACTTTATCGCTAACAGATAACACCGTATAATCAAAGCATGCTTTTCCAAGTATGGCTATGAGAGTTGGACTATAAGGACGTCTGAGCATGTTTTCGAATTGTGTTGTTGAAGAACTCTAGTGAAGAGAAGGACCTGAGGAGACATAATAGCAGTGTTCCAATATTTGAGAGGCTGCCACAGAGAGGAGGGAGATCAAGCTATTTTCCAAAGCACCTGAAGGCCAAACAAGGAATAATGGATGGAAATTGAACAAGGAGAGATTCAAATCTAGAAATAAGAAGACATTTTCTGACAGTGAGAGCAATCAACCAGTGGAACAGCTTGCCTTCAGAAGTTGTGGAAGTGTTTCATCATTGGAGGCTTTCAAGAAGAGACTGGGCTGCCATCTGTCAAAAATGGTGTAGGGTCTCCTGCTTGGGCATAGGGTTGGACTAGATGACCTACAAGATCCCTTCCAACTCTGTTATTCTGTTTCTTGAGAGTCCCTTGGATTGCAAGGAGATCAACCCTGATTGTCCTTTGGAAGGACAGATACTGAAGCTGAAACTCAAATACTTTGGCCACTTAATGAGAAGAGATGACTCAAAGGAGAAACCCTGATGTTGGAAAAGATGGAAAGGCAAAAGGAGAAGGGAATGTCAGAGGGTGAGAAGGTTAGACAGTGTCATTGATGCAGCGGCCATAATCATGGACAAATTCCAGGAGACAATGGAGGACAGGGGGGCAGGGAGGCCTGGTGTGTTGTGGTCCATGGGGTCGTGAAAAGTCAGACACAGCAATTGAACAACAAAGAGGTATCACCTGGGAGATAGTAGTTGGCTAAGGTTATTTGAGAAATTCTGCTGAATTTCAACTCACACTTTTAATTCCTACATTAATTGACTTTGTGGAGTTTAAGTCTCCTTCCTACCTGATTAAATGAGCTGGGCCACACAATGGCCTCTTCCTGAATGCTCATCGCTAGACCTGTAGAGATCCGTGTCTCTAGTTTTCCCACGGTCTTCCGTACAGCTGACTTGTTTGGAAATACAACCAAATTCACAATGTCATAGTTAGCCACCAGTGCCCCATCTTCATCAAAAAATACCTCTTCTCCAATGATAGTGTTGAAGCAGACAGCTTTCAGAAAAGGGTGAAGCTGGAATGAGAAAGGGAATGCAAAACACTCATACACAAACAAATCAGATAGATAGATAATGTCAGAAAAATGTATCCGCAATAATTTTTGCTGGAATGCCTGGTGCCCACAGAAATCAAGTCTTTATACGGAACGTAACATAAAGCTACAAGAAAGCTTCTCTGTAAAGCTTGAGAAAGTGAGAATTTAATACTGTATTATATACTTACAGATACTCCTCAACTTAAAAACCATTTAGTTAGTTACAACAGCAACTGAAAAAGGTGATGACCGATCCTCGCATTTATGACCAATGAAGCATCCCTATGGCCAGGGAATCAAAATTCAGGAGCTTGGCAACTGGCAAATATTTTTAATGGTTGCAGCATCTCGGGATCATAGTAACGGCTATTTCCCAGTCAGTTTTCAACAACCAAAGTCAATGGAAACCAGAAACACTTAGTAACCATGTTGATTCACTTCATAACTGCAGAGATTCACTTAACATCCATGGCAAAAAAAGGTTGTAAAATTGGGCACATCTTAGTTAACAACAGCATTGCTTGGGCATGGAAATTCTGGTCCCAACTGGGATTATAAATTGAAGACTATCAGCATATAAATAGATCTGAGAAAAAGAGAGATGATGATGAATGAATGGACAGATGGAGGGAAAGAGAGAGAGAGAGAAAGGGAGATTAGATACAAGTTTGGGAGAGAAAGAGAGGAATAGATAGATAGATAGATAGATAGATAGATAGATAGATGGATGGATGGATGGATAGATAGATAGGAGTGGTGAGAGAGATATGGATGGATGGATGGATGGATGGATGGATGGATGGATGGATGGATGGGAGAGAGAGATGATAGATAAATAGATAGATGATATATTAGATAGATGGTAGATTGATAGATAAATATAGATAGATAGAAGATTGATAGATTAGATAGATAGATAGATAGATAGATAGATAGATAGATAGATAGATAGAGACAGACAGACAGACAGACAGACAGACAGACAGATTAGATAGATGGTAGGGAGATGATAGGTGTGTGTGTGTGAGAGAGAGATATGGATGGATGGATAGATGGATGGATGGATGGATGGATGGATGGAGAGATGATAGATAAATAGATAGATGATATATTAGATGGTAGATTGATAGATAAATATAGATAGATAGATGATAGATTAGGTAGGTGGTAGGTAGGTAGGTGGGTGGGTAGGTAGGTAGGTAGGTAGATAGATAGATAGATAGATAGATAGATAGATGTTAGATGTTAGATGTTACATGATAGATGGTAGGTAGATGATAGATTAGATCCGTGATGGCGAACCTATGGCATGCCAGGTATCTGCTGTGCATATGTGGGGGGGAGATACACGTGTGGGAGATGCATGCGCATGTGTAGAGGCATGGAGCATGCGAGGGGGGTTGTGAGCACATCTATATATTACCAAAGAGATGCAATGGCTCAGTGGCTAAGATGCTGAGCTTGTCGATCGAAATGTCAGCAGTTCAGCAGTTCAAATCCCTAGTGCTGCATAATGGAGTGATCTCCCATTACTTGTCCCAGCTTCTGCCAACCTAGCAGTTTGAAAGTATGTAAAAATGCAAGTAGAAAAATAGGAACCACTTTGGTGGGAGAGCGCTGGCTCTTCAGCTTTATAATGGAGATGAGCACTGCCCCTTAGAGTTGGGACAACTAGCACATATGTGCGAGGGGAACCTTTACCTTTATATATTACCAGTTAAAGAGATCGGCTCCTCCTTAAGAAGGCCCAGATGCTAAAGTAAAACAACCACTTTGGCCCAGTGGGCAATTCCCCTGAATTTGCAGAAGTGTCACCAGGCAGAACCTCAGGGCTGAGTTTGGCCCATGACATTTCCTCTTTCTCTCTCTCTCTCTCTCTCCACCACTGAAGATAAGGAGTAATAATTTGCCATTTTAAAGAAATAGTTGCCTAAAATGGTTTTCTTTAGCAATACAGCTGGCCTTGTTTACATTATGGGAAAATTGTTCCAGCTTTATTTTCTGTACTTTCTTCATAAAGCTCTGAGCAAGTTTAATAAATCAAACATGCTATTCCAAATATGGGCATATTTTATAAGTACATTCTTTTCTATAGCACTTAATTATTCTATAGCTGTTTGATCTCAGCCACTCAAAATCTCTTTGCTGGTCGGTAAATATCAGCTCATACTGGATATTGTTTCAGATAGTTTACTTGAACAATGATTTTACATTATTAACTTGCTTGCTTGTTTTATTATTTTTGCTGTAATTATAGAAGATTTTTGTTGGCTCATCATGCTAGATAAAACTCAATAATCAATCAACCAAACAAAATCCTACAAATACCTTCAACAGTTTCTGAGTTTGGGTGACACACTAAGCCATAACCTAGCCACATAGGTCTGGATTCACCCAACATTTAGCGCTAAAATGTGGTTGCTTGACACTCTGAAATTGATCTGTTATTTGATTGTTGTATGAAGAATGTCTTCTGTATGTGGTTTCTTGGATCACACTGTGAAAAATGCTGAGTTTTCAATGAATTTTCTTTCTGATGACATGTTAAGAAAAACATGGATATTACCCTGATGTCATGGCACACAGGTTGATTTAGGTGGTTCTCACTCATGGGCATCGGCTGTTAACTGATGGGAACAAAAATGATGAACCATGACATTACATCATAAACCTTACCCTTTCATATATGTTCTTCACATTCAGTGGCACTCATTCCTGCCTGATGAAAGTTTTCTTCCTTTACAACTTCCAGGAGACTAGATAAGGATGTGTAAGTCACACTATTTGCATCACGCTGACACAAGTCATGATTCATCATGAGTTTCCTCCTTTACGGAAACCTGTGATATATCTGTCCCATAGCAAAACAAGTCTGAGGAAACATCCTTAGATCTGGTCAAAACCACAATCTGTCTACTCCAAAAATTGCCCATGCCAACCTGTCCCAATCTTCAGATATACAAACACAACAATTCTCCAAATACCCAACAACAATACCCAATAGCACTTAGTTCCAGCTGCCTGTAATCATTGTAGGCTCGAATCCCACCAGGCTCAAGGTTGACTCAGCCTTCCATCCTCTCGGGGTAGGTAAATTGAGGACCCAAGATTGTTGGGGGCAATAAGCTGACTTTGTAAAAATGCCGCTTAGTAATAAGCAGGCATATACAATGGAATGAAGGCTATTGCTGAGCGCATTGGGTTGTGCTCCAAACATTATAAGCCGCCCTGAGTCTCCGGAGAAGGGCAGGATATAAGTATGAATAAAATAAATAAATAAATAAATAAAATAGCGACAGAAGGTCAACCTGCATTGACCTTTTGCAATTTACGATTCACAGCACAGGACAACAATAGAGTCTATGAAAGTGCTCTATTGTAAGTGGAATTCAATCTTACCTGCCATGGCTGTAGAAGGTTTGGAAGATCTACCTCATCTTCTCTTGGAATGGCAACATGGCTAGATAAGGATGTGAAGATACCCTGGAGGGCATGTGCCACAGCATAGACTGCGTGGTAGATGTTGTAGCTCTCCGGGGACATTCCTTTCTCGGGCCAACCTGGGAGGAAGCCTGCCATGTTTCTTCTCACAAGGCCCCTTTTCCATGTCTTCCTTGACAATCTGTACTTGGAATCATGGAAGTCAAACATTTCTGACCAAACCGATTCAAGGGAATCATCTTGAATCAAAATAAGATCATGGAATTTGGATCTTTGGTTTCCCTGGATGGTGAAGGTTAGTGCTCCATGGAAGGGTTTGATATCCCAGTATTTAAAAGTTGTGCTTAAGGTGAAACCCCACAAAGCTGTGCAGATCCAAACTTTCCCCAGAGGGGTTTGTTTGGCTTCTTCAATGTTGGACAATATAAGAGGCAAGAAAAGCATTGTGTCAAGATCCCCATAATAAATGAGCACCTTGCTTGTCCAGTGTGTAAGAAGAGCCTCAAAATGTGAGAATTCCTCATAAAAATCATTCACCTTCTCAGTATGAATTTGTGAAATCTTAAATATGAAGGCTACACAGATCCCACTCCCGAAGACCATTGTCTCAATGGTCCTTATAAACCAATCTCCGCCATCATGTTTTGGGGCAATGAGTCCAATCCATGTCCACTGAAAATGCAGTAGTAGCTTCATGATCCCCACATACTGTGGGGTTTCCTTTGGGCTCATCCAGAAAGAGGAAGGGAACTGGGCTTTATCACTCAGAATGTGATTAACAAAGCCATAAGTGAGCTAGTGAGGAAAAGAATCGATGCTTAGTGTTGAAAATAGCATTCAGTCTCTTAAAAAAATAATCTGAAATGGCTTTAGCATCTCTGTGAAGTCTGATCAAGGGGCATTGAAAAGTCCAGCTCCCTGGATTGATTCAGCTTTATTTAGATAAATTTATTTTTATTTTATTCATCAAATCTTAAAACTGCCCATCTCCCTCACAGAGGGACAGTGGGTAGTGTACAAATCAAACATTAAACATAAAAAAGAATATATACAATTTAAATTTTTATTTTAAAAAGGAATGTAGTTTTTCTTAGTTGTAGGCTCCTTATTCTCAGACCCCATAAGGACCACTGATCTTCTAAATCTTCTGAGTAGATCTGCACCAGATTTTACTACCAGAATATAATTAATTGTTATAAATGGATTGTTTTTCAGCATAATTTTTATTGCTATTTGTTTTTTTAATTCTAAGATACATTTGATGACTTGTAGCAGTAGCTCCAGGATAATAAATAATATATTTCATGTTAGAGTATCACGTAGAAACATAATACTCATCTACCTGCCATTTTTAAATGCTTAAGTTAATTTTCAAAAATCCATATTAACCTGCTATATATTTACAATAATTTTCAGTTTGCATAATGTCAGGTTTAAAATTGAGAAAGTAACAAAAGGCAATCTTATATTCAAACCCCAATTGCCTATTGTTGTTTTTCTGAAGTTTTAAAATTGGAATTGCTTTGCATTTCTGCCTACTGGTCTGAACTGTGTTTTTAATTCTGTGAAAATTATCATATATCATACAGGATTGTGTTTTATATGAAAACAATGATACATTATTCCTACATGCATTTTGGTATATGATCACTTTTACAAATGACCTTCTGTAATCACATATTTTTGCATATTTCCCCCAGTCTATACATTTCTATGCTTATGCTTATTGAAATATTTAACTTTGTTAATACATATTGCAAAAAAAAAAATTTAAAGCCCGCTCCAGTTTGCATATAGCTTCACGGCATGCAAAATATAAAAACTGAGAGCAAATACAGTACATTCCTCTCTCTTCCATATTTCTGATATTGCTTTAAAATATGTTTATATCAACTAAGTTGTATAAGAAGATTTATGGAACTTGTCTGAAAATACATAATAAATAATACCCAAAGGAAATTTAGAAACCGTTCTGAAAGCAAATCTATAAAGTAGAAATTATTTTCCTTCATTGTTCTTAAAAAGAACAATTCATGAGATTTCCATCCTGTGTTCTTTCTTGGGCGTCATTGAAAGAGGCAGAAGGGAAGCCCTCAGAGATCTACTCTATATGGACTTCCTTCTTCAGTCAAAAGTCCAGAACCACCAGTCAGATTCTGTCAGTTCATATTCTTATATATCACAATGTATTTGTGGCAGACTTCAATAAAAAGCTCCCAAACTGAAGAAAAGAACTGACACACTCTATATTGTCCACATAATGTTCTTTTTCAAATTTTTGCAGGGTTGATGCAAGTGGTTCACTCAAAAGTGTGGACTCTCCAGGACTGTTCATACCTGGGGGACCTTGTAAATGCTTAACATGGTAGCCATCTGAAAGAAGGTTTCAAAACCGCCTCCTTGAATCACTGCCAAGGGTCTGTCTTCCCTTCCACATTTGAAATTAGGGACCATCCCATGACTAGAAGAAAGTATATCTATGGTGGCTTCATACGTTGTCCTTGTGCTGAAACAATTTTCATAGATGCTGTAGCCAAGAGTAATATTGAGCAACAGCAGGGAGTTTTGGTTGATCTCCTCTATGGCTATTAAGATGGCAAAGATATGTTGGAAGTTCCTTTCCAGTAATCTAGAATAAAAATTAAACTGGACATCAGCCCATTTAAATGCTATTTCTTAAGCTTGCTCTTTCAACTAAAAATATCATTGTCCTGAACTTCAATTGCCCATTCAAAAGCTTTTAACGCATCCATTTGAATCCCAGATAAAATAGTTCCAAGATTACTGGAGAGGAGATCATACTAGATGATAAGTTTAAAAAAAAAAAAAAAAATCACCATTCCTGAAATCTCAATGAAAAGCAAAGTGTGGACAACAACTTTCCAAGAACAGGTGTCAAAAAACAGGATTACATGTGGAAATAAGCCTTGGTGGTGCAGGCTGTTAAACACCTAGCACTTAGCTCCAGCTGCCTGCAATTAGTGCAGGCTCGAATCCCACCAGGCTCAAGGTTGACTCAGCCTTCCATCCTCCTGGGATAGGTAAATTGAGGACCCAAGATTGTTGGGGGCAATAAGCTGACTTTGTAAAAATGCCGCTTGGGGGGGGGGCAAAAGCCCTAATAATAAGCAGGCATATACAATAGAATGAAGCTATTGCTGAGCACATTGGGTTGTGCTCCAAAGATTGTAAGCCTCCCTGAGTCTCTGGAGAAGGGTGGCATATAAATGCGAATAAAATAAATAAATAAGGGCCTTCAGCTGCTTGATGAAGTGCTCTCAAGTTGGTGTCAACTCTTAATGACTACATACCTTATCATTTATCCACTGGCTCATGCTTCGCTAAAATCCTCATGTGAACCTTGGCATTTCCTCTTTTCACTTTGTAACAGCTCTCATATTTTAAAGCATTTTATTTTTTCCAAAATTGGGAAACTAAGAGTATACTATTGCTGGTAAAAAAACAAAAACTTATGTTGCTGATTGCACCAAGGACAAGCTAAACTGGAGAAGACCAATTGAAAGATAACTTACGGGAAAAAGTCTCTGGAAGGGTGAGATCTGAAAGTGTGTGTTGGATACACAGCTGTCCTGGTGGGTATGACTCCAGCAACAAGGTAATCTCCCCATTGATAATAGTTATATGGAGACATTTTTAGCATTGACTGAGTTGTTACCGCCCCAAAGTTCAAATAAAGCAGCAATAGCAGGACCATCATTTTTTTTTTAAATACAGACTTGGTAGAAGGCTTACCTTTAGTACTTAAAAAGGTATTTCTGATTTTTAGAAGGATGGTTCCTAATTTATGGGAATCCAAAGCCCGAATCATAGTAATTATTGGTATAATTACCAACCATTCTTTTTCTGAATTTGCTGAAGAAATTATTATTAGTGATTTTAAGTACCATCAGTTTCGTCATCTGAAGTGCACATGAAAACCTTAAAAGTTCTTGCCACTAGGGACAAATAACAGCAATGGCTCTAGAGGCAAATAACAACGCTGGCAATTATAGTGATTTTAATAATTACAATAGAAATGTTATCATCTTCAGAAATTGTACACATGCTGGATAGCTGCAGGTATGTGTACACAGCAGGAGGAAACATGTTTGACAAAGTTCACCTGAGTTCTCTCATGCTTCATTATGAAACTCTGAAGGGATTGTAAACTTTGTCAAGAACTTTGTTAGAAAAAAGAACAGCTTGCCCTCGGAAGTTGTGGGAGCGTCATCACTTGAGACTTTCAAGAAGAGATTGGACTCCCATCTGTCAGAAATGGTGTAGGGTCTCCCGCTTGGGTGGGGGGTTGGACTAGGTGACCTACAAGGTCCCTTCCAACTCTGATTATCTATTATCTGTCTGTTATCTGAATGCTTGGTTGGGCTACTGTTTTAAGGGGCTGGAAACCCCTGAAACTAGGAGATTGTGAGTTCTAGTCCCACCACAGGCATGAAAGCCCAGTGGGTGACTTTGAGCCAGTCACTGTCTGTCATCCCAACGGCCTCACAGGATGGTTGATGTGGGGAAAATAGGAATATTTAGTATGTTTGCTGCCTTGAGTTATTTATAAAAATAAGAAAGGCAGTATATAAACAATAAATTAATAAAAACATATCCAAGGATGTTTAGCACATTCACCTTGTTGCTAACTCTTTTTGCTGCTTTTTTCCTCCAGAATGCTTTTTCCTCGTACAGAGAAAAGATGGGAAAAAAAACCCCACCCCAATATAGATCCTCCATTGCTGGGTTATTCACCATGCCTGCCTCCATTCATGCTTTCAAACCACAGCCTGTATTTGCCAGCTCAATTTCTTCTGCCTCTTTCGTGGTTTTTAATTTAAAGTCAGCATGATAAAAGTAAACATTCTGAGGCCGTGTTTCTCAAACTTGGCCACCTTGAAGATGTGTGGACTTCAGCTCCCAGAATTCTCCAGCCAGCTATGGTTGAGAAAGGTTTTAGGGGTTTTAGTCCAGCACAAGTCCGGTACAAGTCATCAAATCCAAAAGTCTTGATTTCACAGATGGAACATGAATCCAGGGCTCTCCTGTAAAAATAAAAAATCAAGCAAGTGCCAATGTTTCCCCAAAAGTTACTTATACAGAAAGCACAATAACAAAGTTGGAAGGGACCTTGAAGGTCTTCTAGTCCAACCCCATGTTCAGGCAGGAAACTCTACACCATTTCAGACAAATGGGTGTCCAATCTCTTCTTAAAAACTTCCAGTGTTGGAGCATTCACAACTTCTGGAGGCAAGTCATTCCACTGATTAATTGTTCTGTCAGGAAATTTCTCCTTAGTTCTAGGTTGCTTCTCTCCTTGATTAGTTTCCATCCATTGCTTCTTGCCCTGCCTTGTAGTGCTTTAGAGACTAGCTTGACTCCCTCTTCTTTATGGCAGCCCCTGAGATATTGGAACACTGCTATCATATCACCCTGAGCCCTTCTTTTCATCAAACTAGACATACCCAATTCCAGCAACCGTTCTTTATATGTTTTAGTCTCCAGTCTCCTAATCATCTTTGTTGCTCTTCTCTGAACTCTTTCTAGAGTCTCAACACCTTTTTTATATTGTGGCAACCAAAGCTGGACGCACTTTAGTATCTTTATCACTATTTTCAGGGGTGGGATTCAACCGGTATAATAACCGGTTCGGTGAGTGCACTCTTTGCGCAGCATTTGAAAATCATCTTCTCCTGCAAGCCCTGTGTGTAACACAGGGTGTGCGCAGCAATCAGCTGTGCTGTGCAAAGCAGCTGAGGTTGAAAAATCAGCAAATAAAGGACAGCCTAGGGTCCGGGCGGACAGATAGGCCAAACAGAAGAACAGAAAATCATCAGAGTGAACTGGTTCCCTCTCAGCTGATCTTTGGAGCTACCAGTTTGGCAGACCCGGGCCGAACTGGTAGATTTCCACCTCTGACTATTCTTGAAGGTAGCTCATTCCTCAGAACCATCCAGAGAAATTTGCATTTTACTGAGCTCTTTAAAAAAAAAATACTGAGTTTTATGAAAACAACGCAGTTGATAACAGCAGCAGAATGATTCTATAATAAGAAAGTTTCCTGAAAAGAAAAAGAAGAAGTGAAAGACAGAAAAAAGATAAGTTAAAAAATCCAATATTTCCCAACTCCAGAATATGAAATCCAACACTTGATGAGCCCAAACAGGAAAGCAAAATGTCAAGATGTTGCTACTTTTCTTCATTATAAATTCTTAAATGTGTATCATTACAATTCAAATTGTTGTCTGGCCTTGTCTCTCCACCAGAACAAAGCTAAGTCAAATGATAACTTAATGTCAGGTGGATCAGAAACAGGAGCTGTGCTCAAAGTACTGTATCACAAGATTATTACATGCTACCTATACACCTGAATCTGATCTACTAATGGTTGAGACAAATTGGAATGAGATAAGAGTCAACAGAATTCATGGGGGACCTAGATTTAGCATTTTCTGGGAGCCCAGCACCTCCAAACTGATGGCGTATTTGAGCCCACCTTCGGGCTTCACCTGGTTATTTCCTACATCGAGCTGACCAATTTCACAGAACCAATATTTAAAATCTAGTATGCAAACATCTTCCCAGAAGCACACAATCACTCCAAGTACAATTTATCCACAATTCTTGCTAAAGTGTCCATTTGGTGATGGTCCAAGCTCACATTTGACCTAAGGTTGGTGATTGTCTACTGGTTCCCATGAATAAATGGCATGTTCCAGTAACTTCCACATGGTATGTAGAATATTGGCCTATTAGTGTCTGCAGACTTTTCAACAGTTCCCATGCTCCACCTGTCTGTTCCTTCCATGTCAGCCCAAGGTAGGCCAGGATTATTTTTATCATAACAACTTTTGGTAGTCCTTCACTTCTGACCACTGCTGAGCACAAAATGTGCTGCTAAGTGAGACATTTGTTAAGTGAGTTTCGCCCCATTTTACAACCTTTCTTGCCACAGTTGTTTAGTGAATCACAGCGGTTGTTAAATTAGTAACACGCTTGTTAAGTGAATCTGGCTTCTCCGTTGACTTTGCTGGTCAGAACTTCATAAAAGGTGTGACCCCTGAGGCACTGCAACTGTCATAAATAGGAACCAGTTACCAAGCACCTGAATTTTGATCATGTGACCATGGAAATGCTGCAACTGTCATAATACATCTTGTGTGAAATAATAGCTGGCTATGTTTTATGCTTCTGTTGCCCTCCTTTCCCTGTTCATAGTTTTCAGATCAGGAAACAAGTAACTGTGGATGAGTTATGTTTGGGTCAGAATTGGTGTGCAGAGAGGGAAAAAAATGGATCTCAGTCTATTGCAGGGGTGTCAAACTCAAGGCCCTTGGGGCTGCCCTGGAAACAGCAAAGGACTGGCCCGCAGTGCCTCTGCCAGCAAAAATGGAGCTTACCCCTTCTGAGCTCCATTTTTGGCCACGATAGCCTCCTGCAGCCCTCTGCCAGCAAAAACGGAGCTCATGGGGGCTCCATTTTTGATGGCAGAGGGCTGCAGGAGGCCGTCCCTACCGAAAACGGAACTTGGGAACCTGTTTTCACTCTGCAGAGAACTCAGGCGACAGGCGTTCCCGGCAGGAATGATTTCAAGATGGCCATGCCCACTCTGGCCACGCCCACTGCACACACACCCAGGTCAAACACAACCCTGATGTAGCCCTCAATGAAATTGAGTTTGACACCCCTGCATTAAAGGAACAATCATATTGCTTTGGTTCAATATATCTATTCAATTCTTCTTTTGGGTGCCTTCCATAGTGGTGGTATCCACTACGTTCACAGATCTAAAGCTGGAAGGGGGAGAAACAAGTTCTCCCCCTCCCAAAAACTCCTCCTATCACTCCCCACATTTAATACTCTTCCACTCAGCCTTTCTTTTTAATTAAATACACTTCTAAACAATTCACTGAGCTGCATTTTTCAACACCTCCAATTTTTTTAAAGAACAATCCTAGAATATGGGGCATATTAATTGAAAATGTTGGTAGATGGAAGGGTGGCTTAGTTTCCAATTTTGTTAATTTAAATGTTTTTTTTAAAGTGAGATGAGATGGAAAAGTTGATAGGCACCAATCGGATGCATTGGCATTTACCATTTGTATTCTTAGTATTTACTCCTGTCCTCTGCCAGCATTCATATGCCTGGAGATCCAATATAAATTCTCTGGAAACTAATCAAGCAGAGATCCAACCTAGAAGTAACGAGAAATTTCCTGACAATGAGAACAATTAGTAGAATGGCTTTCCTTTAGAAGTTTTAGATGCTCCTCTAGCATGGTCTTAAAAAACCTTTGCCAACATGGCTCCATCAAGGTGACAGCACCAGGACCAGTGGTGGGATTCAAATTTTTTTACTACTAGTTCTGTGGGTGTGGCTTGGGGGGCATGGCAGGGAAAGGATACTGTAAAATCTCCAGTCAGAAGTGGTATTTGCCGGTTCTCTGAACTACTCAAAATTTCTGCTACAGGTTCTCCAGAACTGGTCAGAACCTGCTGAATACCACCTCTGACCAGGACTCTTTCTCTCCAGAAGAAGGGTCTTGCTGGCTTTGCATGGAGTTGAAACTCAACTCATCAGGAAGGTGACAGAGAGGTAAACAATGGCACAAACTCATTGGGATGTGAATAGGTTTTGTCAATGTGTGTTCCCAACTGTTGGTTTCTAAGTTAGATTTCAGGATTCCTGGCTAGGAAAGTGTTATGTATGTAGGTTTGAATGTTATTGGTTTATTTGAACTGTTCTTGTAAAATGTCAAATGGTATTGGTTTAAATAGTGCGGGAAGAAACCCTGCACTCCCATTGGCTGGCAGCTACGGCTTCAGGCTATAAGAGGCAGCCGTAGCCAAGCCAGGACGGGTCCATTCGAGCTGTAGTCACTTAATAAACTCTTTGCTAGAACTCCTCGCGTCTGACTCTTCATGCAAACTTAACACAAAGTTAAAGCCTAACCCATTTGTAGATTTCACTTTAAATTATACTTCAGATCTGCCTCCATTAAAGCAATAAACTTTCCTCTCTGTTTTTGAAAAAACATCACTGCAAGGAGGCTGACATCAAGACGCAGTTTTAAAGCGACTGTTTTGCTTTAATGAAATCCTTTGATGACCTGGGGCGTGGCACAAAAGCAACAAAGTCACAAAAATAGGTAATACCTCCAACTTGGCCCCCAATGTCCAGCATCATCGGCTGGAGAAAAAACTCTCCCAAGAACAATTTTTAAAGGGAAAAAATTCCGTCTGAACCCAAAGTACATACAAATTATAAATAAAAACTAACACAAACCACGCTGCAGCAATTAATGAGACAGGGCAGGATTAGCAATTGAAGACTTCAAAAGATAACAAAACACATACAGTTGGGAGGATGCCAGAACTCAGATAAGACTTGACAAACCAAAATAATTCATGCTTTGCTTCCAGCAAGGAGCTGTGTGCAAATATCCTCTTTATCCTGTTTTCCCAGCTGCAGCTAATGAAGGGAATCAGGGCCTTTTTGTCCCCCGTAACCCATGTTGCTCCCTTATCCGTTCCTCCTGGCGTGCCCTAGGATGAAGAGGGGGTGGGCCTGGGTTTTCCTCTGAATGCCCAGCCGGACTGTGCCCTTCCCCAGTTTCCTCCACAGCCATTGGAACCACACTCCCACTTCCTGTCAGCTGTTCCACCTCTCCCTGGGAATCAGATTCCAACAGGGGCATGACAAATCCTCTGGTAAAGGAAGTATAAAGAAAAGAGAAGAATAGAGACAGGAAAGCAGCATATGTTGGCACAAAAAGGAAGTAGACAGCTCCCTCACTAAAACACTCCAGAAATAGGAATCTTCCATCAAACACTTTTCTTTTTAAAGGGCAACATATGCACTTCAGTCTTATGACCAGAGGCCGAAGGGCTAAATGTTTATAAGGGCACAGTATTAAGGAACAAGATGTTTGGCCTGAATGTAAACTCAGCTTAGGTCATGTCTCCACTTGTCCAGTATCACACCAAAATGTCCCCTGGCAACTACCTTGTTTTGTCTCAATAACAGAATAACAGAGTTAAAAGGGACCTTGGAGGTCTTCTAGTCCAGCCCCCTGCTCAGGCAGGAGACCCTGTACCATTTCAGACAAACAGCTGTCTAATCTCTTCTTTGAAACCTCCAGTGTTGGAGCACCCACAACTTCTGAAGGCGACTCGTTCCTCCGATTAATTGTTAGGAAATTTCTCCTTAATTTGAAGTTGGTTCTCTCCTTGATGAGTTGCCCTCCATTGCTTCTTGTCCTGCCTTCAGGCGCTTTGGAGAATAGGTTGACCTAACTGCTATCTTTTCATCCCCCTGTGAGATAGGTTTAAGTTATTCTTAGCTGTACTAGAGATAAAATAATATTTCCTCTATTATTCCACCATCCAACAACAACTGCAAGGTATGTAAAATCTATCATTCTCTGTAGTCTCCATGTAGTTCATTTAATAAACTACAACATCATTCAATGATGGTTCAAAGTTACACTGGCCTTAGAAAAAGTGAATTATGAGCAGTACTCTTATTTGACCTTTGTACATACCCTCCATAATCAGATGATTACAATTCAGGTGCTTGGCAATCAGTTTGCATTTACAACTGGTTGTAGTGTCCTGTGGTCACTGTCAACTGATAAGATATTTCTCTGGTCTTTTAGAATTGCCAGCAGAAAGTGGGGGGAGCAGCTTGCAACTGAAGCTACATTCCATAAATGTTTTCATAGATAGTTTCTAGGTGACCGAAGTTTCTGCTATGCAAAATTCTAACTGGAGAGTATGAGTGATTACTCTTGGCTATGAATGTGTCCCATTGGAGAATATGAATTATGTTACACCCAGGGGGTGGGGGAAAACCAGGGTCAAGGGTGACAATGAATGATGTGTCTCAGAGTCGGCTACACCCAGATAGCACCGGCATGTTTACTGCTAATAAATCTCCTTTAAGGTTTGGAAATCCAGCTAGGGACTCATGATTTAAATGGGGGTAACTACCAGAGCCCTGACATCCACATGAACATGATTTTTTTCTTGCTTATTTCCAGCAAAAAATGCCCTTGGGGGAATTTGATTTACCTAATGACTGCAGTGATTCATTATGATAAAGTAAAAATCATCATAAAATCGGGGCCAACTTTACTTACAACAATGGAAATTTTGGTCCCAATTGTGATCAAAAGTTGAGGACTACCTGTTTATCAGAGGCAAAGTCAGATGATCGGTAGTGGATGGGATCAGAAAAGCACTTGGTCATTTCAGATTAACCCAGAGACAACTGTTCACTCAAGGAATGGTAAAAAGCACATAAACTCAGCAGTAGCAGAAAGACAGAATCAGAAAATGTATAGCAAAATGCATATTGCGATAAGTTACATCTTCATACCTGCTTTATTAATTTTACACAAGATTTATGCTGCCTGCTGTGCTGAGTAGCTTGCACCATAAAGCCCACCATTCTTATTATCTTCATCTCATGGCAAGTGTCCCCCAAAATTAAGTTACTTGAATTTCTTTCATATATGTTTAGATATATGTTTAAATCAGGGTTAAAGCAATGTTTCTCAACCTTGGTCAATTGAAGAAGTGTGGATTTCAATTTCCAGAATTCCCCAGCCAGCATATGCTGGCTAGGAAATTCTGAGAGTTGAATTCCACACCTCTTCAAGTGATTGAAACTGAAAAACACTGGGTTAAGGTATTCTATCAGAAAAGTCTGATTTTTCATCGAAAATGATGTTGATCACTCTCTCCTTAAAAAATACAAAACATTTATAAAAATGGTAAAATCATTCTAACGTTAAATCCATTAAAGACTGTGTAATAAGACAAAAAACATACCCAAATCTGGCAAGGCTATTTTAGGAAGGAGTTAGGGTTCCCCCATCTGGTTGCTTAAAAGAAATCTTCTATGGAGCTTGGTATCTTATTACTCAAATGATCTGTAAGTTCAAACTTAGTAGACTTTATCTGGACATCTACTGTTCATATTGTGTCAAAGTTAAAATAAAAATTTTATACTGGGGTACAAATTTGTAACATCTGTCATATTTTTCTTAAAATATTTTTTAAGTGTTCAAATAGCAGAAACTGTACAGAGAAAAATTTACAGGAAAAAGACAAGCCCTTGATGCAGAAATATTGCAGTCTAAACTGGCTCTTTAATGTACTGCTCCATTTTCAGTGAAATGATGAAAAATTCTCAATAGATAATTACTGACAGTTTCATTGGTAGGCATTCATAATCCAATGGTTGACTTTCTTCCCAACAGCACAAGATTCACTGAACATTCACCTAACCCTAACCCTTGGACTATTTAAAAGAACAGATTGATCAATTTTGGGACCTAAAGATCCCTGGATATTGGATTTTGGTTTTTTAGTTTGAAAAGTGGCTTTGGCTTGGATAAAGGACAGTTGGATAGTTGGACAATCGGCTGGAAAGAAATAAAAGAAACAAAAATAAAGTTGAGTGGAATTTGCAAAGAAATTGCATTGGATTTTCAGGAAATAAAAGACATATTGACAAGAGGATTTGAGGACATTTTGAATAAAATACAAAACATGGAAGCAGTGCTGGAGATCGAGATGCAAACAACAAGAAGAAAGCAGTAGGTCCAGGAAGAGGAGGAGCCAACTGGAAGAGCAACTAAAGATAAAAAGGAAATAAAAATAAATATGATGATTGATGTCAACCAAGGGGAGAGTATTATAAGGGAAATTAAACAGGAATTAGAATTGCAAAGAGAAATCTTGGGAGAATGATAGGGGTGAGATTAGATAATTTGAAAATGAAACAATGGAATATAATAGAGAAAGAAGAAATGTTTGAGGAAGGGTCAAGAAATGGTAGATAGAGACAGAAATGTAAGAGAGGAATATGGGAGGCAAGCTAAGAAGTGAAAAACTATAGCTTTAATTTGAGTGAGAGATGATGGTTAAAAAGAAGAAAAGATTTTATAGAAATGTGTATTATTAATTAAGATATATAACTGCTGAAGGTAATAAATAAGAATATTAACATGTTATTGTAGGAAAAGGAATGATATATGGAATTTGATTGACACAAAAATAATATTGTGAAGTATTGTATAAGATAATGAAAGGCTATAATTTAATAAAAATAACGATTAGAATTGAATAATTTGCTAAACGTAATATGATGAATACTATTGTATTTGTATCAAAATGTGTAGAAAGGGAAATTTTTTCTTTTTAAATACAATAGTGGCATATTTAGAAATTAAAAAGTGGATAAATAATGGAAAATTATAATTTAATATAAATTTATGAATTGTTATTATAATTATATAATCTGGTAAACACTGCAAGTATGATTATTAATATATAATTGGTAGTAAAAGGAGTGAGGTTAAGAATATAGTGATTGACAAGAAAGATTGTATATGACTACTTTACAAATTTATATAAGAAAGAGATAATAGAAGAAGATTTGATAACGGAATATTTAAAAGGGAAAGGAAGGATGGAAATTAGGGAAGATACGAAAGAATATTTGACAAAAGATATAAATATGATAGAATTAAAGCAAGCACTTATAAATCAGAAAGGTAACAAAACCCCTGGCCCAGATGGTTTTCCAGCAGAATTTTATAAGACACTTGAGGAACAATTGGGACCAATAATGGTAGATGTATATAATGATGTATTATTAGCTTCTAACATGCCCAACACATGGAGAGAATCGTTGATTTTGCTAATCTCGAAGGGGGATTCAGATACAAGAAAGATACAAAATTACAGACCAATTTCATTGTTAAATGTTGATTACAAAATTTTTACTACAATTATTGCCAATAGACTAAAAAAAATAATGAGTGAGTATTTACACCTGGATCAGAATGGTTTCCTTCCCAATAGATATATTAGAAATAATCTAAGAATTATATTGGACAGTCTGGAGTACTATGAAGCCCACTCAGAAAAACAAGTAGCCTTTGTTTTCCTGGACACTCAAAAGGCTTTTGATAACCTTAATTGGCAATTTATGAAACAACAAATTTATGATATTAATTTTGGCACTAAATTTGAAAATATTATTAATGCAATCTATTCGATACAAAATGCAAACATTTTAATTTTAACATTTTAACTTTAATGATCCAAACCTTAAGAATAGAAAAAGGAGTAAGACAGGGCTGTCCATTATCTCCTCTGCTCTTCATATTGGCATTGGAGATATTATTAGAAAATGTTAGACAAAATACAGGAATAAAAGGATTAAAAGTTAGGAATGAAGTGTATAAACTTCAAGCATTTGCAGATGACATGGTTTTTATTATAGAGGAGCCGATTGAAAGCAGACCAGTACTTATTAAGGAATTAGAAAAATATGGAATGGTAGCAGGACTAAAAATTAATAGGCAAAAAACTAAAATTCTAGTGAAAAATTTAAGAGAACACAAAGTAAAAGAATTAGAAAAGATTTGTGGACTCCAATCAATAAAGAAAATTAAATATTTAGGAATATGGTTGACAGCTCATAGTAAAGCGGTAAAAGAGAATAACTATGATACCTTGCTAGTACAAACAAAAAGAGATTTAGAAACATGGAAGAATTTGAAACTATCATTAATGGGCGAATAGCAGCTATAAAAATGTCTATTCTACCAAAATTTTTATATTTATTCCAAACTATTCCAGTGAAATTAGGAAAACCCTTTTTTGACACTTTGAACAAAACAATATCAAAATTTATTTGGCAGGGTAAAAAACCTAGGATAAAATTAAATTTTTACAAGATATGAAGAGCAGAGGAGGATTTGGATTGCCAAAATGGGAAACATATTATAGTGCAGCAATTTGGTGTGGTTGAAGGATTGGATTAATCTCAAAAATAAAAGAATACTAGCTATTGAGGGGCATGACCTCCAAAGAGGATGGCATGCTTTTTTATGGGAGATAGGAAATACTAAACAAAAATACTTCCATAGACATTTAATTAGAGATTTGCTGATGTATAACTGGATTAAGTTTTAAAAAAAAAACACTACACGAAAATTCCAATTTGGCTATCTACGATGGAAGCAACGATTCATCCAAATAATTTAGATTTATGTAAAATGTTAAAATATAGGGATTTATTAGACAATTCTGGAAACTTAAAAACTATACACGAGCTACAGGAACAGGGGCTACAAGTGGACTGGTGGGCTTACATTCAAATATCGCAATATAAAAAAGACGTAAACGAATTCGGAATACAACTAAAACCGCACTATCTGGATAAAATTTTATTAGGTTCAGATAAAAAAAATTACAAAAATTTACAAATATCTATTAGAAGTAGAATTGGAAGAAGAAATTGTTAAAGGATGTATGATTGCGTGGGGTCAAAATATAGGGCATAACATAAATTTGGCGGATTGGGAAACCATTTGGAATAGAAATTATAAAATGACAAAATCAATAACATATAAAGAGAACACATATAAAATGTTTTATAGGTGGCATCTTCCCCCCTCGAGCTTAGCAAAAATATATTAAAAAATGAGTCCCATGTGTTGGAAGTGTAAGGAGAAAGAGGGAACATACTATCATATGTGGTGGACCTGCCCAGAGGCTCGGAAATATTGGCGTAAAATTCAAATTTGGCTACAGGAGATTATCAATGAAAAAGTAGATTTAGAACCAGAGCTCTTTTTGTTGGGAATTCTCAGGAAAAGATATGTAAAGAGTATAAAATATTTATCAATACACATTCTAACGGCCGCAAGAATTACATTTGTGCAATGTTGGAAACAGCCCGACATCCCAAAAGATCAAATGATTATACAAAAGATAATGAACTGTGAGGAAATGGATAAATTATCACTAAGTCTTAAAGATAAAGAAGACCCAGTATTCTATATGGTGTGGGAACGTTGGTACAAATGGCTAGAGAGGAGATAGAAGAAGGAATAGGAAATATCAATAGAGGTATAGATGGAGTATAATACATTTAAGTAGGAGTTAATACTTGATAGAATATATAAAAGATTGCTAAGTAAATATCACCACAGGTTGTTCTGAACACAATATTTTTAATATTTTAATGGTTTATGTTGGTGTGTCTGACAGTTTGTGCTTGGTGTGGGTTTGTTTGTGTGTTTTTAAGGTAATAAAAGTTAATAAAGTTTTTCTTAAAAAAAGAATATAGTGATTGACACAAAAATAACATATTGTAATATTGAATAATCAAGATTGATAATTTAACAAACTATATGTTCATACAATTAATATCAAATTTTAAAAGATTGTCAACTATATTAAACAAGAGGAATATTGTCATATTTGTATCAAAATGTAAGACACTATGGAACCACACTGTTCATACAATGTTTTTTTTTGCAACAAAAAAAAATTATTGGAAAAAAAAGTTTCACTGAAAAGCCCTTCACCCTGGAATATATCCTATTACTTTCTTATTTCACCTGTGGGTGTTCTTTAGTACTCAAATGAAGCTGCAATCCAGTTATATAGCACTTGGGAAGGAAGATGCAACCTACAGTACTAGCCCAGCATTGGAAGCCAAAATGGAGAAGATCTGCACAGCTGCTATGTAATTTCTCTTAATACTTAAGTAGCTTGGCACAAAGACACTCAAACTTTGCAAAAGACCAGCATACTGAAGGTGATCGACTTGGCTTCATTGAAACCACTTGGCAATTCCATGGCTAGGAAAGCCACAGTGAAACAGATGGCTGCCTGAATGCCCATATAACCAAGAGCGATATAAAATTGGGTGACAGATCCTTTATTGCATTGCAGCACCAACTGTTCAATCTGGGATCGAGTGTCAAGTTCTTGGAAGGGAAGTGTGATGGATTGTAGTGAAAGGTGGGATCCCAGAAGAGAGGGGATACATTCCAGAGGAGCAAGAGGCAACTTGGCCCAGATATCATGTATGAGAGAAAGAGGAAGAAAACAATTCCTCCCTAATAGTTCATATTGTACATGCAGATTGTAGAGTCCTCGGTCTCTCAAGGTTTTGTCTATAGGTGTGAGACAATAAAGACTCTTGGCTTTGGATCTGATCAGAGGAGAAATTCCAGTCCAAGCCACACAAATGAATTCTTCCCCAGTCATTTCTTCATTCTGTTTCCCAGCTTTGTAGTCATGAATGCCAACATCAAAGTCAGAGTTTTGGCCAACAGAGCAGAGAGAGAAACTGTCTGAGACTGTCCAATATAGAAAGGAAGACAAGAAGGAAAGCAGGAGAGACTTCTGTTTTTGAGCCTCCCCAAGGACAGACCTTTCCGCGATTGTTCTTCACGGCTTGGTTTGTGCTTCGGCATTGGAGAGCCCCGATCTTTTAGATCTGGGGCAGAAGCTGCCTCATAGGGGCGGCGGAGGAAGGGGAGACCGTCAGCCAGGTGGAGGGGAGTCGCAAATCCCCTCCCTGGACTGGCACAGCTCCCTCCCGAAGATGCCAGAAGCGGTGGTCTAATGGCCACCCCGAAGGGGAGAATAAGACTAGAAGAAGCATTGGGCAGGAGAGAGTTAAAGAAGCAGACAGCATGAAATACGGGACTAAATAATCAACTGAAAATTACCCTCTGGATTAACACTACAAAGCATTCTTAAGAAAGAATTCAGCTGCGAACTGAAAGAGGTTTTAAAAAAAAGGTGTGAATTATTTGTGAAAGGACAGAGCTTCAAGCCGAGAGAGGTAGAAGCCATAAAGAAATTACACAGCCACTCCGGATGAGTATATTTTGATTTCATTTAAGCATTAATTTAAGCTGATTTATAGACTGCTAAAGACTGTTAAGGAGGAAATGTTTACCAATTGGATCCTTTTTGTGGATTGTGTGGCTTGAAAAGCTCTGAATAACTGGGAAGGAAAAGAAAAGAGGAGCTGTGGATTTGTTAGAACAAAGAGTGCCACCTGAGTCAAACTTAACTTGACTTTTTCTTTAAAGAACCTGTGTCCTAAAATACAAAGAAAATTGACATAATAAAATAAGAGTTTCTGAAAATTGAAATATTGAAGTAAAGAAAGATATATGAAGACTTTGCTTTTGGATTTTGCTGATTTCGTTATGAACTTGGTATTGGACTAATTGAGGACTAAAAGCTGAGAAGAAAGAAACAAAGCTGGGTTTTTTGGGAATTAACTTTAAAGACATCAATTGGATTAAATAAAAATTGTAAAATGGAAATATCCTTTCAGGCACTAAAACTGGAACTGGGTAAAATTAAGAAAATGTTGCAGGAAAAAGGTGAAACTTTTGGCCCCATTTTTAAATTTCTTGAAGAGGCAGTCGAGAGTATGAACAACAAAGTATCAAGAAGAGGTGGAGCAAATTCAGAAGGGGCCATCTTTAACTATTATCGTCGAGAACAAAGGAACCCAGAGGGAAAGAGGAAAAGAATTGGGAAAAAATACCAGAGGGTTGAGAAATTGAGTAAAGAGGAAATATCTGGAAAATAAAAAAGGGGAAAGAATCAGCAGAAACTTGAAGGCTGGAAGATAGTCAAAAAGAGAGAAGGGGTTAAAAATTGGAGTGAAATAATAAAAGGGGAAATGTTAGGGATGGAAGGCAAAAGAAACAGGATCTGGGAATAAAGGAATATGGGAAATTTGAAAAATGGGAGTAAACTTACACAGAGATAATGGTTGAATAACCTTGGGAGAGGGGTTCTGCAAGGTGTAGGGGAATAATATAAATTTTTAGTTGTGAAAAGGGGACATAGAAGATGGATAATAGAAGTGTTATTTTTTGGTAAAGCTCTCCTCCTTTATGTATAAGAAATAAATATAATGAACATATGGAACATGATTATTAAATATATTGAATCTTTCTTTTCTGAGGATTGGAATGCTGACTTTCTTTTCATTTCTCTTGATTTAAGTATGAATGGAATAAATAATAAATGTAATAGTGTAGGAGGAGATTTGAAGGTGAAATTGGCATGAGGGTTGACTAATTGTTATTTCATTGATAATGGAATTTTATGCTCTTTATTACCTATAAAGATAATTGCAATAAATAATGAAATATGTTTATTGAACACATTGAAATATCTTAAATATCTTAAATATATTAAAATAAATGAAATGATATAGGAGGGAGATGAAATGGAGTTAACATCAGGGCCTATTAAATGAGCAGATTAACATGTTCTTTTTTTCTGAAACTAGATAAACTTTATGAAATTAAGATTAGAAAGGGGAAACCATGCAGAACCTGACTTATATGTGTTATATAATCTTAAATGGGATTAGTAATTTTAATGTGCTAGGTAATAAAATGTTAATATTTAATGGAAGAATATGTAACTCAAAGGTGGTGCACTTAAATTATTTCAGGGGAAACCAATTTATAGAAGGAGTGTTATAAATTAGAATTTAAGAGGAATATACAAATGTGACAGCCAAAAGTATTAAAATATAATAATTATGAAGTTAATATATGTGAATTAAATAATGAGATAAACATTTGGAACAATATGATAAAATAGAAAATATATAAAAACATTGTTAAGATAAGAAATTGAATATAAAAACTGAATGTGTAGTTATGGTCATATTTGTATGCATATGTCAAACCTGTAATCATGCTGTTTACTGAAAAGAGATGTTAAAATGTGGAAAATTGAATAAAACTTGTTAAAAAAAAGAAGGAAAGCAGGAGGATGTAGGTCAGCTTTTGGTTGGTGCTTTGACCAATGGTGTGTTTAGGATTCTCAAAATCAGAATTGTAAATTGACTTCAGCACAGGACATAGGAACCTGAAGTGGTTCTTGGAGTTTCTTTATAGGCTAGGAAGATCATAATCTTGTGGATACATTGATCTCTACTGTTCTTGAATTTAGAACTCTCACAACAGCACTCATGCTTTAGAGCACTCATGATAGTCATCTGAAAAGCCCTATGGATTTAATATCTCCAGCTTCTTTTTTAAAAACTCAGGACCTAAGTGCCAAGGAAATACTAACGTATTCTTAGCCAGTCCTTGAGTATTGAAGATTTGTCTTTAAATGAATCCAAACTCCAGCTCCTCTTTAGAACTATGGTTTATTCAATATAGCATCGAACAACAAATACTCTAATCAGGCAAGAATGGCTAAAAGTCAGGCAAGGTAAGAATTGGGTTTGAGTGTGCTCCCTTTCTTATCACCATTATCATGAGACACACCCCACCACACCCAGGCCTAACCACACCTAGTTCTAATTATGGCCACGCCTAACCCATTATCCCTAAAGGCTATTAACCCTATAACATGTCTACATCCCTACCCTATTCCAACCCTCACTAACTGATCCCCACGAGGTGCCACCTTCACCATGTTTTAACCTAAGTCCTAATTACCACCTATATGTACCCCAACCCACTTTAACAATATGCACCACATCAATAAAGAGCCAGTTCCAGCAGCCCCACAGTTGTTGCAGAATCCATCCTCAGCTCTGCTGAGTCATTCCAAAGCCATCGGCCAGCACACAAGTAGAAATACAGATCCGGCAGCAGCAGAGATAAGGTGAGATGGCCAGCTGACTTGCTGCGAGGCATATTCGGAGCTGATGGGCTCTGGGTGAACTCAGAGCCTGACAGGTGGCCCCCTGTACCAGAGATCCACCTGTAAAGCAATAAAAAGGGAATAATTATCACCATAGTGGTTCACATCCCCCCCTTGGGTTTCCCAGGGTACTGTTTATGGAACCTCCATTGAAGACGTGGTGCATTAACATCAATGTGGCCAACCCATGATGCCTCACCTAAAGGATATTCCTTCCATTTTACTAAATATTGTAGACCTCTTCTATATATCCGTGAATTGAGAATAGACTGTATCTCATAATGATCTGCCTTCACTCGACCAGGTAACCGATCATTGGGATTACGTTTTCCAGGTTTAATGAGTCTAATATGGAATACTGGGTGGACCTTTTTGAACCATGGAGGTAAGTTCAACTGTACCGTAACAGGATTAATCACCCGATTTATGGTAAAAGGTCCTATATATTTGGGGCCCAACTTTTTATATGGGACGTCCAACATCAGATATTTGGTGGACAAATATACTAAATCTCCCATTTGAAATGGTGGGTGATCACTCTGTTTCCTATTGGCATGTGTCTTATAAGCTTTAAATGCCTTATGTATAACTTCATGTACGTTTCTCCAAGTTTCTTTGATCTTTGTAGACCAGGTGGTAGCAGTGGTAGGGTTGTCCATTGTCTCAGGTAATTCAGGTACAGCTACGAAATCCATTCCATATACAACCTTAAGAGGGGTGTGTCCTGTGCTGCTATGTACTGCATTATTATATGCTACTTCAGCAAAAGGTATTAACATAACCCAGTCTGTCTGCTAGTACAACACATAACAATGTAAGTAGCATTCTATTGCTGCATTGACTCTTTCTGCAGCTCCATTAGTACTGGGATGATATGCCATACTCAGTCCTTGCGATGACCCTATAATCTGTAAGAATTCTCTCCAAAATTGGGCAATGAACTGTACCCCCATCAGATATAATCCGTCGTGGCACACCATGTAACCAATAAACATGTTTAATGAATAGACCAGCTAATTTACGTGCTGACAGAAGACCAGTACATTTTATAAAATTTGCCTATTTGAGATAAGGTCTATTACGGTCCAAATAACAGTATAATCCTAGCTATTAGGTAAGTCCACAATAAAATCCATACTGATATCCTGCCATGGACGATGAGGATCCGATACTGGTTGTAGTAATCCTAATGGTTTTCTTGGCCTGGTTTTTGTTGTCGCACAAACATGACATCCTTTATTATAGTCGTCTATATCTGTCCTCATAGAGGGCCACCAAAATTGATGTTTCACTAGATGTAATATTTTTTAAAACCCATAGTGACCAGCCGGTTTAGCATCATGACACTGTTTCAAGACCCTGGGTCGTAGTATTTTTGGTATATACAATTTTGTGCCCTTCCATGCCATGCCATCTCGAATTCCACACAACATAGGATTCTCTTTCAACCATCGATCATGCTGTATTGCTTCACACAAATCCATTGCCAATTGAGACCGTAAGGAATATATGGAACCTTGTGCCGGGAATGAGAGGTTGTACCACCTCACTTCTACTATTATATTGCAGCAAGTGGGAAAGTGCATCTGCCATAAAGTTTTTCCCCGCAGGGACATATTGCAATATTAAATTAAAACGACGGATTCTATGAACACCCACTTTTTCACAAATACTTCAAAGAATGCAGCTATTTCCTCAAAGAAATTAAAATGTAGTGTAGCTTTGTGGGTTGACATTAGTCCTAAGGGCAGGGGTGGGATCCTACCAGTATAACAACCGGTTTGGTGAGAGCACGCTTTGTACAGTATTTACAAATCACCAGCTCCAGCAAGCATTCACCTTCTCCTGCTGTCGTGCGGCACTCAGCTGTGCCACACAAAGCAGTGAAGTGGAAAAAGCAGGGAATAAAGCACACTCTTCCCTCTCTCACTCAATTGATATACTCACGTTTCTTCCTCTGGCTGTTACTTTATCCAATTGTCTATTGTCCTCCTTAACTTTGTATGCCATTCTTTCATTTTGTTAAAAGGCAGGTTTTTTTTTAGGCCTATCCTGCCCTGTCTTCTTGTAGCAGTATGCTCAGCCTGCTCCTTGGGCCATTCTAACATGTATGTTTTTCATTATATCTGGCAATATTATTGCTGGAATCCAGACTGAACGCACAAAGAGTAGAGAGGATTTTCCCCGAATAACTTTCAAGAGAAACATTGGGTGTTTGGGGCATGGGAAGGTAATGGAGGTGGTTTCAGTAGATAGTTGCTAAGGGGGAAACTTTGAAAAGCCCAACTCTTAATGCTATGAATTTCTGCCAGTTGGGCAACAGATGGACTTACCTTTCCAAACCAGGACACATGGATTCCAATAACTACTAGTATCTGAGATTGAAACTGTTTTTACAGCACATGAGAAAACATCTCTAATTAAATCTCTAATTACATGTCCCAATGTAAGTACCCTAAGCTGGTTTCTCGATATCAGAATGTATTAAAATAATTTTGATTGCAATACCCAGAATACCATACCTGCCTGTTTATTAGATTTAAGCAGCTCAACACTATGATATGTGAGTCATTATGGTAGGTTATAGCAAAATTTGGCAAAATTCCTGTTTCTTTTATTTAGTTTTCCATATTTCATCAAGTTTTCTAGTTAATTTATTGTATTGTATTTTATTCTGTGAGCCGCCCTGAGTCCTTAGGGAGAGAGGGCGGCATATAAGTCTAATAAATAATAATAATAATAATAATAATAATAATAATAATAATTCTTACATTGTTGTGAAAATAATGGGATTTTCTATCCAAAGAATTTGGACAGTATTTATTAAGAGGTTCTTTTTGAGGCAGGGGGATTAATTAGAGGCATGTCTCAAATCAAGGTGTAACAAATTACTCCTAGCAGTTTATAATTTTTACACCAAAAATTAGGTGGGTTTTAGTAATCTCCTTATTTGTTTTCCAAGTTCCCACCAGTCAGTCCCTGAAAGGAGAATGGATGTTTCTGGATGACAGGATGACAGAAACACCTCTGGTTTCTGTCATCCGCTCATCCCCCTTCCCTACATCCCCCTTCTCCTCCTTCCCACATTTCATGGCAAGATGCCAGCAAAGCGAAGTAGACTGAAGCCATTATGATGGCAGACTTGACAGGTTCACTCATATTTATACATTTAAAAATAGAGTGGGATTTATATGCATGCATACACATTGGTAATTAACACAACTGATCTCAAATTACTTCCTCCCCTTCTGTTATCTACAGAGGACAATGGTCTTTGTTAGAAGAAATATTTGCACTTGAGATTCAGGGGTACCTATGGGAATGTTCTGATAACATTTATCACTGGGCTACAAGGAGACATTCCCAATCTCTCCATTTGTCTGTTAAATAGTCCCATTCATCTGAAAACTGATTTCCCCCAGAGGCTGAGTTTCATTCTCATACTTTCTCTTTCTCAGCACTGCATAATCTTCTCTGTAAGTTACTCTTTGTGGCTCATTCATTCCTACCCTATGCCCAAGATCTGTATTTGTTTATGCTGAGATCTAGAGGTTCCTCCGGGTTCCTCTTCCACAAAGGCCATTGGCATCAGCTTGGAGAGCTGCTACTTAAAAATGGTTTGGAATGCCGATGTGAAATTGCTATTTAGAAAGAAGCCTAGCCCCCTTCGGAAATCATCCAACTTGATCCCACTTGACGGCCATTACTACAACCAAGCACTGGATTCCTACCTCCTGTAAGGTTTGCCTCTCCTCTTAATTTAAGGAAGTGAAGACTCTTGAAACGAAGTATTTCTAAAGGAACCTTTTATTGAGCAGAAGTGATAGCAATACATTCAAAGCAGAGTCTGAATACCCTTAGGCAAAACAAGTAGAATTAAAGCAGTAAAAACCCCTCCCTTTAGCCAGATGCGGATTTCAGCCAATCCACAGGTGTGAAGATGTTATTGTACCTGCTGCTCTGAGAAACAGATAAGCTTACCTTCCCATGGCCATCTCTGCTGGCTTTCAAAGTCAAACAACCCACATGCCCGCTCCACTAAACATTTCCCAAGAGGTGAGAAAATCTCAAGGCACTTTGGCAGCAGGATACAAGTAATAAAATAACAGTTGTCACAGGCAATAATAATGAATCAAATTCAAGGCCCCGCCTTCTCCCAATTGAATGGCAGTATCACTGTTAGGGACACCTCCTGTCTTCTTCCTAGTCTGATAAAACAGAATCACCATCCAACTTTTCTGCAGAACAAAGAAAAATGAAATATCAAGATAAGGTGTACATCTTATCACTGAAGAATCTGAATCTAGAAATAGGATTGTGAGGATTCCATGATTCATGACATAATATATATATATATATATATTTATTAAATATATATCAAAACATTATTGTTCATCACATGGTCAGCCAAATGTTTAGATTGGATCTGACAATTTTTGTCCACCTACTCAGTCCTTCCCAAAAGCTGGGATGGGCAGATATTTTTGATGGTTTTAAAGTTATAAGCTATTCCAAGTAAAGCTGCCTTTTGCAATTGACTGAGAGGGATTTTGCCAATGCCGATGGTGGTCAAGGGGTGATCCAGGTGTTTTGGGATTTGTTACTGTTGTTGTTGTTATCTTTATGTGAGCAACTAAGGCTTACTTAGAGAACATTACTAGAGACCTAATTCTTGCGATGTCATGAAATATGCTTGCTCTACAAAATTTATCACTAGCATTACAAAATTGCCCAGTGCAAAATCAGATGAGTATGTTTCAGCAAAGGCAGGCAATAAAATCAATTTTTACAAATTGCTCTATGAATGAGACAGGCGATCTCTATATTTGATATATTAAAAACAGCTTTTTCATTAACCATTACTCCCTTCCAAAGGCAGAACTAATAGATGAACTTACGTGGCTCTTCAGCCTTTGAAAAAAGGTTCTTTAAAAAATCACAGTGCTCTTTCACCCTTTCCTGAAATGGCCCAATATTAAGAAGGAATAAATTGCGCTCTGTGGCATTATAGAGTGGCCATTTATCCTTGGTGGCTGCTGACCCAGAAGGATTCCTGTGGAGGAAAAAAAGGACATTGATGGAAGGTTTATCAAGCAGAGATCTAATCTAGAATTAAGGAGGGATTTCCTGATAGTGAGTACAAGTGATCAGTGGACAGCTTGTTTTCAGAGGTTATAGGTGCTCCATCACTGGAGGCTTTCAAGAAGTCACTTGTCTGAAGTACAAGATATAGGGCAGTGGTGGCTAACCTTTTGCACGCTTGTGCTCACATGCCAGCACCCAGAAGGCAATGCACAGCCCCCCATGCCCCCTACGCATGCACACGCAATCCCCACCCACCCATCCCGGCTGCCCCCTTATTTCACCATTTTTTTGAGGCCTTTTTGCCTCCCAGAGGAAGGCTTCTGCATGCTTTGCAGGATGAAAACTAGCCCCATTTCATCACTTCGGTATTTTCGGAAAAATAGGAAGCAATGAAACGGGGCTAGTTTTCGGCCTGCTGAAGCCTGCAGAAGCCTCCCTTGGGAGGCCAAAAAGGCCTCAAACCGGCCAAAAATCAGCTGTGAGGTGTGCACATGTGCAGTGAGGTAAGTTTGCCTGCAGCTTGTGTGCCCAGCACAAATGGCTCTGCATGCCACCTGTGGCACACATGCCATAGGTTTGCCATCACGGGTATAGGGTCTTCTGCTTGAGCAGGGGATGGACAAAGACCTCCAGGATTCCTTCCAGCTCTGTTATTCTGAAGTAGCTGTGTAATTCTTCTTTGGGAAATTCCCAAAGGGGAATTTGAAGGAAGGGTGGGGTTTGACTAGATAAAATCTCTTGTGTCTGTTCCTTGCTGATCCAAAGCATGGGCAACTCCTGCCAGGCCCAATCCACTCCCCCATTCCTCATACTCCTGGGCACCCTGCATCTTGTCAGTTTCCCCTTCATTACTTGACTCCCTTGCAAGCCATTGCTTGTTCTTTTAATGGTACAGTAATAATACTCTGTTCCTTTCTTCCCTTTTGCCTTCTTTATTCCACTTGTAGAAATAACATACCCTGACATAGTTGTGATGCCACTGAAATCATAAAGGAATGATTGCCTATAACTGACATAATTCAGCATCCTTAAAATCAGTACAGGTAGTCCTCGACTTAAAGCCATTCATTGAACAACTGCTCAATAGCATTGAAAAGAGTGACTTACAACTGGTTCTCACACAACTATTGCAGCAAGCTCACGGTCATGTGATCAAAATCTGGTTGCTTGGCAACTGGCATGTATTTACAATGGCTGCAGTGTCCTGTGGTCACATGATCACCATTTGCAACCTTCCCAACTGAGTTTCAACAAGCAAAATCAGCGGAGGAAGCTGGATTCACATAACCGTATATTGTACTTAAGAATTGCAGTGATTTGCTTAATAACTGCAGTAAGAAAGGTTTTAAAATTGGGCATGATTCACTTAACAACCATCTTGCTTAGCAACAGAAATTCTAGTCCCAACTGTGGTCATAATACATGAGCTACATGTATTAACACAAATTGTAAACATAGGCAAAGGAATAGAGTGCATTACTTTATGGCTGCATTACTTTAGATATGAAATGCATTTGTTGAATGTGGGGGGCACTTTATTTGGATTTAAAATACAAATTGATAGAAATAAAGTGAACCACTTACCCAGTTCTGGCAAACTCTGCCCAGTAGTGCATCACCTTACGGCTCAGTCTGGCTTCAGCCTCTGTGTATGTTTGATTGACAGGCATCACTGATTCAAGGGTCCCAAAAACATAAGGAACCTCAGAACCGTGGGATGCCCCAATCCATTCAGGCCAAATTGACCATGGAGGGCGATGTGCAAATAAATAGGCATATACAGGACTCCCCGTTTTCCTGATATTTCCTGCAGCTTCAATGAATGGGCATGTATATATCCGATCTGTATAGAAGTGGGACATAGCGGAGCGGTATTTTGCTGGACCGTGATTTCCTTCACTGTACCTCTGTGCTATACTCTGAACCACTTCTTCAGTTGCATTTGGCACCAACAGCTGTATCCCTTTCAGAAGCTGCTCCTGATTGATGAGATTGTGGGTGATGTTAGGGAAAATATAGTGGACAAATGTGGCCGCTTCATCAGAGGTTTCACCTATGAGGACAGGTTTGACCTGAATTTGCCCCTCCTCCATGAGCTTTTCTGGTTCCCCAAGCAAAAAGTCCCCATCTGTGGTTGGCCTGAAGGGAAAATTCACAAGGGTGCCATCTTTCAAGGACATAGCTATTTCATGCTGAATAAATTCAGAAACATTTTTTGTTTGCAGACAGTGCTCTATGCTGATCTTACTGTCCTCAGAGCAACCTAGCAGATGAACAAATTCCAGCGCTAACCGTTTGACTTCCTCAGGAGACCTCCAAGCCCAGTAGGCATTGGCTGTTCCACTCTGTATCACCGCTTGGGCAAAAAGGTCCTGGCTTTTTGGTGCAAGAAGATGGAAATTCACAGAAGCTCCTCCAGTACTGTGGCCAAAGATGGTCACCCGAGAAGGATCTCCCCCAAAGGCAGCTGCATTCTCTTTTATCCACTTCAGGGCCAGCTGTTGGTCCAATAAGCCTAGGTTCCCTGGAGCAGCTGGTGGATAGTAAAGAAAGCCAAAGGTTCCCAAGCGATAATTCATGGTGACCACAACGACATTCTCAGTGGCAGCCAAGGATGCCCCATTGAACACAGCCACAGAAGACGTGCCCATGAAATATCCTCCTCCATGTATCCAGACCAAAACAGGCACTGGTGAAGAAGGTTGTGGGTGTGGCACCCAGATGTTCAGGGAAAGGCAGTCTTCTGACAGTGGTGTTTTAGGAGACCATATATCTGCTTCAGGGACATCTCGAGAAATAAATTGAGGACAGGAATTGCCAAAACTGGTGGCTTCCAATGTTTGATTCCATGGCTGGTGTGGAACAGGTTTCTGGAAACGCAACTTCCCCAGGGGAGGCTCAGCATAAGGAACGCCTAGATAGGCTGCCACAGTCAGGAACTGCTTGCCCTTAATAGGGCCACTGCTGGTTATGACCACTGTATCCCCATTAGAAGCACAACTGGAGGCTAGTGGAAAGGGGAGGAGGAGGAGGAGGCAGCACAAGAGAGACGGGCATAGCAGACAAGGCATTGCAACAGAAGGACTAGTCGGTGGACCTGGAAAAAATTACAACCAATATAAGATTATTCCAATCCTGTATAAGCCCGTGTTGGCGAACCTATGCCACACGTGCCAGAAGTGGCACACAGAGCCATTTCCCCGGCATGCGAGAGGTTGCCCGGAAGAGCCCCACTGCACATGTGTGCACGTGCCGCCACCTGACAGCTGATTGTCGGGTATCTGGTGCAAATGTGCAGGGGGAAGAGGGGGGGTGCATGGGAGATGCACGTGCATCCACAGGGATGCGCTGCACAGGAGGGGGAATCATATGTGCATGCACAGATTCGTGGCACGTGAGGGGAGTCATGCGTGCATGTGCAAAGATGCATGACACATGAGGGGGGAGTCACGTGCACATGCACAGAAGTGTGGCATGCGAGGCGGGGTGCATGTGCAGGGGGTTTGGGGGGCAGCATACATTGCCTTCTGGGTGCTGGCATGCACACATGCGCAAGCACGCACATAATTATCAGCACAGGAGCCAAAAAAGGTTAGCCACCACTGGTATAAGTCCACCTTATGCCGATTCATGATTATTGTGATGGTGGGGCCCCTTTTTTTGCTGAGGACACCAATGTTGAGCAGGTAATGACCTAGTCAACTTTGTGCTTCTCCATGACGCATCTCCAATGTTCAAGAAAAACTGCTTAGAACTCTTCATTACTGATTCCCTTGTTCAGCGAATGGACAGTTTGCACAAAATTGCTAATCAATCTTCTCCAATGTTCCCAATACAGTGTTGTTACATATTATTTCTGTTCTAGCTATCTAACTTATTCCAGAATCCTATTCTGGAACTTGGTGTACTAATCCCTATCTTGTAAATTATGGTTTAGATGTAACTGAAATAAATAACAATGTAAAATGACCCCAAATCAACATTTTTACTGCTCTGATCTTGTTTTAAACCCACTGACCATATCAAGCCAGAAGAGTCACTGAAATTTAGGATTACGAAGGTAAGTGTGCCCTCTTTTGGGTATGATGTGCCTTGGTGGTGCAGGCTGTTAAATGCCTAGCACTTAAGTTCCAGTTGCCTGCAATTAGTGCAGGCTCGAATCCCACCAGGCTCAAGGTTGACTCAGCCTTCCATCCTCTCAGGGTAGGTAAATTGAGGACCCAAGATTGTTGGGGGCAATAAGCTGACTTTGTAAAAATGCCGCTTGGTAATAAGCAGGCATATACAATGGAATGAAGGCTATTGCTCAGCGCATTGGTTTGTATCCCAAAAATTGTAAGCCGCCCTGAGTCTTCAGAGAAGGGCGGCATATAAATGTAATTTAAAAAAAAATTCCTTAGAAAAACCAGTTATGCTAAAAAAGGCAAAATAAGCAAAATTGTAAAGCATCAGAAAAAATGGAGAGAGCTAATCTATAAAAGGCTATAAATCAGTGTTTCTCATTCTTAGCAACTTTAAGATATGTGGACTGCAAGTCCCAGAATTTTGGGAGTTAAAGTCCACACATCTTAAAGTCGCAAAGGTTGAGAAATAATGTTATAAAAAGTGAGGTACAACTGAAAAGATAAAAGAGCACCCTTTTAACTACTGCCTCTGAACCAGTAACTCAGGTTTCTAATCACCATGGGATTTCCTATTTTCTTTCACACAAAGGCTAGCATCAGAAACATTTTTTAAAAACAGCTACATTCACCTAACCCAGGGGTGCCCAACCTCTGGGCTGTGGCCCACTACCAGCCCTTTAGCCTTTCGGAACCAGGCCGCAGAGGTGGCAGATGAGTGTGTGAGCATGCACACATCCACACTCATGCATGTGTGCCTGCCACACACATGGATTGTCCCCCTCTATACACACACACACACACCCCAGCAGTGCACAACCGAAAAGTTGGGGAACTCTGCCCTAACCTTCGTATTTTCCCATCTACACATGCTTTCCTCAGCAGGCACTCTAGGCTGCGTAACATAAGCATTTCTGTAGGCTTCCTGAAGAAGGCCTAACATTACAAAGCCAACATGGGTTTGTCAAAAACAGATCATGCCAGACTAATCTTATTTCATTCTTTGACAAAGTGACAAACTTAGTGGACCAGAGGGATTCTGTCAATATAATTTACTTGGACTTCATTGGTTAGAGACAGTCCCATTCCACTCATGAAGCCTTAGCAATCAATCACATCTACTGGATTGGAACCATCTGCTCTACAGGAAAAAGCAAACCCACCCTAAGAAGATGCCACACAAATAATGGAACAGAGGTGAAGCTGCTGGAATTTCCCCCTCAGAGTTTCTCTCTAGCCAGCGCCAGCAAAGTCCATCATGGGACACAGCAGCTTCATTTTCAACTCACACGGAGGAAGACAAATTAGACTTTTACATACTCAAAATGTGGGAGAAGGCAATTATGTTCTTCATATGCATTCTTCCCTACAATCTGCTATTTTTATAAAGCAGAAATGACCAGAAAAGGAAACTAACTTTTTGCAAATTTCTTTTCCTCCCACATAGATGAAATTATAATCTCAAAGAAAGCAAGTTTATCATGAGAGCAAGTTATCTGGTCATAGGAATGTGAATCTGTATTCCCTTTTCTTCCCATTTTCTTTCTTTTTTTCTGTCTAAGATTACTGGATCATTAGGTGATAGAAAAAGAGGAAAACAATACTGTAGATAATTTGATGGGGCAAGAATGGGATTACTTGATTTCTCTGAAGCACATTTTGCAAAACAAGAAACCAAACACGTTATACAGTGCTGTGCCAGGGAGAGAAGGAAACTTAATATAGGAAATTCATTCTATAAAAACTTCCACTAGCATGACAAGTTGTCATACGAGTTCCACTAGGATGATACTACCATAATGACAATACATACTGGCAATACACTAGTATAAAAACAGTGGAATATTAGTGTTCCACTGGTATGATGAGTTGTCAAACTCTGTGAGGGATCTTGAAGTCCTACCAGACCACCATTTAAATATGAGCCAGCAGTTTGCTGCAGCAGCCAAAAAAGCCAATACAGTCCTAGGCTGCATCAACAAAGGGATAGCATCAAGCTCACATGAAGACTAGTATCACTTTATCCTACATTAGTAAAACCATACCTGGAATACTGGCTCCAGTTTTTGGATACCACAATATAAAAACAATGTTGCGACTCTAGATAAGAGTGCAGAGAAGAGCAACAAAGATGATTGGAGGCTAAAACAGATGAAGAAGGGTGGCAGGAATTGGGTATGTCTCACCCAACGAAGAGAAGGACTAGATGATACGAAATGAGATTTATTGCCATTTTTAAAAGCTCAGCTGCTTATCCTGCCAGCCAGTCAGCCAATCCCTCTAGTTTATTCTCTAGCTTCTGGATGTAATTTATAGATTTATTTAATATCCTGTCTTTATTATTTTTAAGGTGACGAACATATCTAATACTCCTTCATCCTCCTATTTTTATCTCTAAGCTTCTTCAAACAGCCAGTCTGATAAAATTGTGTAACTGGTTTTACAAAGCCAGCCTCCAAGTTAGTAAATAATTTTTGCCCAGCTGGGATAGGAGATGAGCTTATTCCTTAGTTACAATCATCAGGAGTGAATTGGTGCTTGAAGTTGCCCATAGGATAGTTAGCTGAGAGGTGTTTTTAGCCAAAGTATTTCCCATCCTTTCTGTAAGCTTAGTTGTAGGTGTTTATCGCAACTCTTGACAAAGAAGTCAGGTGTCTGGATTGGGAAAGTAGTGGGTGGCACACCTCCTATGCAACAGAATGAATCATTCCAGGATATGGTGATGAGCCCCTAATGACACACAACTACATTGTTGAAGAAGCTGCATTGAAATAAACAGTTCTACATGGCTTTGGAGCCCCTTTGCAGGCAATCAGTCCCTCCTTCCATTGGAAATGAGTGGGAACTAAATGTTTGGGTTTCACTCATTTCTATCCCTCCAAGTCCAAGTTGCACACAAAGTCTGAAGGCTAAGTCGTAAAGTAAGAGTGAACAGCAGAATGATCGATTTTAGAATGGAGGTGTTTATCCTGGTTCCACATAGTTACCTATGTCCCCCCATATTGTTAGTCCACTCACTCTCTTGACCTGGAAGGAAGAAGGGTGGGAAGAAAGGAGGTGGAGGAGAAGGAGGAGGAAAAGAGGAGGAGGAGGAAGAAATGACCAGCAATGATATAGTTCAACAGTTGATCTCCCAAAGAGGCCATTAGGGGGTGACTCATAAACTAACATTCTAAGGTACATTTTATTATTTATGTCACCGTTACTGTGCCTTTTGTAACAGAAGCCCAAAGTGGCCTACTTATTGCTCCCTCCTCCTGTCACAACAATCCTATGAGGTAGTTTGGCCGGAGGGAGAATGAATGGTTTCTAAGTTTTCCAAGGAACCTCCATGATTGAGAGGGGACTAGAACCTGGATTTCCCTGCTCCTCTTCCGACATCTGGATACAGAGAAGGGGGTGGAGCTTCCCAGAGTTAGCAGTCACAGAAAATGGAGGCTCTCCATTCTTATACTGGCTTCTTCCTGTTTGTGGGCTCCAAAATGTTTATTTGTACCAAAATGTATGATACTCAGGTATCACATTGTTCACACATTGATATGTATAAGCAACATTAAATAAAAAACTTGAGTTTTAAAAAACAGGTGATGAACATATGTAATACTGCTTCCTCCTCCTATATTCCCCACAACAACAACTCTGTGTGGTGAGTTGGGCTGAGAGAAAGTGACCAGCCCAAAATCTCCCAGCTGGTTTTTACGGCTAAGGCAGAACTAGAATTCATTGTTTCTGGTTCCTAATCTGTTGTCTTAACCACTAGACCAAACTTTCTCTCCCTTTCCCTCCCTCTCATATTTGCTTGATATACAGAAAGAATTTAAAGCAAAAGACATGTAGATAATCAAGGAAAGTGTTCTCTGTTAAACAGAAATGACATTTAACAAATATAATCCCCCCCCAAGAACAATAGGGACTAGAATCACTTTCACCTTTTTCTTAACTTCCCCTTTAAAAAAACCTTAGTGCCAATATGCAGAGTAAAATAAAGTAAAATAAGTAGCTGTAAGATATTACCTTTCTTTCCTTTAATGGCTGGCAAGGGATAGCCTCTCTTACTTGGATCTATATTCATATATCCATCTTCATCCATCTTTTAGAACTTTTTGATTTTTTTTGGTAGTAGCAAGTTTTATAGTCTTCGCAACAGGAAGTTGTGGTTATTTGAGGTTCTTCAAACAGCTAGTTTGACACAATTGTGTAACTGGTTTTACAAAGCCAGCCTTCAAGTCAGTAAATAATTTTTCCCCAAGTGGCATGGGAGAACAGCTTATTCCTTAGTTACAATCATCAGGAGTGAATTGGTACCTGAAATTGCCCATAGTTAGTTGCCCATAGTTGCCCATAGGAGTGAATTGGTACTTGAAATTGCCCTCAGTTAGCTGAGAGGTGTTTTAGCCAAAGTGCTTCCCAACCATTCTGTAAGCTTAGTTGCAGATGTTTACCGTAACTCTTGAGGAAGGTGTCTGGGATTGGGAAAGTAGTTGGAAGGAGTTGTGGATGGCACATCTCCTATGCAACAGAATGAATCATTCCAGGATATGGTGATGAGCTCCTGATGACTCACAACTACATTGTTGAAGAAGGTGCATTAAAATAAAAAGTTCTACATGACTTTGGAGCCCTTTTGTAGGCAATCAGTCTCCACTTCCATTGGAAATGGCTGTCAATATTAAATTGGGAGCTAAATGTTTGGGTTTCACTTGTTTCTATCTCTCCAAGTCCAAGCTGCACACCAACTCTGAAAGCCAAGTTTTAAAGAAAGAGCGAAGAACAGAATGATTCAGTTTGGAATGGAGGCGTTTATCCTGGTTCCAGATGTCCAGGGATGGTATTCAGGGGATTCGGACCAGTTTAGGCAAACCTCTAGGGAAAATCTTGACTGGTTCAGAGAACCGATAGGGAAAATTTTGACTAGCCCCACCTACCTGCACCACCCTTACCTCCACCTCAGTCCCTACTGGTTCTCCGAACCAGTCAAAAAAATCTGTTGTTTATTAGCTGAGCTGATTTGCATGACAGAGCTTATTGCCCACCTCAGCTGAGCTAAAAAACAGCACAGAGGGCAGTCTCTGAGTGCTGAGTTGCACCTGTGCGAAGCGGTCTCTTGATTGATTCTAAGAAAGTGTTGGCCCCACCCCCACCCTGCCACTACTTTTCTCATCTCCCAGTTTCCATGGCATAGCAATGCAATCTGTGTGGCTTCTTGTTTGCGTTTCTTGACCACACAGTCTCTGTGGCTTGCCTGCCTGCACCTGCCTGCCTGCGGCCCAACTCTGCCTGCCAGGTAAGCCTGCAAGTTGCGGCCCTCTCACCATCCCCGGACCTTGCCTGGCTGCCTTTGCAGTTCCATTCTAGGCAGCGCCCTAAGACACAGAAGGACCTCCCAGCGCCATGGAAAATAGAGCGGCAATAGATTACCTATTATTAAGGCATAATCATGGCTGCGAGGAATTTAGGGGTTTATGTTGCTTTGATCTGGATCAGCTTCTGAACTTGTGGAGAAGGACATCTGCCACTTGAAAGAGCTGGCCCAGAATATTGGCCATAATCAACCATCCCTAGATTTTTCATGGCTCTTTTCATGGCTACCAGATTTCCATTGGCTTAAAATCCCCATTGCAAGCATTGTCACTGTCTGTGTTCTAGGAGCCCTCTTGTGTTGTCTCTGTCACTGCATTCCCCCTTGCCTCAGTTGCCTAAAAATTTGTAGTCCTGCCCACTTTCAACCAAGCATCCCAGAAAAACAGGCAGCCCTAATGGTGGTCCAAATTGACCACAAACACCAAGTATACTTAGATATGATCCTAGGTGTTGGGGACAGTGAAGAAAGTCATAGAAGGTAAAGAAAAAAAGAGGGATTGTGGGAAGGGAACTATACTAAGACAATGTTGCCACTAAAGCAAAGCCAGAAACCCCTAACTCCACTGAAACAAAGCCACACCAGAAGCCTCTGGGAAACCGTAAACTGCACCCCAAACTTTACCCCACAAAATATCCCAAGCTAAAGAAATTGAAGCTCTAAGCAAATTAGATCAAGAACACCATTAGGAATTGATATAAAACATATATCCCAAAGAAAAGAACCAAACCAAGGTAATTAGATCTCTAGGCACATTAAAAAAGAACACATTTAAGAGCTGTTATAAAATACCAAAACCATTACAAGATACAAAAACATATATTAAGCAACAGGACATGCAGGAAGAAGGAAATTAACCCACGATATTAGGAAAACAAAACAAACAGAAGGTCTGGGATATTGCAAAAGACAGAGCCAAAAGATTAATTTTAAACAACACGATTAGCTAAGGACTAAATACTTAAGCACACTAACTCACTTAAACACACTAGCACTCACTCCCTTCCTCCCCCACAGAGATTCCCCTCAACAAAGCAACAGGGAAGGAAATTTCAGAGAGAGGACTTTAGAGGATAGGGGTAAAACCAGATAACTGGGAAAAGAAACAGCGGAATACAATAGAGAAACGAGGAATGATAAGAGAAAGGGTCAAAAAATGAGGAAAAAAAAGGAAGACAAGCTAGGAATAGATTAACTAATTTTGTAAGGAAAGTAAGAGATGATGGTTGAAGAGGGGAAGGATAAGGATTCCACATGAATTTTATTTTATTTTATTATCTGAGATATACAATTATTAACTCTGACAAATTTGAGATTAATATTTTATTATAGGATTATTAAAAATATATAAATTGTTAATTATAATAAATATAAGGCTCAATATTCTAATTGGAACAAATATGAAATTAAGACCTTATTATAGGACTATTATTCAAGACTTATACTTGTTAACAGAAATATGTATGAAAATTAATACGATATATAGGGAAAGAAACGACATGTAGAATATGTCAGAAAGCAAAATAATATAGTATATGGTAATAGATAAAAATGATTATATTGTTATTAGAATGTATAATTTGTTAAACAAAAATAAGATGGAAAACATGATTTGTGTATTACAATGAGATTAGAAAGGGACTTTGTTTTAAAAATGTAATAGTGACATAATTAACATTAAAAAGGGGGATAAATACTGGACAATATAAATCAATATGAATTTATGAATGATTATTTGAAGTATATAATTTGTTAAATTCTGTAAATATGACTATTAAGAGACTATGCATAACAAAAGAAATGATATTAAGAATATAGAGATGGATGTAGTAGCATATGAGAATATTGAATTATAAAAATGGATAATACATAGTAATACTAAATTAGATAAGAAAGTTAATAGTATGAATATAAAACTATGGTCATGTTTGTCTTAAAATGTGAAATGACCTGGAATCACACTGTTCACACAATGATGTATTTATAGAAATAAAAAATAAAAAATGTATTTAAAAAGAGACAGAGAGAGAGAGAGAGAGATTGTCCTCAGGGTGGAGAGACTCAAACACGAAATAAGATTAAAACCACTAAAGCAATCACAAACACAAAAGAATCACACAAAAACCATAGGACTACCTAGAAATCAACTTCAAAGGGATAAAGAGTATTAAAAAAGCATGCATTTACAGTTTAAACTCTGCTAGCTATCCCAGGGACGCTGGTCTTTGTTGCTGCTTGCCTTCCTGAAAAATAAACAAGATCCAGCTTTCACGCAGCTTGTTTCAGTCTAAATTCTTCCGCCACGTCAGCGACATCCTCCCAGGCGGGAAATTCAAACCCAGCAAAGGAAAGGCTTTACCTTTCAACAGGGAGAAAGAATTGTCTGAAGTGGTCAATAACCAATAATTTAATTTAATTTGCAGTCACAGACCAAAACACAGAGACATCAAAAGAAAAACATGGGAAAAATAAGATCACGGACAATTGGCCACCAGAAACTTTGACTGAGGGGAATTACAGCGTTCTCCTCTGATGGTTACAGCTCTTAAAAAAAATTGGAAACCTGAGAAGTGATGTATGAGGAGCCGTCCTCTAGACAATATAAGAAAAAATTACTAGCATTGGGTCTAGAGGGGTCTATTTCAAGGAGAGATGGTATTTTAGTTCTGCCTGCGTTATACACAGGGCAGTATAAAAAGACATGATCCACAGTTTCAACCTCAGTTGTGTCACAGGGGCATAGCTAATCGGGAGTCTCTTGAATCGCCCATCCAGTAGTGCTGAGGGCAAGACGTTGAAACGAGCTAGGGAGAAAGCTCTTCTATACTTGGGGATGGTTAGAGTGTAAAAATAAGAAGCCATCCTCAGTCCAGAATTATTAAATTGGCTGAAGATGAGAGGGGAACAGGTTTTGTTGGCTCTGCTCTTAGATATTGCAAATCAATGTCCACAAGCCGTTGTACTACCCTAAACTGGGCATCCTTAAGGCCATAATCTCCCAGGGCATCCCCTGTAAAACCTAGCAGGTGTAGTTTCTTCGTCAGCTCCCTCTCTCAAGGAGAAATATGAGAGTCAGCAAACGCCAGGGAGAGATAACTACCAGGAACTGCCAAAAAGAGCACCCGAAACCACCATTTAAAGGTGTTAATCCACGCCATGCATTCAACTGAACGAGTGCCCAGTTCCAGGTACACCGCAGCAAAACCAACACAAGGAGGAAGACCCAGAAGTTTCCTAAGAAAAACAGCCTGGGTTCTTTCAATACAATCCTTGAAGCCCCGTATCTATATGGGAATTCCATAAAAGGTTTGGGCCAAGGTTTTGGCTTTGTAAATACGCAGAGCAGAAGGAACAAACTGGCCTCCTTGGGTATAGAAGAATCTTAGAATCTGCTGGTGGCTACAGGAGGCCGAATTCAGCACCTGGGTTCGGTGTCTAGCCCAAGCGCCGGTATTCTGAAATTGAATACCTAAATACTTAAAGTGGAAAACCTGCCTAACAGCATTACCATTGATAGCCTGGTTGAAAAACGCTGGTCTTTGTTGCTGCTTGCCTTCCTGAAAAATAAACAAGATCTGGCTTTCACGCAGCTCGTTTCAGTCTAAATTCTTCTGCCGCGTCGGCGACATCCTCCCAGGCGGGAAATTCAAACCCAGCAAAGGAAAGGTTTTACCTTTCAACAGGGAGAAGGAATTGTCTGAAGTGGTGTTGGGTTTCCTGCCTAAGCAGGGGTTGGACTAGAAGACCTTCAAGGTCCTTTCTAACTCTGTTATTCTATTCTATTCTAAATATTAGAACAGTGCTATTTTATTGTGCTATTTTATTGTGAGTTGGACTAAAGAGAAATTTCCTAAGGGTGAGACCAATCAAGTTGGCCATGCCCAGCCAGTCACATGATCACTCAGCCATGCCCACCCAGTCATTAGGGTAGAGAACCAGTTGTTAAATTATTTGAATCCCACCACTGGATGTGCCCAGGAGTGTGATTCAACCGGTTCGGTGAGCGCACGCTTCGCTCTGCATGCGTTCTCAACGTTTAAAAAAGCTTCAACTGCAGCTGAAGGAAATAGCTGAGGCTCGGAAATTGCCGCGTGAATCAGCTGTGCTCTAACAAAAAGACATAAAGAACAGAAAAGAGCAGGGATGGCGGGGCACATGCTCATCAGAGCAAACCAGTTTGTAGCCAGCTGATCATTGGAACAAGCGGTTCACCCGAACCGGTCCGAACCAGGAGAATCCCATACCTGGATGTGCCCCTTCTGACATTACAGGCTGAACAGGACTGGGTTACTGCATGTTAGAGCATTTGAAATAGTCTATATATTACCAGTTAAAGAGATTGGATCCTCCTTAAGAAGTCCCAGATGCTAAAGTAAAACAACCACTTTGGCCAGTGTGCAAATCCCCTAAATTGAGCCTTGGTAGTACAAGAGCCTTGGTGGTGCAGGCTGTTAAATACCTAACACTTAGATTCACTTAGCTCCAGCTGCCTGCAATTAGTGCAGGCTCGAATCCCACCAGGCTCAAGGTTGACTCAGCCTTCCATCCTCTCGGGGTAGGTAAATTGAGGACCCAAGATTGTTGGGGGCAATAAGCTGACTTTGTAAAAATGCCGCTTAGTAATAAGCAGGCATATACAATGGAATGAAGGCTATTGCTGAGCACATTGGTTTGTATCCCAAAAATTGTAAGTCACCCTGAGTCTTCGAAGAAGGGCGGTATATAAATGTAATTTTTTTTTAAAAAAATGCAGCAGTGTCACCAGGCAGAATCTCAGGGCTGAGTTTGACCCATGGTATTTTCTGTCTCTCTCTCTCTCTCCATAATTCTCTACATCTCTATATTTGAGTGAGGACCAAACAGGAAACAGATTTCACCATGGCAATGACTAACCTCAAGAAAGGTTACAGAAGACACAGAAAAGGAGAACAAAATACCTAAATGATCAAGTTTCTTTATTTAGACAATCTATGTGGACACCTCTGCTGCCTGTCCGCCTGAATTCTGGTATTATGAGGGAGGGACAAAAACATTTCCCCATCCTTTCTTTTCACAACCCACCGTGCTTCACTTTATGCACCTCTCCCGTGTCCCTGCTTATCAAACTTGCTCTTAAACTAAGCAGATTTAAGGGATTGCAACCTTTCCTTCACAGCCAGAACTATGACACCCATTTGAGAGAGGGTGTATAAGAACAGTATGGCATAAAGGAACAGGACCAGGAAGGCCTATGTTCTTGTACCTCCTTCACCATGGACCTTCCCTGGGCTGGTCCTTCTGCCTTCATCTATGACCCAGTGAGGTCTAGGAATGAAGGGACTGGATTAGGAAGTCCCCCTTAGCCACAAAATCTATTTGGGGACTCTGTCTATTCCCTTCTTCTCAGTCCTATAGCCAGAGTGCTGTAATAGTGAAGGTGCTAGACTGAAATGAGGAGACCCAGGTTCTAGTCCAGGGGTGTCAAACTCAAGGCCCAGGGGCTGGATCCGGCCCACAGTGTACTTAGATCTGGCTTGCAGGGCCGCCCTGGAAACAGCAAAGGACTGGCCCATGGTGCCTCTGCCAGCAAAAGCAGAACTTGGGGGGGTACTCATGACCCTCCCAGACTCCATTTTCAGCTGCGACGGCCTCCTGCAGCCCTCTATCAGTGAAAATGGAGCTCCTGAGGGCCTTGGTGGCTCAGGCTGTTAAATGCCTGCATTTAAGTTCCAGCTGCCTACAATTACTGTAGGCTTGAATCCCACCAGGCTCAAGGTTGACTCAGCCTTCCATCCTCTCGGGGTAGGTAAATTGAGGACCCAAGATTGTTGGGGGCAATAAGCTGACTTTGTAAAAAATGCCGCTTAGTAATAAGCAGGCATATACAATGGAATGAAGGCTATTGCTGAGCACACTGGGTTGTATCCCAAAAATTGTAAGCCGCCCTGAGTCTTCGGAGAAGGGCGGCATATAAATGTAATTTTAAAAAAAATGGAGATCAAGCTTGTTTTTCCTGCAGAGTGCTCAGGCCACCACAGGCACCGCCCACCCAGACACAAGTGATGTCCAGCTGGCCACACCCACCCTGGCCATACCCACCCTGGGCCCCCAAGGTCAAACACAATCCTGATGCAGCCCTCAATGAAATCCGTGTTCTAGTCCCTCTTTAACCATGGAACCTCCCTCAAGGAGACAGCGCTTGTTCCAAGGATAGAGTACTAATGAACATAATAGACAGTGAGTAGTAGAATGGAGGAATTAGGTGGGGGGTTTCATTTACCCTCAAATCTCACTGCAAGACTTTGGACCAATCCATCTCTACCTCTTGTGGGGCAAAATGGTTTTTGTGCTGCTACAAATGCATACCAAATAAAAATACAACATTTTGGTGGGTTTAAAATGAACCTATATTAGGTTCTCGGAAGATGTGGGCATATTTGGCCCATAGAATTGCCAAGAGTCAGACACGACTGGATGGATAACACCATCATCATATTAGGTTCATTTTTATATTAGCTCCTTTATTCCGTACAATCAGGTCTGATTTTTAGAGAGAGCCTGGACAAACCTCTGCAGTTTTTTGGGCAAGGTTTTTTTAGAAGTGGTTTTCCATAATGCCTCCTTCCTAAGTCAGAGAGAAAATGACTGGATCAAGGTTACCCACTGGTTTCATGCCCAGTCAGACTAGAATTCATGGTCTCCCATTTTCTAGCCTGATGTTTAACCACTACACCAAACTGGCTGCTTCATTACTGTACAGTGTATTTATGTGCAAGAAATAACAAGATAAGCAGAGGTGGTATTCAGCAGGTTCTGACCAGTTCTGGAGAACCGGTAGCAGAAATTTTGAGTAGTTCAGAGAACCTGCAAATACCACCTCTGATTGGCCCCGTCCCATCTATTCTCTACCTCCCAAGTCCCAGCTGATTGGCTGGATCTTCTTTTGTTGCCCTGCACAGGAGAACGGGGTTGGAAAGCAGGTTAGTGGGGTGGGGAGGGAATGGGGTTTTGTAGTAACCTTCCCCCAGGAATGGAGAGGGAATGGGGATTTTACAGTATCCTTCCCCTGCCATGCCCACCAAGCCATGCCCACCAAGCCACACCAAGCCACAACCACAGGAGTGGTAGTAAAAATTTTTGAATCCCACCACTGAAGATAAGGAGGAATAATTTGCCATTTTAAAAGAAATGGTTGCCTAAAATGGTTTTCTTTAGCAATACAGCTGGCCTTGTTTACATTATAGGAAAATTGTTCCAGCTTTATTTTCTGTACTTTCTCCATAAAGTTCTGAGCAAGTTTAATAAATCAAACATACTATTCCAAATATGGACATATTTTATGAGTACATTCTTTTGTATAGCACTTAGTTATTCTATAGCTGTTTGATCTCAGCCAATCAAAATACCTTTGCTAGTCAGTAAATATCAGTTCATACTGGATATTTTTTCAGATATTTTACTTGAACAATGATTTTACATGATTAACTTGCTTGCTGACTTGCTTGATTTATTAATTTTGCTATAATTATAGAAGATTTTTGTTGGCTTATCATGCTAGATAAAACTCAATAATCAATCAACCAAACAAAATCCTACAAATACTTTAAACAGTTTCTGAGTTTGGGTGACACACTAAGCCATAACCTAACCACATAGGTCTGGATTCACCCAACATTTAGCGCCAAAATGTGGTTGGTTGACACTTTGAAACTGATGTGGCTTCAATGTGTTTATATGAACATGATTGTTGTGTGAAGAATGTCTTCTGTATTTGGTTTCTTGGATCACACTGTGAAAAATGCTGAGTTTTCAATGAATTTTCTTTCTGATGACATGTTAAGAAAAACATGGATATTACCCTGATGTCCCGGCACACAGGTTGATTTAGGTGGTTCTCCCTGATGGGCATTGGCTATTAACTGATGGGAACAAAAATGATGAACCATGACATTACATCATAAACCTTACCCTTTCATATATGTTCTTCACATTCAGCGGCACTCATTCCTGCCTGATGAAACTTTCATTCCCTGTAAGTCATAGTATTTGCATCACTTTGTCACAACTCATGTTACATTATGAGTTTTATCCTTTACAGAAGCCTGTGATATATCTCTTCCATAGCAAAGCAAGTCTTGAGAAACATCTGTAGATCTGGTCAAAACCACAGCCTGTCTACCCTAAAATTGTCCATGCCAACCTGTCCCAATCTTCAGGTATACAAACACGACAAATACCCAACAACAATACCCAGTACTGACAGAAGGTCAACCTGCATTGACCTTCTGCAATTTACGATTCACAGCACAGGACAACGATAGTGTCATGCCCGTTAGAATCTGACTCTGAGGGAGAGGAGGAACAGCTGACAGGGAGTGGGAGTGTGGCTCTGGAGGTTGTGGAGGAAGCTTGGGAAGAGCACAGGCCAGCTGGGCATTCAGAGGAAGACCCAGGCCCATCTCCTCTTCATCCTAGGGCACTCAGGGAGGAGCAGATAAGGGAGAAACATGAATGCCATGGTGTACAGGGGAGGAAAGGGCCTTGATCCCCTTCATGGGCTGCAGCTGTGAGGACTGTTTAAAAGGACAAACTGTGCATGGGCCAGTGCTGGAAGCAAAGCGTGAAAATATTTCTAGTTTGTCAGTTCTTATCTGAGTTCTGGCGTCCTTCCCAGTGTGTGTATTTTGATATATGTGGACATCTTCAAGCCCTTTTCCTGCTTTATCTCATGAATTCTTCAGTGTGGTTTGTGTTGTTTTTTTCCATCTATAATTTATATGTATTTTGAGTTTGAACAGAAGTTCTTCCTTTTTGCAACTGTTTGTGGGGGAGTTTTTTTCTCTAGTCAATGATAATTGGACCTTTAAAGACAAGTTGGGTTGGTCCACTCAAAAGTGTGGACTCCCCTGGATTGTTCATACCTGGGGGATCTTGTAAATTGCTTAACATGGTAGCCATCTGAAACAAGATTTCAAAATCCTCTCCTTGAATCACAGCCAAGGGTCTTTCTTTCCTTCCACATTTGAAATTAGGGACCTTCCCATGATTGGAAGAAAGTATATCTACGGTGGCTTCGTAGGTTGTCCTTGTGCTGAAACAATTTTTGTAGATGCTGTAGCCAAGAGTAATATTGGGCAACAGCAGGGGTTTTTAGTTTATCTCCTCTATGGCTATTAAGATGGCAAAAATATGTTGGAAGTTCCTTTCCAGTAACCTAGAATAAAAACTAAACTGCACATCAGCCCATTTAAATGCTATTTCTTAAGCTTGCTCTTTCAACTAAAAATCTCATTGTCCTGAACTGGAATTGCCCCTTCAAAAGTTTTTAACCCATCTATTTGAATCCCAGATAAAATAGCTTCAAGATTACTAGAGAGGAGATCATACTAGATGATAGTTTAAAAAAAAAAAAAACTATTGTGCACTTTGAGCAGCATGTGAAAATCATCTTCTCCTGCAAGGCCTGTGTGTAGCACAGGGCATGCACAGCAATCAGCTGTGCTGTGCAAAGCAACTGAGTTGAAAAAGCAGGAAATAAAGGACAGCCTAGGGCCCGGGCAGACAGGTAGACCAAACAGAAGAACAGAAGATAATCAGAGTGAACCAGTTCCCTATCAGCTGATCTTTGGAGCTACCGGTTTGGCAGAACCAGGCCGAACCTGTAGAATCCCACCTCTGACTATTCTTGAAGTTTCCTCAGAACCATCCAGAGAAATTTGTATTTTACTGAGCTCTTTTTACAAGAAAAATTCCGTGTTTTATGAAAACATAGCAATTGATAACAGCAGCAGAATGATTCTATAATAAGAAAGTTTCCTGAAAAGAAAAAAAAGAAGTGAAAGACAGAAAAAAGATAAGTTAAAAATCCAATATTTCCCAACTCCAGAATATGAAATCCAACACTTGATGAGCCCAAACAGGAAACCAAAATGTCAAGATGTTGCTACTTTTCTTCATTATAAATTCTTAAATGTGTATCATTACAATTCAAATTGTTGTCTGGCCTTGTCTCTCCACCAGAACAAAGCTAAGTCAAATGATAACTTAATGTCAGGTGCAAGTAATCAGAAACAGGAGCTGTGTTCAAAGTACTGTATCACAAGATTATTACATGCTACTATACACCTGAATCTGATCTACTAATGGTTGAGGCAAATTGGAATGAGATAAGAGTCAACAGAATTCATGGGGGAACCTAGATTTAACATTTTCTGGGAGCCCAGCACTTCCAAACTGATGGCGTATTTGACCCCACCTTCGGGCTTCACCTGGTTATTTTCTACATCGAATTGACTGATTTCACAGAACCAGTATTTAAAATCTAGTATACAAACATCTTTCCAGAAGCACACAATCACTCCAAGTAATTTAAATTTGTTAATTTAAATGTTTTTTTTTAAATGAGATGAGATGGAAAAGTTGATAGGCACCAATCGGATGCACTGGCATTTACCATTTGTATTCTTTGTGTTATGTATGCAGAGTTTGAATTGATTGGTTGTTCTTGTAAAGTGTTTAAAAGCATTGGTTAAAAAGTGCTGGAAAACCCTGCACTCTGATTGGCTGTCAGCCGAGGCAGCCGGCTATATATAGCTGCCTCGGCCAAGCCAAAATGGGTCCGTTCTGAGCTGAAGTCACTAATAAACTTAAGGGCTGAAGCACTCCGCGTCTGCCTCTTCATGCAAACTTAACACTTAGTATTTCCTCCCATCCTCTGCCAGCATTCATATGCCTGGAGATCCAATATAAATTCTCTGGAAGCTAATCAAAGAGACATCCAACCTAGAAGTTACGAGAAATTTCCAGACAATGAGAACAATCAATTAGTAGAATGGCTTTCCTTTCTAGTTTTAGATGCTCCACCACTGGAGATTTTTAAGAAGAGATTGGACAACCATTTGTCTAAAATGGTATAAGATCTCCTGCTTGAGCAGGGGAGTGGACTAGAAGACCCCCAAGGTCCCTTCCAATACTGTAATTCTGTTATTCTCCTCTATGGGCTCCATTAATAATGCCTGGATTTGAGACCGACATGGCCTTAAAAAACCTTTGCCAACATAGCTCCCTCAAGGTGACAGCCATAGGACTCTTTGTCTCCAGAAGAAGGGTCTTGCTGGCTTTGCATGGAGTTGAAACTCAACTCATCAGGAAGGTGACAGAGAGGTAAACAATGGCACAAACTCATTGGGATGTGAATAGGTTTTGTCAATGTGTGTTCCCAACTGTTGGTTTCTAAGTTAGATTTCAGGATTCCTGGCTGGGAAAGTTAAAGCCTAACCCATTTGTAGATTTCACTTTAAATTATACTTCAGATCTGCCTCCATTAAAGCAATAAACTTTCCTCTCTGTTTTTGAAAAAACATCACTGCAAGGAGGCTGATATTGAGACGCAGTTTTAAAGCGACTGTTTTGCTTTAATGCAATCCTTTGATGACCTGGGGCATGGCACAAAAGCAACAAAGTCACAAAAATAGGTAATACCTCCAACTTGGCCCCCAATGTCCAGCATCATCGGCTGGAGAAAAAACTCTCCCAAGAACAGTGTTTAAAGGAAAAAAATTCCGTCTGAACCCAAAGTACATACAAATTATAAATAAAAACTAACACAAACCACGTTGCAGCAATTAACGAAACAGGGCAGGATTAGGAATTAAAGACTTCAAAAGATAATGAAACACACACATTTGGGAGGATGCCAGAACTCAGATAAGACTTGAGAAACCAAAATAATTCACGCTTTGCTTCCAGCAAGGAGCTGTGTGCAAACACCCTCTTTATCCTGTTTTGCCAGCTGCAGCTAATGAAGGGAATCAGGGCCTTTTTCTTCCCTGTAACCCATGTTGCTCCCTTATACATTCCTCCCGGCGTGCCCCAGGATGAAGAAGGGGTGGCCCTGGGTCTTCCTCTGAATGCCCAGCCAGACTATGCACTTCCCCAGTTTCCTCCACAGCCACCGGAGCCACACTCCCACTTCCTGTCAGCTGTTCCACCTCTCCCTGGGAATCAGATTCCAACAGGGGCATGACAAATCCTCTGGTAAAGGAAGTATAAAGAAAAGAGAAGAACAAAAACAGGAAAGCAGCATATGTTGGCACAGAAAGGAAGTAGACAGCCCCCTCACTAAAACACTCCAAAAATAGGAATCTTCCATCAAACACTTTTCTTTTTAAAGGGCAACATATGCACTTCAGTCTTGTGACCAGAGGCCGAAGGGCTAAATGTTTATAAGGGCACAGTATTAAGGAACAAGATGCTTGGCCTGAATGTAAACTCAGCTTAGGTCATGTCTCCACTTGTCCAGTATCACATCAAAATGTCCCCTGGCAACTACTTGCTTTGTCTCAATAACAAAATAACAGAGTTAAAGGGGACCTTGGAGGTCTTCTAGTCCAGCCCCCTGCTCAGGCAGGAGGCCCTGTACCATTTCAGACAAACAGCTGTCTAATCTCTTCTTTGAAACCTCCAGTGTTGGAGCACCCACAACTTCTGAAGGCGACTCGTTCCTCTGATTAATTGTTAGGAAATTTCTCCTTAATTTGAAGTTGGTTCTCTCCTTGATGAGTTGCCCTCCATTGCTTCTTGTCCTGCCTTCAGGCTTTGGAGAATAGGTTGACCTAACTGCTATCTTTTCATCCCCCTGTGAGATAGGTTTAAGTTATTCTTAGCTGTACTAGAGATAAAATAATATTTCCTCTATTATTCCACCATCCAACAACAACTGCAAGGTATGTAAAATCTATCATTCTCTGTAGTCTCCATGTAGTTCATTTAATAAACTACAACATCATTCAATGATGGTTCAAAGTGATGCTGGCCTTAGAAAAAGTGAATTATGACCAGTACTCTTACTTGACCGTTGCACCACACCCCATAATCAGATGAACACAATTCAGGCTCTTGGCAACCAGCTTGCATTTGCAACTGGCTGTAGTGTCCTGTGGTCACATGAACATGATCTGCAGCCTTTTTTCTAATTTCCAGCAAAAAAATGCCCGTGGGGGAATTTGATTTACCTAATGACTGCAGTGATTCATTATGATGATGTAAAAATCATCATAAAATTGGGCCCAACTTTACTTACAACAATGACGTACAATGGAAATTTTGGTCCCAATTGTGATCAAAAGTTGAGGACTACCTGTTTATCAGAGGCAAAATCAGATGATCAGTAGTGGATGGGATGAGAAAAGCACTTGGTCACTTCAGACTAACCCAGACACAACTGTTCACTCAAGGAATGGTAAATAGCACATAAACTCAGCAGTAGCAGAAAGTCAGAACCAGAAAATGTATAGCAAAATGCATATTGCAATAAGTTACATCTTCACACCTGCTTCATTAATTTTACACAATATTTATGCTGCCTGCTGTGCTGAATAGCTTGCACCATAAAGCCCATCCTTCTCATTATTTATTTATTTATTTATTTATTAATGGGACTTATATGCCGCCCCATCTCCGAAGACTCGGGGCGGCTTACAAATAAAACAACAGCAACAATAAATAATTTAAAAGCAAATTAAACTAAAATAAGCCCCATTACAATTACAATACACCATAAAATCCCTTAAAACTATCCCATAAAACCATCCCGTCCCAGAAAGTCACAACCCGGATTGGTTAAACAACCAGGTCTTCAAGTCATGGCGGAAGGTGCGGAGGTCAGGGGCCAGAGACGGAGCTCCAGGGAAGTTGGTTCCAGAGGTCTGGGGCCGCTATAGAATAGGCTCGTCGTCGGGGGACCGCCAGCCGGCATTGGCCAGCCGATGGGACCCCAAGGAGTCCTTGCCTATGTGCTCGCACAGGGCGGTTGGCATTTGATGTCGGCAGGAGCCGCTCCCTTAAATATTGGGGACCCATGTCATGAAGGACTTTGAACGTTAACACTAAAACCTTGAATCTCACCGGAGCGCAACCGGTAGCCAATGAAGGCAGCGCAGGAGGGGGGTAACATGGGAGAACCGGGAAACTCCCATCACCACCCGCGCCGCCGCATTCTGCACCAGCTGCAATCTCCGGATGGTATGCAAGGGCAGTCCTAAATAGAGAGCGTTGCAGTAGTCGAGTCTGGAGGTAACAAGGGCATGAGTAACCGTGCGCAGGGCATCCCGGTCCAGAAAAGGGCGCAGCTGGCGAACCAGACGAAGCTGGGCAAAGGCCCCTGGCGACGGCCCCCACCTGCTCCTCCAACCGAGCCGAGCATCCAGGAGGACCCCCAGATTCAGCGCCCTATCCACAGGGGTAGTACCACTCCCCTATGGCCAAAGATGGACACTCCAAACTGGACCGAGATGCCGATACGCACAGCCACTCAGTCTTGGCGGGTTGAGACGAAGCATGTTTCCGTTCATCCAAATCCGTACCGCATCCAGACACTGGGTCATCAGGAGAGGGCATCACCGATCTGGTTCGGGGTGGAAATGTACAGCTGAGTATCATCAGCGTACTGATGGAAACTCACCCCAAAACCACGGATGATCTCACCCAGCGGTTTCATGTAGATGTTAAATAGCAGGGGGGAGGACCGACCCCTGAGGGACCCCACAAGAGAGCACCCTCGAGGTAGACCTCTGCCCCCGCCAACACCGACTGCGATCGCCCGAGGTAGGAGGTGAACCACCGAAGCACAGTGCCCCTATACCCAACCCCGAGGCGTGCAGGAGGATACCATGGTCGATGGTATCGAAAGCCGCTGAGAGGTCTAATAGGACCAGGACAGAGGAAAAACCCCTGTCCCGAGCCCTCCAGAGATCATCAATCAGTGCGACCAATGCCGTCTCCGTGCTGAAACCAGGCCGGAAGCCCGATTGATACGGATCCAGGTAGTCAGCTTCATCCAGAAAAGCGGAAACTGCTGAGCCACCACACTCTCGACAACCTTCGCTAAAAACGAAGGTTGAGACTGGACGAAAGTTGTCTAACACGGTAGGGTCCAGGGCAGGCTTCTTCAGAAGGGGTCTCACCACCGCCTCCTTCAAGGCAGTGGGAAAGACGCCCTCCCTTAATGAAGCGTTGACAACTGCCCGGAGCCAGCCGCAGGTGACCTCCCTGGCAGCATAAGCCAGCCAGGAAGGGCACGGGTCCAACAAACATGTGGTGGAACTCAGACGTCGCATAATCCCGTCCACTTCATCCTCGGAAACAGAATCGAACTCATCCCAGATCGTACTGGCCAGACTGCCTACATCCCGTTCCTCAGACCACTGCAAATCAGAGGGCAACCCGCCCGAATCCGAGCAATCTTATCCGACAGATGTTGACCAAACTCCTCAGCCCTGCCCCGCAGTGGGTCCGCCCCCTCCCCTACACAAGGAGAGAGAACGGGTCACCCGAAACAGGGCGGCTGGGCGTTATCTGCGGACGCTATGAGGGCGGAGAGATAAGACCTTCTCGCCGCCCTCACAGCTACCAGGTAAGTAAATAAGGCTCTTAGCTGGGCTCGATCGGACTGGGAGCGGGTGGACCTCCACCTGCTCTCTAAGCCCCTCCGACGCGTTTCATCTCCCGGAGCTCCTCCGAATACCAAGGAGCCATCCGGGATCCACGACGTGTGAGGGGTCGCATGGGGACAACCCTGTCGAGAGCCTCTGACGCGGCCTGCTGCCAAGCAACCGCCAGTCCTCAACAGAGCTGTGGGCAAGAGAGAGAGGGAAGAAACCCCAGCTCCGCCGAGAACCGCTCCGGGTCCATAAGGGCTGGGGCGGAACCATCTAAGCGGCTCCTCATCCCAGCAGTGGGGGCAGCCTGTTGGAAGACCAGCGTAGGAGATAGTGATCAGACCATGGAACGGGTACAGCCGTAAAAATGGCCTGCCCTCTGTCACTACGCCACTGTTCAGAGACAAAAATTAGGTCAAGAGTGTTCCCCCTCATGGGTCGGGCCCTGAATTAATTGGGTCAGGCCCATGGCCTCCATAGAAGCCATGAATTCCTGGGCTAAACCCGACGCACCCCCAGGGGGGCAGATTGAAGTCCCCCAGGACTATAAGCCCGGGAACTCCACGCCACCCCGAGAGAACATCGAGAAGCCCAGGAAGGGCAGCTGTCACACAGCTGGGTGAAAGGTATGCGAGCAGCAAGCCCACCCGACCATTGGGCCCCCACCTCAGGAGGAGTGTCTCACTCCCACCTATCTCTGGAACAGTGACCTCCCTTGGAAACAAGGTCTCCCGAATAACCACGGCCACCCACCACCCCTTCCCTGGGCCCGGGGCGGTGCAAAACCGAAAACCTGGAGGGCACAAATCTACCAGAGGGACACCGCCCTCTGGGCCCAACCAGGTCTCGGTGATGCAGGCCAGGTCCGCAGCCTCCTCCTCAATTACCTCACGGAGGAGGGTGGACTTATTAGCCACGGACCTGGCATTAAAATACACCAGCCTAAGCCCAGGGGTCCCAGTTCCCATGTCCCCTGGGAGGAGGCCATAGGGTCGGAGCGAGCAACCGCACAAAGATGGCGGGTGCGTGCTCCCAACACATGATCTGACCCTATGCCTCTCCGTTTCCTGCCAACACCAACCACCCTGGGAATCGGCCCCCACCCCAGGCCCTGGAGTCCGCGGCCCCGCCCCCGCCCCCCCACCACGAACCGGGTTGGACAAAGACCCATTTATCCCCTTCCCTAACCCCTTAAGACAATCAATTAAAAATTTAAAAGTTTCCCCTTCCTATCAAATTTAGAATTTAGCCCCTTCTTCTTGGCATGCCACCTCTCGGGATCCCAGGATCCGTCATTAAGGTAAGCTCTTGACAGCGTGAGGGCCACATCCCAGACAGGGGAACCGCCTGGAGGGCCCATAACTCCGATGAGAATAGGCAAGCATAGTAAATATATCTCGGCAAAACAGTACAAGAGGTAGTTGGAAGATGAAACAAAAGGGAGATGGAAATATAATTAAGGGACAGGCGATGTTAAAGTCAGGAAAAAGTCCACAATCGGCAGTTCTCTCACCACTGTCGATGATCCAGGTAGAGATGGACCAGTCACTGTTCTGCCACCACAGTGACTTGGGACAGAGTCCTGGATAACCCACTGCACTCTCACTGCAGGGGAATTCATCCTCCCATTGCTCTCTCACTGCAAGGGAGGAGGCCGGTCCCAAAGAGGAGGCAAAGTCCAAGTCCGGGTGAATGGTGCAAATGAGCCAAACGTCCTCAATAATGATGATAGGGACAAAATAACAAGATGGCAAGATGACATTAAAAGAAGAAAAGAACAACGGACAATGATAAACCCCATAGTCCATGTGGGGTAGCAACGTCCGTAGCAGTCCAGGCAAGGTACAGCACTCACATACCGACCACAGCCACGGGCCCAGGGCCATCGCGCCAACCCTTTGTGGGGGGGGTCTTCGCCAAGACTCGACCCACCCCCCAACCGGGATAGAGCCCGCCCACCCGACCCGGGCTATGGCCGTGAGTGCCTCCCTCCCGGAGTCTCCAGGCCCGTAGGCCTCCCAGCCCCTCCCCACAGATCTTTCCCCCCAGGGCTTACATTTCTGGGGGAAGGGAGGGGGAGGTCTTCGGGGGTGGGAAAAAAGCCCCATTCCCCACAAGGACACTTCCCCAACCACAAACAAAGGAAAGGGGGGGAGAACCCACAGGCCGGTAGAACTGTTCTTCGTAGACTCCACGTGGTCACCCCCATGGTGACCCTGGCACCAAAGACCGCCGACCACTATCGTCCCGACTGTTGTCCATATAGCCGAGCCCCGGCAACAGGATCGTGGTTTATCACCACCAAACTCCTGCGCCGCTGCGCCTGTCGTCAGCAAAAAACAGCTGGCGACCATGACCAGCAACGCCAGCAACGGGTCCCCAGCCAACAGGTCCTCAGCAACTCCAGCAACTCCAGCAGACCTCGCCAGCATCTCCGGCGCCGAAATCTCCCGGCACCGGGGCTCCACGAGGCCGTAGAATAGAACAAACGGCTTTGCCGCTCCCCCACTCGGGCGGAAGCCAGCAGCCGACAGTCAAAGCAGTCACGGGGGGAAGCCCAGCAACGCTGAGCCACCGGCTCAATTTTTGCCGGAATGGCTCCAGCGGCATCCCGCGACCCCCTAGGAGCAGAAACAGCCGAAACGAAGCAGTAAGAAAGCCTCCTCCTCCAAGAAAACCAACAAAACCTCCGCTGCCGAGAATGCCTAACGCCGCCGGACCGCCATCTTGGGCATGCGCCCATTATCTTCATCTCATGGCAAGTGTCCCCCAAAATTAAGTTACTCGAATTTCTTTCATATATGTTTAGATATATGTTTACATCAGGGTTAAAGCAATGTTTCTCAACCTGGGTCAATTGAAGAAGTGTGGATTTCAATTTCCAGAATTCCCCAGCCAGCATATGCTAGCTAGGAAATTCTGAGAGTTGAATTCCACACCTCTTCAAGTGATTGAGACTGAAAAACACTGGGTTAAGGTATTCTATCAGAAAAATCTGATTTTTCACTGAAAATGATGTTGATCACTCCCTCCTTAAAAAATACAAAACATTTATAAAAATGTAAAATCATTCTAACGTTAAATCCATTAAAGACAGTGTAATAAGACAAAAAACATACCCAAATCTGGCAAGACTATGTGATGTTAGGAAGGAGTTAGGGTTCCCCCATCTGGTTGCTTAAAAGGAGGTCGGTATCTTATTACACAAATGATCCATCAGCTTTCTTTCAACATCTACCGTTCATATTGCTTCAAAGTTAAAGTAAGAATTTTTATACTGGGGTACAAATTCGTAAGAGCAACTAAAGATAAAAAGGAAATAAATATAAATATAATGATTGATGTTAACCAAGAGGAGAGTGTTATAAGGGAAATTAAACAGGAATTGGAATTGCAAAGAGAAATCTTTTGGAGAAAGATAGGGGTGAGAGTAGATAATTTGAAAATGAGACAATGGAATATAATAGAGAAAGAAGAAATGTTTAAGAGGAAGGGTCAAGAAGTGGTAGATAGAGACAGACATGTAAGAGAGGAGTATGGGAGACAAGCTAAGAAGCAAAAAACTGTAGCTTTAATTCGAGTGAGAGATGATGGTTAAAAAAAGAAAAGAAAAGAAGAGTATGATTTTATAGAAATGTGTATTATTAGTTAAGATATATAACTGCTGAAGGTAATAAATAAGAATATTAACATGCTACTGTAGGAAAAGGAATGACATATGGAATTTGATTGACACAAAAACAATATTGTGAAGTATTGTATAAGATAATGAAAGGCTATAATTAATAAAAATAACTATTAGAATTGAATAATTTGTTAAACGTAATATGATGAATAATATTGTATTTGTATCAAAATGAGAAAGGGAATTTTTTTCTTTTTAAATATTATAGTGGCATATTTAGAAATTAAAAAGGGATAAACAATGGAAAATCATAATTTAATATAAATTTGTGAATTGTTATCAGAACTATATTATCTGATAAACACCACAAATGTGATTATTAATATATAATTGGTAGCAAAAGGAGTGAGGTTAAGAATATAGAGATTGACCCAAAAATAACATATTGTAATATGAATAATCGAGATTGATAATTTAACAAATTATATGTAACAATATCAAATTTTAAAAGATTGTCAACTACATTAAACAAGAGGAATATTGTCATATTTGTATCAAAATGTAAGACACTATGGAACCACACTGTTCACACAATGTTTTTGTTGTAACAAAAAAAATTGAAGAAAAAAAGATTCACTGAAAAGCCCTTCACCCTGGAATATATTCTGATACTATTACTTTCTTATTTTCACCAGTGGGTGCTCTTTAGTACTCAAATGTAGCTGCAATCCAGTTATGTAGCACTTGGGAAGGAAGATGCAACCTACAGTACTAGCCCAGCATCGGAAGTGAAAATGGAGAAGATCTACATGGCTACTATGTACTTTCTCTTAATACTCAAGTAGTTTGGCACAAAGACACTCAAACTTTGCAAAAAGATCAGCATACTGAAGGTGATCCACTTGGCTTCATTGAAACCATTTGGCAATTCCATGGCTACGAAAGCCACAATGAAACAGATGGCTGACTGAATGCCCATATAACCAAGAGTGATGTAAAACATAGTGACAGATCATTTATTGCATTGCAGCACCAACTGTTCAATCTGGAATCGAGTGTCAAGTTCTTGGAAGAGAAATGTGATGGACTATAGTGACGAGGTGGAACCCCAGAAGGGAGGGGGTGCATTCCAGAGGATCAAGAGGGAACCTGGCCTAGATATCATGCGAGGAGAAAAAAAGAAAGAAATACCTTAAGGGGAAAGCAGCGGAGTGAGTGAGCATTGGTCGGATGGGGCAAGATAGCCAGCGGCGACCAGGTGACCGGGTCGGGGGTATGGCCAGCCAGAACTTACTACTGGTTCAGTGTCCTCAGCCAAATACTTGCTACCGGTTCACTCGATCCGGTGCGAACCGGCTGAATACCACCACTGCTGTAGCCATACTCAAGGAAAGGAGGGATATAGGTGAAATGCAATCAATCCTTAACATTTAGTATAATAAAATGCAATTTCAAAAGGTTTTTTTCAACTAGATTAACCAAATTTATATGCTGGCTGAAGAAAATATGATGATGGTGATAATGGTGGTGGTGATGATCTTTTATTTAAGTAAACAAACTGAAAAAACCAAACTGGTTTTACATGTTATCTTTGATTAGATGGGCGTATAACAATCTGTGCTCTTGTTCAGACTTTCCAACTGCCAATGGCTTTTGTCTCATCTCTCCTTTCCCACTTTGATTCTATGAACACCCACTTTTTCACAAGTACTTCAAACAGTGCAGCTATTTCCTCAAAGAGTTTAAAATGTATGTAGCTTTGTGGGTTGACATTAGTCCTAAGGGCAGGGGTGGGATCCTACCAGCATAACAACCAGTTCGGTGAGCACACACTTTGCACACTGTTTACAAAACACCAACTCCAGCAAGCATTCACCTTCTCCTGCTGTCGCATGGCATTCAGCTGTGCCGCGCAAAGCAGCTGAGGTGGAAAAAGCAGGGAATAAAGCACAGCTTAGAGCCTGGGCAGGTGGGTGGGCCAAACGGAAGATCAGAAGATGGTTGCAGCAAACCGGTTTGGTGTCAGCTGCTCTTCGGAGCTACCAGTTCTATAGAACCAGGCCAAACCAGTAGAATCCCACCCCTGTCTAAGGGCCCGAGTGCCTCACTCTGTTAATTTGAAAGCTTTGGGATTAATAGAATGATGGTTTCAACCTTCTCCAGTTCCTGAAATATCTTTGAGGAGGTAGAATAATGTTGAGGCACGGGAAGTCCTCCCAGGTCAGTCCTGTAAGGACAAAATTGTGACATTGTTGAAAACACAGACTGAGTAATGGGGCTTTTTTTCTGGCCAATCACATTGACTTTAATAATGCAAAGGCTGGAAGTAGAAGCCACCTGATGGATTTGCTATGGCATGAAAGCTTATTCTGGTATAACATTCTCTCTCTCTGTATGTGTGCTGTGCTTCAAGCCTGTGCTGACCCCTAGTGACTGCCTCAAAATTCCTGCACTTTTCACTACAAGATGGGAACCCACTGGTGACAGTAAAAATAACAACTAAATAAAAACTAAATTAGGCATCAAGAGTGTAGGAGGTGAAAACTGCAGTGTTTTTTTAAAAGCAGATTTTCATTAGAAATTAATAGCAAATTGTGAGGAGGCGTGGACAAAAACAACCAAATATTTATCCCAATAGCACTGTGAACCATAAACTGCACATTCAGAATTCTTTCTGCAATTACTGTATTAATAATTATTACTTTTTGGTTGAAGTATTATGTTAAGGGAGCCTTTCTTGACTTAAACTCCTCCAAAGAGATTAGCCTTGAAAGGATACCAGGTAGGAACAAGGTAGGCTTAAGGATATTTATCTCTAATAGCAATAGCAATTTAACTTATATACCACTTCACGGTGCTTTACAGCCCTCTCTAAGTGGTTTACAGTGTCAACCTACTGCCCCCAACAATCTGGGTCCTCATTTTACCGACCTCAGGAGGATGGAAGGCTGAGTTCACCTTGAGCCTCATGAGATTCAAACTGCCAAATTACTCTCAGCCAGCAGTCAGCAGAAGTAGCCTGCAGTACTGCATTCTAACCAGTGCGCCACCATGGCTCTTAATCCAGTATAGTATAGTATAGTATAATATAGTGTAGTATAGTAAGGTGTGGTGTAGTGTGGTGTGGTGTGGTGTGGTGTGGTGTGGTGTGATGCAGAGGTGGTATTCAGTAGGTTCTGACCAGTTCTGAAAAACTGGTAGCGGAAAATTTTGAGTAGTTCGGAGAACTGGCAAATCCCACCTCTGACTGGAGATTTTACAGTATCCTTCCCCTGCTAGGCCCACCAAGCCATGCCCACAGAACTGGTAGTAAAAATTTTTGAATCCCACCACTGGTGTGGGGTAGGGTGGGGTGTCGGGTGGGGTGAGATATGTGTGTGGTGTGTGTGGTGTAGTGTGGTGTGTGTTGAGGTGTGCTTCTGGTGTGCATGTCATGGTGTGAATGATGTGGTGTAGATGTGGTGGGTGGTGTTTTGAGGTGGGAGTGTGGTATGTGTGGTGTGGTGAGGTGAGGTGTGTGTGGTGTGTGTGTGTGGTGTGATGAGGTATAAATGTGGTGTGGTGTGTGTGGTGTGGAGTGGAGTAGATGAAGTAACATAATGTAATATAGCCTACAGATCTGGACCTATTTTTCTATCTCCAGTACAAATATTGTATTATCTTGGTCTAACCCTGTGTTTCTCAATCTTGGCAATTTAAAGATGTCTGGATGTCAACTCCCAGAGTTTGCCAACCAATGTGCATGGAATTCTGGGAGTTGAAGTCCACACATCTAAAGTTGCCAAGGTTAAAATACTGGTCTAACATGCTTAAAGATCTCGCTCCCACCCCTCTTTTTCTGAGCATATAACTCTGCTTTCATATCCTCCCAAAACTCTGTGAATTGTAGCTGACCAAAGACATCCCTGTGAACAAGTGATGACAATAGCTGTGTAGAAAAAAGTGAGACTATGGGGAGAGAATATTCCTCAGATTATTCCTTGTATTACTTCAGAAACATTTGCAGCTGGGACTTCCGGTTTGTTCCTCATCGGAGTGCAATCTGTGATCATGCGCAGTTTCGCCCAAGCTCACTTCTGGAGGGTCCTGATCAGGACCACAACCACCCTGGTGGGGTGGTGAAGAAGGAGGAAATTGCCTGGAGGGTCGAGGGGAGTCGCAACTCCCCTCCCTGACAGGAAAATCCCTCCCAAAGGCAAGCTGCAGCAGTGGTCCTAAAATGGCCACCACGAAGTTGAAGAACCCTCCGGGAAACTAAGCTTTGTGCTGGAGCAGAGAAGTAGCGAGCAGAGTGTGAACCAGGCAAAGGACATCACTTTTGAGGTACCCCGGTATTAAAATAAAGGGCTATCTTGAAGGGAGGTGTGTGGAAGCGGCAACCAGAGAAAGTGAGAAAGAAATTGGATCTTACAAAACTTGGATTGAATTAATTTGGAGGAGAAAATTTAAAGGAAAATACTTTAACACAACAAAGGTTTAGAAATTAAACTGGATAACTATTGAATTATGGGCACTTAAAGGGCATAATTAAATGCTGAAATTGAGTCTGTTGAAAAGAAAAGAAATAATAGCTAATGATTGAAATTAGTGAACCTAATAAAAGTATTATATTCAGTAAAGAAAGTTAAAGGTAAAAAGACTCAAGAGTGCCACCAGATGGTACAGGAAAACTTCAGTACGTTTTAAAAAGTGCCTGGTCTTCTCAAGAGTTTGGATTTTGGAACTTAAAAGAAAATAAAAGAAACTTTATTATTGTTATAGAACCATCCGAACAAAGACTCGAGAGTATGGATTGTTGAAGATAAATTCAAAAGATATTGGCTGAAATAATATACTGGACACAGGGATTGAATATATCTATTAAAGAAGAAGATTTTAACTATTAAGGAAGAGGAAAGAAAAGGAAAAAAGGAGAAGATATAATGGAGAAACTATTTGTTGATATAAGATTGGACTTACAAGAGTCAAGATTGGATTTGCAAGATATAAGGGACATGATAAAAATTAAACTTGCAATTATGTATTATAGAAATTGGAAATGGTAACTCAGCATACACAAGAACAAAATAAAACATGGGGGGAGGAGTTCTATAAAGAAGAAGCCAACATTGAAGGACAAAACAAACAACAATTATTTAAGCAGGGGGGGAAAGGAATTAGAATTAAAAATTTGTGGTCTGATGGGATGATAAAAGGGACAATGGTTCGGAAAATGAAGAAGAGCAACCAGGATGATTAGGGGACTGGAGGCTAAAACATTCAATGAACGGTTGCAGGAACTGGGCTTGGCTAGTCTAGTAAAGAGAAGGACCAGGGGACACATGATAGCCGTCTTCCAATATTTGAGGGGCTGCCACAGAGAGGAAGGGGTCAAGGTATTTTCTAAAGTGCCTGTAGGCCAGACAAGGAATAATGGATTGGAAACTGAACAAGGAGAGATTCAACCTGGAAATAAGGAGAAACTTTCTGATAGTGAGAACAATCAACCAGTGGAACACCTTGCCCTCGGAAGTTGTGGGAGCGCCATCACTTGAGACTTTCAAGAAGCGATTGGACTGCCATTTGTCAGAAATGGTGTAGGGTCTCCCACTTGGGCAGGAGGTTGGACTAGATGACCTACAAGGACCCTTCCAACTCTGATTATCTGTTATCTGTCTGTTATCTGCTTTATTTTGAAAAAACATTTTTTTACAAAGGCCTAGTTAGGAAAGACCTAACCTCAACATGCTAACACATCCACTCTTGTATCTCAGAATCCAATAGTGTGTTCTGCGGCAGGATTGTGAAATTTACACCAACGTTTGTTGACACCAGTGGTGGAAGACGTGAATGTAACCTGATTCGCGCAAACTCTAAAAATTCTCAGATGAATTGATGGCCAGCATAGCAGGAATTTCAGGATCCAGAGGTGTTCATTGAGGTGCCATTTGTTTGACCATTCTGATACATAGTCGAGGTCTTTTTGAATGGTAGCAGTGTTGTCTGTGGTTGTTGAATAGCTTTACATCATCAGCGAAGAGAACGCAGTTGCTCTTAACATGATCACAGAGGTCATTTATGTATTTATATATTTATAAATATATAAATATAAATATATTTATATATTTATACTGAGATCTAAAGATTCCTCCAGGTTCCTCTTCCACAAAGGCCATTGGCATCAGCTTGCAGAGCTTCCGCTCCACACAGCAAAGCTGAGCCACAAAAGTGCTACTTAAAAATGGTTTGGAATGCCAATGTGAAAATGCTATTTAGAAAGAAGTCTAGCCCTCTTCGGAAATCATCCAACTTGATCCCATTTGATGGCTATTACTACAACCAAGCACTGGATTCCTACCTCCTGTAAGAATTGCCTCTCCTCTTAATTTAAGAAAGTGAAGACTCTTGAAATGAAGTATTTCTAAAGGAACCTTTTATTAAGCAGAAGTGATAGCAATACATTCAAAGCAGAGTCTGAATACCCTTAGGCAAAACAAGTAGAATTAAAGCAGTAAAACCCCCTCCCTTTAGCCAGATGCGGATTTCAGCCAATCCACAGGTGTGAAGATGTCACTGTACCGGCTCTGAGAAACAGATAAGCTTACATTCCCATGGCCATCTCTGTTGGCTTTCAAAGTGAAACAACCCACCTACCCCCACCCTAAACATTTCCCAAGAGGTGAGAAAATCTCAAGGCACTTCAACGATAGGATACAAGTAATAAAATAATAGTTGTCACAAGCAATAGTAATGAATCAAATTCAAGGGCCCCCTTTCTCTCTATTGAATGGCAGTTTCACTGTTAGGAACACCTCCTGTCTCCTTCCTAGTCTGATGAAACAGGATTGCCTTCGGACTTTTCTGCAAAACAAAGAAAAATGAAATATCAAGATAAGGTGTACTTCTTATCACTGAAGAATCTGAATCTAGAAGTAGGATTCTGAGGATTCCATGATTCATGATATAATATATACTTATTAAATATATATCAAAACATTATTGTTCATCACATGGTCAGCCAAATGTTTAGACTGGATTTGACAATTTTTGTCCACCTCAGTCCTTCCCAAAAGCTGGGATGGGCAGATATTTTTTGAGGGTGTTAAAGGTATCATTGCAAGATATAAGCTATTCCAAGTAAAGAGGGATTTCATCAATGCTGATGGTGGTCAAGGGATGATCGAGATGTTTTGGGATTCATTACTGTTGTTGTTGTTACCTTTATGTGAGCAACTAAGGCTTACTTAGAGGACATAACTAGAGACCTAATTCTTGCGATGTCATGAAATATGCTTCTCTACAAAATTTATCACTAGCATTACAAAATTGCCCAGTGCAAAATCAAATGAGTATGTTTCAGCAAAGACAGGCAATAAAATCATTTTTTAGAAATTGCTCTATGAATGAAATGGGCGATCTCTATATTTGATATATAAATGATTTTTAAAAACAGCTTTTTCATCAACCATTACTCCCTTCCAAAGTCAGAACTAATAGATGAACTTACGTGGCTCTTTACCCTTTGAAAAAAGGCTCTTTAAAAAAGCACAGTGTTCTTTCACCCTTTCCTGGAATGGCCCAGTATTAAAAAGGAACAAATTGTGCTTTGTGGCATCATAGAGTGGCCATTTATCCTTGGTGGCTGCTGACCCAGAAGGATTCCTGTGGAGGAAGAAAAGGATATTGATGGAAGGTTTATCAAACAGAGATCTAATCTAGAATTAAGGAGGAATTTCCTGATAGTGAGAACAAGTGATCAGTGGACAGCTTGTTTTCAGGGGGTATGGGTGCTCCATCACTGGAGGCTTTCAAGAAGTCACTTGTCTGGAGTACAAGATATAGGGTCTCCTGCTTGAACAGCGGATGGACAAAAGAGCTCCAGGATTTCTTCCAGCTCTGTTATTCTGAAGTAGCTGTGTAATTCTTCTTTGGGAAATTCCCAAAGGGGAATTTGAAGGAAGGGTGGGGTTTGACTAGATAAAATCTCTTGTGTCTGTTCCTTGCTGACCCAAAGCCTGGGCAACTCCTGCCAGGCCCAATCCACTCCCCCATTCCTCACACTCCTGGGCACCCTGCATCTTGTCAGTTTACCCTTCATTACTTGACTCCCTTGCAAGCCTTTGCTTGTTCTCTTAATGGTATAGTAATAATACTCTGTTCCTTATTTCTCCTTTGCCTTCTTTATTCCACTTGTAGAAATAACATACCCTGACATAGTTATGATACCACTGAAATAATAAAGGAATGATTGCCTATAACTGACATAATTCAGCATCCTTAAAATCAGTACAGATAGTCCTTGACTTAAGGCCATTCATTGAACAACTGCTCAATAGCATTGAAAAGAGTGACTTACAACTGGTTCTCACACTTACAACTATTGCAGCAAGCTCACGGTCATGTGATCAAAATCTGGTTGCTTGGCAACTGGCATGTATTTACAATGGCTGCAGTGTCCTGGGGTCACATGATCACTGTTTGCAACCTTCCCAGCTGACTTTCAACAAGCAAAATCAGTGGAGGAAGCTGGATTCACATAACCGTATATTGTACTTAAGAATTGCAGTGATTTGCTTAATAACTGCAGTAAGAAAGGTTTTAAAATTGGGCATGATTCGCTTAACAACCATCTTGCTTAGCAACAGAAATTGTGGTCGTAAATCATGAGCTACATGTATTAACACAACCTGTAAACATAGGCAAAGGAATAGAGTGCATTACTTTATGGCTGCATTACTTTAGATATGAAATGCATTTGTTGAATGGGGGGGGCTTACTTTGGATTTAAAATACAAATTGATAGTGTGCTGGCTGGACAGTATATAGTTAGTTGGGAATTGAGAGCTATACCCTTAAGGGAATGCTTCATGGGAAATGTAGTTAATGCTTCATGGGAAATGTAGTTAATGCCTCGTGGGAGAGGTAGTTCATGTCATGTGGTTACATCTGTAATCCTGATTGGTCACTGAATTGACCTCTAGTTGGGTTGGGGGGAGCCTTTGTTCTTTCCTACTCCAGCATGATGCTGGAGTCTCCCTTTGTTGTATCATTATGGGATGAAGATAACCATCATTTCACACTATGAAGACGACTGTGCAAAGATTGGACATTAGATGAATCTCAACATAACTGTTATTTACACCTTGAGGATGCCTAATATAATCCAATAAAGAAAACTTTGTATGGAAGCCCTTGTAGTTTTTAACTCTTTATCTCAGGTATTTTGGAAAGATAAATATTGCCTGGGGCAATCCTGAGACGAGAAAGTGAAAAGATGTTTCATCTGATTTCCTATGGACAGTGAAAAAAGTGAGTCCGATTTCCTCTTAAATTAGTGAAAAGAAGCTTGATTCTGACTTCCTCTTAAGCAAGAATGAAGCTGAATGAAATCCTTCTTTCAAATCAGAATGAAACAAAGGATTTAACCCCTGAATCCTCTCTCTCTCTCCCTCCCTCCCTCTCCCCCCCCTGCAAGAAAGTTATAAAGCCTGTTTGAATTACTGGGAAGGGCCAGAAATCCCCATTTGTAAGAGACAAACAAGTGGCATCATCTATGTCTCTCTCTGCATCCTTTGTGTGCTACCGCTGTGACTGTATTTGCAAACAAGAGGCTGCTTTCAGTAAGGAAACTGTACTATCCCTATCTCTGAAGTTGCTAAACAAAGGTTCGATCCTCACTGTTTGTGCCTTGGAAGAAACTGCAATAAAAAGGGGCCCATCTCTACTATGGGTTTATGACACTGGTCACCAAGAAACCGAGTCATAAATACCTTAAGCCATCCCGATGGAAACCAGTCATAAATACCTTTAGCTACTCTGTCTGTGAGCAACCCCCCCCCAAAGAGGAAATCTGCCATTGCAAAGCTAAAAAGGTGTTCCAGCTCGCAGCAAAAAGAAAGTTGCCCTTCGATGTCCTGTTATCTTTTCCCAAACTGGAGAGGCAAATCCTTAGATGAATTTAGCAAGAAGTCAGACTAAATTCTACACAAAGGAAATAGCCCAAACCCAGTTAAGCATAACAAGATTAAAGGACGGCATCCTTTGTGAGTACTCTTCAAAGCACGAGTGCCCGCAATCAAGCTACCTGTTGCAACATCCTCTACTGGCCAACCAGTGTACTGCACCAGCATCTTCTAGAGCTTGCAATGCACTCCAGTGGCCAACCAGTGTACTGCACCAGCGTCTTCGACAGCTTGCAATGCACTCTAGTGGCCAACCAGTGAATTTCATTAGCGTCTCCTAAATTCAGCTACCCACTTGCAATGCACCCCAGTGGTCAAGTAGTGAATTTCAATAGAGTTTCCTAAATTCAGCTACCTGCTTGCAATGCACCCCAGTGGTCAAGTAGTGAATTTCAATCGAGTCTCCTAAATTCAGCTACCCGCTTGCAGCACACCTTAGTGGAAAAAAAGGAATTTCACAGAAAACCGTTAAATTTTCCAAAATTCACCTTTTTCCAATTTAAAGCATGGCAGCTTCTTCATCCATGACAGAAGACTCTGATGTGCCAGAAGACTCAAACACTCCACCCACCCTTGACGTAAATGTGGAGCTTGGTTCCCAAAACCCAGAATCGGATGTCCAAAATTCTGAAGAGGCAGGGGTACCTCTGAAAGCCTACGACCTCAGACAGCAAAGAAAGCCTACCAAGGCCATGGAGTCATACTTGAGGGAGAATTGGAATAGGCAGTATCGATGCTATGCAGACTCATGGTCAGAGCTGCTGAAGATCTGTGATGTCCCCAAATGCAAGTTGTCCCTCAAGAGCATCATTGTCTCATTGGAGAACAAGATAGATGAGCTTCTCGTATGGTGGAGAGACAGTGAAAGTAACATCAACTTCATCCAGTCAAGGCTGGGCGATTCAAAGCTCCAAGAGCACGTACAATGCTTCGAGGAGTTAAACAAGGAATGTTAGCACTACATTGTGAGAGGCAAAGACTCCCACCATGCAGTGCTCCATGCTGCGCTTCAGTGGAAGGAAATGTTGAGGGAGAAGGCCACATCCAACATAGCTCCTCGATCACACCTCGCTTCGTCCCACTATTCTAAGAAAGCCTCCTCCCTCCATCCCAAGCCAACTATATCTCAAGTAGGTTCCAGTGTCTCATGGCAATTCTCTGCTGCTAGCTCTTCCCATCCTTTCAGAGCATCTTCCTGTCGCAGTGATGCATCTAAGGCCTCAAAAGCAGTGAGTTATGCCGAACGAGCTGCAGAAGCTCAAATCGAAGCTGCAGTAGCGAAGGCAGATCTATATGCAACAGAGGAGGTGACACGACAGAAGGAAGCAGTAGCAGCTCAAGTGGAAGAAATGGCCAAAGCTCAGGCCAGCCAACAGGCAGAAATGTCAAAGGCTCAGGCCCAATTGGAGTTGCTCGAATGACAACAGGAGACGGCAGCAAAGACAGCACGAGCCACAGCATTGCAGAAGGTGGCCGATGAAGCTTCCCTCAACTTCAATCTTGGAGAGTTGGAGAGAGAGAGCCCAGATAAACGTGTGAAGGCCTATGTGGATGAGCAATACTCACTACGGCATGAGCAGGTGGAACCATCACAGTTAGTTAGCAGTCTCCCAAAACCAGGGGATCGAAGGGGAGAATCTCCACCACAGGCTCTAAATGACAGTCTGAAAATTGACCCTGTACAACCCAAAACTCGTGATTCCATCCCCACAATTAAAAAACCTACCCCAATGTCTCAAGATCTATAGGGCAAGCAAATTAGCCCACCGGTAACAGCGAAGATTTCTCAGCAAGGGGACATACATTAAGCAGCAACTCCCCAGCTCAACCCAAAGGCAATAGAGTACCTGCCACAACCTCAACACAATTCAAGCTCAGAGGTACACCAAGATAAACATGGTTGGCCCGCCCAGCAGCATGAAGCACAACCATCATGTATGTCATGGCAGGACAACCTCAGGAAGTACAGGGAAGAACACTATGAGCCATCACTGAGACACAACATGGACCAAGTCTACGAGAATCCAAAGGGAGACCTCACCATAGCAATGCACCTTACCTACAAGCCCCATGAAACCTCAGTAGATGATCCAGCACTCTGGACAGAATTGGCACTAAGGCGAGGAAAGCTAGATTTGGCTGCTAATGGTGTATACAAATTCTCTGACAAGCCAGGCAAAGGATATCTACTATGGAAAAGTATCTTCATGTGCATCATTCAGGCCACACGCCTGCAGCCTGACAAAGTACTTATACATTTGATAGAATGGCTGGGGCCGTGGTCTGCAGAAATAGTGAAGGACATTTATGGAGCCCACATAAGAGACCCAGACGCTGCCCTTAGGTTAACATGGAAGAGACTCAATGAGGAGTATGGCGCTCCCACATAGGTGGAATACTCACTCTTGGATCGCCTCAACAGCTTCCCTAAAATCAGCCACAACGAACCTAGCCAGCTCAGGGAATTCTTTAACATACTTATACAGCTGAGAGCAGCACAGAAGGATCCCGGCTTGCTGGGACTCGCTTGTCTTAACCAGTTCGAAATGCAAAGCAACATTGTTCGAAAACTACCACAGCTGTTAATTGAACAATGGATCCAGTTGACTGAGGCCTTCAGGGCCAATGATCAAAAAAAAGAACCGCCCTTTGCCCTTCTTGGAGAATTTGTGGCCCACCAGGCAATGACGTGCAATGACCCCCAGACTCGCAGATTCAGAGCTGATAGTTCTGCAAATGACAAAGGAGCCAGCAGGAACTCTGCACCGTCCATGGGTCTGGCACAAACTGCAAAGGAAAAATCCTTCATGTCTACAGATAAAATGGGGATCGCTACCTCACTTGTTCAGAATATGGGCGAAAACCCATTGGAGACAACCCAATGTAGACTGAGTACAAAGAAAGACCAGATTTGTCCACTCCACAAATCCTTGCACCCGCTGAACAGATGCAAGGTATTTGGAAAGAAACCCCTATACCAAAGGAAAGCTTTGATTAGGGAGTACAAACTCTGCTAAAGTGTTGCGAGTCTACGGAACACATGGCCAAAGACTGCACAGCTAAGGTGCGATGTTACTTATGCAACAGCAACGAGCACCCAGCCGCTCTGCATCCAGACTCTGAGCCACCACAGCAGACAACTCCAATCCATCCCTCAACCAAGGAGTCTCAGAGTGCCACAGAGACAAACCCAGAGCTAGGGTGAGCACCACATCACAACTCACATCGGGGAGGAAAGCTACTGCTGAAATAGAGACTGAATCTCAAGCTTTGCATGCCTTGTATCAACCTCATTGCATTGTTTGATGCTATGTTACAAGCTAATGTTTGATTTAGTTGATAGTTAGTTGGTAGTGGATTTATAATTCCAGGCAGGGAGTGTGCTGGCAAGAAAGTATATAGTTAGTTGGGAATTGAGAGCTGTCCCCTTAAGGGAATGCTTCATGGGAAATGTAGTTAATGCTTAATGGGATATGTAGTTAATGCCTCATAGGAGATGTAGTTCATGTCATGTGGTCACATCTGTAATGTGATTGGCCACTGAATTGACCTCTAGTTGGGTTGGGGGGAGCCTTTGTTCTTTCCTACCTGGACCCCAGCATTGTGCTGGAATCTCCCTTTATTGTATCGTTATGAGATGAAGATGACCATCTTTTCACACTATGAACACGGCTATGCAAAGATTGGACATTAGATGAATCTCAACATAACTGTGATTTATACCTTGAGGATGCCTAACATAATCCAATAAAGAAAACTTTGTATGGAAGCCTTTGTAGTTTTTAACTCCTTATCTGGGGTATTTTAGAAAGATAAATATTGCCTAGGGCAATCCTGAGATGAGAAAGATAGAAATAAAGTGAACCACTTACCCAGTTCTGGCAAACTCTGCCCAGTAGTGCATCATCTTACGGCTCAGTCTGGCTTCAGCCTCTGTGTATGTTTGATTGACAGGCATCACTGATTCAAGGGTCCCAAAAATGTAAGGAATCTCAGCACCGTGGGATGCCCCAATCCATTCAGGCCAAACTGACCATGAAGGGCGATGTGCGAATAAATAGGCATATACAGGACTCCCCGTTTTCCGGATATTTCCTGCAGCTTCAATGAATGGGCATGTAAATATCTGATCTGTATAGAAGTGGGACAGAGCAGAGCGGTATTTTGCTGGACCGTGATTTCCTTCACTGTACCTCAGTGCTATACTCTGAACCACTTCTTCAGTTGCATTTGGCACCAACAGCTGTATCCCTTTCAGAAGCTGCTCCTGACTGATGAGATTGTGGGTGATGTTAGGGAAAACAAAGTGGACAAACGGGGCCGCATCATCAGAGGTTTCACCTATGAGGACAGGTTTGACCTGAATTTGCCCCTCCTCCATGAGCTTTTCTGGTTCCCCAAGCAAAAAGTCTCCATCTGTGGTTGGCCTGAAGGGAAAATTCAGAAGGAAGCCACCTTTCAAGAACAGAGCCATTTCATGCCGAATGAATTCAGAAACATTTTTTGTTTTCAGACAGTGCTCTACGCTGATCTTACTGTCCTCGGAGCAACCTAGCAGATGAACAAATTCCAGCGCTAACTGTTTGCCTTCCTCAGGAGACCTCCAAGCCCAGAAGGCATTGGCTGTTCCACTCTGTATCACCGCTTGGGCAAAAAGGTCCTGGCTTTGTGGTGCAAGAAGATGGAAATTCACAGAAGCTCCTCCAGCGCTTTGGCCAAAGATGGTCACCCGAGAAGGATCTCCCCCAAAGGCAGCTGCATTCTCTTTTATCCACTTCAGGGCCAGCTGTTGATCCAATAAGCCTAGGTTCCCTGGAGCAGCTGGTGGATAGTAAAGAAAGCCGAAGGCTCCCAAGCGGTAATTGATGGTGACCACAACGACATTCTCAGTGGCAGCCAAGGATGCCCCATTGAACACGGCCAGAGAAGACGTGCCCATGAAATATCCTCCTCCATGTATCCAGACCAAAACAGGCACTGGTGAAGAAGGTTGTGGGTGTGGCACCCAGATGTTCAGGGAAAGGCAGTCTTCTGACAGTGGTGTTTTAGGAGACCATATATCTGCTTCAGGGACATCTCGGAAAATAAATTGAGGACAGGAATTGCCAAAACTGGTGGCTTCCAATGGTTGCTTCCATGGCTGATGTGGAACAGGTTTCTGGAAACGCAACTTCCCCAGGGGAGGCTCAGCATAAGGAATGCCTAGATAGGCTGCCACAGTCAGGAACTGCTTGCCCTTAATAGGGCCACTGCTGGTTATGACCACTGTGTCTCCATTAGAAGCACAACTGGAGGCTAGTGGAAAGGGGAGGAGGAGCAGGAGGCAGCACAAGAGAGACGGGCATAGCAGACAAGGCATTGCAACAGAAGGACTAGTTGGTGGACCTAGAAAAAATTACAACCAATATAAGATTATTCCAATACTGTATAAGCCCACCTTATGCCAATTCATAAGGTGTTGCTGAGGACACCAGTGGTGCGCAGGTAATGACTTAGTCAACTTTGCACTTCTCCATGATGTATCTCCAATGTTCTAGATCTCTTGATTAAAGATCTCCTTGTTCAGTGAATGGAGAGTTTTCCACAAAATTGCTAATTGATCTTCTGCAGGGTTCCCAATACAGTTTTGTTATATATTATTTGTATTCTAACTTTCTAACTTATTCCAGAACCCTATTCTGGAACTTGGTGTACAAATCCCTATCTTGTAAATTATGGTTTAAGATATAATTGAATAACAATGTAAAATTACCCCAAATCAACATTTTTACTGCTCTGATCTTGTTTTAAACCTACTGACCATGTCAAGCCAGAAGAGTCACTGAAACGTAGGATTACGAAGGTAAGCGTGCCCTCTTTTGGGTATGATGTGCAATAAAATTCCTTAGAAAAACCAGTTATGCTAAGAATGGCAAAATAAGAAAAATTGTAAAGCATCAGAAAAAAATGGAGAGAACTATTCTATAAAAGGCTATAAATCAGTGTTTCTCATTCTTAGCAACTTTAAGATATGTGGACTGCAAGTCCCAGAATTTTGGGAGTTAAAGTCTACACATCTTAAAGTCGCAAAGGTTGAGAAATAATGTTATAAAAAGTGAGGTATAACTGAAAAGATAAAAGAGCACACTTTTAACTACTGCCTTTGAACCAGTAACTCAGGTTTCTAATCACCATGGGATTTCCTATTTTCTTTCACACAAAGGCTAGCGTCAGATACATCTTTTAAAACAGCTACATTCTCCTAACCCAGGGCTGCCCAACCTCTGGGCTGCGGCCCACTACCAGTCCTTTAGCCTTTCAGAACCAGGCCGCGGAAGTGGCAGGTGAGAGTGTGAGCATGCATACATCCACATTCATGTGAGCTGCATGCGTGTGTGCCTGCCACACACACAGATTGTTCCCCTCTACACACACACACACCCCGGCAGTCCACAACCGAAAAGGTTGGGGAACTCTGCCCTAACCTTCGTATTTTCCCATCTACACATGCTTTCCTCAGCAGGCACTCTAGGCTGCGTAACATAAGCATTTCTGTAGGCTTCCTGAAGAAGGCCTAACATTACAAAGCCAACATGGGTTTGTCAAAAACGGATCATGCCAGACTAATCTTATTTCATTCTTTGACAAAGTGACAAACTTAGTGGACCAGAGGAATTCTGTTGATATAATTTACTTGGACTTCATTGGTTAGAGACAGTCCCATTCCACTCATGAAGCCTTAGCAATCAATCACATCTACTGGATTGGAACCATCTGCTCTACAGGAAAAAGCAAACCCACCCTAAGAAGCCTTGGTGGTGCAGGCTGTTAAACGCCTAGCACTTACTTCCAGCTGCCTGCAATTAGTGCAGGCTCGAATCCCACCAGGCTCAAGGTTGACTCAGCCTTCCATCCTCTTGGGGTAGGTAAAATGAGGACCCAAGATTGTTAGGGGCAATAAGCTGACTTTGTAAAAATGTCACTTGGGGGGGACAAAAAGCCCTAGTAATAAGCAGGCATATACAATGAAATGAAGGTTATTGCTGAGCGCATTGGGTTGTGCTCCAAAAGTTGTAAGCCAGCCTGAGTTTCCGGAGAAGGGCGGCATATAAATATGAATTAAAAAAAAAAAGATGCCACACAAATATTGGAACAGAGGTGAAGCTGCTGGAATTTCCCCCTCAGAGTTTCTCCCTAGCCAGCGCCAGCAAAGTCCATCATGGGACACAGTAACTTCATTTTCCACTCACACGGAGGAAGACAAATTATAGTTTTACATACTCAAAATATGGGAGAAGTCAATTATATTTCTCATATGCATTCTTCCCTACAATCTGCTACTTTTATAAAGTAGAAATGACCAGAAAGGGAAAATAACCTTTTTCAAATTTCTCTTCCTCCCACATAGATGAAATTATAATCTCAAAAATTTGATGGGGCAAGAAAGGGATTACTTGAAGTTCTACCAGACCACCACTTAAATATGAGCCAGCAGTGTGCTGCAGCGGCCAAAAAAGCCAATACAATCCTAGGCTTCATCAACAAAGGGATAGCATCAAAATCACATGAAGGTTAGTATCACTTTATCCTACATTAGTAAAACCATACCTGGAATACTGGCTCCAGTTTTTGGACACCAAATATAAAAAAGATGTTCTGACTCTAGATAAGAGTGCAGAGAAGAGCAACAAAGATGATTGGAGGCTAAAACAGATGAAGAAGAGTGGCAGGAAGTGGGTATGTCTCATCCAACAAAGAGAAGAACTAGGTGACATGATAGTAGTTTTCCAAAGCTAATTCGATCCTTTGGGTTGTATAAACAGAGGCATAGTATCAAGATCACATGAAATATTAGTGCCACTTTACAAAATCCTAATAAAACCATACCTGGACTACTGCAACCAATTTTGGTCACCATACTACAAAAAAGATGTTGAGACTTTGGAAAAAGTTCAGTCAGAGCAACTAAGATGATCAAAGGCCTGGAGATTAAAACATATGAAGAACGGCTGCAGATTTGAGTCTGGCTAGTGATAGGAGGTTCTCCTGCTTGGGCAGGGGGTAGGACTAGAAGACCTCCAAGGTCCCTTCCAACTCTATTCTCTTCTATTCAATCTGAGGGGCTGTCAAGAGAAGAGGGGATCAACCTATTCTCCAATGCACCTGAGGGAAAATAACAGATGGAAGCTTATCAAAGAGAGATCCAACCCAGAATTAAGGAGAAATTTCCTGTCAGAACAATTTAATTAGCGGAACAGACGTTGTGGGAAGAGAGTGAACATCCATTTGTCTGTCATCGTATAGGATCTTCTGCTTGAGCAGGAAGTGGATTAGAAAACCTCCAGGGTCCATTCCAACTCTGATATTCTGTAATTCTGTAAACTTTAAAAATGGTTTTTATCCTTCCAGAATTTTGTCCCATAGTGCGAAATACGAAATGATATTTATTGCCATTTTTAAAAGCTCAGCTGTTTATCCTGCCAGCCAGCCTGCCAGCCAATCCCTCTATTTTAGTCTCTGGCTTCTGGATGTAATTTATTGATTTATTTAATATCCTGCCTTTATTATTTTTATAAACAACTCAAGGCGACAAACATATCTAATAATCCTTCCTCCTCCTATTTTTATCTTTGAACTTCTTCAAACAGCCAGTCTGATACAATTGTGTAACTGGTTTTACAAAGCCAGCCTCCAAGTTAGTAAATAATTTTTGCCCAAGAGGGATAGGAGACCAGCTTATTCTTTAGTTACAATCATCAGGAGTGAATTGGTGCTTGAAGTTGCCCATAGGATAGTTAGCTCAGAGGTTGCCATTTCTGCTCTTTATTTCTCAACCTCTTTCTGTAAGCTAAGTTGTAGGTGTTTATCACAACTCTTGATGAAGAAGTCAGGTGTCTGGATTGGGAAAGTAGTCAGAAAGACTTGTGGGTGGCACATCTCCTATGCAACAAATTGAATCATCCCAGGATATGATGATGAGCCCCTAATGACTCACAACTACATTGTTGAAGAAGCCGCATTGAAATAAAAAGTTCTATATAGCTTTGGAGCCCCTTTGTAGGCAATCAGTCTCTCCCTCCATTGGAAATGAGTGGAACTAAATGTTTGGGTTTCACTCATTTCTACCCCTCCAAGTCTAAGTTGCACACAAAGTCTGAAGGCCAAGTTGTAAAGTAAGAGTGAAGAACAGAATGATCAATTTTAGAATGGTGTTTATCCTGGTTCCACATAGTTACTTATGTCCCCCCATATTGTTAATTCACTCACTCTTTTGACCTAGAAGGAAGAAGGGTGGAAGAAAGGAGGAGGAGGAGGAGGAGGAGGAGGAGGAGGAGGAGGAGGAGGAGGAGGAAAAGAGGAGGAGGAAGAAGAAATGACCAGCGATGATATAGTTCAACAGTTGATCTCCCAAAGAGGCCATTAGGGGGTGCCTCATAAACTAACATTCTAAGGTACATTTTATTATTTACATCACCGTTACTGTGCCTTTTGTAACAGAAGCCCAAAATGGCCTACTTATTGCTCCCTCCTCCTGTCACAACAATCCTATGAGATAGTTTGGCCTGAGGAAGAATGAATGGTTTCTATGTTCTCCAAGGAACTTCCAAGATTGAGAGGGGACTAGAACCTGGATTTCCCTGCTCCTCTTCCAACATCTGGACACAGAGAAGGGGGTGGAGCTTCCCAGAGTTAGCAGTCACAGAAAATGGAGGCTTTCTGTTCATATACTGACTTCTTCCTGTTTGTGGGCTCCGAAAGGAGCCAAAGCCACCTTGTAGGGGTGGCAAAGCTAAAGAGGGGCGCTCTGTGATGTCACAGGAGAGATCGCAACTCTCCTGCTGAACCCTGGGCCTTTTTCTCTCTATGCCATGACAAGGAAAAGAGGCAGTCTAACATGGTTGCCAAGAAACTGGGAAGAGGATGACCATCTAAGAACAGTGCAGGAGCGGATTCTGTTGAACAGTGTGTGAACTGGGTGAGAAGAATTCTTTTTATTCAAATGTTAACCCCAAAGAAATTCAGGAGAACTATCTACCTAGAACTATTTGTCAAGCACTTTGGAAAGGGATTAAGTGATTAAAACCAGAAGGAGAAGAAGATTTAAAGAGACAGGAAACCATTTATTCTTTCAAAACACAGAAAATTGGACTCTCAAAGGGAGAAGACGTGGTACTGAGAAGGCATTTTATATTGCTGGAACTATGGATTTAAAAAATTAATACTGCTCTTACACTTGAATCATAATTTGAAATAATTAATTATGATTAAGTCAGATGTCCCAGTAACAATACTGCAAACTAGAGAGCACCATCTGCTGACAAGAGGAAAAATATAGAAGCCTTTTGAAGGACTGTGAAAACTCTTAGTGGATTACATTCACCTACCCTAAAAACACTGGAGACTTGAATATTCAAATAAGATTCTCAATGAAAAGACCCTGAATAATATGTCATATGTTTGAATTTATAAAAGTGATTTGAGGAGGTCTGGATAACACTCATGTATTTAAATGGATTTGACTGATTATTTATGAGACACAAGGAATTGTGATTTGTATAAGCTCAGCTTTGAATAAATGGTTCCTGGACCTTTGAATTTAATTGAGATGGAGCTGATGTTCCAAAGCATTAAGGATTTTGTACAGAAACAACACAAGGTGATGGTGGAATTATTTGATGGCATAGACCAAAAACTGGAAAATATTATACAAGGGACAATGATCAAAGATCAGGATGTTCAAGAAAGGAAGGAACCAGCAAAAGGAATGGAAGAGAAAACAGAATTGAGAAATCAACGGAAAGACGACAACAAGGAAGAGATATCAACAAAACTAATAATGATCAAAGAATTCAAACAGGAGGGAAATAATTTAAAAGTTTTAAACAGAGAATGGAAGAAGCAGGAAGATAATTTGGGAAAGGAGATTACAGGTTAGAACAGATAGCTTTAAAATTAGACTGTAGCAAAGAGTAGGGAGGGGAGAAAAAAATGGGCTGAATAGCCAGGATGCAGATCTAAATAGAGTTAAAGATCCAAGAGAAGAGTATGGGAGGCAGAAGTTTTTTTTAAAGAAAGGTAAGACTTAAGTATTGATGAGGCTAAGGGATGATGGATAGAAAAAAGAGTTGAGGGGGGGAGATTCTTTAAGAATATATTTAAACTAAAGCATGTGTATTAACATTAGAATTATATAGACTGGTTAACTATTTTGTATATACTGTGATAGGCATTAGGATAATATTTTAATCCAAATAGATATGAAGAGTGAAATATGGGAATTATGAATAAGAATTAATCTTTAATTGGAAAAGTAGAGAATGGATGATGGCATTGTTAACATACTGAAAAAATATAATGGTTAGGAATGAAATAATAAAATTAATAATAATATAAACATAAATAATAAAATTAAACAATGAGTAATTAAATAATGAAAGAATATACTTAAATATAAGCATGTGTATTAATAGAAGAATTACATGGATTGAATGAATGGAAGGAATACGAATAGATTTACCATATCTTCAAATGATACTGTGATTGTATTAGAATTGTATATTAAAATACTGAACAATTAAAGAATGAATGATGAAACTTTAATATATACAGGTGTGAAGAGTTAAATAAGGGTAATACGAATAGTAAAGCAGATGAAAGATGGAAAACAGAAAAGAAATATCTTTGAATACTACAGTGACATGAATAGAAGTTAGAATAGGAATAGAAATAGAAATAAGTGGGGAATAACAATATACATTAATATAACAAGATATATGTAATAATAAGAGGGAGGTTTGGAAATTGAATGGCGCTAGTATTAAATATGTTTAAACAATATGAAACAATGAAAATGAAATGTTATAACTATGAGTAATAATATTATGTTTATTTGTACCAAAATGTATGATACTCAGGTATCACATTGCTCAACTCATTGATATGTATAAGCAACATTATTTTTAAAAACTTGACTTTAAAAAAAAAGGCGACAAACATATGTAATACTGCTTCCTCCTCCTATATTCCCCACAACAACAACTCTGTGTGGTGAGTTGGGCTGAGAGAAAGTGACCAGCCCAAAATCTCCCAGCTGGTTTTTATGGCTAAGGCAGAACTAGAATTCATTGTTTCTTGTTCCTAGTCTGCTGCCTTAACCACTGGACCAAACTCTCTCTCCCCCTTCCGCTCCCTCTCTCTCCCTCCCTCTCATAATTGCATATTACTGCATATTGCATATACAGAAAGAGCTTCAAGCAAAAGACATGTAGACAATCAAGAAAAGCATTCTCTGTTAAACAAAAATGACATTTAACAAATGTAATCCCCCTCCAGGAACTGTAGGGACTAGATTCACTTTCACCTTTTTCTTAACTTCCCCTTAAAAAAAACCTTAGTGCCAATATGCAGAGTAAAATAAAATAAAATAAGTAGCTGTAAGATATTACCTTTCTTTCCTTTAATGGCTGGCAAGGGATAGTCTCTCTTACTTGAATCTACATTCATATATTCATCTTCATCCATCTTTTAGAACTTTTTGATTTTTTTTTTGGTAGTAGCAAGTTTTATAGTCTCCGCAAGAGGAAGTGATGGTTCTTTGAGGTTCTTCAAACAGCTAGTTTGACACAATTGTGTAACTGGTTTTACAAAGCCAGCCTTCAAGTTGGTAAATAATTTTTCCCCAAGTGGGATAGCAGACCAGCTTATTCCTTAGTTACAATCATCAGGAGTGAATTGGTACATGAAATTGCCCATAGGATAGTTAGCTGAGAGGTGTTTTAGCCAAAGTGTTTCCCAACATTTCTGTAAGCTTAGTTGCAGATGTTTACCGTAACTCTTGGGGAAGAAGTCAGGTGTCTGGATTGGGAAAGTAGTTGGAAGGAGTTGTGGATGGCACATCTCCTATGCAACAGAATGAATCATTCCAGGATATGGTGAGGAGCTCCTGATGACTCACAACTACATTGTTGAAGAAGGTGCATTAAAATAAAAAGTTCTACATGACTTTGGAGCCCTTTTGTAGGCAATCAGTCTCTCCTTCCATTGGAAAGGAGTGTCAATATTAAATTAGAAACTAAATGTTTGGGTTTCACTCATGTCTATCTCTCCAAGTTCAAGTTCCACACCAACTCTGAAGGCCAAGTTTTAAAGTAAGAGCGAAGAACAGAATGATTGATTTTAGAATGGAGGTGTTTATCCTGGTTCCACATAGTTACCTATGTCCAGGGATGGTATTCAGGGGGTTCGGACCAGTTTAGGCAAACCTCTAGGGAAAATTTTGACTGGTTCAGAGAACTGTTAGGGAAAATTTTGACTAGCCCCACCTACCTGTCCTGCTGTTACCTCCACCTCAGTCCCTACTGGTTCTCTGAACCAGCCAAAAAAATTTGTTGTTTATTAGCTGAGCTGATTTGCGTGGCAGAACTTATTGCCCGCCTCAGCTGAGCTAAAAAACAGCACAGAGGGCAGTCTCTGAGTGCTGAATTGCACCTGTGCTAAGCAGTCTCTTGATTGGTTCTAAGAAAGTGTTGGCCCCGCCCCCACCCTGCCACTACTTTTCTCATCTCCCAGTTTCCATGGCATAGCAGCACAGTCTGTGTGGCTTCTTCCTTGCTTTTGTTGAGCACACAGTCTCTGCAGCTTGCCTGCCTGCACCTGCCTGCCTGCCTGCGGCCCGACTCTGCCTGCCAGGTAAGCCTGTGAGTCCTGCTAGCCCCCCTCACAGTCCCTGGAGCTTGCAGTGGCCCTCCCACCATCCTCAGACCTTGCCCGGCTGCCTTCGCCACTGGCGTTGGTTCCATCCCAGGTGGAGGCACTGGCTGAGGTCTATCTAACTGCCCCCCCCATGCCCCACCATCCCCCGACCTTGGCAGACTGCCTTTGCAGCTCTATCCCAGGCAGCGCCCTAAGACACAGAAGGACCTCCCAGCACCGTGGAAAATAGAGCAGCAATAGATTACCTATTATTAAAGCATAATCATGGCTGTGAAGAATTTAGGGGTTTATGTTGCTTTGATCTGGATCAGCTTCTGAACTTGTGGAGTAGGACATCTGCCACTTGAAAGAGCTGGCCCAGAATATTGGCCATAATCAACCATCCCTAGATTTTTCATGGCTCTTTTCATGGCTACCAGATTTCCATTGGCTTAAAATCCCCATTGCAAGCATTGTCACTGTCTGTGTTCTAGGAGCCCTCTTGTGTTGTCTCTGTCACTGCATTCTCCCTTGCCTCAGTTGCCTAAAAATTTGTAGTCCTGCCCACTTTCAACCAAGCATCCCAGAAAAACAGGACCACCTAATGGTGGTCCAAATTGACCACAAACACCAAGTATACTTAGATATGATCCTAGGTGTTGGGGACAGTGAAGAAAGTCATAGAAGGTAAAGAAAAAAAGAGGGATTGTGGGAAGGGAACTATACTAAGACAGTGTTGCCACTAAAGCAAAGCCAGAAACCCCTAACTCCACTGAAACAAAGCCACACCAGAAGCCTCTGGGAAAACGTAAACTGCACCCCAACCTTTACCCCACAAAATATCCCAAGCTAAAGAAATTGAAGCTCTAAGCACATTAGATCAAGAAAGCTATTAGGAATTTATATAAAACATATATCCCAAAGAAAAGAACCAAACTTAGGTAATGAGAGCTCTAGTCACATTAGAAAAGAACACATTTAAGAGCTGTTGTAAAATACCAAAACCATTACAAAATACAAAAACATATATTAAGCAACAGGACATGCAGGAAGAAGGAAATTAACCCACGATATTAGGAAAACAAAACAAACAGAAGGTCTGGGATATTGCAAAAGACAGAGACAAAAGATTAATTATAAACAACATGATTAGCTAAGGACTAAATACTTAAGCACACTAACTCACTTAAACACACTAGCACTCACTCCCTTCCTCCCCCACAGAGATTCCCCTCAACAAAGCAACAGGGAAGGAAATTTCAGAGAGAGGACTTTGAGAGGATAGGGGTAAAACCAGATAATTGGGAAAAGAAACAGTGGAATACAATAGAAAGGAGGAATGATAAGAGAAAGGGTCAAAAAGGAGAGAAAATGACACTTCATATTATCATCCCAAAACCATTCCCGGCAAACAAATGCATACAAACAGATATAGAAAACAAAAAACAAAAAATTCTTTTTTTGAGAACAGTGTGCTATAGGACCCTCCCTTCTCCATGCGACTATAATTTCAATTATACACTCATTTTGTATATTATATTCCATTTATCATAGCAAATTCCACTATTTTCCATAATTTCCCCCCTTTCTCTAGCTTCTATAATCTTATTTCAGTTATTTCATCATTCCATCATTTCATTAATTGCATTTCTTTTTCCAATTTTCAATATCTTGCCAATCAATATTATTACACTTTTATCTGTCTTGTTTAAAATTTTATATTATCTTATAAAATATATTTTACCCTGTAATTACTACCCTGAAGGATAACACCTCTATCTCTTCTAGCCAATTATTGTTTAACTTTTATATTTCACCTTTACCATTATTACCTCTATTACCCTCTATTTTATATCATCTAACCATTATTAATCAGATTCAGATATTTTATTATCTTAGATATGCAATTATTAACTTTGACAAATTTGAAATTAATATTTTATTATAGAATAAAATTATTTATTTATTTGTTTATTATTTATTATTAAAGATATATAAATTGTTAATTATAATAAATATAAGGTTCAATATTCTAATTGGAACAAATATGAAATTAAGACCTTATTATAGGACCTTATTATTATTCAAGACTTATACTTGTTAATGGAAATATGTATGAAAATTGATACGATATGTAGGGAAAGAAACAACATGTGGAATATGTCAGAAAGAAAAATAATATAGTATATGGTAATAGATAAAAATGATTATATTATTATCAGAATGTATAATTTGTTAAATGAAAATAAGATGGAAAATATGATTTGTGTATTACAATGAGATTAGAAAGGGACTTGGTTTTAAATATATAATAGTGGCATAATTAACATTAAAAAAGGGGGATAAATACTGGACAATATAAATCAATATGAATTTATGAATGATTATTTGAAGTATATAATTTGTTAAATTCTGCAAATATGACTATTAAGAGAATATGCATAACAAAAGAAATGATAGGAATATAGAGATTGATGTAAAGTAGCATATGAGAATATTGAATTATAAAAATGGATAATACATAGTAATACTAAATTAGTTAATAGTATGAATATGAAACTATGGTCATGTTTGTCTTAAAATGTCAAATGACCTGGAATCACACTGTTCACACAATGATGTATTTATTGAAATAAAAAATAAAAAGTGTATTTTTAAAAAAAGAGAGGGGGAGATAGATTGCCTTCAGGGTGGAGAGACTCAAACACGAAATAAGATTAAAACCACTAAAGTAATCACAAACACAAAAGAATCACACAAAAACCATAGGACTACCTAGAAATCAATTTCAAAGGGATAAAGGGTATTTAAAAAAGCATGTATTTACAGTTTAAACTCTGCTAGCTAGCCCAGGAATGCTGGTCTTTGTTGCCACTTGCCTTCCTGAAAAATAAACAAGATCCAGCTTTCGCGCAGCTCATTTCAGTCTAAATTCGTCCGCCGCGTCGGCGACATCCTCCCAGGTGGAAAATGCAAACCCAGCAAAGGAAAGGCTTTACCTTTCAACAGGGAGAAAGAATTGTCTGAAGTGGTGTATGGTTTTCTGCCTAAGCAGGGGGTTGGACTAGAACAGGGGTTGCCAACCTTTTGGACCTCAAGAACCATCAAACTCATCATTTTAAATCCCACGGAGCAGAGACCCTGGGAAAATCCCCCAAAACATTTGCAGGAAAATTTCCCACCCCGTTTTCCTACTGGTCGATTGTTCTTTATTTAGGGTCACAGGATGCCATCTCTAGCTCCGTTCTCAGAGAGAGAGAGAGAGAGAGAGAGAGAGAGGGAGGGAGGGAGGGAGGGAGGGAGGGAGGGAGGGAGGAAGAGAGAGAGAGACTTTTGCTTCATGCAAGGAAAGTAGCAGAAGCTGTACAAGTCTTTCTTTCTCTCCCCCAAACTCCACCAGAAATGAGTCTTTGTGAGACTTGTCATGTCAGCACAGCCTCTTGGAGTGGGATGCCTTGCAGGGTCCCAAAGACTCATTTCTGGTGGAGTTTGGGGGAGAGAAAGAAAGACTTTGGCCGCTTTCATTTCATGCAGTCAAAAGCAAAAGAAAGAAGAGGAAAGAAGCAGCCTGGTGGCCAGGCCAGGTGCGTGGGGCAAGTGGGGCATGTTCCCCTCCGCCGCCCTTTCCTCCCTCCCTCCACTACCTCGTGTTGTTCGCAATGCAAGCAATGCAAGCCTTGTGTTCCCACGCAGCCTGGATTAATTGTTTTGGGGGTGACATTTCTCTGCGGTCCCTAGCCCACTGGTTGGCGACTACTGAACTAGAAGACCTCCAATCTCCTTTCCAACTATGTTATTCTATTCTATTGTATTCTATTCTAAATATTAGAACAGTGCTATTTTATTGTGCTATTTTATTGTGAGTTGGACTAAGGAGAAATTTCCTAAGAGTGAGACTAATCAAGTTGGCCACACCCAGCCAGTCACATAATCACTCAGCCATGCCCACCCAGTCGTTAGGGTAGGGAACCAGTTGTTAAATTATATGAATCCCACCACTGGATGTGCCCAGGAGTGTGATTCAACCAGTATAACAACCGTTTTGGTCAGTGCGCGCTTCTCTCTGTATGCGTGCTCCACATTTTTAAAAGCTTCAACTGCAGCTGAAGAAAAGAGCTGAGGCATGGCAAACCGCTCTGCCATGTGAATCAGCTGTGCTCTAACAAAAAGACATAAAGAACAGAAAAGAGCAGGGGTGGCGGGGCACATGCTCATCGGAGCAAACCAGTTTGGAGCCAGCTGATCATCAGAACAAGGGGTTCACCCGAACCGGTCCGAACCAGGGGAATCCCACCCCTGGATGTGCCCCTTCTGACATTACAGGCTGAACAGAACTGGGTTACTGCATGTTAGAGCATTTGAAATAGTCTATATATTAGCAGTTAAAGAGATCGGATCCTCCTTAAGAAGGCCCAGATGCTAAAGTAAAACAACCACTTTGGCCAGTGTGCAAATCCCCTAAATTTGCAGAAGTGTCACCAGGCAGAACCTCAGGGCATGATATTTTCTGTCTGTCTGTCTGTCTGTCTGTCTGTTTGTCTGTCTGTCTCTCTCTCTCTCTCTCTCTCTCTCTCATTCTCTCTCTCCATAATTCTCTACATCTCTATATTTGGGTGAGGACCAAACAGGAAACAGATTTCACCGTGGCAATGATGATGGAGAATACCACAATGACTAACCTCAAGAAAGGTTACAGAAGACACAGAAAAGGAGAACAAGACACCTAAATGATCAAGTTTATTTGTTTACACAATCTATGTGGACACCTCTGCTGCCCGTCCGCCTGGATTCCGGTATTATGAGGGAGGGACAAAAACATTTCCCCATACTTTCTTTTCACAACCCACCGTGCTTCACTTTATGCACCTCTCCCGTGTCCCTGCTTATCAAACTTGCTCTTAAACTAAGCAGATTTGAGAGGTTGCAACCTTTCCTTCACAGCCAGAACTATGGCACCCATTTGAGAGAGGGTGAACAGTATGGCATAAAGGACCAGGACCAGATAGGCCTACATTCTTGTACCTCCGTCACCATGGACCTTCGCTGGGCTGGTCCTTCTGCCTTCATCTATGACCCAGTGAGGTCTAGGAATGAAGGTCCTGGATTAGTCTACTATTGACCTCACCCCTTTCCTAAGAGGTCTGTAGGGGGCGTGCATAAGCTCACCAAAGTGCCTACCGTCCCTGTCCTATTGTTTCTTTTATTTTCTTATATGTATCCATGTATTTATTACTATGTTTATACTTATACCTCTTATCTTGTAAGCAATTGACTAATCAAATAAATAAATATATAAAATAAATAAATTAGGAATGAGGAGGTTCTAGTCCCCCTTGGCCACAAAATCTATTTGGGGACTCTGTCTATTCCCTTCTTCTCAGTCCTATAACAAGAGTGGTGTAATGGTGAAGGTGCTAGACTGGGATGAGGAGACCCAGGTTCTAGTCCAGGGGTATCAAACTCAAGGCCTGGGGGCTGGATTCGGCCCACAGGGTACTTAGATCTGGCCTGTGGGACCACCCTGGAAACATCAAAGGACTGGCCCACGCTGCCTCTGCCAGCAAAAGCAGAGTTTGCAAAAGCAAAAGCATGAGTTTGGCCACTCATGATCCTCCCAGACTCCATTTTCAGCTGCAACGGCCTCCTGCAGCCCTCTGCCAGTGAAAATGGAGCTTCTGAGCTCCATTTTCAGTGGCAGAGGGCTGCAGGAGGCCATCGTGGCTGAAATCGGAGCTCGAGAGCCCTTTTTTTACTGGCAGAGTGCTCAGGCCACCACAGGCACTGCCCCCCAAGACACAAGTGATGTCAAGCTGGCCACACCCACCCTGGCCCCCCCAAGGTCAAACACAACCCTAATGCGGCCCTCAATGAAATCGAGTTTGACATCCGTACTCTAATCCCTCTTTAACCATTGGAACCCCCCTCAAGGAGACAGTCCAAGAATAGGGTACAAATGAACGTAATAAACTGTAAGTGGGGGAATGGGGGAATTGGGTGGGGGGGTTAATTTACCCTCAAATCTCACTGCAAGACTTTGAACCAATCCATCTCTACCTCTTGTGGGGCAAAATGGTTTTTGTGCTGCTACAAATGCGTACCAAATATAAATACTGAATTTTGGTGGGTTTAAAATGAACCTATATTAGGTTCTCGGAAGATGTGGAGATATTTGGCCCATAGAATTGCCAAGATTCGGACACGACTGAAAGGATATCATCATCACATTCGGTTCATTTTTATATTAGCATACAGTATGCGGTAGGAAAGCTCATAAGCTCCTTTATTCCCTTCAATTGTGTCTTATTCTTAGAGAGAGCCTGGACAAACCCCTGCAGGTTTTTTGGCAAGGTTTTTTTAGAAGTGGTTTGCCATAATGCCTCCTTCCTAAGGCAGAGAGAAAATGACTGGACCCAGGTTATCCACTGGTTTCATGCCCAGTCAGGGCTAGAATTCATGGTCTCCTATTTTCTAGCCTGATGTTTAACCACTACACCAAACTGGCTGCTTCACTACTGTACAGTGTATTTATGTACAAGAAATAACAAGATAAGCAGAGGTAGTATTCAGCAGGTTCTGACCAGTATTGGAGCACCGGTAGCGGAAATTTTGAGTAGTTCAGAGAACCTGCAAATAGCACCTCTGGTTGGCCCCGTCCCATCTATTCTCTGCCTCCCGAGTCGCAGCTGATTGGCTGGGTCTTCTTTTGTTGCCCTGCACAGGAAAACAGAGCTGGAAAACAGGTTAGGGGTGTGGGGATAGAATGGAGATTTTGCAGTAACTTTCCCCCAGGAATGGGGAGTGAATGGGGATTTTACAGTATCCTTCCCCTGCCACGCCCACCAAGCCACGCCCACCAAGCCATGCCCATCAAGCCACACCACACCCACCAAGCCACACCCACAGAACTGGTAGTAAAAATATTTGAATCCCACCACTGAAGATAAGGATGAATAATTTGCCATTGTAAAAAAATGCTTGCCTAAAATGGTTTTCTTTTGCAATACAGCTGGCCTTGGCATTATAGGAAAATTGTTCCAGCTTTATTTTCTGTACTTTCTCCATAAAGTTCTGAGCAAGTTTAATAAATCAAACATACTATTCCAAATATGGGCACATTTTATAAGTACATTCTTTTCTATAGCACTTAGTGCTCTTTGCTGGTCAGTAAATATCAGCTCATACTGGATATTTTTTCAGATAGTTTACTTGAACAATGATTTTACATTATTAACTTGCTTGCTTGCTTGCTTATTTTATTGTTTTTGCTGTAATTATAGAAGACTTGTTGGCTTATCATGCTAGATAAAACACAATAATCAATCAACCAAACAAAATCCTACAAATACCTTAAACAGTTTCTGAGTTGGGGTGACACACTTAGCCATAACCTAACCACATAGGTCTGGATTCACCCAACATTTAGCGCTAAAATGTGGTTGGTTGACACTCTGATACTAATGTGGCTTTAATGTGTTATATGAACATGACTGTTGTGTGAAGAAGTCTTCTGTATGTGGTTTCTTGGATCACACTGTGAAAAATGTTGAGTTTTCAATGAATTTTCTTTCTGATGATATGTTAAGGAAAAATGAAGGTTACCCTGATGTACTGGCACACAGATTGATTTAGGTGGTTCTCCCTCATGGTCATTGGCTATTAACTGATGGGATCAAAAATGATGAACCATGACATTACATCATAAACCTTACATATATGTTCTTCACATTCAGTGGCACTCATTCTTGCCTGATGAAACTTTTCTTCCCTGTAAATCACAGTATTTGCATCACTCTGTCACAACTCATGTTTCATTATGAGTTTGCTCCTTTATGGAAGACTGTGATATATCTCTTCCATAGCAAAGCAAGTCTTGGGAAACATCCATAGATCTGGTCAAAACCACAACCTGTCTACCCTAGAATTGTCCATGCCAACATGTTCCAATCTTCAGGTATACAAACACGACAACTCTCCAAATACCCAGCAACAATACCCAATACCAACAGAAAGTCAACCTGCATTGACCTTCTGCGATTTACAATTCACAGCACAGGACAACAATAGAGTCTATGAATGTGCCCTCCAGGCTTTTTGGCAAATGAAGGATCCAATCAACCATTGTTTTAAATAATGAGTGTTAGAGGGACCAAGTCTACATGCTGGAAGGAAACCGCAGAAGATATTCCCAGAGCTGGAATGAAATAAAATGATTCTGGAAAAGAAAACCCATCCAAGTGTCAGATTCACTTCAGCTGTCATTTAAGTGGAATTCACTTGTCAGTGTTACAGGGAAAATCCATTCCTGTCAGTAATTCAATGACACACATCATCTCAAAGTACTTTTATTAGAATAGCACCTGGCACATTCTGTGGAATTCCAAAACTAAAAGCTTCCCCCGGACTTCCCACAAGGTCCCAACCTACACACCATCCCCTTTTTCTCATCATCACATCACACGAACCAATCCCAATTTCATTTCCAATTCTTTCTGCACCACACACTATGACCTTGAATTAAACAAAAAAATTTATTTTGTCTACTGAGAGCTAATCAATTAATATCACCCCCTCCCATTTCCTAAGCTATGTGGCAGTGATGGATTATGATTTCATAGCTGAAATTTCATTTCTTACCTGCCATGGCTGTAGAAGGTTTGGAAGATCTACCTATCTTCTCTTGGAATGGCAACATGGCTAGATAAGGATGTGAAGATACCCTGGAGGGCATGTGCCACAGCATAGACTGCGTGGTAGATGTTGTAGCTCTCCGGGGACATTCCTTTCTCGGGCCAACCTGGGAGGAAGCCTGCCATGTTTCTTCTCACAAGGCCCCTTTTCCATGTCTCCCTTGACAATCTGTACTTGGAATCATGGAAGTCAAACATTTCTGACCAAACCGATTCAAGGGAATCATCTTGAATCAAAATAAGATCATGGAATTTGGATCTTTGGTTTCCCTGGATGGTGAAGGTTAGTGCTCCATGGAAGGGTTTGATATCCCAGTATTTAAAAGTTGTGCTTAAGGTGAAACCCCACAAAGCTGTGCAGATCCAAACTTTCCCCAGAGGGGTTTGTTTGGCTTCTTCAATGTTGGACAATATAAGAGGCAAGAGAAGCATTGTGTCAAGATCCCCATAATAAATGAGCACCTTGCTTGTCCAGTGTGTAAGAAGAGCCTCAAAATGCGAGAATTCCTCATAAAAATCATTCACCTTCTCAGGATAAATTTGTGAAATCTTAAATATGAAGGCTACACCAATCTCCGCCATCATGTTTTGGGGCAATGAGTCCAATCCATGTCCACTGAAAATGCAGTAGTAGCTTCATGATCCCCACATACTGTGGAGTTTCCTTTGGGCTCATCCAGAAAGAGGAGGGAATGGGCTTTATCACTCAGAATGTGATTAACAAAGCCATAAGTGAGCTAGTGAGGAAAAGAATCAATGCTTAGTGTTGAAAATAGCATTCAGTCTCTTAAAAAAATAATCTGAAATGGTTTTAGCATCTCTTTGAAGTCTGATCAAGGGGCATTGAAAATTCCAGCTCCCTGGATTGATTCAGCTTTATTCAGATGAATTTATTTTTATTTTGTTCATCAAATAAACTGAACACTGTTCAACTATTTACAAAGTCTGCAGTATTATTACTATTAATCTTCTCATCACTCCTTATCACCCATCCCCTCCCACTTGTGACTGTATGACTATAACTTTGTCGCTTGCATCCTTATGACTTATATTGACTGTTTCCTAGTATGATTTGATTGCTTATTGTATCCTATGACTATCATTAAGTGTTGTACCTTATGATTCTTGATTCTTGACGTATCTTTTCTTTTATGTATACTGAGAGCATTTGCACCAAGACAAATTCCTTGTGTGTCCAATCACACTTGGCCAATAAAGAATTCTATTCTATTCAACTCTTAAAACTCTACATTGTCCACACAATGTCCTTTTTCAAATTTTTGTAGGGTTGAGGCAAGTGGTTCACTCAAAAGTGTGGACTCTTCAGGATTGTTCATACCTGGGAGATCTTGTAAATGTTTAACATGGTAGTCATCTGAAAGAAAGTTTCAAAATCCCCTCCTTGAATCACAGCCAAGTGTCTGTCTTTCCTTCCACATTTTAAATTAGGGACCTTCCCATGACTAGAACAAGTATATCTATGGTGGCTTTGTAGGTTGTCCTTGTGCTGAACCAATTTTCATAGATGCTGTAGCCAAGAGTAATATTGGGCAACAGCAGGGGGGTTTGGTTGATCTCCTCTATGGCTATTAAGATGGCAAAAATATGTTGGAAGTTCCTTTCCAGTAACCTAGAATAAAAATTAAACTGGACATCAGTCCATTTAAATGCTATTTCTTAAGCTTGCTCTTTCAACTAAAAAGCTCATTGTCCTGAACTGGAATGGCCCCTTCATAAGCTTTTAACCCATCCATTTGAGTCCCAGATAAAATAGCTCCAAGATTGCTGGAGAGAAGATCACACTAGTCTGCAGACTCTTCAACAGTTCCCATGCTCCACCTGTCTGTTCCTTCCATGTCAGCCCAAGGTAGGCCACGGTTATTTTTATCATAACAACTTTCGGTAGTCCTTGACTTCTTCAAATTCCCATGGGGGAATTTGATTTACCTAATGACCGCAATGATTCATTATGATAATGTAAAAATCATCATAAAATCGGGCCCAACTTTACTTACAACAATGATTTACAATGGAAATTTTGGTCCCAATTGTGATCAAAAGTTGAGGACTACCTGTTTATCAGAGGCAAAGTCAGATGATTGGTAGTGGATGGGATCCGAAAAGCACTTGGTTGAAAACATCCGGTTTGAGCTTCTTCAGCGACGGACCTGAAATCCGCGAAAGTGTGCGGTCTCAGTCCGTGCTTGCCGCTGGTGACCCTGAGCCGGCTGACTCTGGGGTTAAAACCACCCCGTAGAGGTGGTGAAGACGGGGGAGCCGCTAGCAGGGCTGAGGAGAGCTGCACCTCTCCTCACCAGCTGGTCTTTCTCCCTTTCTGGAAGGCGGCGTAGCGGTGGTCAGAAATGGCCACCTCAAAGAAGAACTTGAGCAGATAAGATCATGCAGGAGGAAGCTGGCACGAGAAAGTGTGATTGACCAGGCTTGATATGGAAAACATCTATTTAAGGTACCTGAATTTGAGCAGTGGACAATAACAACATCTCTAAAAGAAAGGTTTCTTAAAGCAGCGAAGGAAAGTGAAAAGCTAGGTTTTTTTCTCTTTCTTCCTCTTTGATGTTGATAGCTCTGAATGACTAGGAGCATTGAGAAAAGACAGGCACAAGAAAGAGATACTAACTCACTTGGACATTAATAGGCTTTTTACAGCTGTAAACGAAGTGTCAAGTGATGTGGACTTGCTGAGAAGCTTTAAAGAATTCTTTTTATAAAAAAAAGAGAGAGAAAGTAAACAGAGGAAGAAGAAAAATGAAAGTAGGGTGGAGTCTGGAGACTGACGATACCACCCGGACTTAAAAGAATTGAGAGTGGATTTGCAACAGGACTTGGGAAAAAATACACTACAGCTGAAACTTCGTTGCAAGTCTCCCCGGTAAAGTGAAAGTGTGTAAAGAAGCAAGAAACAGCTTTGGATATTTGGAGGACTCTTGTTCTTTTGGACGGAGGATATTAAGTGGATTAAAGTAAACTGGGGGTTGCTTTAAAAAAGAAAAGCCTTTCTTAAAAAATGTCATCATCTATGAAAGAATTACAAATGCTACTCAAAGACTGCAAAGAAGTGCTACAATCAATAAAAATGAAGACCTTAAAATACATAAAACTGCAGGAAATGTCGGTTGAACAGGAAGGGCGGAACAAAGAAGAGGATGCCTTCTTTAATGATCAAATAATTGTTGGTGTGGTTAAGAAAAAGTGAAAGGGGAAAAGAGGGAAAAGAGTTAGGAACTTAAGATTTGAAGCAACAAGCAAAAAAAGCATAATTATAATACTATAAGGAACCAAATACAGGATTTCAGAAGAGAGAACCTGATAGAAAAGGGTATAGAAAAAGAAGGGAGAAGAAGGGGGGGCGGAAAAAAAAGGGAATTGTAAAAAACCGAAGCAAGACATGCAGAAGCAAAAGAATTATATGAGGTTCAAAGAGTTTTGTTACCTATTTGGATTTCGAGATAATGGTTAAATTAATTTGAAGGGATCTGCAAGGGTACATGAGATATATCATTATATTAGAAATAGATAGAAGTTAGAAGATTTAGAGGATTAATAGGATGTGTTTTTTCTTAATGAGTAAATGAGGCAAACATGACAAGAGAATAAGGTTTTCAATAATCCAAAAAGATTTTGTTGAAGCAATATGGATGTTAAATAGTAATAAAATGGAAATATTTTAAATAAAAATAAATGAATAAGACGGACATAAATATTAATGGTAGAATTGAATTTGAACAGAAATAAGTACTTTACTGATAACTGTTATATACATGTATAACTTCTTTTAGTTTTGTATTGTTAAGAATTTTAATAGATAAAAAAGAAAGTACCAAGCAGAACCTGATTGATAATAGTTAGATTTTTTTAAAAATAGAGGTCTAATATAGGTAATAACTGTATAGTTGAAATACAAATGTTAAATAATGATTGGTTAAGAGATTGAGGTGTTATCCTCTAGAGCAGGGGTGGCGAACAAGTTTGACACAAAGAGCCAAAATTTTAAACTGTGAGAGTCAGAGAGCCACACCACGCTCGCTGGCCCGTGCAGTTGTTTCCGAGGGATGGGAGACGGGATGACGCAGCCGGGGGCAGGACTACGCGCTCGGAAATCTCTCCTCAGAGATCCCTCCTCAGAAGCAGCATAACAAAATCCAAACTTGGCAAAGAGCCACAGTATACAAAATAATGATAAGAGGCAAAGAGCCGCATTCATTTTGGCCGGAAGCCGCATGCGGCTCAAGAGCCGCGTGTTCGCCACCCCTGCTCTAGAGCAATAATTACAGGGCAAAATATGCTTTATAAGATAGTGTATGATTGTAATAGATAGATAAAAGTGTACTAATACTGATTGGAAAAATATTGGGGGAGAATAAAGGAAATAGTATAAATTGTTATGATAAATGGAATAGAATATTAGAAATGAGTGAAAAATTGAAATTATATCTGTATGGAGAAGTGAGGGCCAGGACACACACTGTTCTCAAAAGAAGAACTTTTATGTTTTTGTCTATTGTTTTTGTATTGTATTGCTTTGTGATTATTGTATATTGGTTGGCCGGGAATGGTTATGGAATGATAATATGAACTGTAGTAAGAAAAATTAATTCAAAAATATGGATTATTTTGCATATTAATTGTATTTAATGAGGAGGGAGAAGATGAGTTATAACCTACCGGCACACTATATATTTTGTCTGTATTTCTGTTTAAAAATAATAAAACTTTGTCAAAAAAAGAAAAGAAAAGCACTTGGTCATTTCAGACTAACCCAGACACAACTGTTCACTCAAGGAATGGTAAATAGCACATAAACTCAGCAGTAGCAGAAAGTCAGAACCAGAAAATGTATAGCAAAATGCATATTGCGATAAGTTACATCTTCACACCTGCTTTATTAATTTTACACAAGGTTTATGCTGCCTGCTGTGCTGAGTAGCTTGCACCATAAAGCCCATCCTTCTCATTATCTTCATCTCATGGCAAGTGTCCCCCAAAATTAAGTTACTTGAATTTCTTTCATATATGTTTAGAATCTTTACATCAGGGTTAAAGCAATGTTTCTCAACCTGGGTCAATTGAAGAAGTGTGGATTTCAATTTCCAGAATTCCCCAGACAGCATATGCTGGCTAGGAAATTCTGAGAGTTGAATTCCACACCTCTTCAAGTGATTGCAACTGAAAACCACTTGGTTAAGGTATTCTATCAGAAAAGTCTGATTTTTCACTGAAAATGATGTTGATCACTCCCTCCTTAAAAAATACAAAGCATTTATAAAAATGGTAAAATCATTCTAACGTTAAACCCATTAAAGACAGTGTAATAAAACAAAAAACATAGCCAAATCTGGCAAGGCTGTGTTAGGAAGGAGTTAGGGTTCCCCCATCTGGTTGCTTAAAAGGAGGTCGGTATCTTATTACACAAATGATCCATCAGCTTTCTTTCAACATCTACTGTTCATATTGCTTCAAAGTTAAAGTAAGAATTTTTATACTGGGGTACAAATTCGTAAGAGCAACTAAAGATAAAAAGGAAATAAATATAAATATAATGATTGGTGTCAACCAAGAGGAGAGTGTTATAAGGGAAATTAAAAAGGAATTGGAATTGCAAAGAGAAATCTTTTGGAGAAAGATAGGGGTGAGAGTAGATAATTTGAAAATGAGGCAAAGGAATATAATAGAAGAAGAAGAAATGTTTAAGAGGAAGGGTCAAGAAGTGGTAGATAGAGACAGAAATGTAAATCATGAGCTACATATATTAACACAACCTGTAAACATAGGCAAAGGAATAGAGTGCATTACTTTATGGCTGCATTACTTTAGATATGAAATGCATTTGTTGAATGTGGGGGGCGGGCTTACTTTGGATTTAAAATACAAATTGATAGTGTGCTGGCTAGACAGTATATGGTTAGTTGGGAATTGAGAGCTGTCCCCTTAAGGGGATGCTTCATGGGAAATGTAGTTAATGCTTAATGAGATATGTAGTTAATGCCTCATGGGAGATGTAGTTCATGTCATGTGGTCACATCTGTAATGTGATTGGCCACTGAATTGACCTCTAGTTGGGTTGGGGGGAGCCTTTGTTCTTTCCTACTCCAGCATGATGCTGGGGTCTCCCTTTGTTGTATCATTATGGGATTAAGATAACCATCTTTTCATACTATGAAGACAACTATGCAAAGATTGGACATTAGATGAATCTCAACATAACTGTGATTTATACCTTGAGGATGCCTAATATAATCCAATAAAGAAAATTTTGTATGGAAGCTTTTGTAGCGTTTAACTCCTTATCTCAGGTATTTTGGAAAGATAAATATTGCCTGCGGCAATCCTGAGATGAGAAAGTGAAAAGATGTTTCATCTGATTTCCTATGGACAGTGAAAAAAGTGAGTCCGATTTCCTCTTAAATTAGTGAAAAGAAGCTTGATTCTGACTTCCTCTTAAGCAAGAATGAAGCTGAATGAAATCCTACTTTCAAATCAGAATGCAACAAAGGATTTAACCCCTGAATCCTCTCTCTCTCTCTCTCTCTCTCTCCTCCCTCCCTCTCCCCCCCCCCCGCAAGAAAGTTATAAAGCTTGTTTGAATTACTGGGAAGGGCCAGAAATCCCCATTTGTAAGAGACAAACAAGTGGCATCATCTATGTCTCTCTCTGCATCCTTTTGTGTGCTACCGCTGTGACTGTATTTGCAAACAAGAGGCTGATTTCAGTAAGGAAACTGTACTATCCCTATCTCTGAAGTTGCTAAACAAAAGTTCAATCCTCACTGTTTGTGCCTTGGAAGAAACTGCAATAAAAAGGGGCCCATCTCTACTATGGGTTTATGACACTGGTCACCAAGAAACCGAGTCATAAATACCTTAAGCCATCCCCATGGAAACCAGTCATAAATACCTTTAGCTACTCTGCCTGTGAGCAACCCCCCTTCAAAGAGGAAATCTGCAATTGCAAAGCTAAAAAGGTGTTCCAGCTCGCAGCAAAAAGAAAGTTGCCCTTCGATGTCCTGTTATCTTTTCCCAAACTGGAGAGGCAAATCCTTAGATGAATTTAGCAAGAAGTCAGACTAAATTCTACACAAAGGAAATAGCCCAAACCCAGTTAAGCATAACAAGATTAAAGGACGGCATCCTTTGTGAGTACTCTTCAAAGCATGAGTGCCTGCAATCAAGCTACCTGTTGCAACACCCTCTAGCGGCCAACCAATGTACTGCACCAGTGTCTTCCAGAGCTTGCAACACACTCTAGTGGCCAACCAGTGTACTGCAGCAGCGTCTTCCAGAGCTTGCAACACATTCTAGCGGCCAACCAGTGTACTGCACCAGCATCTTACACAGCTTGCAACGTTTTCTAGTGGCCAACCAGTGTACTGCAGCAGCGTCTTCCAGAGCTTGCAACACATTCTAGCGGCCAACCAGTGTACTGCACCAGCATCTTCCAGAGCTTGCAACGTATTCTAGTGGCCAACCAGTGTACTGCAGCAGCATCTTCCAGAGCTTGCAACACATTCCAGTGGTCAACCAGTGTACTGCACCAGCATTTTCCAGAACTTACAATGCACTCCAGTGGCCAATCAGTGTACTGCACCAGTGTCTTCCAGAGCTTGCAATGCACTCTAGTGGCCAACCTGTGAATTTCATTGGCGTCTCCTAAATTCAGCTACCCGCTTGCAACGCACCCCAGTGGTCAAGTAGTGAATTTCAATAGAGTTTCCTAAATTCAGCTACCTGCTTGTAATGCACCCCAGTGGTCAAGTAGTGAATTTCAATGGAGTCTCCTAAATTTAGCTACCCACTTGCAGCGCACCCTAGTGGAAAAAAAGGAATTTCACAGAAAACCGCTAAATTTTCCAAAATTCACCTTTTGCCAATTTAAAGCATGGCAGCTTCTTCATCCATGACAGATGTCTCTGATGTGCCAGAAGACTCAAACCCTCCACCCACCCTTGATGTAAATGTGGAGCTTGGTTCCCAAAACCCAGAATCGGATGTCCAAAATTCTGAAAAGGCAGGGGTACCTCAGAAAGCTTACGACCTCAGACAGCAAAGAAAGCCTACCAAGGCCATGGAGTCATACTTGAGGGAGAATTGGAATAGGCAGTATCAACGCTATGCAGACTCATGGTCAGAGCTGCTGAAGATCTGTGATGCCCCCAAATGCAAGTTGTCCCTCAAGAGCATCCACTCATTGGAGAACAAGATAGATGAGCTTCTCGCACCATGGAGAGACAGAGAAAGTAACATCAAACCCATCCAGTCGAGGCTGGGTGACTCAAAGCTCCAAGAGCACATACAATGCTTCGAGGAGTTAAACAAGGAAGGTGAGCACTACATTGTGAGAGGCAAAGACTCCATCCATGCAGTGCTCCATGCTGAGCTTCAGCGGAAGGAAATGTTGAGGGAGAAGGCCACATCCAACATAGCTCCTCGATCACACATGGTTTCCTCCCACTATTCTAAGAAAGTGTCCTCCCTCCATCTCAAGCCAACTAGATCTCAAATAGATTCCAGTGTCTCACAGCAATTCTCTGCCACTAGCTCTTCCCATCCTTTCAGAGCATCTTCCTGTCGCAGCGATACATCTAAGGCTTCAAAAGCAGTAAGTTATGCTGAACAAGCTTCAGAAGCTCAAATTTAAGCTGCAGCAGTGAAGGCAGATCTACATGCAACAGAGGAGGTGACACAACAGAAGGAGGCAGTAGCAGCTCAAGCGGAAGAAATGGCCAAAGCTCAGGCCAGCCAACAGGCAGAAATGGCCAGAGCTCAGGCCAGCTAACATGGAGAAATGGTCAAAGTTCTGGTCAGCCAACAGACAGAAATGTCAAAGGCTCAGGCCCAGTTGGAGTTGCTCGAATGACAACAGGAGATGGCAGCAAAGACAGCACGAGCCACAGCATTGCAGAAGGTGGCCGATGAAGCTTCCCTCAACTTCAATCTTGGAGAGTTGTAGAGAGACAGCCTAGATAAATGTGTCAAGGGCTATGTGGATGAGCAATACTCACTATGGCATGAGCAGGTGGAACCGGCACAGTTAGTTAGCAGTCTCCCAAAACCAGGGGATCGAAGGGGAGAATCTCCACCACAGGCTCTAAATGACAGTCTGAAAATTGACCCTGTACAACCCAAAACTCGTGATTCCATCCTCACAATTAAAAAACCTACCCCAATATCTCAAGACCTAAAGGGCAAGCAAATTAGCCCACCAGTAACAGCGAAGATTTCTCAGCAAGGAGACATACATCAAGCAGTGACTCCCCAGCTCAACCCAAAGGCAATGGAGTTCCTGCCACAACCACAACACAATTCGAGCTCAGAGGTACACCAAGATAAACATGGTTGGCCCACCCAGCAGCATGAAGCACAACCATCGTGTATGACATGGCAGGACAACCTCAGGAAGTACAGGGAAGAAGACTATGAGCCATTGCTGAGACACAACATGGACCAAGACTACGAGAATCCAAAGGGAGACCTCACCATAGCAATGCACCTTACCTACAAGCCCCATGCAACCTCAGTAGATGATCCAGCACTCTGGAGAGAATTGGCACTAAGGAGAAGTGTATACAAATTCTCTGACAAGCCAGGCAAAGGATATCTACTATGGAAAAGTATCTTCATGCACATCATTCAGGCCGCATGAAGGACATTTATGGAGCCCACATAAGAGACCCAGACGCTGCCCTTAGGTTAACGTGGAAAAGACTCAACGAGGAGTAAGGCGCTCCCACATAGGTGGAATACTCACTCTTGGATCGCCTTAACAGCTTCCCTAAAATCAGCCACAATGAACCTAGCCAGCTCAGGGAATTCTTTAACATACTTATACAGCTGAGAGCAGCACAGAAGGATCCCGACTTGCCGGGACTCGCTTGTCTTAACCAGTTCGAAATGCAAAGCAAAATCATTCGAAAACTACCACAGCTGTTAATTGAACAATGGATCCAGTTGACTGAGGCCTTCAGGCCAATGATCAAAACAAAGAACCACCCTTTGCCCTTCTCGGAGAATTTGTGGCCCACCAGGCAATGACGTGCAACAACCCCCAGACTCGCAGACTCAGAGCTGATAGTTCCCCAAATGACAAAAGAGCCAGCAGGAACTCTGCACCGTCCATGGGTCTGGCACAAACTGCAAAGGAAGAAAAATCCTTCATGTCTACAGATAAAACAGGGATCGCTACCTCACTCGTTCAGAATATGGGCAAAAACCAGTCAGAGACAACCCAATATAAACTTCTGAGTACAAAGAAAGACCAGATTTGTCCACTCCACAAATCCTTGCACCCGCTGAACAGGTGCAAGGTATTTGGAAAGAAACCCCTATACCAAAGGAAAGCTTTGATTAGGGAGTACAAACTCTGCTACAAGTGTTGTGAGTCTATGGAACACATGGCCAAAGACTGCATAGCTAAGGTGCGATGTTACTTATGCAACAGCAACGAGCACCCAGCCGCTCTGCATCCAGACTCTGAGCCACCACAGCAGACAACTCCAATCTGTCCCTCAACCAAGGAGTCTCAGCGTGCCACAGAGACAAACCCAGAGCCAAGGTGAGCACCGCATCACAACCACAGTGGGGAGGAAAGCTACTGCTGAACTAGAATACTGAATCTCAAGCTTTGCATGCCTTGTATCAACCTCATTGCATTGTTTGATGCTATGTTACAAGCTAATGTTTGATTTAGTTGATAGTTAGTTGGTAGTGGATTTATAATTCCAGGCGGGGAGTGTGCTGGCTAGACAGTATATAGTTAGTTGGGAAATGAGAGCTGTCCCCTTAAGGGAATGTTTCATGGGAAATGTAGTTAATGCTTAATGGGATATGTAGTTAATGCTTAATGGGATGTGTAGTTAATGCCTCATGGGAGATGTAGTTCATGTCATGTGGTCACATCTGTAATGTGATTGGCCACTGAATTGACCTCTAGTTGGGTTGGGGGGAGCCTTTGTTCTTTCCTACCTGGACCCCAGCATTGTGCTGGAGTCTCCCTTTATTGTATCGTTATGAGATGAAGATAACCATCTTTTCACACTATGAAGACAGCTATGCAAAGATTGGACATTAGATGAATCTCAACATAACTGTGATTTATACCTTGAGGATGCCTAATATAATCCAATAAAGAAAACTTTGTATGGAAGCCTTTGTAGTATTTAACTCCTTATCTCAGGTATTTTAGAAAGATGAATATTGCCTGGGGCAATCCTGAGATGAGAAAGATAGAAATAAAGTGAACCACTTACCCAGTTCTGGCAAACTCTGCCCAGTAGTGCATCATCTTACGGCTCAGTCTGGCTTCAGCCTCTGTGTATGTTTGATTGACAGGCATCACTGATTCAAGGGTCCCGAAAACGTAAGGAAACTCATCACCGTGGGATGCCTCAGTCCATTCAGGCCAAACTGACCATGAAGGGCGATGTGCGAATAAATAGGCATATACAGGACTCCCCGTTTTCCGGATATTTCCTGCAGCTTCAATGAATGGGCATGCAAACATCCGATCTGTATAGAAGTGGGACAGAGCAGAGCGGTATTTTGCTGGACCGTGATTTCCTTCACTGTACCTCTGTGCTATACTCTGAACCACTTCTTCAGTTGCATTTGGCACCAACAGCTGTATCCCTTTCAGAAGCTGCTCCTGACTGATGAGATTGTGGGTGATGTTAGGGAAAACATAGTGGACAAATGAGGCCCCTTCATCAGAGGTTTCACCTATGAGGACAGGTTTGACCTGAATTTGCCCCTCCTCCATGAGCTTTTCTGGTTCCCCAAGCAAAAAGTCTCCATCTGTGGTTGGCCTGAAGGGAAAATTCAGAAGGAAGCCACCTTTCAAGAACAGAGCCATTTCATGCCGAATGAATTCAGAAACATTTTTTGTTTGCAGACAGTGCTCTACGCTGACCTTATTGTCCTCAGAGCAACCTAGCAGATGAACAAATTCCAGCGCTAACCGTTTGGCTTCCTCAGGAGACCTCCAAGCCCAGTAGGCATTGGCTGTTCCACTCTGTATCACTGCTTGGGCAAAAAGGTCCTGGCTTTTTGGTGCGAGAAGGTGGAAATTCACAGAAGCTCCTCCAGCACTGTGGCCAAAGATGGTCACCCGAGAAGGATCTCCCCCAAAGGCAGCTGCATTCTCTTTTACCCACTTCAGGGCCAGCTGTTGGTCCCATAAGCCTAGGTTCCCTGGAGCAGCTGGTGGATAGTAAAGAAAGCCAAAGGCTCCCAAGCGGTAATTGATGGTGACCACAACAACATTCTCAGTGGCAGCCAAGGATGCCCCATTGAACATGGCCACAGCAGATGTGCCCTTGAAATATCCTCCTCCATGTATCCAGACCAAAACAGGCACTGGTGAAGAAGGTTGTGGGTGTGGCACCCAGATGTTCAGGGAAAGGCAATCTTCTGATAGTAGTGTTTTAGAAGACCATATATTTGCTTCAGGGACATCTCGGGAAATAAATTGAGGACAGGAATTGCCAAAACTGGTGGCTTCCAATGGTTGCTTCCATGGCTGATGTGAAACAGGTTTCTGGAAACGCAACTTCCCCAGGGGAGGCTTAGCATAAGGAATGCCTAGATAGGCTGCCACAGTCAGGAACTGCTTGCCCTTAATAGGGCCACTGCTGGTTATGACCACTGTGTCTCCATTAGTAGCACAACTGGAGGCTAGTAGAAAGGGGAGGAGGAGGCAGCACAAGAGAGACGGGCATAGCAGACAAGGCATTGCAACAGAAGGACGAGTCAGTGGACCTGGAAAAAATGACAACCAATATAAGATTATTCCAATACTATATAAGCCCACCTGATGCCAATTCATGATTATTGTGATGGTGGGGCCCCTTTTTTTTGCTGAGGACACCAATGTTGAGCAGGTAATGACTTAGTCAACTTTGCACTTTTCCATGATGTATCTCCAATATTCTAGACCTCTTGATTAAAGATCTCCTTGTTCAGCGAATGGAGAGTTTTCCACAAAATTGCTTATCGATCTTCTGCAGGGTTCCCAATACAGTTTTGTTATATATTATTTGTATTCTAACTTTCTAACTTATTCCAGAATCCTATGTAAAATGACCCCAAATCAACATTTTTACTGCTCCGATCTTGTTTCAAACCCACTGACCATGTCAAGCCAGAAGAGTCACTGAAACGTAGGATTACGAAGGTAAGTGGGCCCTCTTTTGGGTGTGCTGTGCAATAAAATTCCTTAGAAAAACCAGTTATGCTAAGAATGGCAAAATAAGGAAAATTGTAAAGCATCAGAAAAAAATGGAGAGAGCTATTCTATAAAAGGCTATAAATCAGTGTTTCTCAATCTTAGCAACTTTAAGATATGTGAACTACAAGTCCCAGAATTTTGGGAGTTAAAGTCCACACATCTTAAAGTCGCAAAGTTTGAGAAATAATGTTATAAAAAGTGAGGTACAACTGAAAAGATAAAAGAGCACCCTTTTAACTACTGCCTCTGAACCAGTAACTCAGGTTTCTAATCACCATGGGATTTCCTATTTTCTTTCACACAAAGGCTAGCGTCAGATACATCTTTTAAAACAGCTACATTCCCCTAACCCAGGGGTGCCAGACCTCTAGGCTGTGGCCCACTACCAGGCCTTTAGCCTTTCGGAACCAGGCCACGGAAGTGGCAGGTGAGAGTGTGAGCATGCATACATCCACATTCATGTGAGCTGCATGCGTGTGTGCCTGCCACACACACAGATTGTTCCCCTCTACACACACACATCCCGGCAGTCCACAACTGAAAAGCTTGGGGAACTCTGCCCTAACCTTCGTATTTTCCCATCTACACATGCCTTCCTCAGCAGGCACTCTAGGCTGCGTAACATAAGCATTTCTGTAGGCTTCCTGAAGAAGGCCTAACATTACAAAGTGAACACGGGTTTGTCAAAAACGGATCATGCCAGACTGATCTTATTTCATTCTTTGACAAAGTGACAAACTTAGTGGACCAGAGGAATTCTGTCAATATAATTTACTTGGACTTCATTGGTTAGAGACAGTCCCATTCCACTCATAAAGCCTTAGCAATCAATCACATCTACTGGATTGGAACCATCTGCTCTACAGGAAAAAGCAAACCCACCCTAAGAAGATGCCACACAAATATTGGAACAGAGGCGAAGCTGCTGGAATTTCCCCCTCAGAGTTTCTCTCTAGCCAGCGCCAGCCAAGTCCATCATGGGACACAGTAACTTCATTTTCCACTCACACGGAGGAAGACAAATTATAGTTTTACATACTCAAAATGTGGGAGAAGTCAATTATATTCTTCATATGCATTCTTCCCTACAATCTGCTATTTTTATAAAGTAGAAATGACCAGAAAAGGAAAATAACTTTTTTCAAATTTCTCTTCCTCCCACATAGATGAAATTATAATCTCAAAAATTTGATGGGGCAAGAAAGGGATTACTTGAAGTTCTACCAGACCACCACTTAAATATGAGTCAGCAGTGTGCTGCAGCGGCCAAAAAAGCCAATACAATCCTAGGCTTCATCAACAAAGGGATAGCATCAAGATCACATGAAGGTTAGTATCACTTTATCCTACATTAGTAAAACCATACCTGGAATACTGGCTCCAGTTTTTGGACACCAAATATAAAAAAGATCTTCTGACTCTAGACAAGAGTGCAGAGAAGAGCAACAAAGATGATTGGAGGCTAAAACAGATGAAGAAGAGTGGCAGGAAGTGGGTATGTCTCATCCAACAAAGAGAAGAACTAGGTGACATGATAGTAGTTTTTCCAAAGCTAATTCAATCCTTTGGGTTATACAAACAGAGGCATAGTATCAATACCACATGAAGTATTAGTGCCACTTTACAAAATCCTAATAAAACCATACCTGGACTACTGCAAAAAAATTTGGTCACCATATTACAAAAAAGATGTTAAGACTTTGGAAAAAGTTCAGTCAGAGCAACTAAGATGATCAAAGGCCTGGAGATTAAAACATATGAAGAACGGCTGCAGATTTGAGTCTGGCTAGTGATAGGAGGTTCTCCTGCTTGAACAGGGGGCTGGACTAGAAGACCTCCAAGGTCCCTTCCAACTCTATTCTCTTCTCTTCTATTCAATCTGAGGGGCTGTCAAGAGAAGAGGGGATCGACATACTCTCCAATGCACCTGAGGGAAAATAACAGATGGAAGCTTATCAAAGAGAGATCCAACCCAGAATTAAGGAGAAATTTCCTGTCAGAACAATTTAATTAGCAGAACAGACGTTGTGGGAAAAGATTGAAGAGCCATTTGTCTGTCATTGTATAGGATCTTCTACTTGAGCAGGAAGTAGATTAGAAAACCTCCAGGGTCCATTCCAACTCTGATATTCTGTAATTCTGTAAACTTTAAAAATGGTTTTTATCTTTCCAGAATTCTGTCCCATGATACGAAATGAGATTATTGCCATTTTTAAAAACTCAGCTGCCTATCCTACCAGCCAGCCAATCCCCCCATTTTATTCTCTAGCTTCTGGATGTAATTTATAGATTTATTTAATATCCTGCCTTTATTATTTTTATAAACAACTCAAGGCGACAAACATATCTAATAATCCTTCCTCCTCCTATTTTTATCTTTGAACTTCTTCAAACAGCCAGTCTGATAGAATTGTGTAACTGGTTTTACAAAGCCAGCCTCCAAGTTAGTAAATAATTTTTGCCCAAGAGGGATAGGAGACCAGCTTATTCCTTAGTTACAATCATCAGGAGTGAATTGGTGCTTGAAGTTGCCCATAGGATAGTTAGCTCAGAGGTTGCCATTTCTGCTCTTTATTTCTCAACCTCTTTCTGTAAGCTAAGTTGTAGGTGTTTATCACAACTCTTGATGAAGAAGTCAGGTGTCTGGATTGGGAAAGTAGTCAGAAAGACTTGTGGGTGGCACATCTCCTATGCAACAAATTGAATCATCCCAGGATATGATGATGAGCCCCTAATGACTCACAACTACATTGTTGAAGAAGCCGCATTGAAATAAAAAATTCTATATAGCTTTGGAGCCCCTTTGTAGGCAATCAGTCTCTCCTTCCATTGGAAATGAGTGGAACTAAATGTTTGGGTTTCACACATTTCTACCCCTCCAAGTCTAAGTTGCACACAAAGTCTGAAGGCCAAGTTGTAAAGTAAGAGCAAAGAACAGAATGATCAATTTTAGAATGGAGGTGTTTATCCTGGCTCCACATAGTTACTTATGTCCCCCCATATTGTTAATTCACTCACTCTTTTGACCTAGAAGAAAGAAGGGTGGAAGAAAGGAGGAGGAGGAGGAGGAGGAGGAGGAGGAGGAGGAGGAAAAGAGGAGGAGGAGGAAGAAATGGCCAGCAATGATATAATTCAACAGTTGATCTCCCAAAGAGGCCATTAGGGGGTGCCTCATAAACTAACATTCTATGGTACATTTTATTATTTACGTCACCGTTACTGTGCCTTTTGTAACAGAAGCCCAAAATGGCCTACTTATTGCTCCCTCCTCCTGTCACAACAATCCTATGAGATAGTTTGGCCTGAGGAAGAATGAATGGTTTCTAAGTTCTCCAAGGAACTTCCAAGATTGAGAGGGGACTAGAACCTGGATTTCCCTGCTCCTCTTCCAACATCTGGACACAGAGAAGGGGGTGGAGCTTCCCAGAGTTAGCAGTCACAGAAAATGGAGGCTTTCTGTTCATGTACTGGCTTCTTCCTGTTTGTGGGCTCCGAAAGGAGCCAAAGCCACCTTGTAGGGGTGGCAAAGCTAAAGAGGGGCGCTCTGTCATGTCACAGGAGAGATCGCAACTCTCCTGCTGAACCCTGGGCCTTTTTCCCTCTATGCCATGACAAGGAAAAGAGGCAGTCTAAGATGGTTGCCAAGAAACTGGGAAGAGGATGACTATCTAAGAACAGTGCAGGAGTGGATTCTGTTGAACAGTGTGTGAACTGGGTGAGAAGAATTCTTTTTATTCAAATTTTAACCCCAAAGAAATTCAGGAGAACTATCTACCTAGAACTATTTGTCAAACACTTTGGAAAGGGATTAAGTGATTAAAACCAGAAGGAGGAGAAGATTTAAAGAGACAGGAAACCATTTATTCTTTCAAAACACAGAAAATTGGACTCTCAAAGGGAGAAGACGTGGTACTGAGAAGGCATTTTATATTGCTGGAACTATGGATTTAAAAAATTAATACTGCTCTTACACTTGAATCATAATTTGAAATAATTAATTATGATTAAGTCAGATGTCCCAGTAACAATACTGCAAACTAGAGAGCATCATCTGCTTACAAGAGGAAAAATATAGAAGCCTTTTGAAGGACTATGAAAACTCTTAGTGGATTACATTCATCTACTCTAAAAACACTGGAGACTTGAATATTCAAATAAGATTCTCAATGAAAAGACCCTGAATAATATGTCATATGGTTGAATTTATAAAAGTGATTTGAGGAGGTCTGGATATTCATGTATTTAAATGGATTTGACTGATTATTTATGAGACACAAGGAACTGTGATTTGTATAAGCTCAGCTTTGAATAACTGGTTCCTGGACCTTTGAATTTAATTGAGATGGAGCTGATGTTCCAAAGCATTAAGGATTTTGTACAGAAACAACACAAGGCGATGGTGGAATTATTTGATAGCATAGACCAAAAACTGGAAAATATTATACAAGGGACAATGATCAAAGGATGTTTGGAAAAGGAAGGAACCAGCAAAGGAACAGAAGAGAAAGCATCACTGAGAAATCAACGGAAAGAGGACAACAAGAAAGAGATATCAACAAAACTAATAATGATCAAAGAATTCAAACAGGAGGGAAATAATTTAAAAGATTTAAAAAGTGACTGGGAGAAACAAGAAGATAATTTGGGAAAGGAGATAGAGGTTAGAACAGATAGCTTTAAAATTAGACTGTAGAAAAGGGTAGGTAGGGGAGAAAAAATTGGATTGAATAACCAGGATGCAGATGTAGATAGAGTTAAAGATCCAAGAGAAGAGTATGGGAGGCAAGTTTTAAAAAAAAGACTTAAGTATTGATAAGACTAAGAGATGATGGATAGAAAAAAGAGTTGGGGAGAAGATTCTCTAAAACATATGTATTAACATTAGAATTATACAGACTGATTAACTATTTTGTATATACTGTGACAGGCACTAGGATAATATTTTAATCCAAATAGATATGAAGAGTGAAATATGGGAATTATGAATAAGAACAAAGCATTAATTGGAAAACTAGAGAATGAGTGATGCTATTGTTAGCATACTGAAATAATATAATGGGAAAGCTGAATGCTGCCACATGTTTATTGGACCCGTGTCCCTCCTGGCTGGTTTATGCCACCCAGGAGGTTACACAAGGCTGGCTCCAGGCAGTGGTCAACGCTTCTTTGAGTGAGGGATCCTTCCCCTCCACCTTGAAGGAGGCCTCAAGAAGCCTGCCCTGGACCCAGCTATTTTGAACAACTTTCATCCTGTCTCCAACCTTTGCTTTGTAGCAAAAGTTGTTGAGAGCGTGGTAGCCTGACAGCTCCCGGTGTTCCTGGAGGAAACTGATTATTGGGACCCATATCAATCAGGTTTCAGGCTCGGGTACAGCATGGAGATGGCATTGGTCGCGCTGGTGGATGATCTCTGGAGAGCTCGGGACAGAGGTTATTCCTCTGTCCTGGTCCCATTAGATCTCTCAGCGGCCTTCGATACCATCGACCGTGGTATTTTACTGCGACGCCTTGGGGGCTTGGGAGTGGGAGGCACTGTTTTACGGTGGTTCTCCTCCTACCTCTCGGGTCGCTCGCAGTCGGGGTTGGTGGGGGGTGGAGATCGGCCCTGAGGCCCCTCCCTTGTGGGGTGCCCCATGGGTCGGTTCTCTCTCCCCTCCTGTTCAACATCTATATGAAACTGCTGGGCAAGATCATCCATGGTTTTGGGGTGAGATATCATCAGTATGCTGATGATACCCAGCTTTTTATCTCTACCCTAAACCAACCCAGTGATGCCCTTGACATGATGTCCCGATGCCTGGAAGTGGTATGGATCTGCATGGGGAGGAACAGGCTTTGACTTAACCCGGCCAAGACCAAGTGGCTGTACGTACTGGCATCTCTGGTTATCCAGGTTGTTCCATCTTTAGTTATGGGGAGAGAGGTGTTACCCCCTGTAGATAGGGTGCACAACTTGGGTGTCCTCCTGGATGTACAGCTCAGTTTGGAGGATCAGGTGGGAGCCGTGGCCAGGGGGGCATTTGCCCAGGTTCGCCTGGTGCGCCAGTTGCGCCCCTATCTGGACCGAGATGCCTTGCGTACAGTTACTCATGCACTCGTTACCTCCTGTATAGACTACTGCAATGCTCTCTACATGGGGCTGCCCTTGAGGACCACTTGGAGGCTCCAACTGGTTCAGAATGCGGCTGCGCGGGTTGTGATGGGAGTATCCCGATACTCCCATATTACACCCCTCCTGCGTGTGCTGCATTGGTTGTCGATTGCCCTCCGGGTGAGATTCAAGGTGCTGGTAATCACCAATAAAGCCCTACATGGCTTAGGGCCAGGTATTTGCAGGAAGATCTACTGCCAGCAACACCTGCCCCATGTCCCATGTGCTCCCACGGAGAGGGCCTCCTTGGTGTGCTGTCAGCCAGGCAGTATCGGCTGGCGGCCCCCAGGGGCAGGGCCTTCTCTGTAGGAGTGCCCACCCTGTGGAATCAGTAGCCCCTGGAACTTCGGATGGCTCCTGACCTTCGATCCTTCCATTGTGACCTGAAAACGTGGCTCTTCCAGCTTGCCGACCTGGACTGATGGGGGGAGGGGTTTTAGTGGTGGTTTGTTAGTTTTAATTAGTATATTGGGATGTTTGTTTAATATTTTTTTAAGGTTTGTACTGTATGTTTTTTATTGTTGTGAGCCACCCTGAGTCCTTCGGGAGATAGGGTGGCATAGAAATCCCAATATAAATAAAATAAATAAATAAATTAGGAGTGAAATAATAAAAGTAATAACAATATAAATATTAATAATAAAATTAAACAATGAATAATTAAATAATGAAAGAATATACTTAAACATAAGCATGTGTATTAATAGTAGAATTACATGGATTGGATGAATGGAACGAATACGAATAGATTTACCTCATATGTTCAAATGGTACTGTGATTGGTATTAGAATTGCATATTAAAACACTGAACTATGAAAGAATGAAGGATGAAACATTAATATATACAGATATGAAGAGTTAAATAAGGGAAATACAAATAATAAAGCAGGTGAAAGATGGAAAACAGAAAAGAAACATCTTTGGATACTATGGTAACTCTGTGTGGTAAGTTAGGCTGAGAGAAAGTGACCAGCCCAAAATCCCCCAGCTGGTTTTTTTGGCTAAGGCAGAACTAGAATTCATTGTTTCTTGTTCCTAGTCTGCTGCCTGGACCAAACTCTCTCTCCCCCTTCCGCTCCCTCTCTCTCCCTCCCTCTCATAATTGCATGTTATTGCATATACAGAAAAAGCTTAAAGCAAAAGACATGTAGACAATCAAGGAAAGCATTCTCTGTTAAACAAAAATGACATTTAACAAATGTAATCCTCCCCACCCCCCAGGAACAGCAGGGACTAGATACACTTTCACCTTTTTCTTAACTTCCCATTAAAAAAAAACTTAGTGCCAATATGCAGAATAAAATAAAGAAAAATAAGTAGCTGTAAGATATTACCTTTCTTTCCTTTAATGGCTGGCAAGGGATGGTCTCTCTTATTTAGATCTATACTCATATATCTATCTTCATTCATCTTTTAGAACCTTTTTTGGGGTTTTTTGGTAGTAGCAAGTTTTATAGTGTTCGCAAGAGGAAATGATGGTTCTTTGAGGTTGTGTAACTGGTTTTACAAAGCCAGCCTCCAAGTTAGTAAATAATTTTTGCCCAAGTAGGATAGGAGACTAGCTTGTTCCTTAGTTACAATCATCAGGAGTGAATTGGTACTCAAGAATGCTTGAAGTTGCCCATAGGATAATTGGCCGAGAAGTGTCTTTAGCCGGATTCAGATATGGAGGTAGCCATTTCAGCTCTTTACTTCTTTCTGTAAGCTTAGTTGCAGCTGTTCACCACAACCCTTGAGGAAGAAGTCAATTGTCTGGATTGTTAAAGTAATTGGAAGGAGTTGTGGATGGCACATCTCCTATGCAACAGAATGAATCATTCCAGGATATGGTGATGAGCCCCTAATGACTCACAACTACACTGTTGAAGAAGGTGCATTGAAATAAAAAGTTTTACACAACTTTGGAGCCCCTTTTCAGGCAATCAGTCTCTCCTTCCATTGGAAATGAGTGTCAATATTTCATTGGGAACTAAATGTTTGGGTTTCACTCGCTTCTATCGCTCCAAGTCCAACTTGCACACCAACTCTGAAGGCCAAGTTTTAAAGTAAGAGTGAAGAACACAATGATTGATTTTAGAATATTGTGGTTCCACATAGTTGCCTATGTCCAGGGATGGTATTCAGAGGGGTTGGACTAGTTCAGGCAAACCTCTAGGGAAAATTTTGTCTGGTTCAGAGAAGTGGTAGGGAAAATGTTGACTAGCCCTGCCTACCTGACCCGCAGAATATTGGCCATGATCAACCATCCCTAGATTTTTCATGGCTCTTTTCATGGCTACCAGATTTCCATTGGCTTAAAATCCCCATTGCAAGCATTGTCACTGTCTGTGTTCTAGGAGACCTCTTGTGTTGTCTCTGTCACTGCATTCCCCCTTGCCTCAGTTGCCTAAAAATTCGTAGTCCTGATCCCTTTCAACCAAGTATCTCAGAAAAACAGGCAGCCCTAATGAAGGTCCAAATTGACCACAAATGCCAAGTATACTTAGATATGATCCTAGGTGTTGGGGACAGTGAAGAAAGTCATAGAAGGTAAAGGGGGAAAAAGAGGGATTGTGGGAAGGGAACTACACTAAGACAGTGTTGCCACTAAAGCAAAGCCAGAAATCCCGAACTCCACTGAAACAATGTTACCACCAAAGCCAGACCAGAAGCCTCTGGGAAAACATAAACTGCACCCCCCAAAAAACAAACCTTACCCTACAAAATATCCTAAGCTAAAGAAATTGAAGCTCTAAGCACATTAGAACAAGAAAGCCATAAGGGATGGCTATAAAACAAATATCCCAAAGAAAAGAACCAAACCAAGGTAATTAGAACTCTAGGCCCATTAGAAAACAACGGATTTAAGAGCAGTTATGAAATACCAAAACCATTACAAAATACAAAAACATACATTAAGAAACAGGACATGCAGGAAGAAGGAAATTAACCCACGATATTTGGACAGCAAAACAAACAGGTCTGGGATATTGCAAATAACAAACACAAAAGTTTAATTATAAACAACGTTAGTGAAGAACTAAACACTTAAGTACACTTACTTGACCAAACACGCTAGCACTCACTCCCTTCCTTCCCCACAGAGATTCCCCTCAACAAAGCAACAGGGAAGGAAATTTCAGAGAGAGGACTTTGAGAGGATAGGGGTAAAACCAGATAACTGGGAAAAGAAACAGTGGAATACAATAGAGAAACGAGGAATGATAAGAGAAAGGGTCAAAAAATGAGGGAAAATGGAAGACAAGCTAGGAATAGATTAACTAATTTTGTAAGGAAAGTAAGAGATGATGGTTGAAGAGGGGAAGGATAAGGATTCCACATGAATTTTATTTTATTTTATTATCTTAGATATACAATTATTAACTTTGACAAATTTGAAATTAATATTTTATTATAGGATTATAAAATATATAAATTGTTAATTATTATAAATATAAGGCTCAATATTCTAATTGGAACAAATATGAAATTAAGACCTTATTATAGGACTATTATTCAAGACTTATAATTGTTAATGGAAATATGTATGAATATTAATATGATATTGTAGGGAAAGAAACGACATGTGGAATATGTCAGAAAGAAAAATAATATAGTAGTGATGGCGAACCTTTTCGGCCAGCCAGTTCCCTACCAGCCTCATCCAAATAACTTTAAACCAAAAGAGGACTGCTTTACTATCAATAAAGCATGTCCAAGATCTGAAGCACTGACTAACCAAACTTGTTACAATTGTATTTAACAAAATGCATGCTGATGTTCTTTGAGAAGGCAAGCCCTGCCAGATGGAGGTAGATACTGGCTCTTCCCTTTCCATCGTCTCATGGAACACCCTCAGACACCTCGTTCCTGACATCACCAGAAAACAACTGACATCTTGCAAGCGGTCACTGCGAGACTACCAAGGTCAAGCCATCCCAGTCATCAGAACAGGCAAGTTTAACATCCAATTTCAACACTTCAAAGGAAAACTCGTCTTGTTATAGTGGATGGGTGTTTACCATGTTTGTTAGGACTTGATTGGTTTGCCTCTCTGGGCATTAATCCCAGGTGATTGGGGCACAAGAATTAGACTAAGTACTTTCTGACTTTGCTGAGGTTTTTGATGACAAACTTGGCTGCTATAAAGGCATACCCATCTCACTAAATTTGGACCCCCAGATGGCTCAAATCAGACTCAAACCGCACAGAATCCCTTTAGCCCTGCGCCTTAAAGTAGATGCTCAATTGGACAAGCTTACTGCACAAGGAGTACTAGAACCTGTAGATTTTGCAAAGTGGGAGACCCCAATAGTCATTCCTTTAAAGCAGGATGGCTCAATCAGAATATGCGCAGATTACAAATCCACAATTAATAAGGAGCTTCAGCCCAATGCCTACCCAGTGTCCATCATACAATTGCTTCACTCATTAGGCAAAAGTTCCAAAAGTTATCCCATAAAGCTACAATAGCAGAACCTTTGCATAGACTTTTGGATGCCAAGTCCCCCTGGAATAAGCCTCTTTTGAAGCTGTTAAATCTTTATTGGCTTCACAAAAAGTTTTGATTCAATTCAACAATACTCTCCCTTTTGGTTAGTGATGCTTCACCTTTTGGGATAGGTGCTGTTCTAGGCCGTAGGCTTCCCAATGGCCAAGAAACTCCTATTGCTTTTTTCTCCCAAACTCTGTCCCAAACAGAGAGAAACTTCAGCCAAATTGATAAAGAGGCTTTGGCTGCTGTTGCATCTGTTAAAATGTTTCATGAATACCTTTATGGCCATCATTTTCAACTTGTTACAGATCACCAACCTTTGCTGGGCATTTTAGCTAGAAACAAACAAAGCCCCCCAATTCTATCTCGATGAATGACACAATGGACTCTATTTTTGGCTGCCTATAATTATACCCTTACTTACAGGCCTGGCAAGAACTTAGCACATGCAGATGATTTAAGCAGGTGCCCTTTACCTGTTCCTGTATCTGACCCTGCCCCAACTGCTTCTATTTTCCTCATTGATTAACTGCAATTACCACTAACTGCTGCTGACATTGCTCAGTTTACAGCCAAGGACAAACAGTTACATGCACTATTAGACTGGGTGCGAAGTGGGTGGCCTAGAGGGCCTTTAACAGTAGAATTATGTCCCTTTACAGCATGCCAATTGGAACTGAGCATGGGTAGTCATCCCTTACCAACTGAGGCCTCATATTTTGGATGTGTTGCATGAAGGGCATCCTGGAATAACCAGGATGAAGGCTTTGGCCCGGAGTTATGTCTGGTGGCCTGGTTTAGATGAGGCAGTTTCCAAGAAGGTACAAGGATGTCAGGCCTGTCAATTTTCATCAGCACCTCCTGCTGCCACACCAGGAGAGTGGGAGAATACTAAAACTCCTTGGTCTCATATCCACATTGATTTGGCAGGCCCCTTCCAAGGGAGAACATTCTTAGTTTTGGTTGATTCCTTTTCTAAGTGGGTAGAGCTATCCCTGCTAAAGTCTACAACAACAGAAGCTGTGACTAGGGCCCTAGACAGCATTTTTGGGACTCATGGGTACCCAGATACCCTGATATCTGATAACGATTCCCCGTTCATGTCCAGCCTCTTTGAACTATTTCTAGCCCAAAGGAAAAAGACAGGCCCTTATCTCTCCATTCCACCCAGCTTTGAATGGCTTGGCTGTTAGATCATCCAAAGAAGCTTTAGGGAGAATAACCAAGGGGGATTGGCCTACCAGGTTTGCTCAATACCTCCTAATACAACACACTACTCCCAGTTCTGCAACTAATCTATCACCAGCAGAACTACTGAGGGATGGCGATTGAGGATTAACCTTGACCGTCTACACCAGTGGTTCTTAACCTTTTTGAAAGAATCGCCCCCTTGAGCCACTGAGGAAGTTGTCATCACCCCCCTTCCCCAACATAACCGCCCCCTGCCACCTCTTAGCGCCCCCAAGGGGGCCAGCAGAGGGGTGCTAAGAGGCGGCAGGGGGGCATTTGAGGCGCCGGCCGGCCCTGCAGTTTCACCCATTTTGACACTGGCTCCGGAGCGGTGCTACAGTCAATGGGTGAGCCTGCAGGACCTGCGCCTTGAACGCCCCCCTGCCACCTCTTAGCATCCTCAATGGGGCCAGCAGAGGCGCGCTAAGAGGAGGCAGGGGGCTGCGCATTGAACACGGCCACGGCAGCACATAACGTGCCACTGCTTCCGCATTGGAGGCGCTGATTCTGGAGCAGTGCTAGTCAATGGGTGAACCTGCAGGGCCAGCCGGCACCTTGAACCGCCCCCCTGTTGCCTCTTAGTGCCCCTCTGCTGGCCCCCTTGGGGACGCTAAGAGGCAGCAGAGGTGCCGGCCCTGCAGGCTCACCCCATTGACTGTTGTACCACACCTGAACTGGCACCTCGAATGCGGCAGAATGTTGGGAAAAGCCGCCACCACCGCTTTCCCAAAGTGCTGCCGCTCTCGCATTCTGTCTGTCCATCCATCCAAAAGGTCTGTCTGTTTGCCTGTCTGCCTTCCTGCCTATCTACCTACCTGTGTGTCTTTTTGTCTACCTACCTATCTACCAATATAGATCTCTCTCTCTGTCTCTCTCTCTCTCTGTCTGTCTGTCTCTCTCCCAATATATCTCACTCCATTGCCCCCCATATCGCCCCCCTTCCGTTCCTTCACCGCCCACATTGCCCCTTTTCGTTCCATCCACCCCTGAAAAACAAAATCGCTCCTTGGGGGCCGATATCGCCCAGGTTAAGAACCACTGGTCTACACCCAAAATATGCCCCAGTGGCCCCATTAGATTTGAGCAGTAAAATTAGAACTTTTAGTTTAAATGACACGGTCTATGTTAGGAATTATGTGGGAAACCTGTTATGGCTACTGGGGTGGATGGGGGGGGGTTGCAGGCCCCAAATTTTATAGAATAAGATTGGCCAATAGGAGAATTTGGCCAATGGGAGATTTTGACCAACTGAGAAGTCGTTGGAGTGCCCCTACAGGTCTGACCCTGGAAGAAGCCGAGTCCAGAGAAAGCAACGCAGATGCCCCAGAGACCAACAAACATGAACCAGAGCTGAATCCCAACAAGCAGTGTCTTGAGGCAGGCCTACCTTTAGAAGAATCCTCGCTGACTCCTGAAGTGCTCCTGGGTGAAGTTCCAGTGCCACCCCCAGTGGAGAGCTCCAGTCCTGCAACAGATCCTCTCCCTTCGACTGCTCCAGCCAAACTAAGAAGATCTGGGTGAATCAAGTGATGGTCTGCCTATCTCGGGAACTATGCATGCTCCTAACCAGGGGGAAGGAGTGGAGCATTTGGCTGAAGTCTTCACTCCAGTCCGCTCTTTGAGCAGGAGCCAGGAGAGTCCCTAATTGGCTGATTCCATTTGACAGCTGAGTATAAAAGGAGCTGTCAAATGGAATCAGCTGTTGCCCTGTCAGCTGGCTGCCTGAAGTTAGCGGCAAGCCACGGCAAACTTTAAATGGTGAAATAAAGCCTGTTAGCTTTTACTCTTGCCTGTCTCTTAATCCCGTGCATCAAATACAAAACCACCAACAGACAAGACTCCTACAACTGACCTCATATCTTTGGGCCCCGCCACCTCTGGTGATCACAGAAAATGATGTGCAAGGTCTCAGGGGTGGGATTCAAAAATTCCAGCAACCAGTTCGCTGCCCAGTTGCTGGGTGAGTGTAACCATGGTGGGTGTGGCCTACTGGTACTTCTAGTAGGGCTGTTTTTCACCTTCCCAGGGGTCTGTACATTTCCCTCGGGCCTCTGGGAGGGTGAAAACGGCCTTCCCCAGGCTCTGGAGGTCCTCCGGAAGCCAGAAACAGGCCCATTTTGCAACTTCCTGTACTTCTGGTAGGGCCATTTTTCATCTTCCCAAGGGTCCAGAGGCTTCCCTCAGTCTCTAGGAGAGTGAAAATGGCCTCCCACAGGCTCTGGAGGCCCTCTTGAAGTCAGAAACAGGCCCATTTCTGGACTTCCAGAAGGCCCACTTTTTCCCCTCTCAGACCCTCCGTGTGGACCTTGCACTTACCTGCATTGAAAATGGGCCATGTGGAGACTCCTGGAAGGGGAGAGGAGGGGTGGGTGGAGCCAGCCAATCAGTTCAAATATCAGTTCGGTGAACTAGATGCAAATTTAACATTCAGTTTGCCTGAACCGGTCTGAACCAGTAGAATACCACCTCTACAAGGTCTATTTCACAGACAAAAGCCTGGAAAAGCGCCAGGCCCAGATAAGATAACTCCTTCTTGCTTGAAAGCTTGTGTTAAGCAACTGGCCTCCATCTTCACCCGCATCTTTAATAAATCACTAGAGATGTGTTATGTTCCTTCTTGCTTCAAACACTCTACTATCATCCCAGTGCCAAAGCAACAACTACTGAAGGATAAGTGAGCCCTCTACTTTTGGTACAATATTTCATTCTCTACGTGTGGTAAATCAGAATTCTCAATTTTCTTTTCAGGAAGACTTAGGAGACATTGATGTGTTATTAATATGTGTGGCTGAATGTGCCCTTTTATTCAGATAACTGGGATAGGGTTAAGATGGCTTTCAGGAACTGCTCTGCTGTTTTGTTTTATTTTTAAGAACTTTGAAGACCAGCAGGTGAAGCTAAAAGCAAAATAGTGACCCAGACAGTTGGTCACATGCTGTAAGTTAAGGACAATATTTCCCAGAACACATAAATTAAGCTCAGGAGTTTGTAATCAGCATGAAAACCATCTCTATAATTTTTTTAACACACAGAACTCCTCATGGTCCTTTCCCCAAAACTCATTCTTGATTCCATTTTTCATAGCTTAATTTATAGTACTGTTTCCAATTCTTGGCAATTTTATTGATGGTTCAGCAATATGGAGTGTCCATCCTAGAATTCCACAGCCAATGGCCATTGATGTAAATTTCTGAGAAATTGACAAGATTGAAAACATTGATTTAGCGGTAATAAAACTTTTTGATAATTGCCAGCAGATGGCACAATTGAGATGATTGTGGAGTGAGAGCCTGGAGATAATTTTACATTGGATTTTTGTACTATGAGTAGCTGTGACAGCCTATTAGCTTATTTGCCCAATGGACAGCAAGGCAAGAGCTAAATCAATAGTTCATCAATCTAGTAATTCACATAATTAAGTGTTGGAGCAAATTGACAAAAAGATAAAGAGTTTTATTGAGTTGAGTTAAGGGAGTTTCCTCTTCCCTTCCACAGAAACATCATGTTCACAATCAATTAAAACTATGATTTGACAGGTGCATATGAGGATTAAAAGGCTTAAACAAATGCTCCAATCAGTAGGTTCATAGCAGCATTGATGGATGTTAGAATTCCTGCCGTCTCGCTGTAAGATATCTGTTAAATATTGCTGGGTTCAGAAAAGGCATAATTTGGCATGCAGCTTGGATTTTGAACAAGAACGCTTATGTTTTTAACTACATAACTTTTAATTACATACTTCGAATTTAATATATATTTAGTACCTGGAATTTGACAACAGGATTCTTTGTGCCCTTATTATGGCTAAAAGATGATGCTGCAGTACTGGAAAGATAAATGTATAGCCCCTTTCACTCTATGGATTAAAGACCTGATTGCACATAGGTACCGTGTTTCCCCAAAAATAAGACCTACCCCGAAAGTAAGACCTAGCACTATTTCCTAAACCTGCCCTAACATAAGACCTACCCCGAAAATAAGACCTAGTGTAAATCTCCAGTTCCAGGAAGACTTTTCAGGGAGCAACCGTGCACCCGTGAAACACCCCCCCCTACACACTCACACCCACTATTTGGCACCATAAATATATAAGACCTACCCCAAAAATAAGACCTAGTGTGTTTTTGGGAGCCAAAAAAAATATAAGACAGTGTCTTATTTTCGGGGAAACACGGTAACATAACCTTTATTTTCACTTTTTCTGTGCACACACTGGCACACATTAAAAATGAAATTCTGATGGCCGCTCTCAAAAGTGTGTGTGTGTGTGTGTGTTTAATACATGCACACGCAACAATAGAATAGAATAGAATAGAATAGAATAGAATAGAATAGAATAGAATAGAATAGAATAGAATTATTGGCCAAGTATGATTGGAGACGAAAGGAATTTGTCTCTGGTGCACATGCTCTCAGTGTACATACAAGCAACAAGTTATAAATCATGATCATAATCATCATAAGATACATTCATCAGAAATCATAACACTTAATGATAGTCATAGAATACTAAATAAGCAATAAACATAGATCATACTAGAATATTAAATAAAACAATATAAATCATTAGATACAAGCAACAAAGTTATAGTCATAAGAAGATGAGGAGATAGATAACAGGAAAGATAAGAGCAATAATTCAGCCTTACTAGATAGTTTGACAGTGTTGTGAGAATTAGTTGTTTAGCAGAATGATAGCATTGTGGGGGAAATTGTCTTTATGCCTGGTTGTTTTGGTATGCAATGCCTTATCTAAGATGGTATGCATCATCTTTAGGGAAGAAGTTGAAACAGTTTATGTCCACGATGTGAGGAATTTGTAGATATTTTTGCAGCCCTCTTTCTGCCTCATGCAGTATATTGGTCCTCAATGGAAGGCAGGCTAGCTGCAATTATTTTTTCTGCAGTCCTAACTATCCGTTGAAGTCTGTGTCTGTCTTATTTGGTTGCAATGCCAAACCAGACAGTTATAGAAGTGCAGATGACGGACTCAATAATTCCTCTGAAGAACTGAATCAGCAGCTCCTTGGGCAGTCTGAGCTTTCAGAGTTGGCTCAGGAAGAACATTCTTCATTGTGCTTTTTTGTTGATGTTTTTTATGTTAGGTGTCCATTTTATGTCTTGAGATATAGAACCTAGAAACCTGAAGGTCTATACTGTTTATACTGAGTGGCCTAGTATTGTAGGAGGTGGTAGAATAGGATGGCTTCTCCTAAAATCTACTATCATTTCTACAGTTTTGAGTGTGTTCAGTTCAAGATTGTTCTGGTGGAATGCAGATTTATCATTGTCTTGAATGAGATCAATCACTGTTATATCATCTGTAAATTTCAGTACTTTAACATTGATCCTTTGAGATGCAGTCATTGGTATATAGAGAGAAGTGGAGAGAACACAGAGCCCTGAGCAGCCCCTGTGCTAACTGTACAGGTATCTGATGTGATTTTGTCTAGTTTCACCTGATGCTTCCTGTCTGCTACAAAGCTTATGATCCACTTACAAGTGTGGTCAGGCAGGGCTAGCTGAATCAGTTTAGCAAAAACAATTATGTAATTTAGCAAAAACAATTAATGTTACTTCTTCAGCTATCTCAACAATCCACCACGAGATGCAAGCGTTGAAGAAGGCTATTCTACAAAATCTATATTGTTTTAATTTGTTTGATGGGTCATGAACCATCCAGCACCAGCTTAATATTTTCAACAATTTGGCCTTGGATTTGAAAATTGATAAATTAGGATCTTGGTGGGAAAGCTTTTGGGCTTGGTTGCCCACAGGCTAAATGGGAAAAATTCTATACTATGTAGTCATTATTTGTGATTTAATTAGTGGGTGCCGCTTTGTTCAATGTCTCCCTTCTCTTTGCCACATATGTATCACAGCTTTTCACCCTAAACCCTCTCCTACATTGCCTAAGGGTCAAGTCTCTGCCCTGTATAAACAACCACAAGCGTACTCTTCTAATTATTATTATGAATCCTCTCCTAACTCCTTTTATGATTCTTCTTTAATTAATTAAAATAAAAAAGAGTGAAATGTGGTAGCCACTGAGTTTCCCTGGATGACACTAGAAGCTAGCAGCACATTGCAGCCTGGTGGAGGGGGCCTCTTGCTACCTCATGATCTCATCCTCTATCTGTTGGGTTGGAAAGTCCCTGATTTTCCAGGTCTATAGGTGGTCTCATTTACTAACATCACCACTAATCTTAAGGAGTGGTTGAGGGGTTCTACCAATGTGGTTGAGGGGTTTCACCCATGTGGGATCTATTCTCCAATCCAAATGCTGTATCTATGCTACTCTTCCTTGCTTGTAAAAATGGTATAAAAAGAATAAACACTGCCCAGGCAGTGAGAGATCTTTGGACACTGAAATGACTGGTTATTGAATTCCCACACATTTTGTCTGCCAAGTCTTACTGAAAAGAAAAAAATGAGAATTTTAATTGAGTACATGTAGAGAATGAAATATTGTACCAAATTAGAGGACTTGCCTGTCCTTCAGTAATTGTTGCAGGCAATCAATGACCTACCTTTAAAATAACTCCTGGTAGGATCTCTTTTCAGTCTCACAGGAAACAGTGTCCTTCAGAAAACTGTTCAACTTGGTGTTGTACTCTTCTGTGTTCAGGATAATTATGCATCTTCCATTACCAGCCAGCAAGATGGTGATGTTTGGGTCTCTTCTTAGGGAATGTCACTGTTCTCCTTTCTTGAATTGTGAAGTAAGAAGGGAGTATTTTGGCACTACCAAGGACTTCAGATACCGTCATCCTTCATTGTTCTGCCTCTGGGTTCTGCCAGGTTGCTGTTCTCAATAGTTGACTCCGTGGCTGTGATGACATTTACAATTGGTCACTGTTCTAGTGTTATTGCAAAATTCAGTCCTTTGGATAAAATGTTCTTTTCCATTTGAGTAAGCTCTCATACACTGAGACTCTGAAGAGAGATCCTATCAGCAGTTATAACAAAAAATTCATTGATAGTCTGCAACAACTATTGAAGGACAATGGCAATGACAAGCCACAATACTACCACCTTTACCCTCAGGGAAGCCACTCCATGCATATGTTGGAAGAAATATCCAGGTCCAAGTCCAAGCCAGGAGATTACTGGAGACAAAATGGAGGCTGGAGACTGATTAGAAAGAGGGTCCATTTTTTAATGAGCAGGACCACCAGGGTTTGTGGTTCTTGTGCAGCTGACAAAATGGAGTTGAGAGTGGGTAGCTTTTACACCATCTTCGAGCTTTGTATTTGAACTTCCTGTTTCTGTGCATCTAAAAGTTGCTACTCCTGCAATGAGAAAAATAAAACACAAAACCCATTCATACCACAATGAGCACATCAGTTTTTGGTAATGTTTATTCTCAGTGGGTGTTCTCTAGGAACCACTTTCCACTCTTTAAGTTCTTCCCCTGGTCCTTTTACACGTGTGTAGTGGGTCCACCTTTTCTCTTTTGTTTGGACTGCTGTTTCAGTTGTCAGCAGGTCTTGGTAGGACCTGTCCCAGGCTTGGTTAAATTTATCCTCACATCAGCTTTTTATTAGGATCCAATCACCAGGCTGGAACATATGGGCAGCAAATTTGAGAGGTGGGGTTTGAGTTACTAGTCCTTTGTTTCTGAGGTAAGATAACGAAGAGGACAGCCCAAGTATACAGTTCTTTATAAACATATCTGTGCTGTCCAGCCAGTTATAGTTAATAGGGAATTGGGATAGTTAGTTAGGAATTGGGGGCTGTCCCCTTAAGGGAATGCATCATGGTAAATGTAATTAAGGTATCCTGGGAAATGTAGTCCATGTCATGTAGCCACATCTGTAATCCTGATTGGTCACTGAATTAACCCTTGGTGGGTTGAGAGAGGTTCCTTCACTCTTGCTTGGACCCCAGCATTGTGCTGGCATCTCTCACCTTTGCTCCACTACTATGGGATGAAAGATTACTATCCTTTTACACTATGAATTCAACTATGCAAAGAATTGGACATTAGATGCATCACGACATAACCGTGAGTTACCTCGAGGATACCTAATATAATCTAATAAGAGAAACTTTGTATGGAAGAACTTGTAGAGTTATCTGTCTGTTTTATAATCAGATAGTAGTTGTAAGGTCCAGAACAATATCTTTAGGTTTATTCAGAGTTTTGCAGCATTAATTCACGGCCAGAAAAACAAACACAGATGGCTGATGCTTCATTTAATGTCTTTATAAACATAAGTAAATTTACAAACCAGTGTAGATTTCTCCAACATGAAACAAACTCAAACAGAAGTGGACATGTTACAAGTTCAGAGTTTCAGCAGCAACTTCAGCAGCTCAGAAACAGACATCAGTTTCACTTTAGTTCAGCAGGCAAGCATTATACACAGCAGAGGAGAGAAGCAGTTTCATTTTCAATAGACAGACTCTGAACTTAACATTTTATTTATATTTATTTATATTTGAACTTGTATGCCGCCCCATCTCCAAGACTCAAGTGCTCACAACTAAAACACAGAACAATAAATACTTAAAAAACCATTAAACTAGATTACAAGCCCAAATATTAAAACAATAGGATAAAACAAATTAAAAGGTCCATCCCACCCCCCAAAGAGGGGTCACAGCTCGGGTTGGTCAAATAATCAGGTCTTTAACTCACAGCGGAAGGTGCGGAGGTCAGGGGCCAGACGGAGCTCCAAAGGCAGTTGATTCCAGAGGTCAGGGGCCGCGACAGAAAAGGCTCGTCGTCGGGGAGTCACCAGCCAGCATTGACCCGCCGAGGGGACCCCGAGGAGTCCTTGCCTATGAGCTCGCACAGGGTGGCCGGTACTAGATGTCGGAAGAAGACGCTCCCTCAAATATTGAGGACCCATGTCGTGTAGGACTTTGAATGTCAAAACTAAAAGCTTCAGAGCTTCAGATATTAATATAGAGCCACGCCTAGCTACTTTCAGTTTCAGTTTCCGAACAGTCCCTATTGGCTGATTTAGTTGCTATGCCTATTCATTGGCTGATCTTGTTACCATGCTCTATTCCAGTTCATGAACATATTCTGACAAGGTTCATATAGTGGAATATCCAAGTATGGTAATCCAAACATTATTTCATAAGGAAAAATATCATTATCCCTTTGTGGCAAGGTCAGATTCTGGGCAAGGTTAAGGGTAAACATTTGGTCCATGGCATAGAGGAATTTGCATTCCATGGAACATGACATTCCCACTGAATTCCCACACTCCATGATTGATTGAAACACTTTTGCAGTAAAATGAGTACCTTAGTTGCTATCTATAGCTTCTACTACCCCATATCTAGGTATTATCTGTTCCAATATAATTTTGATGATTACTGCTGCAGTGGGTCTCATGACTGGATAAGCCTCACCCCATCCAGTCAAGTGATCCACTATCACCAATAAATATTCAAGTCTCCCCACTTGAGAGAATTTAATAAGATCAACTTGAATGCATTGAAATGCTCTCACGTTAAATATTGCCCTCTCTTTTCATTATGTGTAGAACTTGTTTATTAACTCTTTTACATACTATACATATGTCACATTTTTGTTTAGTTACTGTATACAATCCACAGCATCCATAAGCTTCCAAAAACAAGTCAAATCATACCTTAGTCCCCCAATGATTACCCTGATGTAGTACTAGTTCAGTTTTGTAGTTTTGTAGTAGTTTCCAAGTCAGCTAAATTATTGCCTCAAGCTTCAAAGGAATGCAAAGCTTGAATTAAGGCATACACTTCACAAGTTTGTGCGGTGGAGCAACTTAAAGGTAACTTTCTAGCTTCCACCAAAACTCCTTCTCTTCCTTCTACTACTTTCTCTTCCCATCTATAAACAAATTAATACTTCTCCAGGGGTGGGATTCAAATATCTTAACAATTGGTTCTGTGGGTGTGGCCTAATTTGTGGGGGTGGCTTTGTGGTCATGTGACTGGATGGGCATGGTTTGCTGGCTGGGTGTGGCTTTGTGGTCATGTGACTGGGTAAGTTCAAAAGATAGAAACTCACTTTAACAATACTCTTGGTGCGGGGTTGGACTAGATGACCTCTGAGGTCCCTTCCAGCCCTGGATTGCTGTATTGTTTCAAATCATCCTCTGAAGCTGCGTCTAGTGCCAGGGTTTGTGGTCTTTCCTTCCTCTCCTTTTTCTTTCCCTCCCTCCCTCCCTCCCTCTGTCCATCCATCCATATCTCATTCACATTCCTCTCCCTTCACTCTTTCTCCCACCTCTCCCTCTTTCTTTTTCTTCTTCCTTTTAAGAGAAAGAAGGAAGGAAGGAAGGAAGGAAGGAAGGAAGGAAGGAAGGAAGGAAGGAAGGAAGGAAAGAAAGAAAGAAAAAAAAAAAGAAAGAAAGAAAGAAAGAAAGAAAGAAAGAAAGAAAGAAAGAAAGAAAGAAAGAGCTACCATGCATCTCTGTTGTGGCCCCGACTCCCGAGCCTGTGCTGACAGAGGAAGAGGACCTGGATGATGAAGGGGAGGAACGGGCAATGCCTTCTTCCCCAGGACCTTCCTCCCTGACAATGCATTCCTCCCCAGGACCTTCCTCCCTGGCAATACCTCAGGTTTCATCGGAAAGCCAAGAGGAACAGCCTGAGGTACGCCAGGAGGGAAGCATATCGGCACAACCACAGCTGGGGAGTGAGGAGGAGGAATCCTGGCCTGATCCCAGGCAGCGTCGGAGGGAGAAACGTCAGCAGCAACGTAGGAGGTGTGGGAGGGCTAGAGATTGAGCTGAACCACACCCCACAAGTATAAAAGTGGGTGTGCCTACGTTGCAAACTCTGTGCATGGCAAAGTTTGAACAAACCAAGAATCTTGTTAGTGTTGTGGTTGGACTGAATCTGGAGAAGCTCTTGTTTGTGGATTCTGTCTATGTGAGTAAGATGATACTTTACAAACCTGGAATTGGCAGGCATAACATGTGTGTTTGCCAAGAGTATTATCAGTTGCAGGAGGTTTCTTTTTGGAGTCAAGCCAGCGTGCCTATCTGTGGGTGTATTTGTGATATTTGTGATTTCTTTTGGAAGAAGGGAAGGGGAGACAGAACACATCTCTATGCTATTCATGGTATATTTTCATCTGGAACCTCTTTCTACTTAAACCGGGGTCCCCAAACTTGGCAACTTTAAGACTTGTGGACTTCAACTCCCAGAATTCTCCACCCATCATAGCTGCATCTTGAATTAATCTTGAAGCTTTTTGCATACTTTATTTATTTATTTATGAGATTTCTATGCTGCCTTATCTCCCAAAGGACTCAGGGTGGCTTACATTAAAAAAGAGATCAATATGAAAGTTAAAGCAGAATTAAATGGGAAATCTCACAAAACTAATAGGTATAAAACTAACTACTAAAATCCCCACCCCTGCATCAGTCCCGGTCGGCAAGTTGGAAAAGCCATATTTTTAGGCCACGGCGGAAAGATCGGAGGTCAGGGGTCACCCAAAGCTCCAAGGGAAGTTGATTCCAGAGGGTGAGTGCTCCCAGAGAGAAGGCCTTAACCCTAGCGGTCACCAGCCAACATTGTCTGGCCGACGGCACCCCAAGGAGGCCCTGCCTGTGGGAGTGCACGGGACACTGGGAAGTCGTTTCTGGCAGCAAGGTTCCCCGCAAATACCATAGTCCTAAGCCATGAAGGGCTTTATAGGTCAACACCAGCACCTTGAATCTCACCCGGAGGGCAACCAGTAACCAGGGCAGCTCGCGTAATGGGGTGTGATATGGGAGTATCAGGACCCTCCCACCACACCCCTCGCCACTGCATTCTGGAGAAGTTGAAGCCTCCGCATGGTCTTCAAGAGCAGCCCCATGTAAAGAGCATTGCAGTAGTCCAGATGGGAGGTGACGAGCGCATGAGTGACCGTACGTAGGGCATCCCAGTCCAGGTAGGGGCGCAACTGATGCAGCAGCTGAAGCTGGGCAAATGCCCCCCCGGCCACGGGTCCCACCTGCTCCTCTAAACTGAGTTGTGAATCCAGGAGGACACCCAAGTTGCAAGCCCTATCTATGGGGGGCAACATCTCTCCCCCCATAGCCAGAGGTGGAATGTCCTGGATAACTTGAGATGCCGGTACATACAGCCACTCGGTCTTAGCCAGGTTGAGCTGGAGCCTGTTCCTCCCCATCCAGATCCGTACTGCTTCCAGGCACCTGGACATCACGTTGAGGGGTTCATCACTGGATTGGTTTGGGGTGGAGATGAAAAGATGGGTATCATCAGCGTACTGGTGATACCTTACCCCAAAACCACAGATGATCTCACCCAGTGGCTTCATGTAGATGTTGAACAGGAGGGGCGACAGCGCTGACCCCTGAGGCACCCCACAAAGCAGGGGCCTTGGGGCCGATCTCTGTCCCCCACCAACACCACCTGTGTATGACCCGAGAGGTAGGAGGAGAACCACTGTAACACGGTACCCCCCCACTCCTGATCCCTCGAGGCGCCGCAGTAGGATACCATGCTCGATGATATCAAATGCCGCTGAGAGATCTCATAGGACAAGGATAGAGGAGTGACCCCTATCCCGCGCCCTCCAGAGATCATCCACCAGAGCGACCAACACCGTCTCCGTGCTGTACCTGGGCCTTAAACCCGATTGGTACGCATACTTGTACTTAAATAGAAAGAATTTTGTTTTAACACATATGGCTTCAATTCCAAAGCTACTTTTTATGAAGACCAAGTCAAGAAAAGGAGATTGGAAACAAAGCAAAGGTTAACCTTCTCATCCTTTCTAGCCCCTTCCTTCTTCTGTGGAAATAAGCCTTTCTACTTGCCATTTTATTACCAAGAATTTACCACCATCTTCAAATTAAATTTCCAGTAACAAAAACCACAAGTTCACAAACTGCAAAACACAGTACATAATTTTGTATGTTAAATATCAAACCACAAAGTGAAAGAGGGAAAATATTTGTGATAAATATTTACTGTGTTTTTTGCTTGTCAAACTTAAAAGGCCATTGGAAACTCCATAAAGGTTGTGACAGCAATAGAAGTAATGAAGCAGCAGCTAGGCAAACTGCTGAATAGTCTGAATTATGCTTTGGAAATTGTGTAATGTATGCTCTGAAACTGCCATATGCTAAATAAAATAAATAAAAACCCTGTGCATTTAGTTATAGCAGGGGTGCCAGGCCCCGGGGTGGGGGGCGGATCCGGCCTCTGGGGTGCTTAGATCTGGACTGCAGGCCCACCCTGGAAACAGCGAAGAACTAGCCTGTGGTGCCTCTGCCAGTGAAAACAGAGCTTGGGAGGGCAACACAATGCCCTCCTGAGCTCCGTTTTTGCTGGCAGAGGGTTACAGGAGTCCGTCACAGCCGAAAACGGAGTTCGGGAGCCCATTTTTACTGGCAGAGCGTTCGGGCCATCAGAGGCGCCCAACATGAGTGACATCAAGCTGACCATGCCTACCCCTGCCCCCTAAGGTCAAACACAACCCTGATGTGGCCCTCAATGAAATCAAGTTTGATACCCCTGAGTTACAGTGTCTCTGTTTCAGTGTTCTTTACCAAGATCTTGTTCTGGTCTAGCCAAGCAGCTGGGGCTAGGAGTGCCTTCACACAACTACATGTAGCGCTCCAACTGAGACATTTTCCAGTACTGTGCAAATACAATCCTTGCTGCTGTTAGAACATGTAATGTTAAGTATAGATTCCCTTTATCATACTTTTCTGGTATTATGCCTAACAAAAATATTTCTGGCTTATAACCTATGTGCTGCTTTAACATTTTTCTAACCATGTATGTATTTTTGTCCAATATTTCTTTGATTTTGCACATGTCTACCACTTGTGATAATACGTACCCAGTATCTGTATGATAGTATGGGCAAAAATTTTTTGGATACACTATAGAATTAGATAAATGGCAAAAACTTTAGGAAAGAAGTTGTAAGTTGACAATGGCAACTACATATAAGGAAAACCTACATAAAATGTTTTATTGGTGGCATTTACCACTGGCCAGATTAGCAAAGATGTTTAAAAATATGTCCACCGGATTTTGGAAAATCAGGAATGTTATATGAATGAAGCATAACCCCAGGGCAGGGAGAGAGTCATCTTCAGTCAGGGGCTTGAAAGTCACAGATGTTGCTAGAATTTTTTTTTAAAAAGCACCTGCACAGGAAGGTGTTTAAATATTTAAGTATTTTGGAGGAACTTTACAATCTTTGCTGTTTGGAAACAATGGATAATTGCTGTTATTGGCTGGACCTGCAAAGCGACTACCATAGTTATTCGTTCCTAACCACAATTTGCAGCAGTTTGCAATGTTTGGCATATTGCCCTCAGTAATGTAGCCGATGTTCTTCTCCCTTATGACCGGAGAGGCTAAGCTAAATAAACATCATTCTTCCCTGTGAGGGTGGGTGGGTGTGGTTACACTATCAGAGAAGACTGGACAAGAAAATTCCTCCTTCTGGTGTTAAGTCATCAGTCACCAATGTGCCTTGAATTTTCTTACTTATGTACGACAGCTTCCTCTTAATCTGTCATTAGAATCCTGCTCGGACTAACACTTAGTTTTTCTTCTCTGCTCTAGATAACTTACAGAACCACAGATATTCAAACATGGGAAACGCTTTCATTGCCCACCGTGGTCATATTATCACTGCTGTTGTTGCTGTTGTGACCTCTGCTGTTCTTGTATTTTGCATTGGTAAGTCATCTAAACTCTAATATTGCAAGCTAGATAATGCTTTCATTTCTAATGAGGTGTTGTTGTGGTTGTTACTGTTATTTTGCAAATTTCGAATCCCACCATTGCTCCTTGGCCAATGGAAGCCTGCACATTTCTCCTCTAGAAGTGCAGATCTATACCTTTTCTTTATTACAGGTAATCTTTGAATTATGACCAGTTGCTTAGCAATGATTTGAAGTTATGACCGACCTTCCAACTTCAGATTTGAAATTATGATGGCTGCTCCCCCAAAGTCTCGTGATTGCATTTTGGGGACTTGACAGTTGGCCTGTATTTGCATCTGTTTGCAGTGCCCTGCGGTCACATGACTACAGTTTACCAGTGTTTGCTGGAAACCAACGCTCACTTTGTTTCTGGTTAAAAAATAAAAACTCATTAAGGAAAATGGCTTTGCTTTACGACACCATGTTTGCTTTATGACCACCACATTTGCTTAACAACTGTTGCAAAAAAAAAAAGATTGTGAACTCAGGTTGACCATGTGATGCCTCAGTTTACGACCGTCATGGCTTACATCAGAAATTCCAGGCTTCATTACGGTCATATATTGAGGACTAGCTGCATTCCCCATTCCAATTTGTGACTGGTTAACTGAGGAGTGTTTGTTAGATCTTGATCTCTTTTTTCCTCCTTAGTATCATTGGTAAATAAGCCAACTTTAAACTCTGATGACTGTAAGCTGCCATTAGCAAGGAGACGCCCGTGCCTGACTGACTGGATTGGGTACCAGATGAAATGTTTCTACTTCTCAGATAAAGAAGAAACCTGGTCTGCTAGTCAAGACTTTTGCTCTTTGTACAATGCCTCGCTGGCCGTTATTGAAAAGGAAGAAATGGTAAGGGGTGAAAATATCATATTGCATTATTAAGAGAGTCAGGATGGTTCTGCTTTCGTGTAGGGTCCACACATACCAATTCTACTTGCGGGGAATTCATCATCTTCTTTTAATGACCCCCATAACCTATCACAGAGTGGAGTCAGAGCAACTGAATGGAGCTGAGTGTTTACTGGCTGGATGCCCTTCCTGTTGCCAATGCAGAGTTATATTCAGCAGATATATATTCTCATTGTGCCCAGAGAGAGAAGTATCTGCCTCTACCTAGTATCAAAGTCACAGCCTCCTGATTGTGAGGCGAGAGCTGTACTTCTAAGCCACCGCACCAATTCTACTTGAGGGGAAACAATTTTATAAAATATGTCAGTTTTCATTAAGGAAAGACCACCAATCTATTGCTCCCTAATTTATGATCAGTGTCTTTAGCCTATGTCTACTACTCGTTTAATGACTGTCCTGTTTAGTGACCATTCAAAGTCGTGATGGTACTGAAAAAGCAACTTTATGGGTGGTTCTCACACTGACAACTCGTGCAAGGTCCGCAGGGTCATATGGTTGAGATTCGGATGCTTTGGAATCAGCGGGAGTTTATGATGGTCCCGCATCCCACAATCACGCAATCGCCATTTTTGCGTTACACAGTAGACTTCTGACAAGCCACGTCAACGGAGAAGCTGGGAGTAAAATTGCCAAGTTATGGATGTTGCACTCACTGACAACAGGTGATTCTCTCAAAAGCCAAGGCAAAAGTGAGATCATCAGTCCGTCACAATCATGCGATCTCTTGCTTTACAAGTGTGTTGCTTGGCAACAGAATTGCCAGCCCCAATTGTGGTCAAAAAGTCAGGACTACCTGTATTTCTATAGGCTATTTTGAAGTGTTCTATTTCCTTTATTTACCTCTAGACTGACTTTTGTTTTAATATCTTCCAAATATCTTCCAAGTCTAATATCTTCCAAATTTTATCTGTCTGATTTTTATTCTTTGCCATCTAGTCAGCTTTAGCTTTGCTTTAACTCTGTCCTGGTTCCAGCATTGCCCATTGCTATCTACTTCTCCCTTCTCTTCTCTCTCTTCATTGTGGACTGACCCAGCTGGATTTGAGCATCATCACAGTGGAGCTGCTCTGGTGTTGCTTGACATCCCCAACAGTGGCTGGTCTTGTAAGGTCTTGAATCTCTTGCTTCACCTGGCTCTTTTGTGGTGATCTTGTGATCCAGTTTTGCTTCTCTTGACCACTCAATTTAATTTAATTTAATTTAATTTAATTTTAATTTATTTATTTTGTCAATCGCTTACAAGGATAAAGATAGTTGTGAATACATGAAATGAATACATATAAGAAAAATAAAAGAAACAATAGGACAGGGATGGTAGGCACGTTGGTGCACTTATGCATGCCCCCTACAGACCTCTTAGGAAAGGGGTGAGGTCAATAGTAGACAGCCTAAGGTTGAAGTTTTTGGAGTTTGGGGAAGAAACCACAGAATCAGGTGGAGTAATCCAGACATTGACCACTCTGTTGCTGAAGTCGTATTTCCTGCAATCAAGTTTGGTGCGGTTAACCTTGAGTTTGTATCTATTGTGTGCTCTTGTATTGTTATGGTTGAAGCTGAAGTATTGATTGACCAGAAGGACATTGCAATGTATGATTTTATATACTATACTTAGATCAGACTGAAGGCGGCATAGTTCTAGATTTTCTAGGTCTAGAATTTCAAGTCTGGTGGCATAAGGTATTCTGCAATGAGTAGAGGAGTGTAGAACTCTACTTGTGAAATATTTCTGGACTTTCTCAACTGTATTAATATCAGATACGTGATGTGGGTTCCAGACTGATGAGCTATATTCAAGTATTGGTCTAGCAAATGTTTTGTATGCCCTAGTTAATAGTGTGATATTACCAGAGAAAAAGCTACGTAGGATTAGGTTAACAACTCTTAATGCCTTTTTGGCTATGTAGTTATAGTGGGCTCTAGCACTTAGATCATTAGAGATGAGTATTCCAAGGTCCTTGATGGAGTTTGGATCATCAACAAGGTCTTGACTATTCAGTTTTTATTTTATTTTCTGATTTTTTTTTTTTGCCAATATGTAAGACAGAGCATCTATTTGTTGAGATTTGAAGTTGCCATTTGTTTGACCATTCTCTGGCCATTCTGGCTTGACTTCTTCTTTAGTCTCCCCTGTATTGTGTTCTGACCCAGCCTTCATGAGCCCCACTCAACAGCCTTTTTATTTAGAAAGGCAGAAATTACATCACATTCACTGGCAAAGCTCCAGGTCACACATTGATAGATGATTCACAAGCCGTAGCAGTCTCTGAGTTCCCTGCAGGGAGCTCAGCATTCCAATCCCAACACAAAGAATCCTGACCAATCTGGTTAGTGGCAAGGAAATCCTGGCAAGGAATCCGCTGGAGGGGACTCTTCTGGAGCATTAACAGATGTCTCCAACACCCACGCCTCCCACACTCCTCCTCCTTATATCTCAGCCAGGGAGGGGCTTGTTAACGTCTCCTTCTTTTCCTGAATAGTTGGCCCTCAGTCCTGCGTTGCTCTCTTCTCTGCACTTCTCTGCGCATATGCACATCTGGGACAGGGCCCAGCGATTCCTCCCCCTTGCTCAGCACAGGCCCCCAAAACAGCTGTCTCTCCGCCTGAGCGTGAGTAGATGGGCCCTGCCCTGCATCTGGTGCTGAGATCTCTTACCAGCCCCGATGGTAACCCAGGCACTCCCTCCACCTCCTCTGACTCCTCTGACTCGATTGCCATCTCCGCTGGCCGTCAACGACCCACAACATAATAAGCTTTCTTGCACTGGTTGGCATGGTGGGAGAGCCACAATTCCTAGATCTCTTAAGTACAAACCAGCCTCTTTCTAATGCTTCCGGCCTTGTTCTTCTTCCTGTTCTACCTTTCTCCTGCTTTTTCTTTCGCAGAGTTCTCTGCTGGTGCAGCAGGCTTCTCCCCTGGGATGTCATCTTTGCATGACCCAAGAGAGGGCACAATCAATTCAGCCTTCTGGACGTTTCCTAGGGCTCTTCTAAGCAGTGGTGGTATTCTGCTGGTTCTGCCCAGTTCGGCTGAACCGGTAGCTCCGAGGATCATTTGTGAGCGAACCGGTTCACTCTGACAATCAGCTGCTGGGCCCTCCCACCCGCCCTGGCTCTATACTGACCTTTATTTCCTGGTTTTGAAGCTCAACTGCTTCACGCGGTACAGTGGATTGTCACGCGTCAGCTGTTGAAGACACAGGGAGCGTGCAGGATTGCAGGAATAGAATAGAATAGAATAGAATAGAATAGAATAGAATAGAATAGAATAGAATTCTTTTATTGGCCAAGTGTGATTGGACACACAAGGAATTTGTCTTGGTGCAAATGCTCTCAGTGTACATAAAAGGAAAGATACATTCGTCAAGAGTCAAGAATCATCAGGTACAACACTTAATAATAGTCATAGGGTACAATAAGCAATCAAATCATACTAGGAAACAGTCAATATAAATCGTAAGGATACAAGCGACAAAGTTACAGACATACAGTCACAAGTGGGAGGGGATGGGTGATAAGGAGTGATGAGAAGATTAATAGTAATAGTAGGGCAGACTTTGTAAATAGTTGAACAGTATTGAGGGAATTGTTTGTTTAGCAGAGTGATGGCTTTCGGGAAAAACCTGTCCTTGTGTCTAGTTGTTCTGATGTGCAGTGCTCTATAGCGTCGTTTTGAGGGAAGGAGTTGAAACAGTTTATGTCCATGTGAGGGGTCTGCAGATATTTTCACAGCCCTCTTTTTGACTCATGCAGTATACAGGTCCTCGATGGAAGGCAGGTTGGTAGTAATTGTTTTTTCTGCAGTTCTAATTATCCTCTGAAGTCTGTGTCTGTCCTGTTGGATTGCAGAACCAAACCAGTTACAGAGGTGCAGATGAGAGACTCAATAATTCCTCTGTAGAACTGAATCAGCAGCTCCTTGGGCAGTTTGAGCTTTCTGAGTTGGCCAGGAAGAACATTCTTTGTTGTGCTTTTTTTATTACATTTTTGATGTTAGGTGTCCATTTTAGGTCATGTGAAGTGTGTGTTTGGCCCAACCGTGTGTGAAGTGCACAAACCGTGCCCACCTAGCCACGCCTACAGAACTGGTGGTAAAAACATTTGAAACCCACCACTGCTTCTAAGGGTCTTCGTCATTGGATACCAATAGTAGGGAGATAAACTACTTCCTCTTTCTTTCTTCTTCTTGTGCTTTGGCACCCTCTCTTGAGACACAACTTATCACTACTAGGCTTTTAGCTACTCTGCAACCTGCTGACAACTTTCTCTTCATGGCCTTATTTGACCCTATCTACTTGGTCTCTCCTTCTCCCAGTTTTGCTGCCACGCAACTTCTCTGGACTCTTGACCTCTTCCCCTCTTTTGCTAAGGAGGAATTCTTCAGCAGCTCTGCATAGTACAAATACACACACACACACACACAGAGAGACACTGGTGATTCATCTCACCCACAAGCTCTTTGGGCTTAGCTCTGTCTCTCCTTTCAGCCGTATTTTTCCAAATTTCCTCTTCCCAGCTTCCTCTTTTTTTTAGCTCTTTCACTTTTTGTTGTTGTTGTTGTTATTGTTGCTGTTGTTCAAAGTTCTGTAACTTTAGTAAACCTGCCAGCCTTTCCTTCTTGAAATAGCCACATCTGTTTTAAAGGGACCATCTCCCTTTTCTCCTGAGTGGGACACTTTTAATCCTTCAGGGAAAAGAAGTGGGAGGAAACAGCAGGGTCGTTTTTGCCTCCAGGCAACCTCTAATAAAATGTTATAATAAGTGTCAGGGTTCCGACCGATGCCCAAATAAAATTAAGAGTCTGAAGCCATTTAGCAAGAAAAATCCAGTTGTTTATTAGGAGCGCCATGTTGGCATAACCTAGGTGAAGCCATCTCTGGCTTCACCCAGTTTGCATCTTGCCTTTGACCCTGTTTCCCCCTCCCCCCCCAGAGTGTGTCACCAGTCACATTCCCCAAATATGCAATTTTGCAGGTCATAGAAGTCACTCCCTCCAGCCATTGCAGGTCTCCATGGAGATGGACTTGACTTCGGCCAGCTAGGCTATGTCTTGTTTTGACTGAGGTGTGAATTCCTTGGTGCAGCTGTGAGGCACGATTCCCATCCCCTTGCCTATGGCAACTTGGGAGCAGTTCAGGAAAGCTTCGCGAGTTGACAATAAGATCATTTATATTATGACTGGGTTAGTGCTCTGATTGATTCTAGAAAGGAGCTTTGAAGCACACAGGTGTGAACATGGCAGCTTTCTCCAGCTATTTGAAACAGTTGCTTCTTTTTCTGAGTTTCAGGGGCAGTGCTGGCTTAAGGATCTGAAGACATGCTGAATTTATGTTCTGATGCTCTTTGGGGAAATACACTCTACAGCTGTGCAAAGCCTTAATTTATAGCCTTGAAAAATATGAAATCTTATCTATTTCTTTCTGATCGTATGCAGAGAAGACATATAATAATAAAGAACATGTCCTTAATTTACTAGTGTGAAGTAGTGGGTCAAAGTATTTTGAATAGAGAGTGGTGAGTTCCAAACTTAAGTCCACCCTGAGCTAGTGACTTGGAGCAAATCTCCCACCTGGCTTAAAGGATTGTTGTGGAGGAGACAGTTCTGTATGCTTGTATGATCTCCTACGACTATGTAATTCGCTGTTTCCCCCCAAAATAAGACCTATCCAAAAAAATAAGACATAGCATATTTGTACATGTGCCCCTAATATAAATCCTACCCCCAAAATAAGCCCTACTTAAAAGCCTGCACACTGGCCACCCATCTGGCCCATTCTGTCTGGTTGCTTGCAGTGCCGTGGTCATGAGGTGAGGCAGGAGGCTGGTGGAGCTGCCCCATGCACCCCACACCAGCTTACCTCAGGGCCACTGCAGCCAAGCCATCCTGACAACTGCCTTGCAGCGGCATCACCAGCAACCATGTGCAGCAGGAGCCCATGTGGCTGCCAACCCACTACTTCTGCTTACTCATGGCCACAATAGAGCAGGAGGTGAGCGATGTGCTGGTGCCACAACCATGAGGCATGAGTTGGGGCATGGATGGCCTGGCTGTGGGGGACCTGGGGTAAGCTCCACCTCCCCACCTCACCTCATGGCCACGGCACCAGTGTGTCACTCAGCTTCCTGCCACACCACGAGAAAGCAGAAGTGGGCCTCCCGTACACAGAAAAAAATAAGACACCACCCGAAAATAAGTCCTACTGCTTATTTCGGGGCCCAAAAGAAAACAAGATCTGGTCTTATTTTGGGGGAAACACAGGTATATAATACATAATCAAACAATATTATGGAATTATCAGCCAAGTCCAAATATATGTGATTGAGGAAATAGATAAAGGTTAAAACAAATGTATATTCAGGGTCTGTAACCATTTCAGAGTGATTTAATGTTTACCATTTGTTCTGTCCAAAGGCTTTTGTGCAGCGTTACAAAGGCAGCACTTCCCACTGGATTGGCCTCCAACGAGACCCAAAACAACCCTGGAAATGGGTCAACGGAAATGCTTCAATGTGAGTCATCCTTTCTCTCTTATACCTTCACTTGAGGAGTGGTGAGTTGGGTGGCATATAAATTTAATAAATCAATTAAATAACCTCTACACCAGCCAAATGCTAAGAAGAAGTGGTGTGCGGTTTATTCATCATCCGGTGCCATCCTGTTTCTTGCATCGAGCATAAATGCACAGCATTTATTTATTTATTTATTTATTTTATTTATTTTGTCAAGCGATGATAAGATAACAGGTATAAATATAAACATAGTTATGAACACATGAAATGGATACATATAAGAAAAATAAAAGAAACAATAGGACAGGGATGGTAGGCATGTTGGTGCGCTTATGCACGCCCCCTACAGACCTCTTAGGAAAGGGGTGAGGTCAATAGTAGACAGTGTAAGGTTAAAGTTTTGGGGGTTTGGGGAAGAAACCACAGAGTCAGGTACAGTATTCCAGTCATTGACCACTCTGCTGCTGAAGTCGTATTTCTTACAATCAAGTTTGGTGCGGTTTACCTTGAGTTTGTATCTATTGTGTGCTCTTGTATTGTTATGGGTTGAAACTGAAGTATTCATTGACAGGTAGGACATTGCAATATATAATTTTATATACTATACTTAGATCAAACCAAAGGCAGCATAGTTCTAGGTTTTCGAGGTTTATTTTCATAAATGCCAACATTGTGTCTTAAACAGAGGTGGTATTCAGCAGGTTCTGACCAGTTCTGGAGAACCAGTAGCACTAATTTTGAGTAGTTTGGAGAACCGGCAAATTCCACTTCTGACTGGCCACGCCCCCATCTATTTTCTGCCTCCCAAGTCCCAGCTGATCGGCTGGGTCTTCTTTTGTTGTCCTGCATAGGGAGCTGGAAAGCAGGTTAGTGGGGTGGTGAGGCTATGGGATTTTGCAGTAACCTTCCCCTGGAATGGGGGTGGGAATGGAATATATCCTATTACAGTATATCCTTCCCCTGCCATGCCCACCAAGCCACAGAACCAGTAGTAAAAAATTTTGAATCCCACCACTGGTCTAAAACTAAGGAATTTGGAGAATGGAGGAAAGCCAATGTAATGTAATGATTAAGTTGTTGGACTTGAGAAACCCAGGTTAGGCCCCCCTCTCAGCCACAAAAGATATCTGGGGATTATGGGCCGGTCCTTCTTTCTCAGTCCCAGAGTCAGTGTGGTCTGGTAGTGAAGGTTTCACACTAAGACAGTGGAGATCCAGGTTAACGTCCCCTCTGAACCATGGGTGATCCCGTGGTGACTTTGAGCCAGATTCTCCCTCAGCCCTGTTTGCCTCATGTATTAGAGGGACAGTGGTGGGATTCAAAAATTTGGCTTGGTAGGTGTGGCTTGGTGGGCGTGGCAAGGGAAGGCTACTGCAAAATTCCCATTCCGTCCCCACCCCACTAACCTGTTTTCCAGCTCCCTTCTCCTATGCAGAGCAACCAAAGAAGAGCCAGCCAATCAGCTGCGACTCGGGTGGCAGAGAATAGATGGGGCGGGGCCAGTCAGAGGTGGTATTTGCCGGTTCTCCGAACTACTCAAAATTTCCGCTTCCGATTCTGCAGAATTGGTCAGAACTGCTGAATACCACCTCTGTAGAGGAGTACCTGTGAAAGCCAGTTTGGTGTAGCAATTTAAGGCAGCAGGTTAGAAACCGGGAGACTGTGACGCCAAAGGTGCTTTTCAAAAGGCAACTGGACTTCTTGTTTTTTTCCCCCTTGAAAACATTTCACTTTTCATCCAAAGAAGCTTCTTCTGTTTTGTGTCCAAGAAGTCGTTGACTTTTGAAAAGCACGTTTGGGACAGCCATGACCTGGATGATTGTGAATCTCCATAGACGGGAGACCATGTAGTCTTCCCTTGGGTATAAAGCCAGCTGGTCACTTGGGCTGGTCACTTTCTCTCATTCTTATGAAGGAAGCAATGGCAAACCACTTCTGAAAAACTTTGCGAAGAGTTGTCCAGGCAGTCTTCGAGAATCAGACACGACTGAACCTAAGGAAAAACAAATGTATCCGTTCCTAACCAAAAAGCTGGAATGTAAGTCTAACAGATAAACACATAATGAAGAATAATGCCCCAATATGGTTGCTTTCTAAATTAACTTGGAGCCCTATGTCAAAATTTGTGCTGAGCAAAAGAATAGACATACCAGCACTCATCACACCTTATTGAAATTAGCCACATACAGCAAATTCATGGCCTCTGGATGGACTCCAGTTCCCATCTGTTCTGAGCACAGAGGGTGAGTGAGTTGTAACTCAAAATTTCTAGGAAACACCACACTGGCTACTACCAAACTAGCCCGTTCTATATGAACCCACTGCTATCTTCTTATCTACCACTCAGTTTTGCTTCTCTGTATTAGTAAGCTGAGATTTGCTCATCCTTGACTCAGTAAAAAGCTATGTTGGCATGAAATTTGAGACCTCGATTGCTATTGTTCCAACCCACTTGCCTGACTTTCCTCCAAGGCCGTGAGTGGCGGTGAAGAAGATCTTATGATCTTGTGAGTGCTTGTGGAGATTGTTGGAATAAAGAAACAAATTAAGTCACCTAAGGGTAACTTAAGCCTCTCTTACTCAAATGTGGGGGTGAGCGGAAAGCAAGGCTATGGGGACATGGCAGAAAAGAGGTTTTGCTAAGGCAAGTTGACGACGTGGTTAGGTGCCAGTGGGGGACAAAGCTTTTCACCCTTGTTGTCCTTGTGTTGCAGGTGGGAGGTCCTCGGTGACGGAGGGGACTGTGCCTTCCTGAATGACGAAGGCGGAGCAAGCTGTTCCAGGTGCCTCAACCTCCATCACTGGATATGCAGCAAACCTGATGAATTCACACGTCCAAAGATAGTTTGAAGATACATGGCTTCCAATCCACCCAACTGGCATTATGTCTTAATACTGGATAAAGTAATACATGGGCATAGGAACCCTGCAGCCCAGCCCAGCTTTGCTTCCCCAAGGAGGCACCCAGCCATGCTTACCTCCTCCTCGAGACTGCTGCTGCCGCGGTCTCTCTCCTTGGCCAGGTTGCTCATGGTGGGTGCGGGAGGGCAAAGTGTGTGAGTCAGAGGGAGACCCACTCCCTTTCCGTGTGAGGAGACTTGGCTTTGTAAGCAAAGCATTCTCAGCGATAGAATGGGAAAGCACCAGGAGAAGCCAGGAGGAGGGGTCAAGGGGATGGTGAGAGGGCAGCAGGGCTGCTGGTAGCCCAGTGCTAAGGCAGGACCTCCCTCAGACCCTCCCTCCCTCCCTCTCCTTCCAATCTTCTTCCTTCCCTCCTCCCCTCCCTCCTTCCCTCCTTCCCTGCCTCCCGCCTTCTCTTTCCCATCTCCTTCCTGCCTTCCTTCTTCCCTCCCTGCCACCTTCTCATTCCCAACTTCTTCCTTCTTCCCATTCCTTTCATCCCTTTCCTGCCTCCCTCCTTCTCATTCCCATTCCCATCTTTCCTTCTTTCCTTCTCAAGTGGTTCTCAACCTGTGGTGGGGAACAGGGTGTCCGTGAAGGCTTGAAAAATAAATGTTACAGTTTAAATCTTGAGTTAAGTCTCGGGGGTCCATGGACACAAAAAGTATTTAAATGGGATCCCTGGTGAAGAAAAGTTTGAGAAACACTGGGTAAGACCTCTATATTGATTTCAGCATTATATTGTTACACCTCTGCCTCACGAGTTGCCTTGGTTGCCAGTTTCGCTTCTGGGTCCAATTTAAGCTGCAGGGTTTTACCCTTGAAAGCCCTTTGTGGCATTGGACTGGGTTAGCTGAGCCACTACCTCTCCCCAGTTACACCTGCCCATTGCCTTAGCTCTGGCAGAGAAGGCATCCTGCTACGGATCCCTTAGCACAGGTGTGTCAAACTCGGTTCCATTGCAGGCTGAATCAGGGTTTGTTCGCCCTTAAGGGGCTGGGATGTGGGGGGGTGGTGGTCTGGTCATCACAGCCAACTGGGTGGGTGCAGCCAGAGTAGGCCGGGGCTGGGATGGCAGGGGCTGGTCCTTTGCTATCTCCGGGACAGTCCCAGGGGACAAACTCAAAAGCATTTTTCATACAGTTGTTGATAAAAATAGGATTGCCAACATGATCGCCAAGATCCGATGACGGATATGGCACAAGAAGAAGAAGAATGATGTAATGTTTGTGGGATATTTGCAGGATGCAATACAGTGTAGACTAGTTTCCTCCCAGGGCAACATGACTTTGTCACAGCTAAATAATCTACATATTCTGACTGCTAGACTACACAAGGATCTCCCAGCAAGAAGAAGAATCATGAATACTATATATAAATGAGCATATTTGGAACATATTTTTAGGTTATTGTTAAGGAGTCTTTATCAGGGTTCCGACGGATGCCCTAATTAATTCATGAGCCTCAAGCCAAGCTTCAAAAGAAATCCAATTATTTATTAGGAGCAACATGTCGGCACTTTTCCCAAGTGCAGTTGGCTCTGCCCTACATAATTAACTGCTCACTATGACCCTGTTTCCCCCGCTCCTCCCAGGGTGTGTCATAAATCACATTCTCCAACAGAGCACTTTTGCGGGCTGTAGAAAACATGCCTCTCCAGCTGGCTCTGGTAACCTGGGACACAATCTGGAGAAAGGTATGCATGGAATGTGCTTCTGGTCATAGCAACTGAATACTCCATCAGATCTCCCCAGGGGTGGGATTCTACCAGTTGGCTAGAATGGTTGTTAACATTCTAAGCAGTTTGGAGAACCGGTTGTTAGAAGAAATTACTGGCCTAACCCTGTAAGGAAGGCAGGAAAGGAAACATTCTGGTGTTGCTTACAGAAACTGCCTTTCTGTTAACCCTTATTACATTCTTGGCAGGACTAGACTTCCTGTCTCAGGAACGTCTCTGGAGTTTTTTTCCCCTCCTTTGCTGGTACTTTGCTTGTGTGGAGTGGCCATTCAAAGTTACAATGGCACTGAAAAAAGTGACTTATGACCATTTTTCACACTTACAACTGTTGCAGCATCCCCACAGTCATGAGAGGCCAGGGGAAGAGATGCATGCCTCTATATGAGTGATACTGAGTTGACCACACCCAGCCAATAACATGACCACCAAGCCATGTCCACCCAGTCACATGACCACCAATCGACGCCCACCACCTAAGCCACGCCCACAGAACCGGTTGTTAAAAATTTTGAATCCCACCCCTGTGTACAACAAAATCAAACACCACCTTCCGTGCACATCATGACCATGAAAATAAACACAAACACACATCCTTCACCCTCCACACATTGAACTGAAAACCACAGACACCACACCAACACTGCACTCACTATACAGTAGAATTCAATAGAGTTACTGCCCTGGGATAGAGGCTGTTTTTCAGCCTATTTCTCTGTACCGTCTGCCAGATGGCAATAGTTTAAAAAAAAGGGTGCCCAGGATGAGATGGATCTTTGAGAATGTTTTGAACTTTTATTATATCCGAACATTTGGGTAGGCCCGGAGGATGGGGGTCCCCCTCGCCATTGGGTGGAGAGAAAGCCCTCTTCCTGGACCTTGCCAGCTGGATTTTGTTTCATGAGGCAGGGAACCAGGTATTCCCAGTCTCTGCTGCAGGGGACAGCTATAAAATAAATGGAATGGAATAAAGGAGCAAATGGGACCACAGCGGGGAGGAATCCCAGTAAGTTTTAACATCAAATTTTCATTTTCATCAAATGTACGTTTGGCAGCCCTGTTCGCCTTCCTGGCACAGGACTGCCATTCGGGGGGGTGGGGGCTCGTGCACGATCGCTACTTACCTGATGGAAAGCCATGGCTTTGGAAGAGCGCCTAACAGCTGATTGACGCTGAGGGACGGAAGAATGAAGAAAGCACATGGCGACGCTCTACTCGATAGCCGGTGTTCCCCTTCTTCAGAAATCTAATCACTGCGTGTGGCGGAGGTTTCGTTTAACGAGGCTGCGATGGGGCGAGGGAGCGCGGCGTTTGCTTTTGGGGGATTTGATTGTCGGGTGTGGGGAAGGTGGAGCGGTAGGCAGCTTTTATTAGTCGCAGGCAAAGTTCAGCGAGTAGAGCTGGCTTTAATTGCACTTTTGTTTGTGCTGGTCAGTTTGTACCGTTCCCGCGGAGAAGGCGAAAGCATTAAGGAAAAAAAGCAAAGTGTGCTGGTCTTTATTTGCGGCAAAGCAGAACCTGACACATTAAGTCTCAGAATGAGAGGGGGGGGAGTCAGCTCTGAAAGTTCAGCAATAGGTGGTTTTTAGTATGTGTGTGTCTGGGCATGTCCCTTGTCCAGGATGCTGCAGAAAGGAGAAGAGGGGAAATAGATTTGTTCCAGGGAGGGTGGGTGTGTGCGCAGGCAGGCAGGCTGGCTGGCTGTTGGAGTCTTAGTGAACAACCAGCTAAATAAGAGCTAGCAGTGTGCAGCAGCAGCCAAAACAGCTAATGCAATCCTAAATTGCATTAACAGAGGGATACAATCAAGGAAGGTACTAATACCACTCTACAAAGCCTTAGTAAGACCACACCTAGAGAACTGCATCCAGTTTTGGTCACCACACTATAAAAAAGATGTTGAGACTCTAGAAAAAGTGCAGAAAAGAGCAACCAGGATGATTAGGGTTAAGGTGACCGGCCCAGATTGGGTCCAGCAAGAGATATCCACCCCTCAACCAAAGTTTTATTTTCTCAATGAAAACACTGGACTGTACCTCAGTTTATTTTCATCAGACTTAGAGTGACATTTTGGTTGACTCAAGAGGAGAACTATTAGGTTTGGAAATTTAAAAACAAAGGCAAAACAAAAATCAAGAAAACCTTAGCAATCTAGAAGTGTGTATAGAATTTTATTTGGGGATTTCAGTTCAAGGAAAACCAAGTGTCTCCAGATTCCCCCCTCCCCCAGCTTCCTTTGGTATAGCAGATGAATGTTGATATATCTTGTTTCTCTCCTTTTTTTTTAGCAGCAAGTGACCAGTCATTCCAATCAACTTGTAATAAATGCACAAATGTAAAAATTGTCATTTCCCTCCTTCTCATCTTCATTTTGATCCTCATCATCATTTTGATCCTCATCGGCTGTCTGTTTTATTACAAGGGTAAGGAATCCAGATCTATTGTTCCCATGAAAAGTTTCTTAAGGTGACTCCATGAAGCCGAATGACCTCTGCAGTTAGGTCAGAAACATAAGAGTTGGCCTTGTCCTGGGTTTTAGTCATTGCACTTTCTCTAGTCAGGAAACCTCATTTCCTTTGTTTTGAAATAAAAATCTCTGTGTTTGCTTGAAAGTATCACTGAGTCTTGTTTTGTGAGATTTATCCAGAAGGAGATAGCCAGAGGGAAGAAATAGCCATTTGGCACTAGTGAGAAGAGCAGAAATAATGGTTTAAGGGACTTATTAGAAAAATGAATTGCAAACAGCAAAAATGTGGGTCTTTTTTTGCCAGCTGACTGTAGTAGTAGAGGCAAATATCAAAAAATAAAACAAACATGCATTTATTTAGCATTATCCTGCCAGAAGCAGCAGTTGTGAAGTAGGTGGACCAAATATACGATAAGTCGACCAAATTATAGGAAAATCCCACAAAGAAGATTCATGGCTCAGTAATTGGATTTACATGTGGTTTCTCGGATTCAAATCCAGCATGCAAATCACTACTCAGGTCCACAGTCTCTATTAATCTGAGGATTACAGGACGGAGGTCATTATAACAGCTAGAGCAGGGGTTCCTAACCCCTGGGCTGTGGCCTCTACCGGGCCGTGGCCCATTCAAAACTGGGGTGCAGAAGCAGCGGGTGAGTGCATGCGCACAGCTCCTTATGCGAGGAGTGGGCGAGTGTATGCAGCTACATTTGTGCGAGCAGCCCACCACTTGTGCAAATTGAGCTGCATGTGTGTTTGCCCACCACTTGCATGGAAGCATCCCCCCCACCAGTCCGCAAAGCCAGAATGTTTGGAGACTGTTGTGCTAGAACCGTGATGGCAAACCTATGGCACACATGCCACAGGTGGCACGTAGAGCCATTTGTGCCAGCACACAAGCTGCAGGCAAACTTACCTCAATGGGTATGTGCGTGCCTCACAGCTGATTTTCGGCCAGTTTGAGGCCTTTGTCAGCCTCCCAAAGGCTTGAGGAAGGCTTCTGCAGGCTTTGCAGGCTGAAAACTGTTTCACCACTTCCTGTTTTTCCAAAAATACTGGAAGTGATGAAACAGGGCTAGTTTTTGGCCTGCAAAGCCTGCAGAAGCCTTCCTCGAAGGAAAGCTGAGTCTAGAAGACAGAAAATTGAAGTTGAGGGTTTATGCTAGTAATAAGAGGGAATCGGGAAAAGTAAGATTACCGAGGGGATGAAAAATAGTCTCAGAAGATAAGCCAAATGTGTTTTGGAAAGAAGAGATAGGAAAATTCTCAAGAATGACAAATGTGATTCAGAAAAAAGGTGATAGAATCATGTTTTTTAAACTACGTGGATTATAGAAGGTTATTGGATTTCATTTGTCTCTGGCACTTGCACTCTAATCTATCAATTGGCAGGCTTAAATCCAGGAAGCCCTCTGGTACTCGCTCAACAACTGTCTAACAATTTTGACATCAACACACAGTGGAAAACCAAATGGGCTGCTGAACAGGCAGTTACATAGATGACCCTACACAAAAGGTGCCAGTTTTTTTTGTATTTCCACAAAATTGGAAGAGTGAACAGATACCTACAGATGAGAATGTGATTAGGAAAATATTAGAATGTGTGGAAATGAATAGATTAACACTGGTAATTAAAGGGAAAGAGCAAACTGAATACTATATGGTATGGGATCTATTTTACCAGTGGTTAAATAATAAAAATGGAAGTTAGAAATAGGGAAACAAAATAAAGAAGATATGTTAAAAGAGATAAGTAAATATTATGACTAGCATGTTGAATATTATTGTGTGAATATTGTAGAATGAATATGTGGAATATTATGATGTTAAAAGATTGCAGAATCAATATTAATTTAATGAAGGATATCATAATTTTGATTATTGTAACAAAGTCATTTGTACCCAGACAACACACTGTTCAACTGAAGATGGAATGATTATATTAAAAATAAAAATAATTTTTTTTAAAAAGGTGTCAGGTTTTGACCTTCCTCGCCAGTATTGGTCAACTCTGAACAGGATCCATACCCAACATAGCATCTGCCAGGACTCATTGTTTAAGTGGGCCTTGTCTCTACCCCTCACTGTGACTGTGGTGCTCCTCGACAAAATATCCATCACATTCTGACTGAATGTCCATCAAGAGCTTACACTGGCCCAATGTCTGATTTTTTTTCCACACAGAGCACCCTGACCTTGAATGGCTGGATAGACTGGACATTAGCATTTGAACCATGTATTTGCCATATGCTAAATAAATAAATAAATAAATGTATCTGGCAGGTGGTGAATACAAGGGAAAAGAAAATACATTTAACACAATGTTTGATAGAGTCTCCATACACTGGCATGGTCTGTCTGAAAATTTTTTAAAATAGTCATTTGCTATGGAAGCAGCTCAGGCACTCAGTATAGCTAAATTTTCTTCGCAGCTTCACAGGCTTTGATTTGGGGAAGTTATTAGGGAAATAGTATAAATTTATTGCAGTTGAATTTATCACCCTTAAATCCTTACATGGCTTGGGGCCTGGTTATTTGAAGGACCGTCTCTCCCCTGTTACGTTAACCCAGCCCACCATGGCAGGAAGGCAGGGAATGTTATGAGTTCCATCAATTAGGGATTGTCATATGGTGGGACCTTCTTGGTGGTGGTCCCCTGCTTCATGGAACATCATTCCCCCTGAGGTATGGTTGGTCCCCATCTTTTCTGCTTTTCCAAAAGGCCCTAAAATGTGACTTTGTTAGTTGGACTGATGGCCACAAATAGAAATGAAGCAGATCCAGTGGCTAATTTGATAGTAGTGTTGTTACGCTGGAGGGTGGGGTATGATTTTTGTAATGGATTTTTTAAAATCACAAACTATTAAAATGTGAAACTTTACGAGGCAGCAATAGCGAATTGGCTTAGGGATTGGGCCAAATTAGAAAAAAGGAGAGTATTAACATTAGAGGGTTTTGATCTCCAACTTGGCTGGCATGCGTTTATGTGGGACAAAAAGTACAAGCACCACTCATATTTTAGAAGGCACCATGTGAGGAATGTATTATCTATTGTCTGGGGAAAAATGAAAAGGAATCACTATCTAAAATCCCACTCTGGATATCCACCCTGGAGGCAGTAACTCACCCAAATGTGATGGATTACGATAATATACTTAGATACAAATATCTATTATATGATTCGGGAGAGCTCAAGAATAGAAACCAAATAAAAATACAAGGGAAAGAGATATCTTGCTGGCCCTTTTTACAAATTCAAACACACTATAAAAAAGATAGACAACAATTTGGCTTTAACATGATTATTCAAGAATTTGATAAAATATGGTTGGGAGAAGAAAAGAAATCAATTAGCAAAATATATAGATATTTCCTGAACCATAAATTAAAAGAAGAAACAATTAGGGATACTATAATAAAATGGGCCAAAAATATGGCCCATATTATTGAAACAGACAAATGGGAACATAATTGGCAAATGAATTACAAATTGACCTTATCTGTAGCATACAAAGAAAACTTACATAAAATGACTTATTGTTGGCACCTACCCCCGTTCAGATTGGCAAAGATGTGTACCAACTTATCGCCCAAATGTTGGAAATGTAACCATCCACAACGAACATACTTTTACATGCGGTGGACATGTCCTTTTGCTAAGAAATATTGGAGAAAAATAAAAAACTGGATACTAGATACGACAAAGCAAAACTTAAAACTAGATCCTGAAATATTTCTCTTAGGTATGATCAATTTAAAAATGGAAAAGAAATATTGCTATCTAATTCTTCATATTATAACCACGGCTAGGATAGCCTATGCACAGAACTGGAAATTGTCGTCTCCCCCCTCAGATGACACAGTAATTAAAAAGATTCATGAATGCGCCGAAATGGACAGTTTAACAGATACTAAAAAACAAACAAGACAGTGAATACTACGAAATATGGAATATATGGCACAAATGGATAAAGGAAATGTAATATATGATATTCTGAGGAGATAAGGAAGAGCTAGATGTGGAACTGATAGTAATGACATGGAGAAATTTATCTATTAAAAGAACAAAGAAGCTACTTTGATAAGGTTGATCACATTATATTATATGAGGAAGATTATAACCAATGCTCAAATAGGTTGTAAAATGCATATATGTATATATATATTTCTGTTGTTTTGTCTCTGTGTGTTTTCTTTTTTGTTGAATGAAATTTATAAATATTTAAAAAAAATAAAAAAATGTGAAATGCTGTAAGCCGCCTGGAGTCACCTGTGTATGAGTTTGGCAACTATATAAATTTGTTCACTAAATGAATAAAAGAAGTGCATCCCGAAGTAAAACGACCAGTCTGTGGGAGCAATCTCGCAGCCTGAGGGGAAGAATCTTCTCAGCTTCCATAAGGCACCTGGAACATGGTAACAACAAAAACACGTAGATATTAACACATTTGTTGTTGGCAATGCAACAAACATGAATTAAGGCAGTCATTAAGATTGTAAAGGGAGGAGATTTCAATGGAATGATTTATTATAGCAGTGTTTCTCTATCCAGGCAACTTTAAGACCTGTGGACTTCAACTTGCAGAGTTGGGCTAGCTGGCCGGTGAACTGCGAGCGTGCGCCTTCTGGCAGCGAAGGGCGGGGCTGGCTGGCGAACTTCTAGCGATCGCCTTGCTCTGAGGTTGGGCTAGGCAGGGGCAGGTAAACGGCGAGACGCACGGCTTAGGCGCTGGGGGGAGCGGGGAAGCGGCGAGGCTTCTGGAGGTGAACGCGGAGCAGGCGAAGAGCTCCTGGGCGGCGAGGCTTAGGCACTGGTGGGGGGGAGGGGGGAAACGGCGAGGGTTCTGGAGGTGGACGTGGGGCAGGCGACGGGCTCCTGGGCGGCGAGGTTTAGGCGGTGGCGGCAGGGCCGTGGGAAAAAGGCAAGGCTTCTGGAGGTGAACGCGGGGCAGGCGAAGGGCTCCTGGGCTGCGAGGCGCACGGTTTAGGCGCTGGGGGGTGGCGGGGAGCGGGAAACGGTGAAGCTTCTGGAGGTGGACGCAGGATTACCTGTGTAGTCTCAGCTTACAGTCCTTTATATAAAGAAATAGCAGAACCAGAAGGGATAACATTGCAGAAAAGGGCTATGCGTTATTAATTAAAAAATGATTTGGTAACACTTTTCACACATCGGTCAGAGAGTGAAAGGGTTGGAATACATCTTCATTTGTAACAGTAGCAAAAGCTTCAGCCATTGCAGTGGATATTAGTTGTATTAGTACCGTGTTGCCTGAAAATAACCAGGTCTTATTTTCTTATGGGTCCCAAAATAAGCACTGGGGTTTATTCGGGGGAGGGGTTGATAGATGAACATTCTGGAATTTTCTCATGAAACTTTTCGGACTATTTGAAGACTTACTGGGATTAGAGATCCTGTGCTTCTCAACTCCCAGGTAAAAAAGTATGATGGAGAGTGGCGGGGGGGGGCATATCCAACCGCTGTCTGCATGATTAGCGGTGCCGCCTTGGTTAATAACTTTTAACTTCCACTTAAAACTTCTTTCTTTTTCTTTTCCCTGTGGATGAGTGAATTACAAGTTAATTGCCTGGTTGAGTGCCATTAAATCTAACACACTCCTTTGATTGATTACAGTTAAGGACTTTTATTACCTCACTTCAAAAGGAGACTTTTAACTCAGTGGTGGGATTCAAATTTTTTTACTACCGGTTTTGTGGGTGTGGCTTGGTGGGCGTGGCAGGGGAAGGATACTGTAAAATCTCCAGTCAGAGGTGGGATTTGCCAGTTCCCCGAACTACTCAAAATTTCCACTATCGGTTCTCCAGAACTGGTCAGAACCTGCTGAATACCACCTCTGCTTTAACTGATATATTTTTTTAATTACATTTATATGCCGCCCTTCTCCGGAGACTCAGGGCGGCTTACAATTTTTGGGATGCAACCCAGTGTGCTCAGCAATAGCCTTCATTCCATTGTATATGCCTGCTTATTACTAAGCGGCATTTTTACAAGGTCAGCTAATTGCCCCCAACAATCTTGGGTCCTCAATTTTACCTACCCCGAGAGGATGGAAGGCTGAGTCAACCTTGAGCCTGATTTATCACATGGAACTCATTATATGTTCCATGTTCACATCAAGGCAAGTTTCAGCTACAGTGTGTGAAAAACTATCATAGGTTGCTGTTTTCAGTGTGCTCAGTAAATGAAATGGTTGTAAGCTGTAAGTCAAGGACTACCTGTAGGTGATCCAGACCTGGGCTGAAGGATGTGAGCCACACAAGAGGTTTCCGTTCTTTAGAGGTGAATCTCTTATCCCTCCAGGCGCTCTCATGATCTCAGGTGTAGAGTTACAGAAAGGTGGCAATCATGGCTCTCTGGTGCTGATCCAGGTAAGGGAAAATCAGGGATTTATATAAATGAAGCATAACCCCAAGGCAAGGAGAGAGTCATCTTCACTCTGGGGCATGTAAGTCACAGATGTTGCTAGAAAATGTTAAAAAAAAAACCACCTGCACTGAACAAAGAAAGGTATTCAAATGTTTTTGAGGAAAGTTTATTTATTTTATTTTATTTGTCAAGCAAGTATTAAATAACAAGTATAATATACTTATACTTGTTATTTAATACTTGCTTGACATGTATTCATGGTTATGAATACATGAAATGGATATGAATAAAAAGAAACAATAGGACAGGGACAGTAGGCACGTTGGTGTGCTTATGCACGCCCCCTACAGACCTCTTAGGAAAGGGGTGAGGTCAATAGTATACAGTCTAAGGTTAAAGTTTTTGGGGTTTGGGGAAGAAACCACAGAGTCAGGTAGCGTATTCCAGACATTGACCACTCTGTTGCTGAAGTCGTATTTCCTGCAATCAAGTTTGGTGCGGTTAACCTTGAGTTTGTATCTATTGTGTGCTCATGTATTGTTGTGGTTGAAGCTGAAGTAATCGTTGACAGGTAGGACATTGCAATGTATGATTTTATATACCATACTTAGATCGGACTGAAGGCGGCATAGTTCTAGGTTTTCTAGGTCTAGAATTTCGAGTTTGATGGCATAAGGTATTCTGCTACGAGTAGAGGAGTGGAGCACTCTTCTTGTGAAATATTTCTGGACTTTCTCAACTGTATTAATATCCGATATGTAGTGTGGGTTCCAGACTGATGAGCTGTATTCAAGTATTGGTCTAGCAAATATTTTGTATGCTCTAGTTAGTAGTATAATATTACCACAGAAAAAGCTACGCAGGATTAGGTTAACAACTCTTAATGCCTTTTTGGCTATGTAGTTACAGTGGACTCTAGCACTTAGATCATTAGAGATGAGTACTCCAAGGTCCTTGACATAGTTGGGGTCATCAACAATCTTTGGTTATAATCTTTGCAGTCTGGAAACAACAGATAGCAATAACACTTAGATTTATATACCGCGTCACAGTGCTTTTACAGCCCTCTCTAAACAGTTTACAGAGTCAGCATATTGCCCCCAACCATCTGGGTCCTCATTTACCCACCTCGCAAGGATGGAAGGCTAAGTCAACCTTGAGCTGGTGAGACCTGAGCTGCCAAACAGCTGGCAGCCAGCAGTTGGCAGAAGTAGCCTGCAGTACTGCATTCTAACCACTGTGCCACCATGGCTCTTGGTAATACAGGTAATAGCTGTTATGAACTGGACCTGTGAAGTCACTACCATAGTTATCCATTCCTAACCACAAAATGACAAACATGTGGTCTGACATGACATATGAGTTCTATTCCACTCTGGCATTGTGTGGTCATTTGTAAATATGTGGAAGTTTATATTTGTCACTTGCCATGCTCTGCACAGATGTCCAGAGAATGCTTGCTTGCTTATTTATTTATGCATTCATTAATTTACTTTACTTGTAATCCCACCAAGGTGGCAAAGATATTCAACACTCTGTCCTCCTCCTGTTTTCCCCACCACCTCAGCCTTGTGGGTTGGGTTGAGCTGAGAGAGAGTAACTGGCCCAAATCACCTGGCAGGGTTTTCATGCCTAAGACAGGACTAGAACTTATGATCTTGACCTAGTTCACACACTAGATATAGGATTAGAATGTGCCATTCTCCAGATTTTTTGCTGTGATCCTTGCTGCTGCCTTGCTGATAGGAATAGTACCCCAAAATATCTGCAGTGGCTAGTTTCCACTTTGCTTAGGTTGAGTGTCTTATATAAAAGCACTATATTGTTGTTTATAAATCAGTATACTGTGTGTCTACTTAATCATAGTTCTTTACAAAACAGGAAGGTATACCCTAGTGAAATCTGATTGTATGGTACATATTTTTACATAAAGCAGTAGACAGCTTCACACTTGTATTTATCATCAATCTATTTAGATCATTCTGCTTTTGGGTAAGTTCTGCAGAGGTCTAAAACAGCTTCTGGAACATCTATGGTGGTCTGGCCCAACCTGAAGAATTGGGAAGCTTGGAGGTGTGTGGACTTGGTCTGCTTGAACTCCTTAGCCAAGAAGCCTGGAAATTGAAGTCTACACATCTCCAGGTTGCCCACGATGGGAAACACTGATCTACTGATTTGGCCTGAATAGCCATTTCTGGTCCCTGCCCTGCACAGAGAAAAGGAAAACCTTTAAGTATTTGGGAGAAACTTTGCAATATTTATTTATTTATTTATTTGAACTTGTATGCCGCCCCATCTCCGAAGACTCGGCTCACAACTAAAACACAGAACAATAAATATTAAAAAAAACATTAAACCAAAACAAGCCCAAATATAAAACACGACAATAATATACATTAAAAACCATCCCTCCCCAGGGAGGGTCACAGCCCGGGTTGGTCGAATAACCAGGTCTTTAATTCACGGCGGAAGGTGCAGAGATCAGGGGCCAGACAGAGCTCCAGAGGCAGTTGATTCCAGAGGTTGGGGGCCGCGACAGAAAAGGCTCGTCGTCGGGGAATCACCAGCCGGCATTGACCTGCCGATGGGACCCCAAGGAGTCCTTGCCTATGAGCCCGCACAGGGCGGCCGGCACTAGCTATCGGAAGAAGACGCTCCCTCAAATATTGAGGACCCATGTCATGTAGGACTTTGAATGTCAAAACTAAAACCTTGAATCTCACCGGGCTCGGTAGCCAATGCAGGCCGCGCAGGAGGGGGTAACATGGGAGAACCAGGTAACTCCCATCACCACCCGCGCGGCCGCATTCTGCACCAGTTGCAATCTCGGATGGTATGCAAGGGCAATCCTAAGTAGAGAGCGTTGCAGTAGTCGAGTCTCGAGGTGACAGGGGCATGAGTAACTGTGTGAGGGCCCGGTCCAGAAAAGGCGAGTTGTCGAACAAGGCGGAGCTGGGCAAAGGCCCCCTGGCGGCGGCCCCACCTGCTCCTCCAACCGAGCCGTGCATCCAGGAGGACCCCAGATTCCGCCCCTATCCACAGGGGTCAACACCTCTCCCCCTATGGCCAAAGATGGACAATCTTGACTGGGCTGAGACGCCGCCACGCAGAGCCACTCAGTCTTGGCCGGGTTGAGTCGGAGCATGTTCCTACTCATCCAGATCCGTACCGCATCCAAACACCGGGACATCAGGGAGAGGGCATCACTGATCTGGTTTGGGGTGGAAAGGTACAGCTGAGTATCATCAGTATCTTTTTTTCATAAAGAAACCTCAAAACCTCATGATCTTTGTCTCTTTTCTGTCTGGGGAAGCTATTAAACGATGAAACAAGTTTCCTCCGGAAGTTGTAGTTGAGTCATCAACTGCTTTCAGGAAAACAGAGAAAAGGAGTGTGAAAGGAGTTTTCCCTTTTTTCAAGCCAGGAGGTTGCAGGCAAGTAAGACAGGAAACACACTTCTGAGGGAAAAAGAGGTGATCCATTTCTTCCCAACAACAAAGATTTGTTCTTTGGGGAGCTAAAAATTAAACAACTTTTCTCTAGAGATTGCTGGTTTCCAAGAAAAAAGGAAGAGGTTGGTTAAGAGAACTCTGATTCTAACTTCTCATTTCAGTGGGTGCTTCCATCCAGCAATGTGAGTTGAACCTTCTTCCCACGTTGTCAACCTCCTCTTAACCTGACATTGGAGATCTTGTTGGTTTAAGATTTTGTTTTTTTCTTTCTGCTTTAGATAATATGCAGAACTGCAGCTATTCAAAAATGAGAAATTGTTTCGTTATGTACCGTGGTTATATTGTCACTGCTGTTGTTGCTGCTGCTGCTTCTGCTCTCATAGGTAAGTTATCCAAACTAATATTGCAAGTTAGGTGGATGCTTTTATTTTTTTAGTGAGGGTTTGTTTTTTGCATTCCTTTCTACCCTCCTGGGAGATAACAGCAGCCAGGTTAATGAAAGGGGTTGGACTGGCCCTGGGTAAACCCAGGTTTATTTATCTGCTTGTTTGTTCCATTACTATAGCTGCCTATCTCAGTGAATGATTCTAGGCAGCCTACAATTCAGAACATGTGTTACAATTGATTCTTTCTGTTAATTACTTTGTCAGAAATATAACATATAGAAGACAAATCAATAAATTGCAAAAGATTTAGTAGTTTAAAAAAAATTAGAGGTCGTGTTTTGCAAGGGATAGGAACTAATGTCGTAATACAGGTGAAACTCGAAAAATTAGAATATCGTGCAAAAGTTCATTTATTTCAGTTATGCAACTTAAAAGGTGAAACTAATATATGAGATAGACTCATTACATGCAAAACAAGATAGTTCAAGCCGTGATTTGTCATAATTGTGATGATTATGGCTTATGTTATGTATGTAGGTTTAAATGTTATTGGTTTATTTGAATTGGTCTTGTAAAATGTCAAATGGTATTGGTTTAAATAGTGCGGGAAGAAACCCTGCACTCCCATTGGCTAGCAGCTACGGCTGCTGGCTATAAGAAGCAGCCGTAGCCTTACCCGGACGGGTCCATTCGAGCTGTTGTCATTAATAAAGTCTTTTGCTGGAACTCCTCGCGTCTGACTCTTCATGCAAACTTAACACTGGCGGCGGGTGGGATTTCCCTGAAGAGAAGCCGCGACGAACAAGCAACTGAGCGAGATGGCTGCGCTGAACACCCCCAGCACCGTTCGATCCGGCGACGGAAGACTGGGAATCGTATGCAGACCGGTTCCACATGTTCCTGGAAGGAACGATCTCGCCGGCATCCCGAGACGGAAGAGGCGGTCTTTCACACACTGCGGTCCGGCAGTCTTCAAAATGGCGTTGGCGGGAGCAGCAGAATTGAAGGTAATAGAATGGCCCGAATTAGAAAGACTTTTAAGAGCCCATTACGCCCCACAAGTATCGTGCCTCATTAAGAACACGAATTTTACCGTCGGGATCAAGGGGATAGCGAGAGTGTTAATGACCGTGGCAAGCTTAAGGGACATTGGGGTGCTTGTGACTTTACCAACGTAGAAGAGGCCATGCGTGATCGGTTTGTTTTGGGCCTTAAAGATAAGATCTTACAAAGCAAACTGTTAATGAAACCAAAAATCACGCTTAAAGAGGCTATTGAAGAGGCTGTTTCAGCAGAAGCCACCAAGTCCTCAGCTGCGGCCATGAAAAAGATTAACAAGGCCTCGAGCCAGGCCTCAAGCCATTCTGATGGGGAAAAATCCTCAACAACTCATTGCAAACAAATAGACTCTGATTCGGATAGCAGTGAGGAAGAAGAGGGGATTTTAAGCTCAGAATGGAGAAGAAAAGAAAAGACTCTGAGAAAAACAGGCAAGGATTCGTTTGCAGAGGCTGTGGGGGGCCACCCCGCACTGAATGCAAGTTCTTTGACTCCATTTGCCTACGTTGTGAGCGGGGCCATATAGCCAGAGTCTGCAAATCATCCAGAACTCCACCATTCAGGAAGAAATTTCCTGAGGAAGATTTTAAGCCCAACAATTTAATTGGAAAAATGGGTGAAATCCAAAAGCAAATGGCAAGAGTGAAACTCACCAAACAATATCCATTGGTCAGTCTTCACATTTAAATAGCAGAAAAGTACATGTGAAGGTGTTTATTGAAGGGAGACCGTGCCACATGGAAGTGGACTCAGGCTCTTATTTATCTATGGTGTCATGGGACACTATACACAGACTCTTTCCAAGAATTCAGAAAAACATTTCCAGAAGCAAGCACTGACCCTCAAAGACTACCAAGGGAACAAGATTCCAGTAGTTGGAGCGAGGGAATTCAGCGTGCAGTTTAAAGGCCACACCAAACGTTTGCCACTGACCATCGTGGACAAGGATCGCCCAAGTTTGCTGGGACTTGAGTGGTTCAAGCCACTTGGCATCGAGGTGACTGGCATCCATCACGCGTGAGCAGTTCTGACTGGGAAGAGTCCTTGAAGTCTGAGTTTCCAGAGGTCTTCAGCGAAGGACTGGGCAAGTATATGGGGACCCCTATTGCTTTCAGTTTAGACCCCAAGGTGCCCCCAATTCGTTTAAAGCCCAGGAGGGTTCCATTTGCTTTAAAGGAAAAATTGATGCACAATTAGATAAGCTCATTGCCCAAGGGGTTTTGGAACCTACTGACCACTCCAGATGGGAAACACCCATAGTCACACCAGTCAAGGCTGATGGGTCAGTGAGAATCTGTGGTGACTACAAGGGGACACTTAACCATGCGCTGCAGCAGAGCGCATACCCTGTACCTGTTGTGCATCATCTGCTCCATTCCCTTGGCAGGGGTACAGTATTTGCTAAACTGGACTTAGCTCAGGCATATCAACAATTAACAGTTGATGATGCCACTGCAGAGGCACAAACAATTGTGACTCATAGAGGTGCCTTCAAATGTAAAGACTACAATTTGGAGTAAGCGTGGCACCTGGCATTTTTCAAAGTCTTATGGAAAGAATGTTGCAAGGACTGCCTGGGGTAGTGCCTTATTTTGATGATGTGTTAATCTCTGCTGAAAATGACACTCAGCTTCAAGAGAGACTCAGAGAAGTCCTTACCAGATTCAGAAAAGCAGGTTTGAAAGTCAAGGAAGACAAATGCACTCTCAAAACAGACAGAGTTGAATTCCTGGGGTACATGATTGATAAACAGGGCATCCACCCCACTGATGCCAAGGTTAAAGCGATCAAGGAAGCCCCTAAACCTCGTTGCAAGTCAGATCTGCAAGCCTTCCTTGGCCTTATTAACTTTTATCACATGTTTCTACCTCACAAAGCATCTATTGCTGAACCCTTACATCGTTTACTTGATAAGAAGGCTGCTTGGATCTGGGGGAAGGAACAGTCAGCATTTAACAGTATTAAGAGACTAATCACGTCTGATGCTGTGTTGATTCAATTCTCTGAGAATTTACCTGTTGTTCTGACTTGTGATGCATCCCCTTTTGGAGTGGGAGGGTTTTGAGCCATAGGCTTCCCAATGGCGGGAAGCCCCAATTGCATTCTACTCTCATGCTGTCCAAAGCAGAGAGGAACTACAGCCAATTGGACAAGGAGGCCTTAGCAGTTGTAGCAGCTGTTAAGAAATTTCATGAATATCTGTATGGCAGGTCATTCACCATTGTTACAGATCACAAACCTTTGCTTGGCATCGTGGCAGGAGACAAACCTACACCTATTATCCTGTCACCAAGAATGCTGAGGTGGACTGAATTTCTTGCAGCCTACTCCTACAAACTGATTCACAGGCCTGGCAAGGACATTGGACATGCTGATGCACTGAGTCGTTGCCCACTACCTTGCCACAAGGAAGACTGTGAACTTGAGACTCACACCTTTTCCTGGAGACCGTTGCTAAGCTTCCAGTCCATGCTGCTGAGATTGCCAGAGAATCTGCCAAAGATGCTGTGTTGGCACCTGTTATGGGATGGATTAAGAAAGGTTGGCCTCTTCAAGATCTACCTCACTTTGCTCAACCTTTCAAATCCAGGCAAACTGAATTATCTGTATTAAGAGGATGTATTTTGTGGGGTAACAGGGTGGTTATTCCTGCAAAACTGCAAAGGGAGGTTTTGGAAATGTTACATGAGGGTCATCCTGGGATTGTAAGGATGAAAGGTTTGGCCAGGAGTTATGTATGGTGGCCAGGTATTGACAAAATGGTTGAAAACTGGGTTGCATCTTGTCCCAATTGCCAGGTAGTCAGGCCTGCCCCACCTCACGCCCCACACAGGAATGGGAATGTCCTAGGGGCCCATGGTCTAGAATCCACATTGATTTTGCAGGTCCTACAAGAGGGCACACGTTTCTAGTAATTGTTGATGCATACTCCAAATGGCTAGAGGTTATTCTCATGACTTCTACTACTACTGAGGCTGTTATCAAGCAGCTCAAAAAGCTCTTTGTAACCCATGGGTTACCAGATGTCCTTGTCTCTGACAATGGCCCTCAATTCACGTCTAACATTTTTGAATCCTTTCTAGCTCAACAGGGCATCAGACATGCCCTTACAGCCCCTGGGCACCCTTGACGGGGGCTGAACGTGTATGCGCTTTACCAAAGAAAAGCTTCAGCAGCTGGGTCCTGGGGACATCTCTGAGAAGCTTGAAAAGCTTCTTAGTGTTCAACACATCACTCCTAGCCCATCAACTAACTTGTCCCCAGCAGAGTTGTTAATGGGCAGGAAACTAGGTCTTCCCTTGACCGACTTCATCCCACTTATGCACCCAATACACCACTGGATTCCACTTCCAAAGTTCGTTCTTTCAGTGTGGGAGATTCTGTCTATGCTAGGAACCTTACAGGTGAACCTTTGTGGATTCCTGCTGAAATAACTCACATCACTGGCCCTCTTTCTTACAGGGTTCAAACAGAGGATGGCCTCCTCTGGAGCAGGCACATTGACCAACTTAGATCCCGGTTCACTCAGGAACACGCCCTGTCTCTCTCTAGGTCCCTCACCTGATGTCTCTTCTAGGGGGAAGGGGAGGAACAGGAGGAATATCAGCAAACAGGAATCAACCCCTTGTGTAACGAGCCATTGCGGCAGGAACCATCCCGAACCCTGTCACAATGCCAAGATCCATCCTTAGAAGTAGAGTCATTACGACAGGAACCATCCGAACCCTGTCACAATGCCTAGATCCATCCTTAGAAGTGGAAGATTGTACATCACTACCAGACTTGGGTGTTGACATTGGAATGGAGATGGGTTGGGAGGAGAGACCAGATTCTAACAGTCTAACAGGGTCTTCTTTCACAGGAAGTCCTAACAGGGAAATGTCAGCAGACACATTTCCCTCTCACTGAGGAGAAACAATAAAGATTCTGAACCACGAAGGTCTCAACGTACACGTAAGAGCCCCACCTATTTAAAGGAATACATTAGATAGGTTGGGGTTTGGTATGGACTGAACCTAGTGGGGAGGTGTTATGTATGTAGGTTTAAATGTTATTGGTTTATTTGAATTGGTCTTGTAAAATGTCAAATGGTATTGGTTTAAATAGTGCGGGAAGAAACCCTGCACTCCCATTGTAGCAGCTGACTGCCAGCTATAAACAGAAGCAGCCTAGCCTTACCCGGACGGGTCCATTCGAGCTGTTGTCATTAATAAAGTCTTTTGCTGGAACTCCTCGCGTCTGACTCTTCATGCAAACTTAACAGCTTACAGCTCATGAAAACCCCAAATCCACAATCACAGAAAATTAGAATATTGTGAAAAGGTGCAATATTCTAGGCTCAAAGTGTCCCACTCTAATCAGCTAATTAAGCCATAACACCTGCAAAGGGTTCCTGAGCCTTTAAATGGTCTCTCAGTCTGGTTCAATAGGAATCACAATCATGGGAAAGACTGCTGACCTGACAGTTGTGCAGAAAACCATCATTGACACCCTCCATAAGGAGGGAAAGCCTCAAAAGGCAATTGCAAAATAAGTTGGATGTTTCCAAAGTGCTGCATCAAAGCACATTAATAGAAAGTTATGTGGAAGGGAAAAGTGTAGAAGAAAAAGGTGCACAAGCAGCAGAGATGACCGCAGCCTGGAGAGGATTGTCAGGAAAAGGCCATTCAAAATGGGCCTTGGTGGTGCAGGCTGTTAATAGCCTAGTACTTAGTTCCAGCTGCCTGTAATTATTGCGGGCTCAAATCCCACCAGGCTCAAGGTTGACTCAGCCTTCCATCCTCTTGGGGTAGGTAAATTGAGGACCCAAGATTGTTGGGGGCAATAAGCTGACTTTGTAAAAAATGCCGCTTAGTAATAAGCAGGCATATACAATGGAATGAAGACTATTGCTGAACGCATTGGGTTGCGCTCCAAAAATTGTAAGCCACCCTGAGTCTCCGGAGAAGGACGGCATATAAATATGAATAATAATTTAAAAAAAAAGTGTTGGGGACTTTCACAAGGAGTGGACTGAGGCTGGAGTCAGTGCATCAAGAGCCACCACACACAGACGGATCCTGGACATGGGCTTCCAATGTCGTATTCCTCTTGTCAAGCCGCTCCTGAACAACAAACATCAGAAGCGTCTTACCTGGGCTAAAGAAAAACAGACCTGGTCTGTTGTTCAGTGGTCCAAAGTCCTCTTTTCTGATGAGAGCAACTTTTGCATCTCATTTGGAAACCAAGGACCCAGAGTCTGGAGGAAGAATGGAGAGGCACACACTGCAAGATGCTTTTTTTTATTACATTTATATGCCGCCCTTCTCTGAAGACTCAGGGCGGCTTACAATTTTTAGGATACAACCCAATGCGCTCAGCAATAGCCTTCATTCCATTGTATATGCCTGCTTATTACTAAGCGGCATTTTTATTGCCCACAACAATCTTGGGTCCTCAATTTACCTACCCCGAGAAGATGGAAGGCTGAGTCAATCTTGAGCCTGGTGGGATTCGAGCCTGCACTAATTGCAGGCAGCTGGAACTTAAGTGCTAGGCATTTAACAGCCTGCACCACCAAGGCTCTTGGTGGTGCTTGGAGTCCAGTGTGAAGTTTCCACAGTCTGTGTTGATTTGGGGAGCAATGTCATCTGCTAGTGTTGGTCCACTGTTCTTCATAAAGTCCAGGGTCAACATAGCCATCAACCAGGAGATTTTGCAGCACTTCGTGCTACCTTCCACAGACAAGCTTTATGGGGATGCTGACTTCATTTTCCAGCAGGACTTGGCACCTGCTCACACTGCCAAAAGCACCACAACCTGGTTTAGTGACTGTGGGATTACTGTGCTTGATTGGCCAGCAAACTCGCCTGACCTGAACCCCCTAGAGAATCTATGGGGCATTGCCAAGAGAAAGATGAGAGACATGAGACCAAACAATGCAGAAGAGCTGAAGGCCGCTATTGAAGCATCCTGGTCTTCCATAACACCTCAGCAGTGCCACAGGCTGATAGCTTCCATGCCACGCCGCATTGAGGCAGTAATTGCTGCAAAAGGGGCCCAAACCAAGTACTGAGTACATATGCATGCTTATACATTTCAGAGGTCCGATATTGTTCTATGTATGATCCTTGTTTTATTGATTGCATGTAATATTCTAATTTTGTGAGATTGTGGATTTGTGGTTTTCATGAACTGTAAGCCATAATCATCACAATTATGACACATCATGCTTTGAATTATCTTGCTTTGCATGTAATGAGTCTATCTCATATATTAGTTTCACCTTTTAAGTTTCATTACTGAAATAAATGAACTTTTGCACGATATTCTAATTTTTTGAGTTTCACATGTAATGTATTAATCAGTAATCAACTAGGGGGGATAATATGTGTATATATCCTGCGGGGGTGTTGATGCATCTTTTCCTTTTTTAATGTTTTGATTGTTTTATGTTTTTTTCTTTTTTGTCTTCTTTTGGATTTTTTTGTGTATTTTGTATTTTAACCTTGTCTTGAGCAATATGTGTGTGTGTGTGTGTGTGTATGTATGATATAACTGAAAATTTAAAAAAACCATTTAAAAACAATAAAAACAGTAGAAAACATTTTCCAGTGAGACAACCAAGAGAGGAAGATCATTTTATTACAATTTACAGAACATTCAGACAAAAAGGATTTCTCTCATTCAAAGAGGGAACCTAGAGCCTTAGCTTATTTCCCCTTTTATAATTAACATAACAAAGGAAAAAGGAAAGTTGGTTGGACAAGATAAAAGTAATCCCTCCTTTTCACAATAAATCAACCACAAAGGTTGTGTGACGTTAGATAACCAAATGCTAGTTGACACTAAGAAACTTTTTCTTATCAGGAGATAGTATCCTGCCATCCTTCTGTAACTTTTATCTTTTCAGTTTAGGAATGTTAGAAGCTATCTAATCAATCCATACAGCCATAGGATAAAACAAAGTTTTCCTACATTCCAGGCTGATGGTTTTATAAAACTTTATCACCATTTTAAAGTAGAGAAAAGTAAGTCAATTCAAAATATAAAGTAATTACGTTTAAAATACAAAGCGAAATGTAAAATAACTATCAGCTAACAAATTACAAAATCCACGTCATTTGCCCCTCACGGTGCATTCAGTGTCTCGTGCTCAGGAACATACTGTAGTCAGGTTTTTAGGGCCTTATGAAAGGCTAACAAGATTAGGACCATTCTGGTCTCCAAAGGCCGAATGTTCCATAAAGCGGAAGAGACTGATGAAAAGCGCTCCCCCCCCCTCTCTCACACACACACACACACACACACACACACTCTGTGGCTGAGGGGAGATTAGCTTGTAATCTCTAACTTTTCACCATCTTATTACCTGTTGCAGATTTTAATCCCTTGCTCCGTATGCTCCTTAGCCAATGAAAGCTTGAACATTTCTGCTCTGGAAGTGCAGATTTCCAGCTATTCCTTATTACAGATAGTCCTCAACTTATGACCGATCACTTAACCACTGTTTGAAATTATGATTCAGCTCTCAAGGGCTACAGATTTGAAGTTACAACAGAAGTTCCCCCCTGCCCCCCCCCAAAGTCTTGTGATCACATTTGGGGTGCATTTGTGTATTGCGAGGTCACAACTTTTTTTGCTGGAAACATGTTTACTTCTAATTTCTGACAAAAAACACACATTGGGGAAAATGGATTCACTTTACACTCACCATGTTTGTTTTATGGCCACTGCATTCGCTTAATGACCACTGCAAAAAATGTAAGATCAAGTCAGTTGTGTGAGGCCTCAGCTTATGACCATCACGACTTAAGTTAAGACGTCAGAAATTCCAGTCTTCATAAGTTGAGGACTAGCTGTATTCCTCATGCACATTTGTGCTGAATTGACTGTGGAGAGTGTTTGTTAGATCATGATCTCTTTTTTCCCCCTCCTTAGTATATTGGTTACGTAAGCCAACCTTAAACCCAGATGACTGTAAGCGGCTATTGGCAGCCTCTGAACATGGGAAACGCCCGTGCCTGACTGACTGGATTTGGCACCAGAAGAAATGTTTCTACTTCTCAGATAAAGAAGAAAGCTGGTCTGCTAGTCAAGACTTTTGCTCTTTCTACAATGCCTCGCTGGCCATTATTGAAAAGGAAGAAATGGTAAGGGGTGAAAATACCTTACTGTATTCTGGATGGTACCAATTTCATGTAGGGTCCACATACATCAGTTCTGCTAGCAGGGAATCGATTTTATACAATATGTTGATTTTCATTTTGTGCTGGTCCGTCACCATAGCGAAGATTGAAAAAAAGTTTGGATTGATTTTCATTAAGGAAGAGCCTCTATCACTTTCTAATTTGTGGCCAGTGTCTTCAGCCTATGTTACTACAGGTAGACTTTATTTAATAACTGCCCTGTTTACTGACTATTCAAAGTTACTTTTTTCCAGATTTCATCTTTGCACCTTTTTTTCCTACTTTAGCCTTTTCACTTCTTTTTGCTCTATGTTCTGGAACTGAGTCCAGTAAACACATCAGCCTCTCCTTTTTGAAATGGCTGCACCCCTTTTAAGGGGAACAGCTCCCTTTTCTCCTGGGTGGGATCCTTTTTTTTTTTTTTATTACATTTATATGCCGCCCTTCTCCGAAGACTCAGGGCGGCTTACAATTTTTGGGATACAACCCAATGCGCTCAGCAATAGCCTTCATTCCATTGTATATGCCTGCTTATCACTAAGCGGCATTTTTACAAAGTCAGCTTATTGCCCCCAACAATCTTGGGTCCTCAGTTTACCTACCCCGAGAGGATGGAAGGCTGAGTCAACCTTGAGCCTGGTGGGATTCGAGCCTGCACTAATTGCAGGCAGCTGGAACTTAAGTGCTAGGCATTTAACAGCCTGCACCACCAAGGCTCTTTTTAACCTTTCAGGAAAAGGAAGTGAGAGAAAACAGCACAGTTGTTTTGCCTCCATGCATCCTCTACTAGTATATATTGAAATCATTGATATTAGGGCTGGTTAGCACTCTGATTTGACTCAGAGGGCTTTGAAGTCTTAAGGGGTGTCAACATAGCAGCTTTCTGCAACTATTTAAAATAGCTGCACCTTTTCCTGGGATTCTGGGGCAGGAGCTGGCTTAAGGAGCTAAAGACTTTATGTTCTGAAGCGCTTCGGGAAAAATGGAGCAGGCAGTCTCTGTATCCTGGTATGAACTCCTATATTTATTTATTATTTATTTATTCGACTTGTATGCCGCCCTATTCCCTAAGGACTCAGGGCGGCGAACATTAAAACAGAGAAAAATTTACAATAAAACAGAATTAAACAACTAAACAAGCCAAATAAAATAAAATAAAACCCAACCCCCCCCTCTAAATATCGGTGATTTGATTATTGAGGAAATAGGTAAACAGTTAAAACATATGTACACTTGGGGGTCTGTAAACATTTCAGAGTGATTTAATGTAATTTAATGTTTATCATTCTGTCCAAAGTATTTTGTGCAGCGTTACAAAGGCAGCGCTCCCCACTGGATTGGCCTCCAACGAGAACCAAAGCAACCCTGGAAATGGGTCAACGGAAATGCTTCCACATGAGTCATCCTTTCTCTCTTATGCCTTCACTTGAGTGGTGAGATGGGCATTGTATAAATTTAATAAATTAATAAAATAAACTCTACACCAGCCAATGCTGAAAAGAAGTGGCATGCAGTTTATTCATCATCCAGGGCAGTCCTGCATATTTTCATAAATGCCAACTTTGTGCCTAAAACTAGAGAATTTAGAGAATGGAAGCAAGCCAATGTGATGTAGTGGTTAAGTTGAGAAACCCAGGTTTGGTCTCTTCTCAACCATAAAAGATGCCTGGGGATTATAGGCTGGTCCTTCTTTCTCATCCCTGGGAGCCAGTATGGTCTGGTAGTGAAGGTTTCACATTAAGAGAGTGGAGACCCAGGTTCAAATCTCCTTTGAGCCACTGAAAATCCCCTGCTGACTTTAGGCCAGATCCTCTGAGCCTTACCTACCTCACATATTACATAGGTACTTGTAAGAGCCAATTTGGCTTGGCAGTTAAGGCAGCAGACTAAAAAATTGGGAACTGTGAATTCTAGTTGTGCCTTGGGCACAAAGCCAGCTGGGTGATCTTGGACCAGTCGCTCTCCCTCAACCCTAGGAAAGAAACAACGGCAAACCACTTCTGAAAAACTTTGCCAAGAGCTGTCCAGGCAATCTCCAAAAATAGCACATAAAAAAAAATAAATGTAAAATAAAAATAAATTAGTCCCTAAACAAAAAGCTGGAATATAAGTCTAACAAATAAGTACATAAAGAAGAATAGCCCCAATATGGCTGCTTTCTAAATTAACTTGGAGTCCTAGCTTAGAATTTGGGCTCAGGAAGAGAATAGACACATCACTAATCACACGTGATTGAAACCAACCACTTATAGCAAATTTATGGCCTCCAGATGGACCAGTTCCCATCAGCTCTGAGCACAAAGGAAGAGTGAGTTATAGCTCAAAGTTGCTGGGGAATACCATACTGGCTACTGCCAGACTAGCCCATATGAATCCACTGCTATCTTCTTATCACCCACGCAGCCTTGCTTCTCCCTATTGGTGAGTTGAGATTTGCTGATTCTTGACTCAGCAAAAAACTATACTGGCATGAAATTTGGGGGCTCCATTGCTACCTCTCCAATCCAAGTCACTGTGGTTGCCTGACTTTCCTCCAAGACCATGAGTGTTGCAATAGATCTTATGCACCTTGTGACTGCTGTTGGAGATTGTTGGAATAAAGAAGCAAATTAGGGCACCAAATTTAAGTCAATTAAGGGCGAATTAAACCACTCTTACAGGTGGGAGTGAGAGGAAAGCAGAAAAGAGATGTTGCTAGAGCAAGCTGATAGCATGGTTAGATGCCAGTGGGGGACAAAGCTTTTCACCCTTGTTGCCCTTGTGTTGCAGGTGGGAGGTCCTCGGTGATGGAGGGGACTGTGCCTTCCTGAATGACGAAGGTGGAGCAAGCTCTTCCAGATGCCTCAACCTCCATCACTGGATATGCAGCAAACCTGATGAATTCACACGTCCAAAGATAGTTTGAAGACACATGGCCTCCAATCCACTCACCTGGCATTATCTCGTAATATTGGCTAAAGTAACACATGGGCCTTACTTGCAGAGAAGGGGAAATTATTTCTGTCTTTGCACACTGTAAGCCTAGCATATCTGCTCGGGATATGGTTTTCCTTGGCTCTGGTGCTGGTCAGTGATCAAATCTCAGGATGTCCTTTTTTGAACAGATAATGGCCGCTGGAGTCAGGGTGGTGATGTGAAATAGAGGGACCAAAGATTCCTCCCCTCCCTTTGAGTATGTTAAAAGAAGCTCTTCTCAGACCCTGGTTGGGTTAGGTAGAAGATGCTTCAACTTTTCTTTTGCATGATATAGTCTGTGTTTCTGCTATTGCACTATTATGTTATTATTCCTTTATACTGTTTACATTTCTACATTGTCTATTAGTCTAAGCTGTTTACATCTCCGGATAGTTTAGACCAGTGGTTCTCAACCTGTGGTCCACAGACCCCTGCGGGATGGCAATATTGTCACAAGGGATCTGCAAAGGCTTGAAAAACGTTATGATTTAAATCTCAAGTCTTGGCCACAAAAAGTATTTAAATGTGCTCCATGGTGAAGAAAAGGTTGAGAAACACTGGATAGCAGTAGCAATAGCATGTAGACTTATATACCGCATCACAGTGCTTTACAGCCTTCTGTAAGCAGTTTACAGAGTCAGCACCAGAGGTGGTATTCAGCAGGTTCTGACCAGTTCTGGAGAACCAGTAGCGGAAATTTTGAGTAGTTCGGAGAACCGGCAAATGCCACTTCTGACTGGCCCTGCCCCCATCTCTTCTCTGACTCCTGAGTCCCAGCTGATTGGCTAGGTCTTCTTTTGTTGCCCTGCACAGGAGAACAGAGCTGGAAAGCAGGTTAGTGAGGTGGGAATGGAGATTTTACAGTATCCTTCCCCTGCCACACCCACCAAGCCATGCCACAGAACCTGTAGTAATATTTTTTGAATCCCATATTACCCATCAGCATATTGCCCCCCAAAATCCTCATTTTACCGATCTCTGAAGGATGGAAGGCTGAGTCAACCTTGAGCCAGTGAGACTCGAACTGCCAAACTTCTGCCAGCCGGCAGTTGGCAGAAGTAGCCTGCAGTACTGCATTCACAGCACTGCTCCATCACAGCTCTTATAAGACCTCTGTATTGATTTTAGCATTATATTGTTACAGCTCTGCTTCACAAGGTGCACTGGTTGCCAGTTTGCTTCTGGGTCCAATTCAAGATGCTGATTTTAATCTTTGAAATCCTTCATGGCATGGCACTGGGTTATGTGAGCAACTATCTCTCTCCAATTGCATCAGCCCATCGCATTAGCTCTGGCAGAGAAAGCATGCTGCTAGAGATCTACCCATAGTGCGTCCCAGGAGAGGGCCTTCTCTGCCATAGGACTCATTTTATGGGACATTCCTCCGACCCCTCATGTTGATTTTCCAACCCTGTTGATTTTCTGGAAGTCCCTCAAGTCCTGGTTTATCATAAATACCTTCTGTTTCAACGTCTTTGTCAAATCTAGATTTCTATTTGCAAATATGAAAACCAGTTCCTTTTTACACCTTGTTCTTCCAACGCTTGTATAGATTTAAGTTCATCCTTTTCATGCAATATCTCACCGTATCTAACTTCCTTTTTATATATTATTGGATAAGAAAAAGTTTCAATGGTAGATATCCATAATGGAATTTTTAAGTAGTATTGTCTTTTTATCTTCTCCCAATTCAAAAACAATGCCTCTCGAATGTAATGTCTTCTAAAATACCCGTGTTTTAGTTCCCTTGTACCAAAGGAAAGCATGCCATCCCAACAGCAAGTCATGCCCTTCTAAAGTCAATAGTCTGCTGTTCCTTAATGTTATTCATTCCTTTACCCACATCAGACTTGTCACCTGATAATACAACTCCCAATTGGGCAAGGCAAACCCTCCTCTTATTCTTGCATCTTGTAGCAGTTCTCGCTTTCTTGCCCTGCCAAATATATTTCAACACAATTCTATTTAAGTCTTCAAAAAACTCTTTCCCTAGTCGGATTGGAATTGTCTGGAATAGATATAAAATTCTAGGCACTATGTTCATCTTAATTGTAGATATTCTCCCAATCAATGATAATTGTAATTTTTCCCATTTTGTCAAATCTGTTGCAATCTGCTGTTTGAGTTTAAGATAATTGTCCTCCTTCAGTGTGCTACATCTTGGTGTAATGTATATCCCTAAATATTTAACCTTGCTTGGAGGACTTCCGGGTTGAGCCTTCTCGCCGACGGGTCCACGACAAGAGCCCGTGCTCTTTCATCGGAGAGCCCCAATCCTTGTGGTTTGGGGCTGAAGCTGCCTCGAAGGGGCAGTGGAGTAAGGGGAAGTTGCCAGCCAGATTGAGGGGAGCCACATCTCCCCCTCTGAGCCTGGTCTTTTCCCTCTGAAGACGACAAGAAGCGGTGGTCAACATGGCCACCTCGAAGAGAAGGACTCAGCTGGATTAAGATCGGTGCAGGAGGAAAGAAAGAAGTTGACAGCAGAAGAATTGGGAGTATTGGATGAAAAAATCAATAAAGGTGCCCCGGGATTAAGATAAAAATGAGTTTTTTAAAAATGAAAAGGAAGCGGCGCAATTACAAAGTGAAGAAAAAAATAATAAGTAAAATATCTTTGACAGCTATAAGGGGCTTCGAACCAGGTAAGGAAGAAGCCGGAGCAAGAATTTAAGGGAAAAAAATCTTGGCATTAAGTGGTCATAAATTAAAGCTGGATTTAGGACTTTTAAAAAAAAAGAAGAATTTGAGGCTCGAAAAACCCTGAATGCTAAAATAGAAGGAAAGGGTGAAGAATTTGTGTGATAGAAAGTGCCACTTTGTGGATAAAAATTGTAATTTAAAGAAGAAGGAAAATATTTTGTTCCTTTGTGAACTGGAGTTGTTACAATCTTAAATAAATGCTGAAACAAAAAAGCAAGAACCATAGAAAGTGAAAGTTTGGACTAGAACAAAAGACAGACTGCTGGACTAATTGGTGATACTGATATAGATTCTGGGCTCGGGTTATGATCTTAGAAAATTTTAAGAAGAAACAAGGAAAATAAAAACTTTTGTGGCTCTTCTAGGAACTAAAAATGGAATTTAAAAGTATGAGAGAATTGCTACAGGAAGTGACTGAATTAATTTGGCTTGTGTTAGAAGACATGGAAATGGTGAACAAAGAACAAGAAGAAGGAATCCTGGAAAGGGAGGAGCCAGCCCAAGGAAAAGCCATTTTAAAGAGACAATTAATACAAGGAATACCACAAAGAAAAGGGAAAGGAAGGGTGGTTAAAAAAATGAAACTTAAGAAAGTAATTAAAAAGGGGAATATCTATGAAACTAGGCAAGGTAGAAAGGCCCAGAAGAAAAGGGAGCAGGAAGGTAAAAAGAGAGAGAGGGATACAAATTGGATGGAGAAGGGATATAGCAGGACAAAGGGGAGGAGAGGGAACAAGAAACGAGCAGAAGATAGAGAAATATGGGAATTATAAAATGAAGAAAGAAATTCGTTTTCATAGAGATAATGGCTAATGTATTAAGGGGGGTTCTGCACGGAGAAGAGGGGTAATAAGAATATATTTGCAACTATAAAACATTTAGAAAATAGGCGAATATAGAACAATAGAGGGGATGGTACTGACAATTTTTATTAGATGAAGGTATACTTTTATTCTTATAAAAGAAAGGTGAATGTTGATTAAATAAATTGAATTAATTGAAACGATTTTTGAAGATGTTTAAAAAGGCACCAGGCTCAAAGTTGACTCAGCCTTCCATCCTCTCGGGGTAGGTAAATTGAGGACCCAAGATTGTTGGGGGCAATTAGCTGACCTTGTAAAAATGCCGCTTAGTAATAAGCAGGCATATACAATGGAATGAAGGCTATTGCTGAGCACACTGGGTTGTATCCCAAAAAAATTGTAAGCCGCCCTGAGTCTTCGGAGAAGGGCGACATATAAATGTAATTTTTTTTAAAAAAATGAGATTTAATGTCAGTGACTAAGGTTAGTTATTTTTTATTATTATTTTGACATTACAAATAAATCTTATAGTTGGGGGAAATAGCTTTTCTTTTCTTCCTCTCCTTTTATTCTATCTTTTGTTTTAAAGGGAATGATTACTATCATGTTAACCACTGAGGTGACACTTTCAAAGTAGTAAATGGGGAGCTTATGTTTTTCCTATTTTTTCTCTTGTGTTAAAGCCTGTATTGACTTAGAACTATGGAAAGAATATGTGATGAAAGGGCAAATCTGACAGATAAAAGAAATATGTAAATGATAAAAGAGTGTTAATAATGTGAAGATAGTTTAAGGATAGACATTGATAAACTTTATTTTTTATATAGTGGGCAAACACATTGTTATTTTTAAAAGAAATATTAATGTCTAAGAATTATTTTTAATAATTTGAAATGAAATGGGGGGGTTGTATAGATTGAGATTAATATTGGAGGCTAGGATTAATTTGTTTGGCCCTTTGTTTTGCAAAAATTGGAACAGAAGTAAAAATTGAATAAGATAGGAAGTTAAATGTTAAAAATGAATATATAACTATTGCCATATTTGCATGTAAAAGTGATGACCCGGAAATATGCTGTCTACTGAAAAGAGCCTTATTTGAATTGTTAAAAATTGAATAAAACTTGTTTAAAAAAATATTTAACCTTGCTTGTGACCTGTATTTCTAAAGCTTCTTCCAACTCTTCCATCTTGCTAACATATTTGTCAATATCTTTGTTTTATCTTTATTTATTTTCAAACCTGCTACTTTTCCATATTCTATTTTTTCTATTAATTTAGGTGCTGTTTCCAATGGATCCTCTAATATGAATACTAGGTCATCTGCAAAGGCTTGCAATTTATACTCTTCCTTTTTGATTTTCATTCCTTGTATTTCTTTTTCTTCTCTAATATTCCTATTCAACACTTCCAATGTTAACACAAACAGCAGAGGCGATAGTGGACAACCTTGCCTAGTCCCTTTTCTTATATCTATAGATTCTGTTAGTTCTCCATTTACCATAACCTTTGCAGTTTGTTCATGGTATATCGTTTCAATGGCTTGGATAAATTTTTTACCAAGGCCCATTTGTATCAACTGAAATAAGATGAATCACCAACTCACATAAAGGCTTTTTGTGTATCTAGAAACATCAAGGCCATTTGCTTTTCAGGATGCGCCTCATAGTATTCCAGAGTATCCAAAATAATTCTCACATTATCTTTGATTTGTCTCTTTGGCAGGAATCCATTTTGGTCAATATGGATGAAATTATTTAAATATCTTTTTAGTCTTTCTACAAAAATTGAAGCAAAAATTTTATAGTCTGAATTTAATAGGGATATAGGTCTATAATTTTTAACTTGCTGCAGGTCTGTATCCTCCTTTGGTATAAATGTATGCTTCTGTCCATGTTTTGGGTATTCTTTTTTTTAGCAAAACTTCGTTCATAACTTCTAACAGGTGAAGATTCAATATTTCCTGAAATGTCTTGTAAAATTCCACTGGCAAGCCATCTGGACCTGGTGTTTTCCCAACATTCTGTTTTTTTAAGGCTTCTGTTAATTCCATCATCATTATGTTCCCTTCTAGCATTGTTTCGGTGTCTTTAGGTATCTGAGGTAAATTCTCTTTCTGTAAATATTGCTTAACTTTTTCTTCTTGAATATTCTCTTGAAAATACAATTTTCCATAGTAATCTTGTATAATTTTGTTCTCCTCATTTCCATAGCAAACATGTCCTCCTTCATTTATTAATTGACTAATCCTTCTTGATTCTCTTTCCTTTCTCAGTCTATAGGCTGAGTATTTGAGTATATAGATGAGTATTCTCATCTCTCTTACTCTTCTTAGTACCTGTTTCAGCACCACAATTTCTTTGTCTTTATACTTTAATGTTTTCTCTCTTGCCACCTGCAGTATCTGTGTCTTGATAATCTTTTTAGTAAATCTGATGTGAACTTCTCTTGGTAGTCTGTTTCTCATTGCATATCTTGTATAGACACGGAACACTTCATCCATCCCATCCATCTTCTTCTTTTTGGTTATCTCTAACGCTTCTGCCAGTATTTCTGTCATTATTTCAGCAAGATTTTCACCTTTTCTTCTACATTTTGAAATCTTAGGTAGAATTCTGATCTATCCATTTCCCATCCTAATGGTTCACACCTGCCCTTCTCAACATTGCTCAATCAAGTATCGATATCTCCAATTTTCTTGTCCCTTTGTGTATCTTCTTCAATTTTTTGAATCTGTCTTCATATTTCATCATCATCTGTTGAATATTTTCTACTTTCTCATCTGTCTTTTCAGTTTTTTGCTCAATATTCTCCATTCTCTTTTCAATCCTGAATTCCTTGCATAATCATCTGTAATGTTGTTCGACCAATCCAGGCTGTGACCCCGCCCTGGGGGGGATGGGTTTTTAAATTATTTTAATTATTGTAAATTCTTGTTTTGTAATTTTTGGGCTTGTGAATTAGTTTAATCTCTTTTTAATTATTTATTGTTGCTGTTTTTAGTTGTGAGCCGCCCCGAGTCTTCAGAGATGGGGCGGCATACAATTCCAAATAATAAATAAATAATGTCACCTCCTTCTCTTTCTCCTGTTGCAAGATTGTCTGTGTTGACCGTTGTCCTCCGGATGGTGAAGTGGCTATTGCTATTGAGGAAGCTGGGGCTGTTGTCATTCTGCTCATCTTGTAGTACTTATCTGTGAAGAAAGAAAGAGAAAAAAGAGAAAAGAAAAAAAAAGCACAGGCAGGCAATTGCCACTCCAAAAAATAAAAAGGGGAAAAAAAATTTCAGGCACTTGTATACCTTAATACAGTTATTTCTGTGAATAAGAAGGAGAAAAGGAAGAGAGCAAAAAAAATTACATTCTAGTTCCTGGAATAAAAGGTTGAGATCCAAATATAAAAATCCAACTGGAGGGGAGTAAAAAAGGAAGTGAAAAACAACAATCAGTTCTAATGTGAAGCCAGCCACTGTCACTGAGTATCCAAGGCTCTTTAATAAATCAACTCAAAGTTTCTAGTTCCCGTATTTTCAAGGTCACTTCAATCTTCTTTCTTTCAACTTCAACTCCAGACTCTAGTTATCTATAGTTTCACAGATGGGCACCTGCATAAACAATCTGCCATGCTCATCCCACTATCTTTTCCAGTGCAAAGCTCAGTCCTTGAGTTTAGCACAAATACATAAACAAATAGAAGAAAAAAGAAACAATATATCCAAACCTCTAGATGGCAGTGCTACTTTTTTTCCTTCACTTTCACTCCCCCCCTCATGTATCCATGTATCCAAAAAGGGAAAATGAAATCCTTCCTTTAAAAAAAAAGAATAAATCTCAAATAAAAAAGAAGAGTCTTAATCAAAACAGACTTTCAAAAAATTGTTAAGAAAATAAAAACAAAAATAGAAAATTTAAAAGAGACCAGTCCAGTGTAAAATTAAGAAGCTTTACCAAATTCAAAGTTCCAATAAAAAGGGGAAAAAAACCTTTAACTTTAACTGGCTTAATTTCGCCGCTTAAACTCTTTTCACTTTTAATTTCACTTTAAATCTTTCAGGGTGTTCTCTTCAAGAAATAATAAGTAAAAGTTCATCTCACCAAACTGACATATTTTCTTTCAATCTCTTCCGTTCTGGAGGTGTCCCAGCTTCAGCAGCTTGAATGGCTGCCTCTCCCCCACCGGCAAAAGGGCTTTTCCTGGATCAACCAGGGACTTTGCGATGTCCCTGGGATCTACAGGATGTGCCCTCATCGATCACCATCTCTATGGGATGGTTTAGGTCCGTCGGGACTGTCCAGCAGTGGAGATATCGCCGGCGATCTTGGGGGATCAAGATTGCGCGTCGTACTGTCACGACACCAGCTCCACCCTCCTCCAGTCAGAGATGGTATTTGCCAGTTCTCCGAACTACTCAAAATTTCCGCTACTGGCTTTCCAGAACTGGCCAGAACCTGCTGAATACCACCTCTACACCACAGGCCGGTCCTTTGCTGTTTCTAGGGCAGCCCCACGGGCCAGATCTAAGCACCCCACAGGCCGGATCTGATTTTATTTATTTATTTATTTATTTATTTATTTATTTGACTTATATGCCACCCCCTCTCCCGAAGGACTCGGGGCGGCTCACAGCTAAAATACAATACTAACAATAAATTACTTAAAACTATATTAAACAAATTAAAGCCGAATTAACATTAAAACCCCAAAATTAAACAAACCCCAAAGAGTCAGCACAGCCCAGATTGTAAAAACAGCCAGGTTTTAAACTCGTGGCAGAAGGTGCGGAGATCAGGAGCTTGACACCCCTGTCCTAGGGAATCAGTGAGATTGTGATGTGGATCCACTGCTGCTGTTGACATCTATGGTACTTTCCCCTAGGCCTTGTGAATTTATTTTTTAAAATAATGACTTTCATTGTATGTTTACCATTTCAGCCCCTTATCATTGTCAAATATGAAGCCCATGAAGATAACTTCCATGTTTATTATCTTTTTAAAGGACGCTAACCCCATGTCCAAAATTCAGATGACCAAATATAAAATCAAATATCAAATACTAAGCTATACAACTATGCAAAACTTTTAATTAGGTATTTTTTTATAGTCCTATTATTTTTTCTCTTCCCCAATACGCTTTTTCCCTTTTTACTGCATTATTTGACTGTAAAAGCTGGTCAAAAGCTGTAATAATGATACTTGATTTGATTTGATTTAATATTTTATTACTAAATTGCATGCAGCTCAGACCCACTTTTGGGAAGATGGTCACTTTTGTATTTACTTGAAATACAAATAAATGAATTAATATGTAAAAGTAGTGTATGTTGAAAATTATGGCAATTGTTTTATTTTACATCCTGTTATAATGATATACCTGATTCATTCCTGGCTACTTTGATAACAGTTGTCAGAAAAATGCTCATCTAAAGGGAAAAAACAAAGCATTTGGAGGCTGAATCAACAAATACTTCATTGGAATATCACTGGGTCCAGCTGACCTATTAAAACCGTACTCTGTGTAGGATTACCAAATACTTGGATGGGCAAAGGATGACAAACACATTGTTAAAGTTTCCTAGCATCCACAACAAAAATTACAGGAAAGACTAAACAAACAAAAAATCCTTCTTAGTTTGTATTTTGTTTACACATTTAATTTTTGAAGGTTTTTTCGGTAAGATTAAAATACAGTTTTGCTATAAAAAATAAAGATATTACACATTTTTAAAAAATACAGCAAAAAATGCAAACATGAATGACTTTCTCCAGCATCAGAAAGATTGATTTTTCAATCACAATGTTTTTCCAACAAATATTTACTTTTAAGAACATTGCTAGCAATAAGATAAAATTATTATATATGAACTCAATATGAAGTAGAATCTGGACTTGTACATAATTAAGATTAGAAAGAAAGAAAAAAGAACAAAACGTTCAGATGTGCCAATAGCAAAACCGGTCTATGCTGCCTCCTGCTGGCCACATCAAGCCAGCGGTGTCAAGGCCTCCCATTTCCTAGCAATAATTGGGGTTTTGACGTAACGAGAAAAGCACGGTTGGCTGTCAGAGGGAAGGAATGTGTGGGCAGATGACTCTGCGGAGCACGGACCTTCATTCACCGTTTGCGGGGGCTCTACGGAGTCCAAATGGGGCTTTGAGAGCTCCTGAAGGAGAGGGGTCCCAAGAGAGAAGCTTCAGACCGCGGTCTGCGGCGAAATCGGGGTGAAACAAGAACGAGTGGGTGGAGGAGCGGGAGGCCAGCAATGGCCACCCCCAAGTGCTGACAGCCGATCACACTAGCGGTGACCAAGCGGAACCTAAGGTACAGCTTTGCAAGTTTAAAGATCATCCAGTAAGCAAAGAATTAAATAAGGACAATTCAGACGCCAATAGATAACTTTTGAAATACTTGAAGAGAAGATAAATAGCTCCAATTTAAGAGGGTGGTTGCGTGGCAAGATCCATGGTGAGCGGAAGAAGGGAAAGGAATGAAAGTCCAAATCGTTAGAAGGAGAAGAAGAGGATTAGACAATTGAACAAACATATGCTGCTTGAGGAAGACGTGTGTGGCTTCGGGTTGGATTCTAACAGATCTGAAACAGGAAATAGAGATCTGCTTTCCCCTCTGTTTTAATTAAAAGATAGCAGCGTAGTTGACTGAAACGGATGCTGTGGACCTTTTATAAATTAAATCTTCAGGCATGAAGGTTCGGGGAAAATAGGATCGAAGGAGAGACGATTTAACAAACTTCAAGACAATAGCTAAATACATTTGGACTTTATTGATTTGATCTGATTTCAATAAGAAAGATCGCTGAGTCATATAGAACCTTTCATTGGAAACAACATCCAGAAGATAGCAATTAACGGGGGAAGAGGAAACAGGAGGAAGACTAAAAGGAAACTTCATGAGTCACGTTGTAGCACGAAGGAGCGGAACTGAACAGTGATACATTATACTTTTGCGTAACTCTCTTTTTAAGCTTTAAGCTTTAAATTTGTAACTCTCAGACTCTTACTTAATTCGATTTTTCTCTCTCTTTCCTTCTTTTTCTTACTTGATACCCTCCCTTTTCATACCTCCCCTTTTTTCTCTTTACTGCTATTGCACATTTAGAAGTCTTTCCTAGTATTTAAACATTTATTTATTTAAAACCATTGAACTATATAACTGATAAGTTAATTAATTTAGTATCATAATAGTTGATTTAGAAACAAACTACCCATAATTGTTTATGTGTTAATGAAATTAGAGTATTTAGAAAATTAATTAATTGAAGAAAGTAACTGAAGCTATTATTTGTACTCTTTAATCACTGACTTAATGAAACTGTTGGAATAATAGGTAAAACTTTGATATATAGCAGATAAATATTGAATAAGTATAACTACATTATATTATTAGCAACATATATTGAGATAATTTTGTTGATACAGAAAGTACTTTAATTATAGTTCTTACATTAGATAGGAGAATATATATATACTTTTTTTTCTTTCTTCTTTCCTCTTTTTATGAATTTATGAAAAGGGGAAGGGGATTGGGAAACAGAGGTGATCTGAAGGAAAGAAAATAAGGGGAGAAAGCAAACTTTAACTGTCACTGTGGGGAAAATTGTAGGTAAACTTTGGAAAATGACGAGCACTACCAATGTTTCTAGAACTGGTACAGTCAGAAAAATACCTACCCAATCATCAACTACTACAACGGTGCTGAGTCCCTCTGCGCAGAGGGCAATTGACGAGATGCTCCCAAAAGAACGTTCCAACTCTTCAAAAGACCTACAAGGTCTATTATTAAGTATGCAAGAAATGATGGTTAAAAACCACGAGGAGATGAAAAACGAAATAGGGTCTGTGAGAACAGATTTAAAGGACAAAATACAAAAGATAGACGAAAAATTTGAAATATTCCAGCAAGAGATGAGGAAAAACCAGGAGAAAATAATAGAAATTGAAACAAGGGTGAACAAGGAGGAAAAAAGAGTAGATGAATTAACAGGTAAGTTAGAAAGAGAGAACAAAGAATTAGAAATAGCGATAATCCATCTCGAATCTGAAAAAGCAGCCCACTATCTGAGATTACAAAATGTAAGAGAAGAAAAGGGAGAAAACCTATGGGAGGTCATTGCAGGTATATTAGCTGACTTACTGGAGATAGAAAAAGAAGATTTAATGAAGGAAATTGATGAACTATATAGGGTTCAAACTAAATATGCAAGGAGATTCAATTTGCCAAGAGAGGTACATGTTAAGCTGGTTAAGAAATCTCTTAGGGATGAAATTTTACATAGATCCAGGGATAATACTTTAGAATATGCTGACAAACCAATAACAGTACAAACAAACCCCTAAAAGAATAAGAGATTTAAGAAGACCCTATCAATTCTTAACAGCTAGACTTATAAAACAAAGTATTAGCTTTAGATGGTTGGTCCCAGAAGGCATAATGGTGACTTGGTGCGACAAGAAATACAAATTAGATACCATAGAGAAGGCAGAGATGTTTTTCGATCAACAATTAAATAGAGAGGGGGAAGATGAAGATCGGGAAGGAATGAGAAAAAAGGAAAGGGAAAGACCAGAGGCACATAAAAAGGTAAATATAATAGATAATAAAGATGACAAGAATGGAAAAGGGGAACTTGCAGAAGAGCCCAAAGATGTTAGAATTACAAGAAGTGCCAAGTACAGGATTCAATAAAAATATAAATTTGTGTGATTGCATATCTTGGAATATAAATGGATTAAACTCCCCGGTAAAAAGGAAAAAGCTTTTTAAATACTTACAAATACAAAAAGCTGATATCATAGCACTACAAGAAGTTCACATTGCCCAGAAACAAAAATATTTATTAGAGAATAAAAAATTAGGGAATTTGTTTGTGGCCTTAGATCAAAAGAAAAAGAGAGGAGTAGTACTTTATATAAAGGACAAGATTCCTGCTTCACTAATATACTCAGACAAAGAAGGCAGGATACTCATGGTAGAAGTTGAATTAAGAAAGACTAAATTCCTATTAGTTGTAATTTATGCACCAAATGGCCCCCAAGAATCCTTCTTCCAAAAATTACATAATAAATTTAAAGAACTACAATATCAAGATCTATTATAGGAGATTTTAATGCGGTCATAGATAAATCACTAGACTACAAGGGAAACAATATCAACTTAGAAAAGAAAAAAAAGTTACCAAAAGTATTTTTCGACCTCACTAAAGAATTTAACATTAGCGATGTCTGGAGAGAAAGGAATATAGGGAAAAAACAGTTCACTTACTACTCCAACCGCCACATGTCTTGGTCAAGACTCGACATGATGTGGATGACCAAAAAATTAAACTCAGAAATTTTAGACATGACAATGGAACCAAATGTATTAGCAGATCATAATATGATTAGGCTCAGGTGGGAGGGACAACAACAACAACCAAGGAATTGGACGCTTCAGAGGTCGATTTTAAAAGATGAAACATTTAATAAAATGTTGACAAAGGAGTTAGATTTTTTTTTTCCAAGAAAACAATCCCCAGGACACCTCTCTACAAAATAACGGATACGGTCAAAACAGTAATGAGAGGAGTGTCCATTAAATATATGGCCAGGAAAAACAGGGAAAAAAGACAAAAGAGAACAAAATTAAAACAGGAATATAACGAATGGGATGAGAAATTGCAGAGCGCACCACAGGACAAACAAGTTAAATTACAATTGGATATAATTAAACATAAAATAAATTTAATTGACAAGGAAGAATTAGCCCAGAAATTAAAGAAGACAAAGCAATATCAATTTGAAAATGCAAATAAACCAGGGCATTGGCTAGCCTCTAAACTTAAGAAACAGAACGAAAAGAGATGGGTCACTAAATTAAGAAACGAACAAGGGGAGATATGTTTCAAAGAGGAAGAAAAAAGGCAGATTATCCAAAAATATTATAATGATTTATATACAGAGGCAAACCATGCAACAGAAGATCAAATCCAAAACTATTTAAAAAATGCTGATTTCACAGAAATCTCAGAGGAGGATAAAGAATCCCTAAATCATACTATAACTCTTCAAGAAGTTTATGAGGCCATTAACAGGCAAAAATGGACAAAGCTCCAAGGCCAGATGGCCTCCCGGCTGAAATTTACAAAACACAACAGGAAATTTTAGGAAAGGAAATGTTAAAAAATTTTAATGAAGTTTTAGACAAGGTGAAGTGTCCCCAATCATGGCAAGAAGCAAAAATATCTATTATTCCCAAAGCAGGTACCGATTTAACAGACCCGGGGAACTATCAGGGTAACACTAGATGTATTAGAATACTACGAAGATCGGAGTGCAGAACAAGCAGCACTACTATTTTTAGACACCCAAAAGGCATTTGATAACGTGAAATGGAATTTTATTTTACAACAAAGCAAATATTTGAATTTAGGACCCAAATTTGTAAATGTAATCAAGGCTATTTACCAAAAACAAAAAGCTACAATTTTAATTAATGGGGGGCTTACAGAAAAATTTCAAATACAGAAGGGAACTAGACAAGGATGTCCACTGTCACCATTGCTGTTTATTATGACCTTAGAGGCTTTAATTAGGACAATTAAAAAAGAAAGTGACATAAAAGGATTAAAAATAAAAAGGGAAGAGTTCAAATTACAAGCATTCGCCGACGATCTACTTTTTATCCTAGAAGAACCACAAACTTCTGGACCTATACTATTAGAAAAATTGGATGAATTTGGTCTTGTAGTGGGTCTAAAGGTAAATAAAAATAAAACAAAAATGATTACTAAAAATATGACAAACAAACAGAAAGAATTACTGGCGGCAACAATGGGCATCGAGATTGTTGAAAAAACAAAATACTTAGGAATTATATCAGCCAGCCATAGCACACTTAAGAAGGATAATTATGACCCTCTTATTAAACGAATAAGGGGAGATTTAAGAAGATGGAACAATTTAAACTTATCTTTTATGGGCAGGATAGCCACGATAAAAATGAATATTCTACCTAACATTTTATTCCTCTTTCAAAATGCCCCTATAAAACTAAAAAAACCTTCTTTGATGAATTGAATAGAATAATATCAAACTTTATTTGGCAAAAGAAAAGGCCGAGGATAAAATTAAAATTATTACAGGATGCCACGGAGAGAGGGGGGTTTGGCCTACCTGACTGGGAGTTGTATCATAGTGCTGCAACAATGACCTGGTTAAAAGATTGGATTAATCACACAAATACAAGAATATTAACATTAGAGGGATACAACCTCCAGTCAGGATGGCACGCCTTTCTTAGACAAGACAGCATAAAGGGATATAGCTACCTGCAAAAACATAAAGTTAGACAGACACTTTTACATACCTGGTTTAAAATTAAGAAACAAATGTACATTCAAACTCCAATTTGGTTATCGACATTAGAAGCCTTGATGCACCCACATCTACTACAATACGATAAAATCATTACCTATGAAGAATTATCAAATGAAAAAGGGGATCTACAAACTAGGCAGCAGTTGAGTGAACAGGGAATAGAACTGGAATGGTGGGCTTATCTGCAACTCCAATCTAAATACGCAAAAGACAAAAAGGAATTGGGCATTAGCAAAACTAGGACGGAATTAGATGAAATTTTGCTAGGACCAGATGAAAAGATGATTAAAAAAACTTATCGGGTATTATTACAAGCCAAATTAGAAGAAGAAAATGTGAAAGAAACAATGATATTATGGATGAGAAATTTTGGTCACAACATAAATTTGGATGATTGGCAGAACATCTGGACTAGAAATAAAAAATAACTTTAGCAATTCCATATAAGGAAAACTTATATAAATTATTTTACAGATGGCATATAACACCAACAAGACTAGCCAAAATAAATAATAAATTTTCTCCTATCTGTTGGAAGTGTAACAAGGAAAGAGGTACATATTATCACATATGGTGGAGTTGCAGAAAGGCCCAGGAATTTTGGAATGAAATATACAAATGGCTACGAGAAATCTGTGATGAGGAGATATACTTTAAACCAGAATTCTTTTTACTTGGAATTACTAATAAGACATACCCAAAGGAAATTTTCTACCTAATAATTCATATTATCACAGCAGCGAGGATGACTTTCGCACAAAACTGGAAAAACATTGAAACTCCAATGGAAGCAGATTTAATAAGGAAAATTATTGAGTGCGCGGAGATGGACAAACTGACAATGGAAATCAAAGATAAGGAAGAAACGGACTATTACAAAATATGGAACAATTTCTATGGATGGCTAGATAAGAGAAAGATTCAATAGCTTTCCTGAATTGGACTTAAGAAATGATGGACAATGAGTGATACGAGCTCAGCAGTACTTGGTTCGAATTTAATGTATGTTTTTTGTTTGGTTATGTTTTGCTTATGTCTATGTTTGTTTGTGTGTGATTACTCAATAAAATTATATAAATAATAATAATAATAATTGGGGTTTTGTAAGGGTGAAGAAGTGAGCTGATGAAGTGAGCTGTGTACTTTCTCCCCGTCTGAAGCCAAAGTGAAGGGCAGATTTGTGTCTTTTCTGTAGCTATTAGTACAACTTTAAAATATATGGATGTACGAGGCTGGAGAATTCTGAGACTCAAAGTTCATACATCTTAAGATACATAAATTAACATGAGAATATACAAACAAACACTAAGCAATAACAATTTTAAAGCATCCAGAAAAACAGATGTATACATGCTAATAAAATGAGAAGGTTTTCCAAGATTACATTCAATTTTGCATTTTTAACTTTAGAAACGTTTCAGAGTTTTCTGTAATATTCCATGGCACAATATAATAATACTTCATTAACATGAACTGCACATTATGAAATACAGGTAGCCCTCTACTTATGACCACAACTGAGCCTAAAATTTATGTTGATAAATGAGAAATTTGTTAAGTGACTTTTGTCCCATGCTACGATTTTTCTCGCCACATTTGTTATGTGAATCACTGCAGTTCTTAAATTAGTAATGTTAAGCGAATCTAGTTTCAGAAGGTCGCAACGGATGATCCTAGGACACTGCAACCGTCATAAATGTGAATCAGTTGTCAAGTATTCGAATGTAAAACACTGACTATGGGGGCAGGATGCTGCAGTGGTCATAAGTGTGAAAAATGGTCATAAGTCACTTTTTTTCAGTGCCGTTGTAACTTTGAACGGTCGCTAAATGAACTGTTGTAAGGGGAAGGCCACCTGGATTCCTGCCCAGTGTAATTATTGTAGAGTCCTTCCCAGTTTTTCTCTTGAATGATTTAAATCACCAGAGCTTCTGTCTCACAGATCCACTTGGTCACAGCACTGCAAGATTCCAAGATGACTTTTGGGCCCTTCACCATCCCACAGCTGTTTCCTTGAGCCTCTGTTATGTTTGGCTTCCTGTAGGAGAAGGAAGGAAGAAAGCAAGAAAGATTGTTAAGGGGGGGAGAATTATTTTATTCTTGTTTGTAACTCCTTCTATTATTTATTTATTTTATTCATTCATTCATTCATTTATTTATCTATTTATTTAGACAGACTTCTATGCCGCCCTCTCTCCCTAGGGACTCAGGGTGGCTCACAATTTAAAATCCCAATACAATAAATTAATTAAAAAACAATTAAATCGCAAGTCTAATAACTCTAAACCCGTAAAAATATAATTAAAATCCCTTAAAAACCCGCCCCAACCCATTTCAGTCCAGGCCGGCCTGCTGAAACAGCCAAGTCTTCAGGTCACGGCGGAAGGAGCAGAGGTCCGGGGCACAATGAAGCCCCAAGAGGAGCTGATTTCACAGGGTGGGTGCTCCCACAGAGAAGGCCCTACCCCTGGGCACCGCTAGCCGACATTGTCTAGTTGACGGCACCCCAAGGAGGCCCCGTCTGTGGGAGCGCACAGGGCGATCGGAATATTTCTACGTACTGTCCTCGACGTACGACCACAATTGAGTCCAAAATTCCTGTTGCTAAGTGAGACGTTTGTTAAGTGAGTTTTGCCCCATTTTACAACCTTGCTTGTCTCGGTTGTTAAGTGAATTGCTACAGCTGATAAGTTCATACTTATAACTGTTGTTGTGTCCCATTTTTGTCCCATGATCACCTTTTACGACCTTCCGACAAACGAAGGAAACCAGATTCACTTAACTAGATTACTATCTAATCCAGGGATCCAGTGGTGATTCAAAAAAATTTCTACCGGTTCTGTGGGCATGGCTTGGTGGATGTGGCAGGGGAGGGATACTGCCAAATCCCCATTCCTTCCCCACCCCACTAACCTGCTTTCCAGCTCCATTCTCCTGCGCAGGGCAACCAAAGAAGACCCAGCCGATCAGCTGGGACTCGGGAGGCAAAGAATAGATCGGGGCCAGTCAGAGGTAGTATTGGCCGGTTTTCTGAACTACTCAAAATTTCTGCTACCGGTTCTCCAGAACTGGTCAGAACCTGCTGAATATCACCTCTGCAGGGGTCCTCAAGCCCCGGGCTGCGGACCGGCACCAGGCATGCCAGAAACCGGTCTGCGCAAACAAGTGAAGCCCCATCCGTGAGATGCAGACAGCATGCGAAACCATGCCCCTCCAGTCCATGGAAAAATGTACTCCATGCAACCGGTCCCTGGTGCCCAAAATGTTTGGGGCCACTGATCTAATCAACTTCAGTCATACACTTAACAACTGTGGCAAGAGAGGTCGTAAAATGGGGCAAAACTCACTTAACAAATGTCTCATTTAACAACAACAATTTTGAGCTCAACTGTGGTCGTAAGTCAAGAACTACCTGTAACTGGATTAGGTCCAAAACACTGGGAGAAGAGATATATATTTCCCAGCTCACATAATCATAGAATGCATGGAAATAACTCACTCTTTATTATTATATGGGGAATTGTCCATCCACAACCATTTACGGGTCCTGGAATTTGCAGACAGTCCTATCCAGAACATCTGTGCCCCATTGGTGATACGCTGGATGTAATGCTGTCAAAAATAAATACATAAGTTATTTGTTTACTTAGTAGGGCATAACAGAATTCAGCATTAATGCACAAAATTTCACAAAAACAGCACATAAAATGTGTACGAAGATATAAACACCAATACAGTGAATTATTTTAAAAATGCACAATTAAAATGATGAATAAAGTTATGAATAAAATTTAATTAAAAATCATCTGGAACAAAGACCCTCTTTTTACTTGGATCACAAATTAAATAAGCAGCTACTAGAGTGGCTAAACTGATGGCTGGCTATTTAGACCATTTAGCCATTGGACAACAATGCCCTCGAGATGATGTAGTTCTTGCAGGGATCCAGGAAACCCTCTCATGGGGCATTTTGTCACAACATGATGTAAAAAAAGCAAAAGTTAGAATATTTTGAACATGTGATGCGACACCTGGAAAAATACAGCATCCTTCACTTAATCCTCCAAAGAAAGATTGAAGGCAAATGAGGTCCAGGCAGAAGAACAGCATCATTGGCTTCAAAAACTAAGGGGGTGGTTTGGATAAAACTCAAAAGCATTTTTTGTGTGGTTGTTGATAAAAATAGGATTGCCAACATGATCGCCAACATCCGATGACGGATATGGCACAAGAAGAAGAATGATGTAATGTTTGTGGGATGTTTGCGGGATGCAATACAGTGTAGACTAGTTTCCTTCCAGGGCAACATAACTTTGTCACAGCTACATATTCTGACTGCTGGACTACACAAGGATCTCCCAGCAAGAAGAAGAAGCATGAATACTATATATCAGTGGTTCTTAACCTTTTTGAAAGAATTGCCCCCTTGAGCCATTGAGGAAGTTGTCATCGCCCCCCTCCCCCAACATAACTGCCCCCCTGCCACCTCTTAGCGTCCCCAAGGGGGCCAGCAGTGGGGCGCTAAGAGGCGGCACGGTGGCAGTGCATTGAATGCAGCCGCGACGGCATGTAACGTGCCACTGCTTCCGCATTGGAGGCGCTGGCTCTAGAGCAGTGCTAGTCAATGGGTGAACCTGCAGGGCCGGCCGGCACCTCGAACGCCCCTCTGTCGCCTCTTAGTGCCCCTCTGCTGGCCCCCTTGAGGATGCTAAGAGGCGGCAGGGGGGCGTTCGAAGTGCCGGCCCTGCAGGCTCACCCCATTGACTGTTGTACCACACCTGAACCGGCACCTCGAATGCAGCAGCATGTTGGGAAAAGCTGCCACCACCGCTTTCCCAAAGTGCTGCTGCTCTTGCATTCTTTCTGTCTGTCCATCCGTCCATCCGTCCGTCCATCCATCCATCCAAAAGGTCTGTCTGTTTGCCTGCCTGCCTTCCTGCCTATCTACCTACCTGTCTGTCTTTTTGTCTGTCTACCTACCTACCTATCTACCAATATAGATCTCTCTCCTCTCTCTCTCTCTCTCCCAATATATTTCACTCCATTGCCCCCATATTGCCCCCCTTTCGTTTCTTCACCCCCACATTGCCCCTTTTCGTTCCATCGCCCCCCTGAAAAACAAATCGCCCCTTGGGGGCGATATCGCCCAGGTTAAGAATCACTGCTATATATAAATGAACATATTTGGAACGTATTTATTGTTAAGGAGTCTTTGTCAGGGTTCTGACGGATGCCCTAATTAATTCATGAGCCTCGAGCCAAGTTTCAAAAGAAATCCATTTATTAGGAGCAACATGTCAACACTTTTCCCAAGTGCAGTTGGCTCTGCCCTACATAATTTACTGCCCATTATGACCCTGTTTCCCTGCTCCTCCCAGGGTGTGTCATAAATTACATTCTCCAACAGAGCACTTTTGTGGGCTGTAGAAAACACGCCTCTCCGGCTGGCTCTGGTAACCTGGGACACAATCTGGAGAAAGGTATGCGTAGAATGTGCTTCTGGTCATAGCAACCGAATTACTCCATCAGATCTCCCCTCCACACCTTCTTATTTATTTATTTATTTATTTATTTATTTATTTATTTATTCGACTTATATGCCGCCCCCTCTCCCAAGGGACTCGGGGCGGCTCACAACTAAAATAGAATACAACAATAAGTTACTTAAAAATATATTAAATTAAAGCCGAATTAATATTAGTATTATTATTAAAACCCCAAAATTACGTAAACGACCCCAAGGGTCAACACTGCCCAGATTGTAAAAACAGCAAGGTTTTTAGCTCATGGCGGAAGGTGCGGAGATCGGGAGCCAGCCGGAGCTCCAGCGGAAGAAGATTCCATAGAGTGGGGGCCGCCACAGAATAGGCCCTCCCCCGGGTCCCCGCCAAACGACATTGAGTCGCGGAGGGCACCCCGAGGAGACCCCACCTGTGCGACCGTACCGGGCAGCTGGTATTTGAAGCTGGGAGAAGTCGTTCTCGTAAATATCCTGGACCCATGCCATGTAGGACTTTGAATGTTAAAACCAAAACCTTGAACCTCACCCGGAGGGCAACCGGAAGCCAATGCAAGCCACGCAGGAGGGGTGTAACATGGGAGTATCGGGAGGCTCCCATCACAACCGCGCAGAGCATTCTGCACCAGCTGAAGCCTCCGAGTGGTGCACAAGGGCAGTCCTAGATAGAGAGCGTTACAGTAGTCCAACCGGGAGACAACGAGCGCCTTATGGCAACTCGAGAGCAGGCCAGGAATGCTTTATGAATTGACAGTCTTCTGGCTTTGATTTGCAGGCGAACAAGGTCGACTTGATGATCTGTCAGCCTGGAGAACCACTAGATAATTAGCATTGAACTGAAACTGTTCCCAAACTCTTCCAATGGACATAACCACACAGCTCTTTTCAAGGCTACACATTTCTACAGGATGAATGAAGGAGGATAATTGGTATTTACCAATTCTGCCTCTTTTTTCAAAACCGCAAGTTCAGAATCTTTGGCTCTGCAGTTGTCTCTACTCTCATTCCAGGTTAGTTTTTCCCCTGAGATCCAATAGCATTTGTTTTCATGATGCAGCCAGTCTTTGGGACACAGCTTCAAGTTCTCTGAAAGAGAAAAAGGGCTCCATATTTACGTATTTATTCACTGAAACCAGGGGTAAATACTGCATCACACTGACACCAGAAGTGGGATTCTACCTGGTCGGTCCAGTTCTATAGAACTGGTTGTTATGATTCTGCAAATCGTACCACTGGCTGGCCCCACCCCTCCCTTCCCCACCCACTCACTCCTTACCTGGTATGCAAGCCATCCAACTTGCCTGTGTTTGGTAAGTTTCTATTTTGCCTTTTTTCCCCCCAACCATCAGCTGTTCTGCTGTGCCGGGAGATTTAGATTAGCTAGAAAGCAGGAAATCATTGGATTTCTTGCTTTCTAGCTAATCTAAAAGCAGAGCTGAACCTTCCTTAGGACTGAAGCTGCTGTTTTTCAGTGCAGACTCAGGTAGCAGATTGCAGAAAGATAGATCTCTAAGTGAATCTGTGATTCTGTGAGCCACTCAATCTGCCTGCCTACTTTGCCTGTTTTGGGGTAAAAGTTGCTTATTTTTTATAAAAAATTCAATATTTACATAAATATTTATAATATTTACATACAAGCCATGCTCACCCAGTCACATGCCCACCAAGCCATGCCCACAATTTAGGCCACGCCCACAGAACCGGTTGTTAAGAAATTTGAATCCCACCCGATGGACACCAATTTGCAGGTAGTCCTCAGCTTACAACAGTTCATTTAGCGACCATTCAAAGTTACAACATCACTGAAAAAAGTGGCTTGTGACCATTTTTCACACTTATGACTGTTACACCACCCCCATGGTCATGTGATCAAAATGCCAACTGACTCATATTTATGGCCTTTGTAGTGTCCTGGGAACATGTGATCAGCTTTTACAACCTTCTGACAACCAGAGTCAATGGGGAAGCCGGATTCACTTAACAACCACACTAGTAACTTAACAACTGCAGTGATTCACTTAACAACTGTGGCAAGAAAGGTTATAAAATGGGGCAAAACTCACTTAACAAATGTCCCGCTTAGCAACAGAAGTTTTGGGCTCAATTATGGTCATAAGTCGAGGACTACCTGTACAAGGAAAGGTAAGGGTTTTCCTGGGCAGTCATGTCCAATTCTAAGGCACAATGCTCATCTCTGCTTCTTAGCTGAGGGAGCCAGTGTTGTCTGAAGACTTTTCCGTGGTCATATGGCCAGCATTATATGTCAAAGTTACATGGAATCTGTTACTTTCCCACCAGGTGGTACCTATTTATCTACTCGCATTTGCATGCTTTCAAAGTGCGAGGTGGGCAGGAGCTGGGGCAAGGGATGGGAGCTCACCCCATTGTATGGTGCTCAGGTCTCAGACCCAGGCTGCCCCCTTTCCAGCTGACAAGCTCAGCATCTTTAACCACTGAGCCATCACACCCTCTTAAATTACTTATTGAATGTAATTGGGATGGACAACTTCATCATTAAGCAACCTGGTTGTAAACTGAAAAGTCACACGATTATGCCCAACCTATGACATCAGTTCCGGCTGTAATTGTTAAACAAATCACTGTGGGTTATTGAGCACAATGTTACGTGACTGCAACTTGCAACTTCCCACCGGCTTCCCCATTGACTTTGCTTGCTAGAAGCTAACTAGGAAGGTTACAGATGGAGATCGCATGACTACAAGACATTGCGACCATTTTAAACACATGCCGGTTGCCAAGCACCCAGTTTGGGATCACATGACCACAGGAATGCTGCAATGGTTGCAACTTTGAGGACCAGTCATAATTCTCCTCCTCCGACACTTTGAAAGGTTAATGCTGAAAGTCCATCCCTCGACTTGCCTCCAGAAGTTGTGGGTGCTCCAACACTGGAGGTTTTTAGAAGAGATTGGACAGCCATTTGTTTTAATTTGTATAGGGTCCCCTGCTTGAGCAAGGGGCTGGACTAGAAGACCTCCAAAACTCTGTTATTCTGTTGTGCTGTCTTTCCCCGCCTTATTTACCATGTAAACAAGCTGAGCATTGCAGCTGTCTGATGCTGTGTGTGTGTGTGTGTGTGTGTGTGGCCAATTTCATCCTCTTTGTGTTCCTCAGTGTTGACCTTGTGTGATGAATCCAGGCAGATGGTGTGTGTGTCTGTGTAAAAAAGATTTCCATATCCTGAGGGGAATTCTGATGGTTTTGGTTGAGTTACTGAGGTTTGCTGGCTTTTTATCAGTCTCATAATCCAAAGACTTGGCTAAAAGGCTGATGTGGTTCTTGTTTTGTGGCCTGGAGTTTCCTGTGGCCAAGACACAGCCAAGATTAGCATGCAGTCTGGCTGGATGTCATGCAGGCGTTTCCTGTCTTAACAGTACAATTCCATCGCTTGCAACAGCGCTCGGTTTCCAGCACTCGTTTCATGGGTATGCAATAATTGCAGCTGTGCAAACAAAGTCTTTGTTATCTCCTTAGAAACTTAAAAGGAAACAAGCAACCTCTTTAAAAACTAACTTATTTTAGAAAGGAATTTCAGCCAAGGTGTTCTGATTGGGTAAAAAAGTCAGGAAGGTGATCGAAATTGCACAATGAAAACTCTGAACCTCCTCTCACCCCAACATGAGTTATTACTAGACTGGTGTAAATCTTGACACACGTCACCACATCATGTGCTGCTGTCTCATTATAGCAGGAGTGGGAGGGAGGGTGTTCCTGGCGGGAATAAGAAAAGGGTATGTCAACATCAGGCGAGCGTGCCAAAAATCATCATGTAACCATGTAGTACAAGGTTGTTTTACATTCATTCAACCCTTGCAAAGAAAATTGGAAGCTACTGTACTCCTTTATATTTTCATTCCTGTTAGTTTCTATCTTTTTTTTAACTTGAATAAAGTTATTTGGAGAAAAAAAAACTTGTACTGAAACAAAACCATGTGTCAAGTTTTTTTCTCCCAAATAACTTTATTCAAGTTTTAAAAAAGAAAGATAGAAGCCAACAGGAATGAAAATATAAAGGATATTAATCTTATACCATATTAATTGGAGGCTAAAGACAGATTATTTTATTCTATCGTTTCATTCACTTAAGGGGCAAAACTCACTTAAGAGCTGCCTCACTTAGCAACAGAAATGTTGGGCTCTATTGCAGTCCTACGTTGAGGACTACCCATATTATAACCAGTAAAGTGTTGCTGTTATTTTAAATTCATGGCAACTTAGTGTATTCCGAAGTGTAAGCTGTGCCTTAGTATTCAACTGAAAGTGATTTGAGTGTGTCTATTGACCAGGACTGTAAGTGTGTGACCATAAACTGAATCTGGAAGTTTGTGTAAAGCATTATTTATAAAATTTGTTGGCCATCCATCTTACCATAGGGTAACTCTGGGTGGCTTACACAGTTACATCTAAGCTAAAACATACAAAGTTAAAATCAAACATTAACAACAAAGATTTATGAGGAGAGCGAGGGGAGAATGTGGGGGGGAGGTGGGATCTTTTATCACTCCATCAACCACTTCCACTGGGCTGTTCCCCACTTGAGGCCCCAAACTGACCGGCACAATCAGGTCTTTAGGCCAGAGGTGGTATTCAGCAGATTCTGACCAGTTCTGGAGAATCAATAGCGAAAAATTTGAGTAGTTCGGAGAACCAACCTCTGACTGGCCCCGCCCCCATCTATTGTCTGCCTCCCGAGTCCCAGTTGATTGGCTGGGTCTTCTTTTGTTGCCCTGCATGGGAGAACGGAGCTGGAAAGCAGGTTAGTGGGGTGGAGAGGCAATGGGGATTTTGCAGTATCCTTCCCCCAGGAATGGGGAGGGAATGGGGATTTTACAGTATATCCTTCCCCTGCCACACCCACCAAGCCATGCCCACCAAGCCACGCCCACAGAACCAGTAGTAAACAGTTTTGAATCCCACCACTGCTTTAGGCCCTTATGAAAGGATAGGAGGGTTGAGGCCAACTTCACATCGGGATGGGTTGGGGAGATATTCCAGAGGGCAGGAGTGACAGCCAGAGAAGGCCCTCCTCCTGGACCTCACCAGCTGGAATAATCAGGCTGATGGGACCCGCAGCATGCCTCCTCTTCCGGCACGAGTGGTACGAGGCAATCCCAGTGGGCTGAGATGGTCTCTCAAGTAACCTGGACCCATGCCATGAAGGGCTTTAAACGTGATCACCAACACTTTGAATTGAAACCAGAAGCAGACTGGTAACCCATGCAGGTCGTGGAGCAGTGGTGTTACAGGAGCCATTCTTGGTGGGCCCAAAACTACCTGTGCCGCTGCACTTTGCACCAGCTATACTTTCTGAATGCTCTTCAAAGGTAGCCCCATGTAGAGCGTGTTACAGTAGTCTAATCATGAGATGACCAGGGATTGAATGTCTGAGTGCTGGTCCAGGAAAGGCCACGACTGGAGCACAACACAAAGTTAGTCGTGTGGCTGCAGCCACCATCTGAATTTCTCTGATCAGCAGGCCTCCCTGACTTGAGTCTTTCTCCTGAAAACTAGTGGCATTTTCAAGCAATTTCAGCTGGTTGATGCTAGGGTTGCTATGCACAACCCTTGAAACCTGGGAACATACCTGTGGAATTGTCACAACGGGGCTTACACAGAAATCGCCGCAGCTTGTTCCATTTTTCTCCTGCTGGCTCTTGGCTGACTTGCTGCTTTGTTTCAGTAGTATCCTGAACATCTGGAGTTCTCCGGAGTTGAAAGGCTTAAAAAAAAAGATTTATAATTAGCTGACAAGCAAATGGAGGGAGATATATACTGTGTTTCTCCAACAATACGCCCCCCACAAAACCAAGGCCCAGCACTGCTTTGTGTGCATGTAGTTAAATTAAGCCCTGCCTCCAAAATTTGGGCCTATTTAAGCGCGTGCATTCCCCACCATTTCTCACATCGCTTGAAGTGCAGACAACATGAGGTGAAGAGGCATGGAGGGGAAGGGCGGAGGGGGGGAACTTGCCGAAATCATCCTACGTGCAGCCTTGCCTCGCCACCGGGCTGCTTCTATCACGGCCGTTAGGAACGCCCCACGCACACCCTCACCTTGCCACTGGGCCACTTCTTTATCGGCTGAGCACCCCACAAGCAGCCTCGCCTAGAGCACCCCACGCGCACCCTCACCTCACCACCAGGCCGCTTCTATCGACCATTAGGAGCGCCCCACACGCACCCTCGCCTCACCACCGGGCCGCTTCTATTGGGGCCGAGTTCCCCATGGGCAGCCTCCCCTAGAGCGCCCCATGCGCACCCTCACCTTGCCACTGGGCCACTTCTTTAGCGGCTGAACACCCCACAGGCAGCCTCGCCTAGAGCACCCCACACACACCCTCACCTTGCTACCGGGCCGCTTCTATTGGGGCCAAGCACCCCACACGCAGCCTCACTTTGCCACCAGGCCGCTCCTAACGGCTCCATTGTAGCACTTTATAAAGAAATACAAAAAGGCTTCTTTTTGTGATATTCCTGTTTTCTGGACATCTATTTTACCCTCACTCTTCTTATAAAGTCTATATTTATGCAGGGTTTTTTTTTCCTGTTCTGGTTGCTCATTGCTGCTCATGAAGCTGAATTTCTGCACCCCAACTCCCTGTGGAAATGCCTTGGCAGGAACCAAGATTGGAACTCACTCTGGACCTACTAAGTCATGTATGTTCCCCAATTTCTTGGCTTTCCTGTCAATGCAAGGAAGGCAAGAATTTTTAGCTAGCCTCTGTGTGGGTGGATTTTTTTCCATTAGTAGTCCCTGTGCCTTTCCTTGGTTTGCATATAGGTAAATGAAGACTCAATCATCCAGGCCAAAAGTATCTTTAACAGGTTATATCAGGGCAACTGGAACCAACGTTTGTTAATCTGAGACGTTTCATTACTCATCCAAGTAACTTCATCCATCAAAATAAAATAGTCTAAGATAAAATAATAAATCATCTCTGCCTATTTTTTTAAAATTTATTTTGACGGATGATGTTACTTGGATGAGTTAACCAAACGTGTCAGATTAACAAGCTTTGGTCTAGTTGCCCAGGTGTAACCTTTTTAGATATTTTTGGCCTGGATGATTGAGTCTTCATTTACTCATTGCAAGGGAAAAACCCCTGTAGTTGGTGTGGCAAGAATTTGTACATTCCAACAACTCTGTAACACTCTGCCTAACAATTTCTTTTATTTTGACGGATGAAGTTACTTGAATGAGTAACGAAACATCTCAGATTAACAGGCTTGGATCTAGTTGCCCTGATTTAAGCTATTTAGATATTTGTGGCCTGGATGATTGAGTCTTCATTTACTTATTGCAGGGGGAAACCCCTGCAGTTGGTGTGGCAAGAATTTGCACATTCCAACAACTCTGTAACACTCTGCCTAACAATTTCTTTTATTTTGACGGATGAAGTTACTTGAATGAGTAACGAAACATCTCAGATTAACAAATTTTGATCTAGTTGCCCTGATTTAACCATTTTAAATATTTCCTTTGTTTGCTTCACCAAATCTTTGCACCTCTTTGCCTTCCTTTCCCCCATTCTCCTTTAACACTAATACAGACTTTTCTTTTTTTCTATTTTTTTCTCCTTATGATAGATACTATCTTTGCTCTGATGCCACAATAATCAAAGCAAAGCCACGTTGCTCTTTTCATCTCTGTGTCGGTTCAGAGAAACCTTATGGCAAGTGTGAGCTGAACATTCACCTGCCTACAGGTGGTCCTCGACTTACAACCATAATTGAGTCCAGAATTTCTGTTACTAAAAGAGACAGTTGTGAAGTGAGTTTCACCCTGCTTTGCGGCCATTTTTTTGCCATGGTTGTTAAGCGAGTTGTGTGATCGCTAAGCGGATCTGGCTCCCCCCATTGACTTCACTTGTGAGAAACCAGCTGGGAGGGTTACCAGTGGGGATTACATGACCCCAGGACAGTGCAACTGTCGTACAGCTAGTCCTCGACGTGCGGCCACAAATGAGCCCAGCATTTCGGTTGCTAAGCGAGACAGTTGTTAAGTGAAATTTGTCCGGTTTTATGAACGATTCTTGCCACAGTTGTTAAGCAAATCACTGCGGTTGTTAAATTAGTAACCCAGTTGTAAAGTGCATTTGCCTTCCCCATTGACTTGGCAAGAAGGTTGCAAAAGGGACCACCTGACTGACACCTGGATCCTGCAGTCGTCATAAATATGAGTCAGTTGCCAAGTTGTCAGCATTTTGATCACGTGACCATGAGGATGCTGCAAACAATCGCAAGTGTGAAAACAAAGTCATAAGTCACTTTTTTCAGTGTCATTGTAACTTGGAACTGTTACTAAGTGAACTGTTGTAAGTTGAGGACTATCTGTAAATATATGCCAGTTGTCAAGCATCCAAATTTTGAAAACATGACCATGGGGATGCTACAGTGGTTGTAAGCAGAGGTGGTATTCAACGGGTTCTGACCAGTTCTGGAGAACCGGTAGCAGAAATTTTGAATAGTTCAGGGAACCGGCAAATACCACCTCTGGAGATTTTACAGTATCCTTCCCCTGCCACGCCCACCAAGCCACACCCACAGAACCAGGAGTAAAAAAAAATTGAATCCCACCACTGGTTGTAAGTATGAAAATTGGTTATAAGACATTTTTTTCAGTGCTTGTTGTAACTTTAAACGAATGGTTGTAAGTTAAGGGCCATCTGTAGTAAAAAAAAAACAGCATTCATTTAAACGTTGTTACTTCATTCCAGATTGGCTGGAATGCAGCTTTTAGGTGCCAACCCTTGGCCATGCCTACGTTGGTTGCTGCCAAACTTCAGCGAGCTTTCCCTTGACCAACCTCGTGCCAGCTAACAGCTTGCTCTATGTGGCTCAAGTGGGGGGTGGGAACCAAACCTTGGCATAATTTCAGCGTTTATCTTCAATTGCTGATAAACTGAGCCTCCCTGTGCAGCTGTAAAATCGCAGCAATAAAATAATAATAATACCCTGATTCTACAAAACACCACCCTACTTGGAACACCTTATATCCTCCGACCCTACCTTAACAGCTCCTAGGTCCTTGGTTAGGACTTGAGCTGTGGAGCTACCAACCAGCCCCAAAGGCTGTGAATCTCATTAAAGATTAAATAATGATGATGATGATGTCCTGCATGCTGGGTGGGTGCAGTTGGCAGGCAAGTTGAATCATCTCAACTAGCCCAGTGCAACTGCAGGAGTTGCTAAACAGTGCCTGCTTCCAGGTTTCACCAGACCACAAAGAGGAAACTGAGGGAAACCCGATAACCCCATCAGCTTGTCAGAAGTGCAGAGTTGGCATTTTCCAATGCCCAAGCCGGCCAGCTTCATATGTTCTCACAGTCCTGCTGGCTCCAGGTCATGTGAAAGCATCCCAGGCTAGGTGGGATTTGGGTGTGCAGGCCAATATGGCTTGGAAGCTGTTTTCATGGATTGCACAAGAGGTGGAGCAAGGCGGGGTTGCCTTAGCCCACCAATCCAGATTAAAGCCGGAGCAGCTCACTTGAATGGCCCTTGCTCACCCTCTTAGCCCCTGTGATCACCCCACCCATGCTGCCCCACCCAGCTCCCGCAACTTCCCCGCCTGCAGCCAATCATGCATTTCCGCCTGCCAGCACCAATTGGCTGGTGGCTACTTGTCCAGTGCAGCAAAGCTCCTGGGTAAAACCATGCCTCGAGGAATGGGCCAGGATGAAGAGCTGGGGGTGGAGGACCAGGAGGCCATTGACAGTGGACAATCCCATGCAGAGGGCCAGCGGAGGAGGAAAGCCGGCTGTGGTTCAATGGCAGTGGTTGGCTGAGTCCGTAGTTGGGGTGGCCAAGGATCAGTGCCTAAATGCCCCATTCCCGGAAGGGAAGCTGCCTCACTAGTGTTTCCACTGCAATTTCTACTGCAGCAAGAAAGGTTCATTGACTTCATAAGCCATTGTTAGGTCTTCATTTTTACAGCATAGAGCTGGAAGGGACCTTGGAGGTCTTCTAGTCCAACCCTCTACCAAAGCAAGAGACCCTATACCATTTCTGACAAATGTCTGCCCAATCTCTTCTTAAAAACCTCCAGTGATGAAGCACCCACAATTTCTGAAGACACACCATTCCACTGATTAATTGTTCTCACTGTTAGGAAATTTCTCCTGAATTCTAGGTTCCGTCTCTCCTTGATTAGTTTCCATCCATTTTTTCTTGTCCTGCCCTCTGGTGCATTGTAGAATAATTTGGACCCCCTCTTCTTTGTGGCAGCCCTTCAAAATACTGGAAGACTGCTGTCATGTCACCCCTTGTCCTTCTTTTCTCTAGACTACCCATATCCAATTCCTGCAACTGTTCTTCATTGTTCCCAGCTTCCCCTGGGGCTCCGTCTGGCCCCTGACCTCCACACCTTCCACCACGACCTGAAGACCTGGTTATTTAACCAGGCTGGGCTGTGATAACCTTCTCAGGGGGGGGAGTCTTTTCATTTAATTTTAATATTGATATTGGGCTTGTTTTGGTTTAATTCTTTTTAACTATTTATTTATATGAATGTATGTTTTTAGTTGTGAGCCACCCCGAGTCTTCGGAGATGGGGCGGCATACAAATCCAATAAATAAATAAATAAATAAATATGCTTTAGTCTCCAGACCCTTAATCATCTTAGTTGCTCTTTTCTGCACTTTCATGTTTCTTTTAATGAATCATAAATGAAAGGGTGGAAGGAGAGAGGCAGCTGCCAATCAATGGACAAGTTAGCAGCCCAGAAGAAAATGGGTGGCTCAGCAGAGCTGGTATTCAGCCGGTCCTGGTGGACCAATAGTGAACAGGCTGCAGCCTATTGGAGTTATGGGTGTCACTAGAACAGGAGGGAAGATTTACAGATTGCGAAACAGCCATTTTGAAGCAGTGCATTTATGATGGGTTGGGAGTGGGCGAGGGATGATGTGATCAGTTCCCCTTCTAAAGAAGCTGTGGGTGACCCATAATCACAATGGCAAGCAGAGAGAGGTGGAATCTGCACTTAGTCTGTGCCACAGTTAGTGAGCATGAGTGAAACTTGTAGTCCATCAGCTGAACAGCTTGGTCTTACTTATTGGAAGCTTTTCAGATAGTTGTAGTTACTGTATATGTTGTGGCCCCGCCTCGTGAGCCTGTGCTGACAGAGGAAGAGGACCTGGATGATGAAGAAGAGGAGGAACGGGCAATGCCTTCCTCACCAGGGCCTTCCTCCCCAGGACCTTCCTCCCTGGCAAGGTCTCCCTCCCCAGGACCTTCCTCCCTGGCAAGACCTCCCTCCCCAGGACCTTCCTCCCTGGCAAGACCTCCCTCCCCAGGACCTTCCTCCCTGGCAAGGCCCCCCTCCCCAGGACCTTCCTCCCTGGCAATGCCTCAGGTTTCTTTCGAAAGCCAAGAGGAACAGCCTGAGAGACACGTATCAGTACAGCCACGGCGAGGGAGGGAGGAGGAGGATTCCTGGCTTGATCCCAGGCAACGTCAGAGGGAGAAACGTCAGCAACAGGTGGGTGGGAGGGCCAGAGATTGAGCTGGACCACACCACACCAGGTATAAAAGTGGGTGTGCCTACGTTACAAACTCTGTACGTGACAAAGTGTGGAATAAGCCGAGGATTCCGTCTGTGTTGTGCCTGCTTTAAACTTTGGGAATACATCATTCCTTCTGTGAGTACTTCATTTCTTGTCAGCTCCAAATTTGGCAGTGAGAGCCTGGGTGACTGCCAACACTCTTATCGGGAGAGATAACTTGGATTTTGGAGACAGGCCAGCGTGACTCTCTGTGCTAGTGTTGCTGCCAAGTTCCTTACCTTCTGGGGAAGGGAAGGGGAGACAGAACAGTATATATCTTTTTAAAAAAATCTTCCTTGCATTTTTCTTTTGGCTTAACTTTCTATTCGGTGTGGATACAGGGGATGAGTATTAAAGTTTCTCTTCCACAGTGTTCACATCTGTACTTAAGAACTAAGGGAATCTTTAGTATCTTTGATCATGTAGCCGATTTCTTTTCCTGAGGCAATTTTTCAAAAAGGATCTAATAATCTCTGACTCACTGCAAATGTACCGTCAAATAATCCAACAGCTGTGCCAAATTCATGTCATTATTAACTGATGAACAATTGAATCACATTGGTTACCTTTCCTTTTTTTCTTTTTTAAAATTTGTTTTGATTTCTTTCAGTACAAAATGTAATTTGTTTTATTCAACTTTATTAAGCTTCAAAGAAAGCTAAAGTACAATAGAAAAGGAAAAAATGGGGGAAGGGGGTCAAAAAATAGGAAAAGTTAAAACAGGACAAAAAATGCATTTAAAAAAAAATCAAAGGAACCCACAGCTTAATAGATAAGTGGGTGAGGAAGGTGAAAGGGGATTACTAGGATAGTTTAATTTCCTTCTGATCTGAATAGGAAAACACTCCCTTTTTACCACCCATTATCCTTTAACTGTAAAACTTATGCCTAATCAAAATCAGAGGCAGCTTTTATTTTCTAAAAGGAACGTTGAAACCATCTTTTGGAAAGATGAAAGCAATTCTAAGTGTTTTATTAGCAAGAATGGTCAACAATGTGTAAACAGAAAGCATAAGCATACTGAGCCAGGTGGGGGTTTTGGACTTCTTAGGGAGATGTTTATGGGTAGAACTAAAAGCTCCTAACTCAAATGCAAATTTGGCACCATTCCCTGCTCAAATATATCTTCCCAGGGAAATTAATCTGTCAGCTGAACCATAAAACATTTAGAAAGCCAAGAAATCCAAACAAACATATAATTGGAGGTAAATTCTCAGCAGGAGGATGACTCAGCAAAAAAAAAAAACAAGAATTGCCCGTAGGCAGAAAGGAAGAAAAAGTTAAAATGCCCCTGCACAGTGGTACATAGGAGCTTTATTTATAAAAAGAAAAAGGCAGTAAGAAGTTATGCAAGGAATCAAAGAGGGCTTCAATCACAGATCATAAAAATAATAACCGTGTAAGCCTGTGATGGCGAACCTATCGTCATTGCAGATCAGGCCCACTGCGCATGCGCGCACGCCTCCCACTAGCCAGCTAATTGTCAGGTATCTGCCATGCATGTGCGGGGGGCGGGGGCACATAGGAGACGCATGCGCAAAGGCGCAGGGAACGCAGGGGGGGTCGCGCATGCATGTGCAGGGCGGGGGGCATGCACACATGCGCAGGGGAAAGTGGGGTTGTGCATGCATTGCATTATGGGTGCAGGCACGTGTGCGCGCGCATGCGTGCTCTTTCAGCACGTGATGACAAAAAGCTTAGCCATCACTGGTATAAGCCCTAACTATTAATAATTGAACCTGGTGAGAATCAATCAATCATAATAGAGCCGGAAGAGACCTTTGAGGTCTTCTAGTCCAACCTCCTGCTCAAACAGGAGACCCTATATAATTTGAGACAAATGGCTTTGCAGTCTTTTCTTAAAAACCTCCAGTGATGAAACACCCACAACTTCTGAAGGCAAAGCTGTTCCACAAATTAATTATCCTCACAGTTAGGAAAATTCTCCTCAATTCCAAGTTGCTTCTCTCCTTCATTAGTTTCCATTCACTGTTTGTTGTGTTGCCTTCTGGTGCTTTGGAAAATAAATTGATCCCCCTCGTCTTTGTGGCAGCCCCTCAAATACTGGAAGACTGCTATTGTTATGTATGCAGGTTTGAAATCATTGGTTTAGTTTGAATTGTTCTTGTAAAATGTTGGAAATGATTGGCTGAGGAAAGTGCGGGGAAACCCTGCACTCTGATTGGCTGTCAGCTGCTGCCGGCTATAAGTAGCAGCAGCAGCAGCAAAGCCAAACGGGTCCATTCTGAGCTGAAGTCACTAATAAACTCTTGAGCTGAAGCACTCCGCGTCTGACTCTTCATGCAAACATAACAGCTATCATGTCCCCCCTAGTCCTTCTTTTCTCTAGACTAAACAAACCCAAATCCTGCAGTCGTTCTTCGTATGTTTTTGCCTCCAGACCTTTAATCATCTTAGTTGCTCTTCTTTGCGTTTTTTTCCAAAATCTTGTCAAACTCTAATAAGCGTTTTTGCAAAGGAATCTTTATGCCCTTTAGTGCCACAATATTCCACCGTGGTTATACAGGTAGTCCTCGACTTACAACATTAACAGAGCCTATTATGGCTGTAAGTTCTGTTGGTGCCTCTGAATTGACCTAATTTTGTGCACCTTTTTGCTGTGGTTATACAGCACACGCCACATTTGTAAAGCGAACACCACGGTCATAAAGCAAATGCCATGGTCATAAAGCAAAGACTGTCATCATAAATGCTGATTTTCAGGGGGATAAAGTGTCATAAAACGCAGTCATATGACCACGGACCATAAAAGGTGGCCAAGGCTGCCAAGCCTCCCATATGGGGTCACGTGACTGCAGGGAGGCATGGCTCTCAGAAATCCAGAACCGGCTCAGAAGTACCCCTGGAGTGGCCTGGCGTAACTTCAAAAGGTCATTAAACACACAGCCATACATTGAGGACTCCCTGTAGAAACGGCAAGCAGAGATGGCAAGGTTATTGTCGGGACCCAAACCCTTTCCCAATAAAACAAACACAAACCAAAGAGAACAGAAACCTTTTAATGATTCTTACGAATCCCCGGTTAAAAGGCTGCTGCAAACTAATTAACTGTGATAAGCAGAAACCTTGCCAAAACTGTATGAGACTGCCAAGAATCACAGATAAGAAATATTTCACAACACAAGAGTCTTCAAATACCAACTTAAGATACTGTAATGTCCACGAGGCTGAGTTTCAAAACGTCTTTGCTTCCTGCAAAGAACGTTCGCTTCACAGCTGGCTTTTATCTTCCTGAAGGAGGGGCCATTACCTTGCAGCCTTACTCCCAAGTTGCCCGTGCTGTTGCAGCTGCTCTTTCCTGCATGCAGCCCTGCGCGCAAGTGCACTTGGCACAGGCGCCTCGGGAACCTCCTCATCGCTGCTGCCAGCCCCCACAATCTCTGAAGGCAGCAGTCCTGGCCCATCTGAGTCTTCGCTCTCCTCAGCCGTCCACACCTGCTGCCAGCTAACCACAATAGTTATACAGGTAGTCCTTGATTTAGAACAATTTGTTTAGTTATAATGGCACTGAAAAAAGTGACTTATGACCATTTCCCACATTTATGACTGTTGCAGCATTCCTCATGGTCACATAATTAAAATTCAGACGCTTGGCAATCTTCTCATACTTATGACAGTTACAGTGTTCCAGGGTCATGTGATCCGTGTTTTGCAACCTTCTGACATTCAAAGCCAATGGGGAAGCCAGATTCGGCTCCCGCTCCTTGGAACCAACTACCTCTGGGGCTCCGCCTGGCCCCTGACCTCCGCACCTTCCGTCGCGACCTAAAAACCTAGTTGTTTGAACAGGCTGGGCTGTGCTGACTCCTTGGGGAATGGGTGTTTTATTTATTACGGGTTTTTTTAGTTTAATTTGGCTTGTTGTAATTTAATCCTATTTTAGTTAACCTAATTTATTGTGCTGTTTTTATCTGTGAGCCACCCCAAGTCCTTTTGGAGAGGGGGTGGCATACAAGTCGAATAAATAAATAAATAAATAAACAAACAAACAAACAAACAAACAAACCGTGTTTCTAATTTAAGAACTGAAGTGATCCACTGAACAACTGTGGCAAGAAAAGTTATAAAATGGGGCAAAACTCACTTAACAGCTGTGTCTCTTAGCAACAGAAATGCTGGGCTCAATTGCGGTCGTAAGTCGAGGAGCATCTGTATGCTGTGACCATGGGGGATCCTTCAACAGTCATAAATGTGGGAAATGGTCATAAGTCACTTTTTTCAGTGCCGTTATAACGGCCACTAAACAACGCTGCAGAACAAGCTGCTGGAGAAAGGATATGGAGCACACGATGGAGGAAAACCCAGCCTGCCAAGAACAGAGATTCCATCCCTGGAAATGGAGGAAAACCAGGAGGGGGAGAAGCCTGCAGGCGGCTTCTGAGAGTGAGGAAAGACCAGGAAGACACACTGTGCTGTGTGAGTAAATTCAGATTCTGCACAGAGGGCCTTTATGAGTTAAAAGCCTTTTTTTTTAAGCAGCAAGATAACCAGCTGCAAACTCAGAGCATTCATGAGTCAGAGAAAAAGCTGTAATAAATTACAAGGCAGTAACGCGAAAGAAAGTGAGAAAGAGGAAAATTAAGTAGGTTAATATTTGAGCTCTTACATTATCCTGTACATATGTAGAAAAACAGACCGGTTTTATAAATACAACTTTCATTTGTGTAGTTATTATGTCAGTATATTATTATAACATTAATTAATATTGTTATATTATAAAATATAATTATAATATCATTAAGATTACTGTAGCTATTACGGTATTCAGAATGCAATCCCCCATTTGTGTAATTAATGGCTGGGTGTGTCTCTGTATTGGCTTCCATTTTGACCACACCCTCCAAATAAACACCTCACTCCTGGGTAAGAATTTGTGTAATCCTATAAAGACAGATCATAATCCCTTATCTCTTCAGGCCTGGCCAGAGGGGAAAAAATTCAATAAATTAATCAGTATGATCGTGTTCTGTCTCACCTTCACTTCCCCAGAAGCTAAGGAAGTTAGCCAACACAGAAGAGTCACGCTGGCCTGTTTTGTTTCACCTTCCCTTCCCTTGAAGGCAAGGAATGTTAGCTAACACAGAAGAGTCACGCTGGCCTGTCGTTGGCAGTCACCCAGGCTCTCACTGCCAAATCCAAGCCAAGAAGGAATGTAGAATTGCTTTCCTTTCAGAGTCCAAAAATCAAGCACACAGACGGAAGCTGTGCCTGACCCAGTTGATCCAGGGCCCTACTCACGAGGGGGGAAATACTCTTGACCTAGTTTTTGTCTCTGAACAGTGGCATAACTTAAGGGTCAAAGGAAAAGGATCTTATTATGGGGACTCAACATAAAGGAAAATTTCTGGTCTCGCAGCTAACAGCAGGTTCTTAGCCTGCAGACAGCAAAAACAGGAAGTTATTTCAAAAGGAGGAATTTAAGATAAGATGTAACTGTTTTACCCACTACTACTGCTTTTCACAAATTCCACCCACTCCTATGACTTGGCCTGACTAATAGTCCTCAACTTATGACCAGAATTGAAGACTCCAGGAATAGATGCAGGGAAGGGTCAAAAAAGGGGCAGGAAGTGACTGACAGCACAATCAGGGGTCTATCTGTTCATTATGTGCACGGGTGCAACACAGATGGGGCTTCAATCCCACCAGCCCAGCTATCATCTTTTCTTTCACCACATATTCCAGACACACTTGGAACGATTCCATTTTTTTTTTCAGGGAAAGCTCCCTTTGATCTTCGTGCTAATGAGTTTGAGGACCTGTGGAGAATTCCTGGTAGATTTGCAATGAGTCAACATGTAGGCACAAAGCAAGTTCAGACAGAAATAAAAGAGAAATGTTAGGAAAAACTGCAAAGTTCTTCATTTAAATGAAATGCATGGCAATAGGCTCTGCCAGTTGGCCTGGGCCCCCAGTGGAAGAATAACACAGGTGGTTGAGAGAGCAACAACAGATCCCAACTAAACCCCATTCCGCCCTCCCCCTCCCCACATCTTTGATTTTATTTATTTATTTATTATTTGGTCTTATATGCCGCCCTCTCTCCTGAGGGACTCAGGGTGGCTCACATAAAAACAACCACACAAATTACAAAAGTTGAAAAGAAATTAAACCAAATTCGACCAAATAATCATTAAAACCCACTAACGAACATCTTTTGTTTGATCTTTTGTTTTAATTTATTCATGTTTTAATGTAGATGTATTTTTTAATGTCTCCCAGAGTTAATTTAGGGTAAGATGGGCAGCCAATAAATTTTGTAAGAACATAAAATAGTGTGTTCTCTAGCTTTGTGCAAAAGTTCATGGATAATAGATGGCTGCAAACTGAATAAAAGCGAGCAGTGTGATGGGATTGCAAAAGTGACAAATGGCTTGAGCAAACTACAGTTCCCACAACCTGGGAATAATAAGTCCTCTCCATTTGGCATCAGTCCAAGACCATCTGAAGGGCTGGGTCACTTGTGAAATCGGACTGTGGGGAGCATGAAGCAGTCACTACACTTACATGAAGCAAAGCAGTCACTTTACAAATTTGACATGTTCAAGGAGCTTGAGACTAAACATGGGAGCACTGTGTACGTTCCTCCACAAGCCTGTGTAAACAAGGCATTATGAACTCTTGCTGATCAAATTATGGAGGCTGAAGCCAAACACTCAGATTCCCTTCCCAACATTTTAGGAAATTTCAATCAAGCAAACTTAAGGAAAGAGCTCCTAAAGTATTTCCAGCATGTCAGTTGTCACACCAGAGGTAAAATGTTGACCTTGTAAAAATGCTGCTTAGTAATAAGCAGGCATATACAATGGAATGAAGGCTATTGCTGAGCACATTGGGTTGTATCCCAAAAATTGTAAGCCGCCCTGAGTCTTCGGAGAAGGGCGGCATATAAATGTAATTAAAAAAAAAAAAACTTTAGTACTTGAGGGGCTGCCACAAAGATGACGGGAGCAAACTACTTTCTAAAGCACCAGAAAGCAAGAAAGAACCAATGGATGAAAACTAATAAAGGAGAGAAGTAATCTAGAATTAAGGAGAAATTTTCTAATGGTGAGAATAATTAACCAGTGGGATGGCTTGCCTTCAGAAGTTGTGGGTCCCTCATCACTGGAGATTTTCAAGAAGACACTGGACAGCCATTTGTCTGAAATAGTATAGATTCTCCTGCTTGAGCAGGGGGTTAGACTAGATGACCTGCAAGGTCCCTGCCACCTCTGTTATTCGTTGTTCTATGAAAAAAATGTTACCACTTCTAAAGACCAGGAAGGTAAACTGTGTACAGTAGTTCCTTTGAAGAACTATATCATAATTCTTTAAATTCTATTCAGATCTCTATAGTCAGTAAAAGAAACTACCTCATGATGATATAATGGAGTTGAGCTGAATTGACTTGACTTTTGAAATTTTATTTTTAATTAATTATTTATTTAAATTTAGAGGGAAATGAAAATAATGAGACAAAACACCACAATCCACACACACACACAAACCCCACCCACATTTAAAGGAAACCACTTTAAACCACATTTAAAGGAAACCACCACCTTAAATAAAAATGACCTCTCACAATTAGGTCAAGGAGTCCGAAGAAGGGAATTGGTCTCAGATACTCAATGCTCCTTCCCTGAAGAGTTCCCCTTGTCTCCATCCATCTCCCCAACTACTAAAGACCCCTAGTGGCACAGTGGTTAAAGTGCAGCACTGCAAGCTACTTCTGCTGACTGCCGGCTGCCTGCAATTTGGCAGTTCAAATCTCACCAGGCTCATGGTTGACTCAGCCTTCCATCCTTCCAGGTTGGTAAAATGAGGACCCAGATTGTTTGGGGGTCATATGCTGACTCTGTAAACTGCTTAGAGAGGGCTGGAAAGCACTGTGAAATGGTATATAAGTCTTGGTGCTATTGTTACTGATCAACTACCTTGATCTCCATTAATTCTTCTCTAACTTTCTTATGTTCCTTTCATATCAACTTACACCACAATTGAAACCCAACATGAGATAGTTGTTAAGAGAGTTTGCCCCATTGTACGGCCTTTCTTGCCACAGTTAAGTGAATCACAGCAGTTGTTAAGTTAGTAACACGGTTGTTAAGTGAATCTGGTTGCCTTATTGACTTTGCAAAAGGTGATCACGTAACTGTGGAACACTGCAAATGGGAGTCAGTTGCCAAGCATCCGAATTTTGATTGCACGACTATGAGATGCTGTAACAGTGTTAAGTGTGAAAAATGGTCATAAGTCATTTTTTCCAGTGCTGTTGTAACTTCAAATGGTCACTAAATAAACTATTGTAAATTGAGGATTACCACTGTATTTACACTATCAGTGATTCATTTAGAACACATAATTTGTCAATATTGCTTTCTCCATTCCACTGCTTATTTTTTGGAATGATAATTTCCAGGGATGGGATTCAAATTTCTTAACAACCAGTTCTGTGGGCATGGCCTGATTTGTGGGTGTGGCTTGCTGGTCACGTGACTGGCTGGGCGTGGTTTGGTGGTCACGTGATTGGGTGGGTCAAAAGATAGAAATTCACTTTAACAATGCTCTTGGCGCGGGGTTGGACTAGATGACCTTTGAGGTCCCTTCCAGCCCTGGATTTCTGTGCTGTTTCAAAGCAACTTCTGAAGCTGCATCTAGTGCCAGAGTTTGTGGTCCTTCCTTCTTCTCCTTTTTCTTTCCTTCCCTCTATCCACCCATCCATCCATTCATATCTCATTCACTTTGGTGGCCTGGCGGCTTTTTTCGGCGGCTTCTTCGGCAGCTGTGAAGGCCGTGATGGTCGGAGCGGTATTTGGAGCGGTGACTGGAGCGACTGCAGCGGTGGTTTTTCACATCCTTTTCGCTGGCAGCAGCGGCTGGAGTGGCGGTGGTGGCGATGTCAGCTGCTTCAGCGGATGCCCCGGCTGCGGCTTCGTCAGCTGGAGAGGCTGCGATGGCGACGGCGGAGGCTGCAGGGAGGACGGAGGCAGCGGCCGTTCCAGGAGAGGTGTCGGCCGTGGCGGTGAGCTTTGCGGCCTTGGTGGTCTTGGAGACTACAGGGCCGTGGAGGCTGTAGCAGCCGCAACCGTGGTGCCGATGGCAGCGAAGTTAGATGCTGCTGCTATTGGCTCCTGGGCCTACCGACAAGCCCCCGGACTGTTTAGGGGGCGTTTTTGGTGGCCCAGCGCCCTGGACGGTTTCACCGGTCTCTCTATCCTGATGGCCTTGTCAGCCCAGGGGGGAGTCCAGATGGATGTGGAAGAGTCGGTGGCGGCGGACGGCCGGAATGCCTTGAGCCTGAGTTGCCGGGGCTCCTGGGCATGGAAACATCTGATGGCTGGACTGATTCCAGCCGGGAATGTGGTCCCGTAGGACACTGGCCAGGTCGGGTGAGCTGCTGTCGGCCTGGTGGGGGTTGGAACTGACATTCCCCCGTGGTTGGCTGGCCTTTTTTCTGTGGCTCTGGACCCTGGCCGTGATGAGGAGGTTAACACCTATGGATTCTTTCTGGACTTCCTGCCTATTGTTCTGTGTTATTCTTGGCTCATCTACTGCTCCCGTTCTCCACTGCCGGCTCCACTGCTTGGTCCCTCCCGCTGCACTCTGCGGGTGTAATTGTCATCTTTAACCAACGGTCATGGTCCTTAGCTTCTTCTGGACCTTTTCCCTTCAGGATTTTGGTCTCAGGCAGGGCCCCATTGTGATGCGAGGACAATGGGAGGACTATCCCTCTACTGTGAGAGGGTAGAGGGATTTAACACCGGACCCATCAGTTCCAAGACTGCTTTGACCACCGCGGTGAGAGAGCGGTTGGTCACTTATTGCCATCTTCACCCCCTAAACGGATGTGAGAGGCCCGTTTGTGGTGCTGAACTTCTTGGACACTGTTACCTGGACCTTCTTTTTCTCCACTTGGATATTTTACATCTTAGTAACACCTATCACCCTGTTATATGACGCCATATTGTACCCTCACCCCCTATGAATCGCAACTCATTGTTTATGGGTGCTTACTCGCTACCGGAGTTATGGGCCCTCAGGACTGCACCCTTGTCCTTGAGTTGGCCCATTGGGTTGTCGACAGCTTACCTTGATGACGGATCCTGGGATCCCGAGAGGTGGCATGGCGTGACCAAGGGGTTAAATTTTAAATTGGGAACTAAGGGTCGACTTTTAAATTTTTTAATTCGGTGTTTTAAAGGGATAGGGAGGGGGTGGGGATGGAGGGGTCTTTTTGCAGCCTGGGGCATGGTGGGGGGGGCGGAGGCTGGGGGCCGGCGGGGCTCCGGGGCCTGAGGTTGGGACCGCGATTCCCAGGATGGTCGGGATTGGTAGGGGACGTCGAGGCATAGGACCATATCATGTGTTGGGAGCGCGCACCCGCCATTTGTGTGCGGTGGTGCACTCCGACCATATGGCCTCCTCCCTAGGGGGCAGCAGAACTGGGACCCCTGGGCTTAGGTTGGTGTATTTTAATGCCAGGTCCATAGCTAATAAGTCCTCCCTCCTCCGGGAGATCATTGAGGAGGAGGCTGCGGACCTGGCCTGTATCACCAAAACCTGGTTGGGCCCGGAGGGAGGTGTCCCTCTTGTTGATTTATGCCCTCCAGGTTTTCAGGTTTTGCACCAACCACGGACTCAGGGAAGGGGTGGCAGGGTGGCCGTGGTTATCCGAGAGACCCTGCTTCCAAGGGAGGTCTCTGTTTCAGAGATAGGCGGGAGTGAGACCCTCCTCTTGAGGTGGGGGCCTAATGGGTGGGTGGGCCTGCTGCTTACATACCTTTCCCCCAGCTGTGTGGCAGCGGCCCTACCTGGGCTTCTCGATCTCCTCTCGGGGGTGGCGGTGGAGTTCCCGGACCTTATGGTCTGGGGGGACTTCAATTTGCCTTCCCTGGGGGGGGGGGTATCGGGTTTGGCCCAGGAATTCATGGCTTCTATGGAAGCCATGAGCCTGACCCAGTTGATCCAGGGCCCTACTCACGAGGGGGGAAATACTCTTGACCTAGTTTTTGTCTCTGAACAGTGGCATAGTGACAGGGGGCAAGTTACTTTTACAGCCTTGCCCGTTCCATGGTCTGATCACTATCTCCTACGGCTGGTCTTCCAACAGGCCGCCCCCCACTGCTGGGATGAGGAGCCACTTAGATGGTTCCGCCCCAGATGCCTGATGGACCCTGAGAGGTTCCAGGTGGAACTGGAGTTTTTTTCCCTCTTCCCTTGCCCACAGCTCTGCGGAGGATCTGGCGGTCCCCATGCGTCCCCTCACACGCCGTGGATCCCGGTTTGCTCCTTGGTATACTGAGGAGCTCCAGGAGATGAAGCGTCGTCGAAGGGGCTTAGAAAGCAGGTGGAGGTCCACCCGCTCCCAGTCCGATCGAGCCCAGCTAAGAGCCTATATTAGGACTTACCTGGTAGCTATGAGAGAGGCGAGAAGGTCTTATCTGTCCACTCTCATAGCGTCCGCAGATAACCGCCCAGCCACCCTGTTTCGGGTCACCCGCTCCCTCCTTCGTTTGGGAGAGGGGCCGGACCCATTGCAGGGAAGGGCTGAGGAGTTTGGTCAATATCTGTTGGATAAGATCACTCAGATTCAGGGCGGGTTACCCTCTGATTTGCAGTGGTCTGAGGAACGGGATACAGGTAGTCTGGCCACTGTGATCTGGGATGAGTTCGATCCTGTTTCCGAGGATGAAGTGGACAGGATTATGCGGCGACTGAGTTCCACCACATGTTTGTTGTATCCGTGTCCTTCCTGGCTGACTTATGCCTCCAGGGAGGCCACCTGCGGTTGGCTCCGGGCAGTTGTCAACGCTTCATTAAGAGAGGGTGTTTTTCCCTCCGCCTTGAAGGAGGCGGTGGTGAGACCCCTCCTGAAGAAGCCTGCCCTGGACCCGACCGTGTTAGACAACTTTCGTCCAGTCTCCAACCTTCGCTTTTTGGCGAAGGTTGTTGAGAGTCTGGTGGCTCAGCAGGTTCCGCTTTTCCTGGATGAAGCGGACTATCTAGATCCATATCAATCAGGATTCCGACCCGGTTACAGCACGGAGACGGCATTGGTCACACTGATGGATGATCTCTGGAGGGCCCGGGACAGGGGTTTTTCCTCTGTCCTGGTCCTATTAGACCTCTCAGCGGCTTTTGATACCATCGACCATGGTATCCTTTTGCGGCGGCTCGGGGGGTTGGGAGTGGGGGGCACTGTCCTTCAGTGGTTTGCCTCCTACCTCTCGGGGCGGTCGCAATCGGTGTTGGCGGGGGGGGTGAGGTTGAGCCCAAGGATGCTCTCTTGTGGGGTCCCTCAGGGGTCGGTCCTCTCCCCTCTTTTATTTAACATCTACATGAAGCCGCTGGGTGAGATGATCCGTGGTTTTGGGGTGAGATTCCATCAGTACGCGGATGATACCCAGCTGTACATTTCCACCCCAAACCAGATCAGTGATGCCCTCTCCCTGATGACCCGGTGTTTGGATGCGGTACGGATCTGGATGAGCGGGAACATGCTTCGACTCAACCCGGCCAAGACTGAGTGGCTGTGCATATCGGCGTCTCGGCCCAGTCAGGATTGTCCATCTTTGGCCATAGGGGGAGAGGTGTTGCCCCCTGTGGATAGGGCGCGGAATCTGGGGTCCTCCTGGATGTACGGCTCCGGTTGGAGGAGCAGGTGGGGGCCATTGCCAGGGGGGCCTTTGCCCAGCTCCGCCTTGTTTGACAGCTTTGCCCTTTTCTGGACCGAGACGCCCTGCGCACAGTCACTCATGCCCTGGTTACCTCTAGACTCGACTACTGCAACGCTCTCTATTTAGGACTGCCCTTGCATACCATCCGGAGATTGCAGCTGGTGCAAAATGCGGCGGCGCGGGTGGTGATGGGAGTTACCCGGTTCTCCCATGTTACCCCCCTCCTGCGCTGCTTGCATTGGTTGCCGGTTGCGCTCCGGGTGAGATTCAAGGTTTTAGTTTTGACATACAAAGTCCTGTACGGCATGGGTCCTCAATATTTAAGGGAGTGTCTTCTTCCAATATCAAATGCCGGCCGCCCTGTGCGAGCACATAGGCAAGACTCCTCGGGGCCCCGTCGGTGGGTCAATGCCGGCTGGCGATTCACCGGTGGCGAGCCTATTCTGTCGTGGCCCCTGACCTCTGGAATCAACTGCCTTTGGAGCTCCGTCTGGCCCCTGACCTCCGCACCTTCCGCCGTGAGTTAAAGACCTGGTTATTTGACCAGCCCGGGCTGTGACCCCTCCTTGGGGGGAGGGAGGGATTTTAATGTTTGTTATTGTACATTTTTTAGTATTTGGGCTTGTAACTTAGTTTAATTGCTTTTTAAGTATTTATTGTTTTTTGTATTTTTTAGTTGTGAGCCGCCCCGAGTCTTTGGAGATGGGGCGGCATACAAGTTCAAATAATAAATAAATAAATAAATAATAAATAAACATTCCTTTCCCTTCCATCTTTCTCCCTTCCCTCCCTTTCTTTCTCTCATCCCTCCCTCTTTCTTTTTCTTCCTTTTAAGAGAGAGAGAGAAAGGAAGGAAGGAAGGAAGGAAGGAAGGAAGGAAGGAAGGAAGGAAGGAAGGAAGGAAGGAAGGAAGGAAGGAAGGAAGGAAGAAAGAAAGAAAGAAAGCATCTCTATGGGATTCATGGTATATTTTCAGCTGGAATCTCTTTCTACTTAAACCAGGGGTCCCCAAACTTGGCAACTTTAAGACTTGTGGACTTCAGCTCCCAGAATTCTGGGAGTTGAAGTCTATGCTGACTGGAGAATTCTGGGAGTTGAAGTCCACAAGTCTTAAAGTTGCCAAGTTTGAAGACCTCTGACTTAAACCTTAGTACAACACCCAGATATTTAAAGCCATTAAACATCTTGGATTAATCTTGAAACTTTTTGCATACTTGTATTTATACAGAAAGAATTTTATTTTAACACATATGGCTTCAATTCCAAAGCTACTTTTTATGAAACCTTTCTAAATGGCAAGTAGAAGTGAGCCTTTCTTGCCATTTATTACCAAGAATTTACCACCATCTTCAAATTAAAGAGTTGCCTTCCAATAACAAAAAACACAAGTTTGCAAACTGCTTGAATAGTACACAGTACATAATTTTGTATGTTAAACGAACCATAAAGTGGAAGAGGGAAAATATTTGTGAGAAATATTTACTATGTTTTTTGCTTGTCAAATTTAAAAGGCCATTGTTCACTCCATAAAGGTTGTGACAGCAATAGAAGTAATGAAGCAGCAGCTAGCCAAACTGCTGAATAGTCTGAATTATGCTTTGGAAATTGTGTAATGTATGCTCTGAAACTGAGCAAATGAATAAGACCTAAAGTAAGCTGTTCTCTACAAAATCCACTCTGAACTTGCCATACTAAGCCAGGCATTAAAAAGCAGAGCAACTTACTAGTTTTGAAGATGGAACAAAGAAAGAAGATTGGCTCCAACAGTTTTAGGAGACTGCATAGTTTTGTTTACCCAGAACATTCCCAAGGCAGGAATCAATACTATATTAGCTCCAAATGTTCTTTTTGCTAAACACTGAATCCAGGCATACTGGATGGCTGGATGCTCCCAGGAGGCTACAGGAAGGCCTGCTAGGCCCAAAATGGGGCCTAGCAAGCCTCCCTGGAGCCTCTTGGGAGCAAAAATGGGGTAGGGGGTGGCACCGGACCCCCCACCCCACCCTGTTTTCAGCCTAGCAAGCCTCTCTGAAGCCTCTTGGGAGCAAAAATGGGGGGCAGTGCTGGACCCTCCCCCCAACTCCCCGTTTTTGCTCCCAGGAGGCTACCCTATACCTGATAGCCAGATGAGCCTCGTGGGGACTTCTGGGAAGGGCTGGGCAGGGTTTCTAATGGGAGCCCCCCCCATTAGAAACAGCTGCCGGGCAAACAGAGAAAAGCAGGATGCAACCTATACAAGCCTCTCCATGTGTTCCTCGGCAGAAGGCAAGTGGTAAGCGAAAGGCGATTGGCTGCGGCAGCAAAAGGCAAGTGGGGGGGAAGGTGACTGGGGCTTGCAGAGCTTCACTCACCCAGGGATATCAGTAATGGCAGAGCTATAATGGAAGGCAGGCAGCAATGGCTGGCCTGGCACGCAAAAGCAGGCTGCAGGCATGTCGGGCATGCGCACAATGTTGCACATGTGCAACAGGGACTGACTGGGCAGGGAGCGGAGAAGCGGGCTGAGAAGGGCGGGGCCAGCTAGGGGGCCATTTTACCGGTTCTCCGAACTACCGGGAGCCCTAATATCCGGTTCTATAGAACCGGACAGAACTGGTAGAATCCCACCCCTGATAATTTCCTATTGAAGTCTGCAATCTCAACCTTGCTGCTGGGATGGGATCCAAGCAGTATAACTACTGGTTCTGTTGCTGTGCATCGCGCGCATGTGCAATTTACAACCTGCTGAGCTGCCCAGACAGCTGAGCAGCACTGTGTGCAAGTGCGCAGCGGTGGGAAAAGCCCTTTTTTCCTGCTTTTTCAACCGCAGCTGTGTCGTGCAAAGCAGCTGGGGTTGAAAAAGCAGGAAATAAAGGTCAGGTAAGAGCCCAGGCAGGCGGGTGGGCCAAAACAGCAGCCGACATAGAACCGGTTCTATGTATGCTCTCTGTCTGCTGCTCTTCAGAACTACCAGTTCTACAGAGATGGAATGATCCGGTTGAATCTCACCCCTGCCTTGCTGTCCTTCAAAAAAAAGAAAAGGAAAAGGAAAACAATGAAGCCAGTGGTGGGATTCAAAATCCCAGGAACCGGTTTGCTGCCCAGTTGCTGGGTGGGCGTAGCCATGGTGGGCGTGGCCTACTGGAACTTCCGGTAGGGCCGTTTTTCACCTTCCTAAGGGTCTGCAGGCTTCCCTCAGGCCTCTGGGAGGGTGAAAACAGCCTCCCCCAGGCTCTGGAGGCCCTCCAGAAGCTGGAAACAGGCCCGTTTCCGGACTTCCAGAAGGCCCATTTTTCACCCTCCCAGACCCTCCCTGCAGATCCTGCACTTACCTACATCGAAAATGGGCCACGTGGAGACTCCTGGGAGGGGAGGGGCGGGCAGGGCCTGCCAGTAGGTTTAAATACCGGTTTGGTGAACCAGTTGCAAATTTAACACCCAGTCCGCCCAAACCAGTCCGAACCAGTAGAATCCCACCCCTGCTTGAAACCCTTAAACTTTGAACAATAGGCCATGCTATGTTAATGCTTTGTGTTTTTTCTCACCAGGGGAGAAAAACGACTTTCTTCTATCTGTGGTTTTAAAAAAATCTTGTTTTCTCTGTTTTAATCCTTGCATGCTGCCCAAAGGCACTGGCGGATGGCCAGCCTTAGCATTTTAGATTATAAATAATAAAATAATAGTTGTTAAAAATGACTCAGGTATGTACAGTATTAGCATTCATGGAAAATATTAAGTTTCAGACAACTCACCCCAGATCCCCAGGGCTGCCAGGGCTGCCACAAGAATGAGGATTATAGCACATCCAGATCCTACCAGGAAGCAATGACACCGAGGATGCTCCAGCAAGAAATCTGGAAACACAGAGATAAGGAAAAAAGCAACAAGGAAAATAAGAAATCTTTACAGGTAGTCCTCAATTTACAATAGTTCATTTAGTGATCAAAGTTATAAAGGCATTGAAAAAAGTGACTTCAGTGATGGCTGTAAAGCACTATGGAGCCGTATATAAGTCTAAGTCCTATTGCTATTGCTAAGCAGGGCAGTTAAGTGAGTCTCATTAGATTTTATGACCCTTTTTGCAATAGTTCTTAAAGCAAATCACTGCAGTTGCTAAGTGAACCATATCATCATTAAGTGAGTCTGGGTTCTCTGATGTTGCTTGTGGAAGCTGGCTGGGAAGGTAGCAAATGGTGATCATATGATCCCAGGACATTGCAGCCATCATAAACACATGCCAATTACCAAGTGCCCAAATTTTGATCAGATGACCACAGGTATGTTGTAACAGTTGTTAGTGTAAGGACCAGTTGTAAGTCACATTTTTCTGTGCCATTGTAAACTTTGAATGGTTACTAAAAGTAATAGATAGATAGATAGATAGATAGATAGATAGATAGATAGATAGAGATAGACAATAGATAAATGGATAGATAGATGATGATAGATATAATTCTTTATTGGCCACATAAGGAATGTCTACAAACAATAAAGTGATAAAAAGTTCATCAATCATAAATCATAAGATTCAATCATAAATCATAAGATACAAACAACAATTGATAAATCTTACATCAATAAGATTTTTATCCCACCGTATAAAGTGTGGGATAAAAATCTTTTTTTAAGAAAAGCACTGCTTCTTCCATTGTAGATTACTCTTAGTTTACTCTTCCCTTTTCAGTTTACCAACAAGAGTAAAGCACTGGGCATCATTGTTGCTAATCTCTCAAGGAAAAATGGAGACTGAGAAAGTGACAAATGAATCATCCCGTAACTGAAACCTTATTCAAAGTCCTTGCAGCTGAAAAATATGACTGAAAGAAAAGTGTTGAAAAAATCTGAGAGAACCCATTACAAATTCCTAGAAGGACCATATGCTCAGAGGCATGCTTTTCCTACTTATTTTTACCTCGTAATCTGCTATTCTGCAACTATTTCCAGTTGATGATCCACAAATTCTATTTTTAAAATTTAGTTGGCCTTAAAATCTGGCTTGGCTAGGTTGGCTATCACACATTCACTAATAAAAATGTGGGAGATATTTTTAAATTATTATTTGTGTGTAAATATTTCAAACATATTTTGGCCAATCAGGAGAGCTGCGAGATTGGAGCCTTTTTTGTAACTGACTCTGTGAGGGTATATAAGCCCCTCCCACCAACTCACAGGTTGCTTAGAAAAAGGACAGAGAGAAGCAAGTGCTGCTCTGTTAGCTAAGTCAGGGATTGATCAGTAAAATGTAAATAGGTTTGTTGAATAAAAGAATTTGTTGTTATTTTAAAATGGTCTGGCAAATCTTTTGGCTATAATTACTGTTATGTATGTAGGTTTGAATGTTATTGGTTAAATTTGAACTGTTCTTGTAAATTGTCAGAAATGATTGGATGAAAAAGTGTGGGAAAACCCTGCACTCTGATTGGCTGGCAACTGCGGCTGCTGGCTATAAATAGCAGCCGCAGCCCAGCCAATTCAGGTTCATTTTAAGCTGTAGTCACTAATAAACTCTTCACTGAAGCTCTTCGCGTCTGACTCTTCATGCAAACTTAACACTGGCGACGAGGGTGGGATTCCCCTGAAGAGAAGACGACGTGGAAGACAAGCAGAAGAGCGAGATGGCTGCGCTGAACACCCCCCCAGCCCTGTTCGATCTGACGGCAGAAGACTGGGAGTCGTATGCAGATCGCTTCCAAATGTATTTGGAGGGAAACGATCTTGCCGACATTTCCGAGAAGCGGAAGAGGGCGATCTTTCTCACCCACTGCGGTCCGGCAGTTTTCAAGATGGCGAAGGCACTCGCAGGAGCTGCAGATGTGAAGGTAATGAACTGGCCTGATTTAGAAAAGCTTTTAAGAGCCCACTACACCCTACAAGTATCGTGCCTCATTAAGAGACACGAGTTTTACCGTCAGGATCAAGGGGAAAGCGAAAACGTTAATGACTTCATGGCAAGTTTAAGAGACATTGGGGGTGCATGCGAGTTTAACAACTTAGAAGAGGCCATGCACGATCGATTTGTTCTAGGCCTTAAGGACAAGGTGCTTCAGAGCAAATTATTATTAAAATCCAAAATCACGCTGAAGGAAGCAACAGAAGAGGCTTCTTCAGCAGAAGCAACCACGTCTTCAGCAGCAGCCATGAAGAAAATTAACAAGGCCTCAACCCATCCTGATGTGGAAAAGTCCATAACAACTCATTGTGAGCAAATAGATTCTGAGTCAGACTTTAGTGAGGTAGAGGAAGAAATTTATAGACTCAGAATGGAGAGGAAAAAGAAAGACCTGGGAAGAAAGAGGCAAGATTTTTACTGCAGAGGTTGTGGAGGAAGCCACCCCCGCACTGAATGCAAGTTCCTAGATACCATCTGCCTCCGTTGTGAAAAAAGAGGTCACCTAGCAAGAGTCTGCAAATCATCCAGAACTCCACCCCACAGAAGAAAGTTTCCTGACAAAGAATTCCAGCCTAACAACTACAGTGAGAAAATGGGGCGCAGCACAGAAGCAAAGGGGAAGAATGAAACTCATCAGACAGTAACTACTGGTCATTCTTCTTCTATCAATAACAGAAAAGTGCATGTCAAGGTATTAATTGAAGGAAGGCCTTGCCAAATGGAAGTGGACTCAGGCTCATATTTATCTATGGTGTCATGGGATACTATTCACAGACTGCTCCCAAACATTCAGAAGAAGCATTTCCAGAAGCAAGGACTGACTCTTAAAGACTACCAAGGGAACAAGATTCCAGTAGTTGGAACAAGAGAATTCAACGTGAAGTTCAAAGGCCACACCAAACGCTTGCCCCTGACCATCGTGGACAAGGATCGCCCAAGCTTGCTGGGACTTGAGTGGTTCAATCCACTAGGCATCGAGGTGACTGGCATCAATCACATGAGCAACACTGAATGGAAGGAGGCCTTGAAGTCTGAGTTTCCAGAGGTCTTCAGCGACAGATTGGGCAAGTATATGGGGACCCCTATCACTTTCAACCTAGATCCAAAGGTGCCACCAATTCGCTTAAAGCCCAGAAGGGTCCCCTTTGCCTTAAAGGAAAAAAATTGATGCACAGTTAGATAAACTAATAGCCCAAGGGGTTTTAGAGCCCACTGACCACTCCAGGTGGGAGACACCCATAATCACACCTGTCAAGGCTGATGGGTCAGTGAGAATCTGTGGAGACTACAAGGGAACATTGAACCATGCGCTTCAACAGAGCGCATATCCAGTTCCAGTGGTGCATCATTTACTACATTCACTTGGCAGGGGTACAGTCTTTGCCAAATTGGATTTGGCTCAGGCATATCAACAACTAACAGTTGATGATGCCACTGCAGAAACCCAAACCATTGTGACTCATAGAGGTGCCTTCAAATGTAAAAGGTTACAGTTTGGAGTAAGCGTGGCACCAGGCATCTTCCAAAGCCTTATGGAAAGGATGCTCCAAGGACTGCCAGGGGTAGTACCTTACTTTGATGATGTGTTAATCTCTGCTGAAAATGACACTCAGTTACAAGAGAGACTCAGAGAAGTCCTTACCAGATTCAAGAAAGCGGGATTAAAAGTCAAGGAAGAAAAATGCACTCTTAGAACTGACAAGGTTGAGTTCTTGGGCTATATGATTGACAAGCATGGCATCCACCCTACAGATGCCAAGGTTCAGGCAATCAAAGAAGCCCCTAGGCCCAAATGCAAAACAGATTTGCAAGCCTTCCTTGGACTCATTAACTTCTATCATATGTTTCTACCTCAGAAGGCAACCATTGCAGAACCCCTACATAGGTTGCTAGACAAGAAATCTGCTTGGGTCTGGGGGAGGAAGGAACAAGCTGCATTTAACAATATCAAGAGACACATCACGTCTGATGCTGTACTGATACAGTTCTCTGAGAATTTGCCTGTTGTATTGACTTGTGATGCATCCCCTTTTGGAGTGGGGGGGGGGGTGTCTTGAGCCACAGGCTTCCCAGCGGGAGGGAAGCCCCTATTGCATTTTACTCTCGCACCTTGACCAAAGCAGAGAGGAATTACAGCCAATTGGACAAGGAAGCATTGGCAATTGTTGCAGCTGTCAAGAAATTTCATGAGTATTTATATGGGAGAACATTCACCATTGTCACAGATCACAAACCCTTGTTAGGCATTGTGGCAGGAGACAAACCTACGCCCACTATCCTGTCACCAAGAATGCTAAGGTGGACTGAATTTCTTGCTGCTTATTCATACAAGCTCATCCACAGGCCTGGCAAAGACATTGGGCATGCTGATGCGTTGAGTCGCTGCCCACTTCCTTCTCACCCTGAGAACTTTGCACCTGAGACTTATACCTTTTTTCTAGAAACTGTTGCCAAGCTCCCAGTACTTGCTGCTGAAATTGCCAGAGAGACTGTCAAAGACACTTTATTGGCTCCTATTATAGGCTGGATTAAGAAGGGTTGGCCATTTCAAGATCTACCTCAACTTGCCCAACCTTTTAAATCCAGGCAAACTGAACTATCTGTATTAAGAGGATGTATTTTGTGGGGTAACAGGGTGGTTATTCCTACAAAACTGCAAAAAGAGGTTTTGGAAATGTTACATGAGGGCCATCCGGGTATTGTCAGAATGAAGGGATTGGCCAGGAGTTATGTATGGTGGCCAGGTATTGACAAAATGGTTGAACACTAGGTTGCATCCTGTCCCAACTGCCAGGAAGTCAGGCCTGCCCCACCTCTCTCCCCCAAACAGGAATGGGAATGTCCTAGGGGCCCATGGTCCAGGATTCACATTGATTTTGCTGGCCCTACCAGAGGGCACACTTTCCTTATTTTAGTAGATGCATATTCCAAATGGCTAGAGGTCATCCCTATGGCATCCACCACAACTGATGCTGTCATCAAACAGCTTAAAAAGCTTTTAGTAACTAACGGGTTACCTGATGTTCTTGTTTCTGATAATGGTCCTCAATTTACATCCAACCTTTTTGAATCCTATCTAGCACAACAGGGTATCAGACATGCTCTGACAGCCCCTGGGCACCCTTCGGCTAACGGCCGGGCTGAACACATGGTACGCTTTACCAAGGAAAAGCTTCAGCATTTGGGTCCTGGGGACATCACTGAGAAAGTTGAAAAACTTCTTAGTGTTCAGCACATCACCCTTAACTCATCAACTAACTTATCCCCAGCAGAGTTGTTGATGGGTAGGAAACTTAGGTCTCCCTTTGACCACCTTCATCCCACTTACGCACCCAACACACCACTAGATTCCACTAGCAAAGTTCGCACATTCATTGTGGGTGATTCTGTTTATGCTAAGAACCTTATGGGTAAACCTTCATGGATTCCTGCTGAAATAACCCAAATCACAGGCCCTCGCTCTTACAGGGTACAAACAGAGGATGGACTCCTCTGGAGCAGGCACATTGATCAGCTTAGATCCAGATTACCTCAGGAACATCGCAATTGTTCCTCTCTAGTTCCCTTACCTACTGTTTTTTCTAGGGGGGAGGGGGAGGAGCATGAGGATAATCAGCAAGCAAGAATCAGCCCCATGTGTAACGAGCCATTACGACAGGAACCATCCCAAAACCTGTCACAATGCCAAAATCCATCCTTGCAAATGGAAGATTGTACATCACTACCTGACTTGGGTGCTGACATTGGGTTGGAGATGGGTTGGGAGGAGAGACCAGGTTGTAATAATCAAACAGGGTCTTCTTTTACTAGAAGTCCAAGTAGGGAAATGTCTACAGACACATTTCCTCTCTCACTGGGTGAGAACATCAAAAATTCTGAACCACGAAGGTCTCAACGTACACGAAAGAGCCCCACCTATTTAAAAGAATACATTAGATAGGTTGGGGTTTGAGTATGGACTGAACCTAGTGGGGAGGGGTGTTATGTATGTAGGTTTGAATGTTATTGGTTAAGTTTGAACTGTTCTTGTAAATTGTCAGAAATGATTAGATGAAAAAGTGCGGGAAAACCCTGCACTCTGATTGGCTGGCAACTGCGGCTGCTGGCTATAAATAGCAGCCGCAGCCCAGCCAATTTGGGTTCATTTTAAGCTGTAGTCACTAATAACCTCTTCACTGAAGCTCTTTGCATCAGACTCTTCATGCAAACTTAACAATTACATTGGCATGATTCATCAATTTCTTCCACAATTGGTAGCAGATTTCGGTTGCTATAAATGCCAATACTCAGCCAGTTAAAAAGATTTTAATTATGCCAGGGCTTAAGAGATCTCATACAGTCACCAGAGTGGTGGCAAGGGCTTTGGAAGCCCAAAGAAGAATCTTAGAACAGGAGATAGAAGCTGAGAGCAGGGCAATAGAATAGACTATGCAGGAAATCAGAACCCCAGAGACATCCAGAGCATGATCCCCAACAACAAGGGGAGATGAGGCCGAATCAACAGACAGAGAAGAGATTCAGAATGAGCAGGCCAGAGCGGAGAAAGCAGCGGATTTTAAAAGGAGCTTCTGTGAATTCCTGGGGCAACCAGCAGAGACCGAAAATGTGATAAAAGAATTGAAGCAAATACTGAAGCTGAAAGAACAATCAGAAGCCAGACAAGGGATCCCAGATGTGGGGACGGTAACAGACATTCAATCTTGCCCCGAATTATCTAGTCTAGCCCAGAGAAAAGCGCACGAAAATTACAGGCATCATTTTGAGGCCTTCCAGCCAGTATGGGCTCCCCCATTATTACCCCTTATGGAAAGCAGCCCAGAAGCAATGATTCCCAGAGAAACAACTCCCTTGCCATATCTACTGGATAGGGATGGGGACCCACAGGAAGCAAGAGAGAGAAAGCCCAATTTACCAAGTGAGGATGAAGTAAGAGCAGCCATAGAGACTTTAACGGCAGCATTTGGCTCGCGAATACAATTACTGGCATTTTCCAAAACCAAGAAGGCCCAGGGGAACAGAGAGAGATCACCAGCATCGAACTCAGAAGGAGTCCCTAGAGGGCATCTTATCCACAGTGGAAAATCACCCCCAGACAACGAGCCCCAAGCCTCAGAGGGAAAGAAGGGGAGCAGAAAGTATAGCGCCACTTCCACCAATGTAGAGGGAGGCCCAGCGTGATAGGAGAAGCTCACCAGCGTTCACAGAGCATAATAGCAGAGTTTGCAGTGGAACAGCACCCCCAGCGGAGAGCCAGGCTGGCCAGCGGGAGAGAGAGCGGCAGAGGTCTTCACATGACGGAGTCCAGAGAGAAATGAGCATTGCGCATACATGAAAAAGCCCACCCGCGAAACAAACTTATGCAGAAGCTGCAAGTTTTAAAACAGAAGCTTCTGTACCCATGCCTTATTGTGAATACAGGCATGTTAAAAATCATGACCAGCAGACACAAGGGGACAATAATTCAGGGCCTTTGGTGAATTTACCTGCTAGTTTTATTAAATTACGAGTTAGTGGGAATAATCTTTTAAGTTGGTCTAAAGATGTTCAAATGTTGTTAATGAGAGAAAGTACTCTTTTCATGTTACTAGATCCCCTGGAAAGGCCATGGAGTATGGAGGAGGATTGCATCTACCATAAGTCATTTTGTACTTTACACTATAGAGTCCACCATTTATCCAACGATTCCCTATAATCTGACTACATCGGAGGTGTATGAGAAAATATTCAAGTTGTTTCATAGTAAGCACATGTCCACACAAAGCAGGATCTCAGGGGAATTTCATGCTGCAAAATTTAAAGAGGAAATGCATTTCTGAATACCTATGTGAACTTAATGAAATGAGGGTGGATTTGGGACAAAGAGGGGAGATAATTACTGATCAAAGCTTCGTTAGCATTATCATTAACTCCCTCGATAATAGCTGGGACAATTTCATATCCCAGCTAGATTACAATGGTGAAGACAATATTTCCCTTGAGGTACTGTCAGGGAAACTTACAGCAGAATTTAACTTAAGACAGGACAGGAATGCCATACACAAAGAGGACAAAAGGATTAAGAGGAGAGCCTCCTTGGACAGGGTCAGCCAGGTGCAAGAGTGTTTTCTATGTGGGTCCAGCAGGCACTTCAAAAGGGATTGCCCAAGAAACTATTACAATTTAAAAAAACACAGGGAGAGGTCACATAGCCAGTCAAGTGATGACCAGAGGAACAATCCCTCCTCAAGGGAAGAATACAGATTAAGAAGGGGTAGAGAAAGAAAACCCACTATATCAAGGTCCCCCTCACCAAGGTGAAGAACAAAGCTGAAGACACCAGCCTGAAGATGACGGATGAGATTTCGTCGAAACGTTGCCAAGGTATTCTCAACCTTACACGGGACGAGACCCGAATACACCAAGACCTACATACCTTTACCCGTGAAAATCTACGAAAACAAATATATATATATATATATATATATATATATATATATATATATATATATATAATTCATATTTATATCCCGCCCTTCTCCGGAGACTCAGGGCGGCTTACTATTTTTTGGGATACAACCCAATGCACTCAGCAATAGCCTTCATTCCATTGTATATGCCTGCTTATTACTAAGCGGCATTTTTACAAAGTCAGCTTATTGCCCCCAACAATCTTGGGTCCTCAGTTTACCTACCCCAAGAGGATGGAAGGCTGAGTCAACCTTGAGCCTGGTGGGATTCGAGCCTGCAATAATTACAGGCAGCTGGAACTAAGTGCTAGGCTATTAATAGCCTGCACTACCAAGGCCCTTATTATTATATTTGAGTTAGTCATATCAGGACCTTATGAAAAACCCACCACAGAAACTTTTGAAAGGAAAGAATGGAGGTGTAAGAAATTGGTAGCAAATGTTTCACATTTTGTTATGAATAATATTTTCCCCCAAATAATATATTTATACATACATTTGCATCCCACCTGCCTTGGATTAATCATTAAGGATATTAATCACATTTAGGGTACATGTTTCTTCCCATCGCCATCATGTTCTTAACTCTTCCACTGCCACGCTCAACTTTAATCTTCATAAATTTTTGTAGTTCCATTTTTCCATTACAGTATAATAAAGTTATTAAAATGCATTAAAAAGTGTTGAAAATGTCCATGTTTTTCTAATGCCCTAGTTATAAGTAAATACTTTGCTTACAGTGTTCAATCAATATATTCTGTAGACTTCCTGACTGAGTTGAATGGTCATATAAATGTTCTAAATAAATAAATGTTTTAAATTAATACAGTTGTGGGGCCCAACCTGGGTGATGGCCTGGAAGAAAACTGAATTTATAATCTTGTTTCACTTTCAGCATGCATTGAGTCTGTCTTGTCAGTTGAGCAATGGAAGAGTTGAGGGGCACCATTGTTGAGCTATAAGGCATCAGTTGATCTTAATTCAGCCTTCTATCCCACCCTTACTCTGAAGAGCTGAAGATGGCTCAGATAGACTTCCCCTCATTTTTAATTTCACAGAAATCTGTGAAGGAACCAAACTGGAGAGGAAGTGCGTGGTCCAAGCTGGAGTGTGAAAACAATAAAAAAATAACTCAAGGCTGAAAAGAGAAAGTGGTTCTCTGGTTGGCTGAGGATCTGAAAAACCAAGTTCTTCTCAGAACAGATATGGGGGCTCTATGCAGTTATTCTGAGTCTGTCTGGACTCTATGCTGAAGAAAGATTCTGTTGTGGTCCGTCGGCAGCCTGCGGAGACGGCAGCAGAACTGGATAGTGGGGAGGAACATGGGCCAATCCAGGAGTCTGGGGAGGACTCAGACAAGGGTCCTGCGTCCGATGCAGAGATGGGGCCAGGGCCATCTGGGTGTTATGTGCTGACTCCGGAGCCTCAAGAATCTGACAGCAGCAAGGCAGAGGAACAAGGGGACCCTGTTCCCAGTGCGTGTGTGTGCAGAGCTGCCAGAAGGCAAGAACAGTTAAGACAAAAGGGGCGACTAGGGAGTAAGGCTTAGAGGTGGTCGGCCCTCCCATAAGACATAAAAGAGGAGCAAAAGGACCTTTGCAGGAAGCAAATTTGTTCGTACTGGTCGGTTTGAAACCTGAAGCTCGGTGTTGAATTTATGTTTCGTTTTGGCCTCATATAACTAATTAGACATTTAGCCATTGGCAGCATTTCAAGGAAGATAAGGGTGCATGCTATCAGTCTTATCCTGAAGGACTTTGGCAGATTTCCATGGGACTATTTACGAACTGTTTCAGACTCATTACGGGCTGTGAATGATTAAAACTGACGTGTGTTTTATGAGTGTCTCCATAAGCCTTGGTCAGAACAGATTCAAAGGAGAGTTGAGATACTTCCATTAGCAGTGTCTCGTGGTGCTGCTCTGCAGAAGGAGACATCTCTGTCCCTGAGGCCTCTCTGCATGATTATGGACTCTGGAGCACCAAATTATAAAATCTTAAGGAGGACCCCTGTGATAGTCCTCTCCAGTTGTGTTTTGGGTAGCTCAATTAAAGTACAGATAGCTCAACTAAAGTACAGGTAGCCCTCGACTTAAGGTTTTTGGTAACTCAACTAAAGTTCAGGTAACCCTCAACTTGGCTGGAAAGCTGGACAAAAGTGTGTCACAATTGTTTCTCATACTCATGACTGTCACACATGATTTTCTATTGAGGCAAGATAACCACCATGCATTTATGAAGGTTGCTGCATCACTTAGCAAAAAAGGTTGTAAAACTGGGCATGACTCACTTAACAACTGGTTTGCTTAGCAGTGGACGATCTGCTCCTAATTGTGGTCATAAGTCAAGGACTAGCTTTCTGCTAGCTCAGATTCTGTTTTCTTCCATTTTGAGGATTTAAGCTCATTCTTTAGTATAAAATAAGGGATGGACCAGCAACATAATGGTCTAGTTTAAACCATGAAGTCCTTTCTCCATGCTGAAAGTGTAACTCTTGCCATATTATTTTCTATGTTTAATTTGGCCTTTTCTTTCCTACAAAAAAAGGTAACCATTCTTCATAGCCATTATTCATATCATGCCTGCTGTTTTTGATGATGCTTCTGTATCAAAGAAATCTGAATTTTTTTCCAGTCTTCCACAATTTGATAGCTTCAGATATTTCAGATTATAATTTATGGCTGTGTAGGGCAACAAAGACCTTGTCAGCGGGGGATGATAGTCCAAAAGATTTGGTGGGGAAGGCTGGATTATTCTGTTCTAGGCATTTGGCTATATTGATAATACTAAAAACACTGGAAATATTATGTTAACTTTATATTGTAAAGTTATAACTGATGTCCCTCGCTCTCTCTCTCCCCCCCTCCCTCTCTCTCTCTGTGTTACACACATAAAGATTAAAGTAAAACCACGTGTGCGTGTAATATATATAAGATCTGTTCTGATTTCTTTTTTTAACTAGGACATTTTGGCCTAAACAAGCACACATGGAGAGCTAATTCTTAATCTCTATCATATTAGTTTTCAGTATAGTCACATACAAACATATACATATACAGGTAGTCCTTGGCTTACAACGATTCAGTTAGTGACAGTTCAAAGTTACAACGGTATGGAAAAGAAGCGACTTATGACCATTTTTCACACTTAACAACCATTGCAGCATCTCCTTGGTCATGTGATCAAAATTCGGATGCTTGACAACTGACTCCTATTTATGACGGTTGCAGTCATATCTCAGGGGGGCATGTGATCCCCTTTTGCGACCTTCTGACAAGCGAAGTCAGTGGAGAAGCCAGATTCGCTTAACAACCGTTATTAATTTAACAACTGCAATGATTCACTTAACAACGGTGGCACAAAAAATAACATAGGGCAAAACTCACTGAACAAATTTTCCCATTTAGCAACATAAATTTTGGGCTCAACTGTGGTCTTAAGTTGAGGACTACTTGTACTCATGTGAAAGCCTTGGAGACAAAGCATAGGAGACAACATGTTATTTTCAAATAAAGTGATTTATGCCACGGAACGCAGTAGAATGGGAAACAGACTTTCTCTACTATCACCATATCCATATTATTACCAATTGTTTTAATCTAGCCATTCATAAAACATACTCCATATCTTAAAAAACTGTTTTTCTCCTTGATCTCTAATTTCAAATGTTAGGCAGCACATATACTAAAATTGGAACGATACGGGATTCTTTCCCTTATTGTTGAGATCCCCCAAGAAGATATTTGCATTGAGCGCATCAAAACTATCTGCTTCAAAGCCCCCAATAACTATAAATAAGCCATAGTTTACCTTGCAGATGAGATTTCTTGAGTCTCCTTTGCATTCTGTTTGGCTGGAAATTCAAGTACAAGTTGCAACCTTCTTCCCTCATTGTTACTCCAGCTACTGGTTTAATCTGAAGGAGGAAGACCACTTTTGTTCAAACTCTTCTTGGTATGTGCAGCAGCCGCAACCACAGCTTTCTGGAGGTGGGCCACAAGATTGCACAGGAAGTGCTGAGACCAGCGATGAACGAGTCAGCTTTGTTTCCAAGGTTTCCCACACTTTTATTTATCAAAATCTAAGATACATTTCTGTTTCTAAGGCAGCAGTTTCTGTTATGTATGTAGGTTTGAATGTTATTGGTTTATTTGAACTGTTCTTGTAAAATGTCAAATGGTATTGGTTTAAATAGTGCGGGAAGAAACCCTGCACTCCCATTGGCTGGCAACTACGGCTGCAGGCTATAAGAGGCAACCGTAGCCCAGCCAACTCGGGTCCATTCGAGCTGTAGTCACTGAATAAACTCTTTGCTGGAATTCTTCGCGTCTGACTCTTCATGCAGACTTAACACTGGCGACGAAGGTGGGATTTCCCTGAAGAGAAGACGACGCGAAAGACAAGCAGAAGAGCGAGATGGCTGCGCTGAACACCCCCCCAGCCCCATTCGATCCGGCGGCGGAAGACTGGGACTCGTATGCGGATCGCTTCCAGATGTACCTGGAAGGAAACGACCTCGCCGACATTCCCGAGAGACGGAAGAGGGCGGTATTTCTCACGCACTGCGGTCCGGCAGTCTTCAAGATGGCGAAGGCGTTAGCGGGAGCTGCAGAACTGAAGGTAATGGAATGGCCTGATTTGGAGAAGCTTTTAAGAGCCCATTACGCCCCACAAGTATCGTGCCTCATTAAGAGACACGAATTTTACCGTCGGGATCAAGGGGAAAGCGAGAATGTTAATGACTTCGTGGCAAGTTTAAGGGTCATTGGGGGTGCTTGTGGCTTTACCAACTTAGAAGAGGCCATGCGTGATCGGTTTGTTTTAGGCCTTAAAGATAAGGTCTTACAAAGCAAACTGTTAATGAAACCTAAGATCACATTTAAAGGGGCCATTGAAGAAGCTGTTTCAGCAGAAGCCACCAAGTCCTCAGCAGCGGCCATGAAAAAGATTAACAAGGCCTCAAGCCAGGCCTCAAGCCATTCTGATGTGGAAAAATCCACAACAGCCCATTGTGAACAAATAGACTCTGATTCAGATTGCAGTGAGGTGGAGGAAGGGATTTTTAGACTCAGAATGGAGAAGAAAAGGAAAGACCCTGGGAGGAAGAGGCAAGAATATTATTGCAGAGGCTGGGGGGGCCACCCCTGCACTGAATGCAAGTTCTTAGACACCATCTGCCTACATTGTGAGAAAAGGGGTCACCTAGCCAGAGTCTGCAAATCATCCAGAACTCCACCTAGTAGGAAGAAATTTCCTGAAAAGGATTTTAAGCCCAACAACTTCATTGAAAAGATGGGGCAATTCAGAAGCAAATGGGAAGAATGAAACTCACCAAACAATCACTATTGGTCATTCTTCACCCTTGAGAAGCAGAAAAGTACACGTGAAGGTGTTCATTGAAGGAAGGCCTTGCCAAATGGAAGTGGACTCAGGCTCTTATTTATCTATGGTGTCATGGGACACTATTCACAGGCTACTTCCCAACATTCAGAAGAAACATTTCCAGAAGCAAGCACTGACTCTTAAAGACTACCAAGGGAACAAGATTCCAGTAGTTGGAGCAAGAGATTTCAATGTGCAGTTTAAAGGCCACACCAAACATTTGCCTCTGACCATCGTGGACAAGGATCACCCAAGCTTGCTGGGACTTGAGTGGTTCAAGCCACTAGGCATCGAGGTGACTGGCATCAATCACGTGAGCAACTCTGAATGGGAGGAGTCCTTGAAGTCTGAGTTTCCAGAGGTCTTCAGCGAAGGACTGGGCAAGTATATGGGGACCCCTATCACTTTCAACCTAGATCCCAAGGTGCCCCCAATTCATTTAAAGCCCAGGAGGGTCCCATTTGCTTTAAAGGAAAAATTGATGCACAATTAGATAAATTAATTGCTCAAGGGTTTTAGAGCCCACTGATCACTCCAGATGGGAAACACCCATAGTCACACCAGTCAAGGCTGATGGGTCAGTAAGAATCTGTGGAGACTATAAGGGGACACTTAACCATGCACTGCAGCAGAGTGCATACCCAGTACCAGTTGTGCATCATCTGCTACATTCACTTGGCAGGGGTACAGTCTTTGCCAAATTGGACTTGGCCCAGGCATATCAACAACTGACAGTTGATGATGCCACTGCAGAGGCCCAAACAATTGTGACTCACAGAGGTGCCTTCAAATGTAAAGGTTACAATTTGGAGTAAGCGTGGCACCTGGCATTTTTCAAAGTCTTATGGAAAGAATGCTGCAAGGACTGCCAGGGGTAGTGCCTTACTTTGATGATGTGTTAATCTCTGCTGAAAATGACACTCGGCTTCAAGAAAGACTCAGAGAAGTCCTTACCAGATTCAGAAAAGCGGGGTTAAAAGTCAAGGAAGACAAATGCACACTTAAAACAGACAGAGTTGAGTTCCTGGGCTACATGATTGACAAGCATGGCATCCACCCTACTGATGCCAAGGTTAAAGCAATCAAAGAAGTCCCTAAACCTAAATGCAAAACAGATTTGCAAGCCTTCCTTGGACTCATTAACTTTTATCACATGTTTCTACCTCAAAAGGCATCCATTGCTGAACCTTTGCACCGTCTGCTTGATAAAAAAGCTGTTTGGATCTGGGGGAGGAAGGAACAATCAGCATTTAACAGTATTAAGAGACTAATCACATCTGATGCTGTATTGATACAATTCTCTGAGAATTTGCCTGTTGTACTGACTTGTGATGCATCTCCTTTTGGAGTGGGGGGGGGGGTATTGAGCCATAGGCTTCCCAGTGGAAGGGAAGCCCCTATTGCATTTTACTCTCGCACTTTGACCAAAGCAGAGAGGTCATAGCCAACTGGACAAGGAGGCATTGGCAGTTGTTGCAGCTGTCAAGAAATTTCATGAATATCTGTATGGCAGGTCATTTACCATTGTTACAGATCACAAACCTCTATTAGGCATTGTGGCAGGAGACAAACCTACACCTACTATCCTGTCACCAAGAATGCTGAGGTGGACTGAATTTCTTGCAGCCTATTCATACAAACTGATTCACAGGCCTGGCAAGGACTTTGGACATGCTGATGCACTGAGTCGTTGCCCACTGCCTTGCCACAAGGTGGACTTTGAACCTGAAACACACACCTTTTTCCTAGAGACTGTTGCTAAGCTTCCAGTTCATGCTGCTGAGATTGCCAGAGAGACTGCCAAAGACACTGTGTTGGCTCCTGTTATAGGCTGGATTAAGAAAGGTTGGCCTCTTCAAGATCTACCTCACCTTGCCCAACCTTTTAAGTCCAGACAAACTGAATTATCTGTATTAAGAGGATGTATTTTGTGGGGTAACAGGGTGGTTATTCCTGCAAAACTGCAAAGAGAGGTTTTGGAAATGTTGCATGAGGGTCATCCTGGGATTGTAAGGATGAAGGGATTGGCCAGGAGTTATGTATGGTGGCCAGGTATTGACAAAATGGTTGAAAACTGGGTTGCATCTTGTCCCAATTGCCAGGTAGTCAGGCCTGCCCCACCTCACGCCCCCACACAGGAATGGGAATGTCCTAGGGGCCCATGGTCCAGGATTCACATTGATTTTGCTGGCCCTACTAGAGGGCACACTTTTCTGGTTATAGTAGATGCATATTCCAAATGGCTCGAGGTAATCCCCATGACATCCACCACAACTGATGCTGTCATCAAGCAGCTCAGAAAACTGTTTGTAACCCATGGGTTACCAGATGTCCTTGTCTCTGACAATGGCCCTCAATTCACATCTAACATTTTTGAATCCTTTCTAGCACAACAGGGTATCAGACATGCCCTCACTGCCCCTGGGCACCCTTGACTAATGGCGGGCTGAACGCATGGCGCTTTACCAAAGAGAAGCTTCAGCAGCTGGGTCCTGGGGACATCACTGAGAAGCTTGAAAAACTTCTTAGTGTTCAGCACATCACTCCTAGCCCATCAAATAACTTATCCCCAGCAGAGTTGTTGATGGGTAGGAAACTTAGGTCTTCCCTTGACTGCCTTCATCCCACTTACGCTCCCAACGCACCACTGGATTCCACTTCCAAAGTTCGTACTTTCAGTGTGGGTGATTTTGTATATGCTAAGAACCTTATAGGTGAACCTCTGTGGCAGCAGACACATTTCCCCTCTCACTGGGTGAGAACGTTAAAACTTCTGAACCACGAAGGTCTCAATGTACACGTAAGAGCCCCACCTATTTAAAGGAATATATTAGATAGGTTGGGGTTTGGTATGGACTGAACCTAGTGGGGAGGGGTGTTATGTATGTAGGTTTGAATGTTATTGGTTTATTTGAACTGTTCTTGTAAAATGTCAAATGGTATTGGTTTAAATAGTGCGGGAAGGAACCCTGCACTCCCATTGGCTGGCAACTATGGCTGCAGGCTATAAGAGGCAGCCGTAGCCCAGCCAACTCGGGTCCATTCGAGCTGTAGTCACTGAATAAACTCTTTGCTGGAACTCTTCACATCTGACTCTTCATGCAGACTTAACAGTTTCCTTTTATCAGAAAGGAGAAAGCAAAGGAGGAATTTCATTCTTCAGCAACAGATCAAGGCAACCGATCCTTTCTCCTTCCGAGTTGTTCTTCTCATTTCTCCTCCAAATAGTTTCTCATTGCAAAGCCTTCAGAAATCTTCCGTTTGGTTTATTATTCTAACTCAAATCAACATCACACCAAATCTTAATATTTGCTTTGAGGTCCTGTATACTGCACTAGCCAGAAAGAGGGCTGAGAAAACATCTATACATCCCTCACATTCTGGACGTAAACTGTTTCAACTTCTCCTCTCAGGATGCCACTATAGGGCATTGCATGCCAAAACAACTAGTCACAAATATATTTTCCTCCATGCCATCAGTGAATTCCTACAGCACTGGCTTATGCCTAAAGATCGTTACCCATGTACAGTAGAAGGGCTGAATTGCTATTTGGTTCTCATCTTTCCTACTACCTTCTCCTGTTGGTATCTTATGATTTATCATGTTGTTGTTGTGGCCTGCCAGCTACCAGCAGCTGGCAGCAAATTTGGACAGTGAGGAGGTTGGGGAGGAACATGGGCCAGTCCTGGAGTCTGGGGAAGGCTCTGATGAGGGCTCTGCATTGGAGGCAGAGATGGGGCCAGGGCCGTCTGATAGTTATCAGCTGCCTTTGGAGTCAGACATCAGTGAGGCAGAAGAACAGCTGCAGCCTGTTCCCAGAGTGCGCATGCACAGAGCTGCCAGGAGAAGGGAACAGCTAAGGAACAAGGGTCAACTTGGGAGAAAAGCCACAGGTGGACGATGAATGGTGCCTCCCATAGGGAATAAAGAGGAGCGAAAGGGGAGTGGTGTTTGCAGGAAACAATTAGTTCAATTCATTAGGGTGAAGATCTGTTCCTGACTTCTTGCCAAGTATCGTCTGCTACAGAGTGGCGTGTGGAAGATATCGGCCAGGCAGCTCTCTCCAGGCCTGATAAAGGTCTGTAGTTGTGAAAACTCTTTAAAGACTGTTGGCCGGGACTTTGCTGGAGAGGAATTCACTGTAAACAAAATAAAAGGAACAAAGTGTCGGCATCGTGTTTTTGGGAAGCCTAGATCAGAACAATCGTTTGTATCTTATGATTTATGACCTAAGGCTTATCACTGTGTTATTTGTATGTAACCAAAAGTTTACACACCGGAAATCAATTCCTTGTGTGTCCAATCAAACTTGGCCAATAAAGAATATTCAAGTTCCAAATAACAAATAACAATTATATCAATAAACATAGCCAACATATCTTCCTCCTCCTAGCTTCCCCACAACAACCCTGTGAGGTAGTTTGGAATGAGTGACTGGCCCAAAGTCGCCCAGATGGCATTCATGGCTAAGGTGGGACTTAAATTCATGGCCTCCCGCTTTCCAACTGGTTGCATTAACCACTAAACCAATCTGATTGTCTGAAGTCTCATCTAAGTGGCCCCAAAGTCAAGTCCCACCCAGCTGGCCAAGAAGATTTCATTTAGTCTCTTCAAAGGTAGCTTGGGATACATATCTACTGAATTTTTGGAAACCACGAATGGAATTTTCAACCCATTTGAATTTTTCAAAAAAAGGTGAATTTTCAAAAAAGGTGCTTTTTTGCAAAAGGCTACTGGGCTTTCTTGGTTTTCTTTTGAAAACAGTTCACTTCTCATCCAAGAAGCTTCTTCAGTTCTATCTGGAAAAAAAAAGTTAGAACTGAAGAAGCTTCTTGGATGAGAAGCAAAACATTTCAAAAGTGGGGGTGGGGAAACCAAGAAAGTCCAGTTGCCTTTTGCAAAAAATCACCTTTGGGACCAGCTGCCCTAGGTTGCTTATCATAAGATGAGCTGATTGAATCATTTTCTCCGTATTTGAGCCTCCTCTCAAGAGCTTGTTTTTCACCTCAAATCACAAGGCTTTTGGAACAAAGTCCTTTGGACAGATGAAACCAAAGTGGAGATGTTTGGCCATAATGTAGAGTTCCACGTTTGGCGAAAGCCAAACAAAGCATATCAGCACAAACGTCTCATATCAACCGTCATAAAATATAATTTGAACCTAGTCATTTGTGCCTTGAGAACTCTGGATTGTTTTGTTCAATGATTCATATGTTTGTTTTCTTGTCTGGGAAGAGGTAACACAAGAGATTAGTTGGCAGCTTATCTCATAAGCCACATCTTGGCCCTAGGAGCAGAAAACCTGGATATTAAATTCTTTCTAAGAATGAGCTGAGGCAGGCATTGGTGAACGAAACTATGTTTATTGTAACAAAGAAACAGGTTACCCCAGTCTGCTGATATGTTGCTGAATTGGCCAGCTGATGGGTAACAGCTGATGCTACCTGACAACTCCCTTTTATAGTTCACTGTCAGGCTGCTCAGCCAATCAGAACAAACAAAACTCCCGCTCAAAATGTGGACCAACAATTAGAACTTCTGTAGAACACAATACTCCTTTCCCCCAGCTAGGAATCGTAATGCGTAATCGTTTAAATAGGTGGGGCGTTGTCTCTCTCGCCCCGACCTGCGCAGTTCAGTCTTTGCAGCTGGTTGGAATGGATCACCAAGCGCTCTGGACGTGGCAGTGCTGGACTTCTCGCTGAAGATGAGTCGGACTCTCTCAGGAACTCATCATCAGGTAAGTTTGTGTCAGCACACGCCTCACTCATCGGTGTCTCGTACTCCGGTGTGTCATACCCACAAAACATTCCCTCTGTTTGTTCATTCCCCTCTGAGTTACTCTGGGATGAGCCCCAACGACCTCTCAATTGGTCAATATGGCGTCGCCATATTCTGCCATCCTGTAACCCAATTTTATAAGACCTGGGGCCTGTGACAGCCACCACTTGGCCTGGAAGCCAAAGAGGATTACACCAAAAATTCCTAGCATATACAGGATCATTTACCTGGAACAACCTCACCTGGCTAAAGGAATCTAAGGGAACTGAAGGAAAGTAGCTTGGATGGAGCCTATCTAAATTATTCCTAAGCCTCCTTCCCATCAGCAGCTCTGCTGGAGAATGATTTGTCACTGAGCTAGGGTGATATGTTGTGATAGTAAATAAGTGGCTAATTTTGAGTGCCAATCTTCTCCCTCGAGTCTGCCTAAAACCTCCTTGGCTGCCCTTACGGCCCTTTCAGCTTGTCCGTTCGTGCCAGGTGATAAGGGGCTATCAGAGCGTGCCGGACCCCCTTCTTTGCTAGAAGCAATTCAAACTTAGCTGATACAAATTGTGGACCATTGTCCGAAACAAGAACACCTGGAAATCCATGAGTTGCAAACAAATGGTCTAACACTTTTATGACAGCTTCCGAAGTAGTAGAATGTGTAAGGGACAACTGAGCCCATTTGGAATAAGAGTCCACTACAATTAAGAATATGCTGCCATTAAAAGGGCCCACCAAATCTATGTGGACTCGTGACCATGGGGATTTAGCCGATTCCCATTCCCCTGGATTGGCACCTGGTGGGGCAGGCCTCGATAGTTGACATGCCTGGCATGTCCTGACCTTAGTAGTTATGTCTGCGTCTATGCCTGGCCACCAGACATAACTCCTTGCCAGTGCCTTCATTCTGGCAATACCCGGATGTCCTTCATGTAAACTATCAATTATCCCAGGCCTCAGCCTGTTAGGGACAATGACACGGCAGCCCCATAACAAACACCCCTGCTGGGTGGACATCTCATGCTGCCTGGCTCTGAAAGGTAAGAATTTGGTGTCTAATTTCCCTTCGGGCCAACCCCTTCTCACCCAGTCCAAAACCTGTAATATTATTTGGTCTCTTGATGAACATTGAGCAATATCTGCTGCAGTCAGAGGTAATTGTTGATCATCCAAAGAGAACACAGTTAATGATGGTGCGGGGTCAATTACAGGGGTTGGTAAAGGACAACGGCTTAAAGCGTCTGCATGACTACGGTGTTTCCCAGCTCTGTGTATTAATGTATATGAGTAGGCAGCAAGGAATATTGTCTACCTAGTCATTCTTGGAGACAATACTGTAGGACTTGGACGATCTCCAGACAAAAGGGCCTTGGTGGTGCAGGCTGTTAATAGCCTAGCACTTAGTTCCAGCTGCCTGTAATTATTGCAGGCTCGAATCCCACCAGGCTCAAGGTTGACTCAGCCTTCCATCCTCTCGGGGTAGGTAAACTGAGGACCCAAGATTGTTGGGGGCAATAAGCTGACTTTGTAAAAATGCCGCTTAGTAATAAGCAGGCATATACAATGGAAGGAAGGCTATTGCTGAGCGCATTGGGTTGTGCTCCAAAAATTGTAAGCTGCCCTGAGTCTCCGGAGAAGGGCGGGATATAAATATGAATTTTTTTAAAAAAATGCCCAATAAAGATTTGTGATCAGTCACAAGCTGAAAATGGTGACCATAAAGGAACTCATGAAATTTCTTAACAGAAGCAACTGCTGCTAGGGCTTCCTTATTGATCTGGGCATAATTTCTCTCAGTACTTGATAAAGTCCTGGAGAAATATGCAATCGGTGCTTCCAGGCCATTTGGCAATTTGTGTGCCAGCACTGCACCTATCCCCAAAGGGGATGCATCGCAGCATAGTACCAAAGGTAAATCCCTGTCAAATTGTATTAACACACTATCGGATGACAGTACAGCTTTAACAGCATTAAAAGAAAAGTCCTTTGGGTCCCCATGTCCAAGAAGCATTCGCCTCCAATAATCTGTGTAACGGCTCTGCCACTGAAGCCTTATGTGGGAGAAAAGAGCTATAGAAATTTAGGAGCCCCAAAAACGCCTGTAGCTCAGTCTTGTTGGATGGTGCAGGGACATCCTTAATAGTTCTTACCTTGGATTCAATGGGATGAATACCTTTAGCATCTATGTGATATCCCAAAAAATCCACTTGGTTGACTGCAAATTTGCATTTGTTTTCCTTCAATTTCAAGCCTGCTTGTTTGAAACATGTTAGGACCCTTCTGAGACGCTTGAAAAGTTCATCTTTGTTGCATGTGGAAATATGAATGTCATCAAAGTAGGGTACTACCCCCGGAATGCCTTGAAGTAGTCTCTCTATAAGGCATTGGAATAATCCTGGTGCTACTGAAACTCCAAATTGTAATCTTGTACATTTAAAAGCACCACGATGGGTGACAATAGTCTGTGCCTCCACTGTAAGGTTGTCAACCGGTAACTGTTGATAGGCCTGGGCCATATCCAGTTTTGCAAAAATAGACCCCTTTCCCAGTGAGTGCAATACTGGGAAGCAGCATTTCAAATCATTCCAAAATTAAACGATTAATTCTCTAAAAATGGGGAAATTCCTCTTGCAGTCTCCAGGATTCTGGGTTTACCCACCTACACAATTAAAGAGACTTTCTTGGAATCTGTGCTGTTTTTCTGTGAGGCTGGACAGATACCTTGGATATCTAAGACCAATGGAGATGCCACATTGGAAGGCTAATAAAAGTCCTTCATTAAAAAAGCAGCTCTGCTACCATGTATATCTGTTGTGGTTGACGTGCAGGATTTTCATCAGGTAAGAAAGAACCCTTCTGACATAATTTCTGTGTGGTTTCACACTTGCAGATGGTGAAAAAAGAGCTAACATTTCCTATGCAGCCGGAAGACCGAACTATAATTTGATGCACTCCATCTTGAAAGGATGAAGAGGGGTTAATGACATTAAACCAATCTTCTTTGTGGCCCACAGACTCCAAATAAGGATTGTCTCTCTTTTGTTTTTGCTGACTAGAAATAGTTTTGTTTGTTGTTTACTACTATTTATGTAGTGTAAGGTCTGACAGTATACTTAAGCCAAAAATGAACCAAAACAAAGAGTTAAACAGAGGCTTTCAAATCAAAGAAAGACTTTATTTTTCATCGAAGTTAAAGTTCTGGGTAAGAAATTCCTAGCACATCACAAAAGACATGGGAGGAAAATTCTACAATATACAGAAAGATGTCCTATCCTTTTTATACACACAAGTCTTTGTTCTTAGTTCTCTAATTACCTTGTAAATCTCTAGTCATGTAATCTAACTAAGATTTACATCTTCCTGCAACAGACAGGTTCTTTTGGCTGTTATCTTTTCTCCCATTGTCTCCCTAATTGATCATTTGAGGAGCACACTTCAAAGGTGTGGATTACTCTATGAGGTTTGGGAGACAGTCACATTCCCAGAGGATGCCAGGGTGAGATGTGTCAATCCAGGAAAACAGATGGATTCAGATTGATTTAGAGGGGAGAACCATATGCCTTGATAGGAGAAGGATGTAATTGATTGCAGGCATGAGTTTACAATTGCTTTACAAGAAGTGAAGGGTTAAGGAAATCTTTTTTTTACAATAGCAAGATAACAAATGCCTATAGAGTAACTTTCTACTTAATGCTATAATATATATAATATATATAATATATATTCTACTACATTTCTTTATTCCTTTATTTCTTATTACTATTCCCTTCAGTAGGGAAGGCCAAGAAGCAGAATTTATTTTTCTGAGCTGAAAGGGAATCCTGCATATCTGGGATTTAATTTACTTTTATTTATTTAACGTATTAAATAATTAAATTCATTAAATAATTTATTTAATTCCCTTCTGAGATATTTCCTTGTGGTTTCACACTTCAGATTGCGAAAAAGAGCTCACATTTTCTTGCAGCCCGAAGAGATGGTGAATTCAAGAGATGAGATGGTCTCAAGAGATGGTGAATTCAAGAGATGAGATGGTCTCAAGAGATGGTGAATTCAAGCGATGAGATGGTCTCAAGAGATGGTGAATTCAAGATGGTGAACACATCCAAGATGCCTTCTTCCCTCCTATTTTCCTCACAATAAGCCTGTGACGTGGGCTGGGCTGATAGTGTAACTGGAACAAAGTCACACATCTATTTTTTTTTTTTTTGGTAAAACCTCTAGGAATTATTTCATCCAATGGTGTTTAATTTTTGTCATGCTACTAAAGTTGCTTTCAGAGAAGACATACTGTAGCTCTTAACTTTCTTTTTTTTAAAATAAATTTTATTAAGTTTTGAAATTTTAAAAAACATAAAAACTTTACACATTATAATCAACATCAAGACATCCTTTATATCTCTTTGCATTCTTCAGTATATATATTTACTTATTCCTTTACCATTACATCTTACTCTTGCTACAAATCAATATCTTTTATTGTTACACATCAATCTTCTCTATATTTACATGTTTACATATTCCCTCATTCTTTTCCTAATTGACATTTTATTTTATTTCTATTTCTAAACCACTCATACCAGGCATCCCAGGCCCTGTAATAAATTGAATCTTCTCTGTCTTTTATTTTCATCGTTAGCCTGTCCATCTCTATACAATCTATTTTTTTTTATAACCATGCCTTCCGTTGGAACCCTTTTTTCCTTCCAGAGTTGTGCATACGAGATCCTTGCAGCTGTTAATATATGTAACATGACATATCTAACTCTTTTATTGCATGTTTGTGTTATTATGCCTAATAAAAATATTTCTGGATTAAGTTCAGTTTTCTCATTCGTAATTTCTTCTAGCCATTGTCTAATTAAATTCCAATATTTTTTCACTTCTTGACATGTCCACCAGGTATGGAAATAGGTGCCTTTTTCTTTTCCACACTTCCAACATTTTGGGTCTGAGTTAAACATTTTTGCCAATCTAGCAGGGGGAAGGTACCATCTGTGAAGCATTTTATATTGATTTTCCCTGTATGCTGTAGATGTAATTAATTTGTAATTTGATCCCCACATTCTCTCCCAGTTTTCCAGATCTATATTATGGCCAATGTTTTTTGACCATACCACCATTGTCTCTTTGACCATCTCCTCTTCCATTTTAAAATCCAGTAGATAATTGTATATTCTTGAAATCATTTTCTTTTCCATTTCCAATGTAGCTCTTAACTTTCAAATGGAGAAAGTTAAAGAGACATCTCCTATTTGATCACCTGAGTTGTATACCAGGCTATCAGTACAGGCAGTACTCGACTTTATGACCACAACTGAGTCCAAAATTTCTGTTGCTCAGCGAGTCAATTGTTAAGTGAGTTTGGTCCCATTTTACGACCTTTCTTGCCACACTTGTTAAGGGAATCACTGTAGTTGTTAAGTCAGCAGCACGGTTGATAGGTGAATCTGGCTTCCCCGTTGAGTTTGCTTGTTGGAAGGTCACAGAAGGGGAACATGGGGCCCCAGGACCTCCAACCATCATAAAAAAAGAGCTGGTTTCCTCTGAATTTTAATCAGGTGACCACGGGGAAGCTGCAACCATTATTACTGCGAAAAACTGCCACAAGTCATTTTTTTAGTGCTGTTGTAACTTTGAATGGTCACTAAATGAACTGTTTAAAGTCAACAGTTCTGGTTCACTTTCAGGATCTCTTGGGAGCATTGTTATTTTGCACATGTAGTAGTGTTCAGTGCTGCATCTCACCGACATGGCTGTGACTTCTTCGTCCAAAAACGCACAATCTCCTCCATTTCCCTTGACTTCCATCCTGCAATAGAAGCAGAAATTAGGCAGTGAAGATAATGTCCCACATAGCTGTTACCAAAGGGGTCTTGAGTTTGCAATTCATCTAGCTGAGCCTTCCCTTGCCTTGCCTGGTACCCTCTAGAACAGGGGTCTCTAACCTTGTCAACTTTCAGACTTGTGGACTTCAACTCCCAGAATTCCTCAGCCAGCAGCTGGCTCAGGAATTCTGGGAATTGAAGTCCACAAGTCTTAAAGTTGCCAAGGTTGGAGACTCCTTCCTGCTCTAGAAATGCTGGACTGGACCACAGCCATCCTATTTCCTACCCTTGGACACAATGACTGAGAATAATAGAAGTTGCAATGCAACCTAATCAGAAGGCACCACGCTGGGAAACTCCAAGGTAATTTACTATCTGCTGTAAGTAGTAGCAGCTCTTAAATTTATTCAGGAGGTTGTCTATCTGACAAATTGACTTGTGGACATTAGGACAGGATCTGGGTACAATGTGCCATTCCTTACAGCTTCCTTCACAGTTTTACTTCCTGTGTAAACTAAATTCAATCTCTATAGAGATTCTCAGTCATTCAGGTCATGGTTTCCTCAATGATGCTTTTTCAAAGGCAACCGGACTTTCCTTCATTTATTCCTTGAAGATGTTTCACTCCTCATCCAAGACGCTTCCTCAGTTCTGACTTTATTAAACAAATTTATATAACTGCCCAACTCACACACAGGCGATTCTGAGTGGCCTACAACATGCTTTTGTTAACACTTACTTCACGTAACAAATGTACCAATCTGGTACCATGTCAGCCTAACCCTAATGTGCTGAAAATACACCAAATTCCTACAGAATCAATGTAACTAACTCCCATAATTGCCTTGGTTTAACTCTGAGTGGGCAGAATAATCATTTAAGGGAAAGTTTGGAGGGAATGTTTTACTGGCGAATTGACAATAAGATTATTATGACCGAGGGCAAATTGAACTAATAGTAGAACTGCAGGATGATGGTGAATTTATTGCTGTATCTTTCCTATTTGTTCCATTTCCATTGTTCTTACAGAACTGTGTTCTCCAGTGTGCAACTTGAGTGTGCAATGCTCCTGTTGCCCTGTTGCTTGGAAAAGTATAATTTCAATGCTGAAGAGAGCTGAGTGAACCAGAAAAGTCCTTGAGCCTATAAAACTCTTACCTTTTTCAAGGTGGCTGAAGACTAAGAGAGGGGCATTAAGAAAAGGGCATTAAGAGCTGTGGTGATGCAGTGGTTAGAATGCAGTACTGCAGGCTACTTCTGCCAGCTGCCAGCAGTTTGGCAGATCAAATCTCACCAGGCTCAAGATTGACTCAGCCTTCCATCCTTCTGAGGTAAAATGGGGACCTATATTTTGGGGGCAATATGCTGACTTTGTAAACTGCTGAGAAAGGGCTGTAAAGCACTGTAAAGTGGTATATAAGTGGTAAAGTGGTATATAAGTGGTAAAGTGGTATATAAGTCCAAGTGCTATTGCTATTACAATCAAAATCAATCTACTTGCTTTCCGCAAAGCTGTTAAGACCTGGCTTTGTCGGAGGGCATGGAATTGAGACCTTCGTTCTTCCCTCTTGTATGTTTGGATGGTATGTGAGTTTTTTTGATTTTATATTGTATAGGCAACTGCTTTTTATCTTGTTGTACGCCACCTCGAGTTCCCCGATGGGGGAAGAGAGGCGGGATATAAATTTAATAAATGAAATGAAATGAAATGAAAATGTATCAAGGCTCAGTTGGAGCAGTAAACCCAACAGAAGATTAATGAGTTTTTAGTGAATTGAGAGACAGCAGTTTGGAAATTCTTGTTTATGAACTATACTCCGGCCTTCCCAAAGTGTCCTGTAGCCTCTTCTATCTTTAATTCTCAATTAACGGTGATTCTGCAGATTGTTCCCCAATTCATTGATTAGGAAGTGTTGGTGTATTGTCTATTGGGACACAGTAGATCTGTGTCCCAGAAGCTCAGCATTCTGGACTCAGTTCAGATTCTGAACACAATAATTATTCAGGTAGTTCTCAACTTGCAACCACTATCGGGACTAGATATTTCCATTGCTAAACAAGATGGTTCTTAAGTGAGTTGGGAGCTCAGACTGCACCAAGCCCCTCATATAAGTGAATTATGCCTGATTTTGTGACCTTTTGGCCACGGTTGTTAAGCAGATCACTGCAGTTGTTAACTGAATTATGTGGTTTTAAGTGAATCAGCTTCTCCTATTGATCTTGCTGGATGGAAACCAGCTGAGAAGGTCACAAACAGTGATGAATGACCCTGGGGTACTGCAACCATTGTAACAGTTTTGCTAGCAGATCTGGGGATCCCAGGTTGATTTGCAGCCCATCAACTGGCTGGTCTGATGTCACCAGGGAGAGAGGGATTTATTGGGTTTAATATTGTTGCTTTATTTCTGTAAATTGCCCAGAGCCGCCATGAGTGAGTTTCTGAGTTGGGTGGCCATATAAATTATCTGAATAAATAAATAAAATAAAAATAATAAATACACATGGGTTGCCATCAGATCATACAAGACTGATCATACATATATTCTTTTTCAGTTCTGCTGTAACTTTGACTCCTCATAATACGTTTTTAACTACATTAGTAGGGCCAAATCTTTTTTAGAGGGCAATGCCTGAATACTAGCAGCCAGGAAGTTCTTTCTAAGATCGGATCTGAGCTGGGAAGAGCTTCAGTGGAGGCATTTTATTTTCAGCTCTTGCCAACTGAAAGGGAAAGGGTAAGACTTACGTTGCATTTTCTCCATCTGGCCACTTCCAGGGTTGATTTGGTTCTCTCCTGAGGCCGATCCAAAAGACACGGAGTTTTGTGAACCACCTCATAATACCCTTCAAAAAATGGTGCATGTTAGAACGTTGCATCGTTACGATTCCCAGCTGAATTTCCGAACTTACATATAGGCTGAAAAGACTAAAACCATCTTTTGAACACAGGTAGTAGTTCCTTTAATGAAAGGCAAAACAAGAGACCCCCCGTTAACATTTTTTGAAGTAATATTTAAACCTTTTGTAGAAGGTTAAAAAAAAACTGATTTTCCTAGAATGGATCTTGGCAATGACTACCATTTTATTTTTGGCTTCCTCTGCTTCTGAGATTCACATTTTTATGCATTTGGGGATGATTATTAGACGTTTCCAAGTTTCTATGCAGGAAAAAAAATGAAACAAGTAAATGACTGACTTATTTTAATGATGTTTAATGATGTTTTAATTTTCTATGTCAACAGAGTTTGCTTTGTGAAACCAGCGTTCTTTGGAACCTGGAGAAGGTTTAAGAGGCTCCTGAAGCTTTTGTTCAGAAAGGCATCTAAGAAGATTTTGTTTTTACTAGTATTAGCAGAAAATCTTTTATTTTTACTGGTATTGGCAGAAAAACTTTTTCACATTGTAAAAGAGCACGCATCATCAATGATGCAACAATATTTCTAGGAACTGATTTATCCTGGTGAAAACCACTTACATCACTCGCAATTTCCTCCTCTGTAATTTTGGCCAAGGTAGCATTATGCGAATTACAAGCGTTCCGGCTCTCATTCCAGTTCTTCTCCTCTTCTGACAATTTGTAGCAGTTTCCATTAAGTGCAATCCAGTCTTTTGGACATGTAGGTGGGTATTTTATGGCATCCTTTTGAGAGTTTAATGGCACCGAAGTTCCTAGAACAAACAGAGACAAAAAGAATAGAAACTAACTTATTCAGTCTTGTTCTTAATAAGTAGGATGGGACCATCCTGCTAAATTAGAACCTGTTAGAACCTGATTTCTAACAAAACCCAATCTGAATAAGGAGACCCAATGTTCTAGCTGCTGTAACAACTTCCATTCTATAATCCTCATATTAATAGAGATGGTGGACTGAGCAGTGATTTGCATGGTGGATTTGAATCCAAGAAACCACATGTAAACCTACTTAACCCATTAATCTCTTTGTGAGATTTTCCACTGATTTGGTCAACCTATTTAACATTTGATCCATCTTTTGTACAATTATTGCTTTTGGCAGGAAATCACTAAATAAATAAATGCACGTTTGCTTATTTTATTTTTTGAGATTTGCCTTTACTATTATAGTCACCTGTTTTCTATTTATATATATTTTTTCCTGCTAAGCCCCATTATTTCTGCTCTTCTCACTAGTGCCAAATGAGTATTCCCCCCTCTTTCTGGTGATCTCGTTCTGGATTAATCTCACAAAATAAGATTCAGTGATACTTTCAACCAAACACCAAGACTTTTCCAAACAAAGGAACTGAAGTTTTCCTGGACTAGATGAAGCAGATTGCAGGGACTAAAAAGCAGGGCAAAGCCCATTCTATGTTTCTCAGCCATCTGCAGAAGTCACTCAGCTTCATGAACTCATGGAGAAGCTTTTCACGGGAACAAGATTAGGGTCTGGATTCCTTACCCTGGTAATAAATGAGATGTAGGAAATGACCAGGCTGAGCCCAAGGGAGGGGTCAAACACATAACCAGTCTTGAGTCCCTTCGCACCCACAAGAGATCTAAGTCCAGCCCACCTTGAATGCCTTTGACTCTTGTCTACCGCCAATTTGCTTTGGCTGTTAGTAGTTCAGATTCTTGTAGATAGCTTACGATTGCAGTAAATTTTTATACCGGTTTGAACTGCCTGGGTCTTCTGATTTTCCATCTTGCATAACAGGAAAAGGGTAGTGACGATAATCAGGAGGATGGCAAAGACAATTCCAATTATTATTACATTTCTGTATTTAGAGCAAGTTGAATAAGATCTTGGTCCTGTACAAAAAAAAGAGAAACAAGAAAGAAATCTAGATACTGATGAACAGAAATCCCTAAATAAAATATTATACACATTTCTAAGTTGCTAAGATTTTCTTGCTTTTTGCCTTTTAATTTCCAGAGTCAATAATTGTCCTCAATTAAAATGTCAATCAAAATGTCAGTCTGATTCTGATGAACCTAAATTGAACTACCATGTTCTAACTGAGCAAATAAAACTGCTTAGGAGTTCCTGCCATCTTATCATTTTATCTTATTGTATTTTATCTTATCTTTAGCCTTTCTTCCTGCCCTTTCTAAGGAGACTTGCAGGATCTCCTTGGTGTTCATGATGGATCTGGAGGCTTGGTGGCCTTTCCCAAGGCATTAAAGACCTGGCTGGGTTCCTGGGCCTGGAGCTGGGAATGGGGTAAGGGCCCCATCCCTTGGCTTTACCATTATTTATTGTTTTTAAATATTTTAATCATTCTATAATTTTAGAATTGTAAGCCACCCACTTGGTTGAATAGTGCCTATGGAAATGGAATGAAGGAGTGAATAAATGAACAGATAAAACAAACAAATGAATAAATAAATCGATGGTACTGCAGAGAAACTACGCAAAGTCTGCACAAAGGTGGGGTAAAAAAATCCCTCCTGGCTGGTGTATGCTGCCCGGGAGGGTACACGAGGCTGGCTCCAGGCAGTTGTCAACGCTTCGTTGAGCGAGGGGTTCTTCCCGGCCGCCTTGAAGCAAGGGGTTCTTCCCGGCCGCCTTGAAGCAGGCGGTGGTAAGGCCCCTCCTCAAGAAGCCTGCCTTGGACCCAGCTGTTTTGAACAACTTTCATCCAGTCTCCAACCTTTGCTTTGAGGTTGTTGAGAGCATGGTGGCATGTCAGCTTCCGAGGTTCCTGGAGGAAACTGATTACCTAGATCCGTACCAATCGGGTTTCAGCCCTGGGTACAGCACGGAGACGGCATTGGTCGCGCTGATGGATGATTTCTGGAGGGCTCGGGACAGGGGATATTCCTCTGTCTTAGTCCTATTAGACCTCTCAGCAGCTTTTGATACCACCGATCATGGTATCCTGTTGCAGCGCCTCGGGGGGTTGGGGGTGGGAGGCACCATTCTTCAGTGGTTCTCCTCCTACCTTTCAGGGCATTCGCAATTGGTGTTGCCAGGATGGCAGAGGTTGGCCCCGCAGCCCCTCACTTGTGGGGTGCCCCAGGGGTTGGTCCTCTCTCCCCTCCTGTTCAACATCTACATGAAGCCGCTGGGCGAGATCATCCGTGGTTTTGGGGTGAGGTATCATCAGTATGCTGATGATACCCAGCTTTTCATCTTCACCCCAAACCAACTCAGTGATGCCCTCACTGTGATGTCTCATTGCCTAGAAACGGTGCAGATCTGGATGGGGAGGAACAGGCTCCAGCTCAACCCAGCCAAGACCGAGTGGCTATGCGTACCGGCATCTCGGGTGATCCAGGATGTTCCATCACTAGTCATGGGGGGAGAGGTGTTGCCCCTGTGGAAAGGGTCCACAACTTGGGTGTCCTCCTGGATTCACGGCTCAGTTTGGAGGAGCAGGTGGGAGCCGTGACCAGGGGGGCATTTGCCCAGCTTTGGCTGGTGCGCCAGTTGCACCCCTACCTGGACCGAGATGTGCTACGCACGGTCACTCATGCGCTCATTATGTCCTGGATTGACTACTGTAATGCTCTCTATATGGGGCTGCCCTTGCAGACTATGTGGAGGCTTCAGCTGGTGCAGAATGCGGCTGCACGGGTTGTGATGGAGGTATCCCGATACTCCCATGTTACACCCCTCCTGTGCGAGTTGCATTGGTTGCCAGCTGCCCTCCATGTGAGATTCAAGGTGCTGGTGCTTTCCTATAAAGCCCTACATGGCTTAGGGCCAGGGCACCTGTGGGAATGTCTCCTGCCAGCATCGAACACTCATCGCCCGGTGCGCGCTCATAGACAGGGCCTCCTTGGGGTACTGTCGGCCAAACAATGTCAGCTGGCAATGTCAGCTCCCCTAGGGGTAGGGCCTTCTCTGTGGGGGTGCCCACTTTGTGGGACCAGCTTCCCCTGGAGCTATGATTGGCCCCTGACCTCCGCTCCTTTCACCACGGCCCAAAGACTTGATTATTCTAACAAACCGGCCTGGACTGGGGGGGGGAGCTTTAGTTTTAAATGTTTTGTGGATTGGGTTTTAAATATTTATTTGGTCTAATTAGTTTAATTATTTTTTAATTCTTTTAACTTTTGTATTGGGTGTTTATGTGAGCCGCCCTGAGTCCTTCGGGAGATAGGGCGGCATATAAGACCAATAAATAAATAAATAAATAAAATTGGCCTAAGACATTTAATTGCTTGAGATAAACTGCAAATGGTCTCTGGAACAAATCCATTTTTCCTCTTCTCCATTCTACAGCATCCTGGACAAGGAACATCCCAGGCAGATCCATACCAAAAATCTATATTCTTGTATGCTTCAAGCTGACTTCCCACGCTCTCATCCAATCCTATACATTTTATGTCAATGACTTGTTACCACTTACTAGGACTAGTCCCTCTCTCTCTAGTCCCATTTGCTTCTTCATTTCATTACATTTATTTTAAGGCTGTCCCCTGCAACAGACTGAACGCCTGCTCTCTGTCCCGTGAAAGATTAAAATTCAGCAGTTTTTCAAAGTCCAATCGGGGACAGGGTATGCGTTTTGTATTGCTCCATGGCCATGGCTTGGACAATTCAATCCCTCATTTGAGTGAATGGCTTCCAGATCTCAATACTGTTACTATACCTGGTTCTTCCTCTTGTCCTCGTGCATTTCCATTGGGAGAAGGGTGCTGCAGCGCTTGCTCCTCACCTATGTTCGACATTTCTACATTTATATGATCTGGAATTAGAAATGCGGCTGTCACAAGAAGAAAGGCCAAGATGCTTACAGAAGATGGCAAATTACTGCTAATGTTTAGATATAAGACACAGTCTTTTAAAAAGTATATAGCAGAAAATAATTTGTCATGCAAAGGATTTTTATGGCCGTTAATAAATTGGGCAACTTTTCATTAGAGAAGCAAAAAAATCAACATTCCATTATCCACATTTTGTTAAAAGGGTTGAATTCATTTGAGAATCTGTTGATCTTGGCTGGTCTTCAAAAGCTAAGAAGGGTGAGAGCCTAATAGAGAATCGAAAGGCTCGAATGAGTGATTGAAAAGCTTTCCATTTAGCAACACCCACAAACACCAATCCATGCACAACACACAAAAACACATGCGTCTTAAATGACTTATAAGAAATTAGATTCAGATTCCTTTCCCAAGTCATAATTTCAGCAGAAAAGAACTATAGCAGAGACCCAGGTAGGAGACCATAATTTCTTTACCAACACTTTTTATGTATTTTTCATTCACTTCAGGGTCTCCTCTATTCAGTTTGTCTATTCTGCTAAAATCCTCTCCTTTGTCAATATTTAAAGGAAAACTGGGAGAGATAGTTTCTATCCGTTTCCCTAAAAATAAGACCTATCCAGAAAATAAGCCCTAGCATGCTTTTTGTGTGCGTGCCTAATATAAGCCCTACCCCCAAAATAACCCCTACCTAAGAGCCTGTGCAGCTGCCCAGCCACCCATTCTGTCTGGTTGCTCGTGGTGCCATGGCCGCAAAGCGAGGCAGTGGTGGAGCTACCCCACACATCCCACACTGACTTACCTCAGGACCCAGCAGCCAGGCCAGCCATGCCCTGACACCTGCCTTGTGGTGGCAGCACCAATAACCATGTGCAGGAAGAGCCCAAGTGGCCACCGGCCCACTTCTGCTTGCTTGTGGCCTCATGGAGTAGGAGGCTGAGCAGTGTGATGGTGCCATGGCTGCGAGGCAGGTGTCAGGGAGTGGCTGGCGTGGCCCTGAGGTAAATCAGTGCAGAGCATGTGCAGCAGCTCCACCCACCTCATCTCACCTTGTGGCCACGGCACCAGTACATTGCTCGGCCTCCTACTCCATTGTGGCCACAAGAAAGCATGGGTCGGCAGCCATGCGGGGTCCTGCAGGATGGGGCTGCTGGTGCCATGGCCGCATGGTGAGGCAAGTTTCAGAACATGAGTGGCCTGGCTATGGGAGTCCTAGGTAAGCCGATGCTCCATCCTCTACTGCCTCACAGTGGTGGTGCTCGCACACCGCAAGCAACCAGAAGAAGTGGGCCTCACATACATGGGGAAAAAATAAGACACCCTCCAAAAAATAAGCCCCAGTGCTTATTTTGGGACCCACAAGAAAATAAGACTTGGTCTTATTTTCAGGCAAACACGGTACTAATACAACTAATATCCACTGCAATGGCTGAAGCTTTTGCTACTGTTACAAATTAAGATGTATTCCAACCCTTTCACTCTTTGACCGATGTGTGAAAAGTGTTACCAAATTATTTTTTAATTAATAACGCATAGCCCTTTTCTGCAATGTTATCCCTTCTGGTTCTGCTATTTCTTTATATAAAGGAGTGTAAGCTCAGACTACACAGGTAATCCTCCAGTTACAACCTTTAACTGTTACAGCTACTGCATATTCAAACCTTTATTGTCAGTGTACAACATGTGTACAGTGAGATTTCACACACACACACACACACACACACCTACCTTTGGTCATATAATCCAAGTTTGGGCTTCGAATTTAAATTTAATGACTTAATTGGTTAGGATGGACTTTTACAAGTTTGATATATGTATTGAAAGCTTTAAGTTAGTTTTGTATGTATAAAAATGAGCTTGTGAATGTATGTCCTCTGTCCTTTTATGTAATGCTGAATAATTCCCAAAGTTTGTAGAATTGACTAAATTTGAAAGATCCATTCCATGAGGATAAACTCGAGGGAGAGATTCAAATTCAATGAGCTAATTGGAGTTAATTGGACTTATATTGGTGCGATATATATAATTGAAATCTCTAATGTAGTATTGTACTTATAAAAATAAAATATACTGTATTTTTCAGTGTATAAGACACTTTCCCCCCTCCCCAAAAGTGGGTGGAAATGTCTGTGCATCTTATACAGCGAATGTTGCCGAAGCCCCACCCACCTGCCAGCCCCCTCCCTTCAGTCTCTGCCTCTAGCAATTTGCCTCCTCGCAGCTTCAGCACAACCTGATTAGCACAAGCAGCTGATTGTCGGTTGGATCATCCTCCTGACAATCAGCTGTTGCAGGTTACAGGGATCACCATCGTCTATTGCCGCCCCATTCTCAGCCTCCGCCTGCCCCATTTTTGGCATCTGCCTGCCCCATTTTCCGCCTGTTCCAGGCAGCAAGGATTGGAACAGATGGAAAATGGGGTGCGCAGTGGCAAAAAACGGGATGCAGAGGCCAAAAATGGGGCGTGGAGGTGGCAATAGGCGATGGCACTCCCTGCAGCCTGAAACAGTTGATCGTCTGGAGGACGATCCAACCAACAATCAGCTGCTTGTGCTAATCAGGCTGTGCTGAAGCTGAAGCAGGCTGTTTGCTGCTGTTTGCTACAAAGAGGCAAACTGCTGGGAGGCAGAGGAAAAGGTAGATGTTTTTGTCTTGTTTTCCTCTCCAAAAATTAGGTGCATCTTATACTTCGGAGCGTCTTATATTCTGAAAAATACGGTGTGTATATGTGTGTGTGTATAAAACATTTGACTACTTTTTAAAGTTAGTAAAATATCAAAACTAAAAAAAGTGTTTTCGCCCCTAAGGGTTAAAAATTTGTAATAATATAGAGGATTTTCTTAATATAAATCATGATCAAGATTAATGAGTTAACAAACATATATTAACTCCCCACAGCAAAGAGAAGCAGAGATGGTCAAATGTATTATTTTATCCAAAGAAGATAATATATCTAACCTTGTTTCTATTCCGAAATTGCTTCTGGATTTTGTGCTTGCAATGAAAAAAATATATGAAACTTTGATTTTGTTTTTGTTAGTTAGGCTTATTGTTATAGAAATGGCTTGTACATACTTTTCTGTAAAAGCAAAAAGTTGTGGTTGTACTGTTATCTTCTACTGTGTCAAAGAGAGTTGGAAGTTGCTGCCTTTTTCTTTCCTTTTCTCCCTTTACACTACATTTCTTTTTTTTTCCCTCCCCTTCTTCTTAGGTCTTTTTTTCAATTATTTTTATATTTTCTTTGCATTTTATATTTTGAAAACCTACAAAAAATCATAGATGATAAAGTTCAGCAGGCATTTTTGGAAATCCAACTGGGAACAGTATTTTGGATTGCTCTTGTGTAGTCATGGCTTGGATATTTCAGTCCTTCATTTTGGAAGATTGGCTTCCAGAGTTTGATGTTATTATTACCTGTTTCTTCTTCCTGTACACGATCATATCTATTGCTTGGACGATCAGATTCATTGCTAGGATGGGCCTGCTCATCGCGTTTACTGCCTGCCATTGTATGACCTGGAATTACAAATGGGGCTATCAACAGAAGAAAGGTCAAAAAGGTTACAGAAGATGGAAACGGCTACTAATTTCAAGGAACCTCTTTTTAGATATAGGACACAGTCTTTTAAGAAGTGTGCAGCACAAAATAATAGTTAACAGTGGTGTCCCTCCAAGGCAAGACCCACACTCTTTATACTCTATATAAATGACCATTGCGATCACCCTATAAGAAACTGCGTCCTCTTCGCGGATGACGTAAAACTATTCAACACCATCGACAATGCTACTGTCCTTCAAAGCGACCTTGATTATGTGCCTGAGTGGTCAAACAATTGGCAACTCCAAATCTCGACCAAAAAATGCTCTGTCCTACACACTGGTAAAAAAAATCAGTACACCAAATACAAGCTAGGCGGATATGACCTCGTTGACGACCCTCACTCTGTCAAGGACCTCCGAGTACTCATTTCAAATGATCTAAGCGCCAGGGTTCACTGTAACAGCATTGCCAAAAAGGCATTAAGAGTTGTAAATCTAATCTTATGAAGCTTCTCCTCTGGAAATATAAAATTGCTAACTAGGGCATACAAAACCTTTGCTAGACCAATACTCGAATACAGCTCATCTGTCTGGAATCCGCACAGTATATCGGACGTTAATACAATTGAGCGAGTCCAAAAATATTTCACGAGAAGAATACTACACTCCTCTGCTCGTAACAGAATACCCTACATCAGTGGTTCTTAACCTGGGCGATATTGCCCCCCAAGGGGCGATTTTGTTTTTCAGGGGATGGAGCGAAAAGGCGACTTGGAAGGAAGTGGGGGTGATATGGGGGCGATGGAGTGAGATATATTGGGAGAGAGAGACAGAGAGAGAGATCTATATTGGTAGGTAGGTAGATAGGTAGACAAAAAGACAGACAGGTAGGTAGATAGGCAAGAAGGCAGGCAGGAAAACAGACAGACCTTTTGGATGGATGGACAGATGGACGGACAGATGGACAGACAGAAAGAATCCGAGAGCGGCAGCACTTTGGGAAAGTGGTGGCGGCAGCTTTTCCCAACATGCTGCCACATTCGAGGCGCCGGTTCAGGTGCGGTACAACAGTCAATGGGGTGAGCCTGCAGGGCCGGTGCCTCGAACGCCTGCACGCCCTTAGCCCTCTGCTGGCCCCCTTGGGGATGCTAAGAGGTGGTAGGGGGAGGTTGACTCAGCCTTCCATCCTCTCGGGGTAGGTAAATTGAGGACCCAAGATTGTTGGGGGCAATAAGCTGACTTTGTAAAAATGCCGCTTAGTAATAAGCAGGCATATACAATGGAAGGAAGGCTATTGCTGGCGCGATTGGGTTGCTAGCTCCAAAATTGTAAGCAGCCTGAGTCTTGGAGAAGAAGGCGTGCATATAAATAAATAAATTAAAGAAATGTAATTAAAGATAGGACAAGGGAAAAAGAGGTTGAAATGTATCTGGAAAGGGTTTTTGTTGTTGCAAATGATGTTCAGGTTCCATCTAATGGTTGTTATTTTATTTGTACAGATTTGGGTGCGCATGTAAAGTTGAGAACCAATTTTGAATTCTGAAGAGAAACTTCTAAACTTATGCCTGTCCCTTTAAAAGCTGAATTTCTCTCTCTGGTGAATGCTGGCAATTGATTCTGGGGCGAGTTTTGCAGGGTTTTTTTTGGGGGGGGGTGAGTATATTTGCATATTAGAAGAAAGTTAAGTTTTTGTTATCTGCCGTTTATTTTATTTTATTTTTATTGTTTGAAGTGTGTGTGAGTTTTGCCTATTACAGCCTGGCTTATTCGTGGAAATTTCCAGGACCCATCACAAAAGATCTCCTGCCATCTCAGTGCACCCTTGGTTGGCAGGAAATGAACTAATGTCAGTTTTTATTGTTACAGAAGAAGCAGCACAAAAGCTCTGGGAGTCAGGCGGGTGTCAATTCTTCTGATGCATACATTCCAGCATTGAGAAGTGCTGCTTTTAAAAGTTCCCTTGCAGGATTTCAAATACAAACCTGGGAGGATCCATTCCAGGTATTGCTGACTAGCCAAAGATTTGGGGGGTTGGACTAGATGACCTACAAGGTCCCTTCCAACTCTGATTATCTGTATCTATCTGTATTTGTCACAAGTGGAGATTTTCACCTTGTCAGTTTCACGGAAGGTTCTTGGAACTTTTGCTTTTTACAAAAAAAAAAAAACCTTTGTAGAATTATTATTTTCAAGCAACCTTGAGGTTGGACTTTTGCTGCTGTTGCTTCTTTTACATTCTTTTAGGTTGCAAATGGGGGTGGGTAGGGCAGGCTGGGGAACAGAATTCTTTTCAGCAGCATGCAGTTAAAAATGCTGGCTCATAAAATAACATTGTTTAATGTCCTCTTTGCAGGCTGCATGGAGGTAGGGGGTGTCCTCTTTTTCCTATGCTCTTACATACTGACTGTAAATCACATTATTGCATTTTTTTTTTAATTACATTTATATGCCGCCCTTCTCCGAAGACTCAGGTGAAGCACACATTTTAGGATACAACCCAGTGTGCTCAGCAATAGCCTTCATTCCATTGTAATATGCCTACTAAGCATTTTTACTAAAGAAGCATTGCAACAATCTTAGGTCCTCAGTTTACCTACCCGAGAGGATGGAAGGCTGAGTCAACCTTGAGTGGTTGGACTGATGTAATAATTGAAGGAAGCTGGAACTTAAGTGCTAGGCATTTAGCAGCCTGCACCACCAAGGCCCTTTGATTTTCACTATTATGCAGTAACACGCCAATGCCTCATTCTGCTTATGTATTTGCCCCAATACACAAGTAGTGTTTCTGTCATATTTGTATTAATATTTGTATTAATTCAACTAATTACAAAGCAGTTTGGGATATTAAAAACAAATGTGGGAAGCCCCCCCCCCAATCCTAGAAGAATGAAATATTTTAGGAAATATTAAAAAGGCAAAATATTATATTTCCCCAAAGGGACAAATGGAGAAACATGCTCACTGTTTCTTAATAGCTGCTCCCCCACAGCAGATATTCCGTGCCCATTAAGAAAGACTGGGCCAGCCTATCTACAGACCCCTCATATCCTAGACATACATTGTTTCAAGTTCTACCCTCAAAACCACAGGGCACTGCACACCAGAACAAATAGACAGTTTTCCCCCCATGTCATCACTGCTAAAACAACGAATTCCCACAACACTGTCAAACTATTTACTAAGACTGTGCTACTATTATTTTTCTCATCCTATTACCTAACTGCTTTCTACTTCAAGAATCAAGAATCTGAGCTGGCTGATCTTAAAAAGCTAAGACCCCTTCATGGATCACTGCCTTGTTGTGACAAACAGGCTAGTACAGCTCATTGAAGCTACGAGCTAAGCCATGCAGGGCCACCCAAGATGGACAGGTCGTAGTGAAGAGTTCTAACAAAACACAGTCCACTGGAGAAGGAAATGCCAACCCACTCCAGTATCTTTGCCAAGAAAACCCCATGGACAATATCAAAAGTCAAAAAGGTATGATGCCAGAAAATGAGCCCCTCAAGTCAGAAGGTGTCTAATAGGCTAGTGGGTTTGAGCGGAGGGCAGTTACACATAGCTCCAGAAAGAGTGGAGCGTTTGAGCCAAAGCCGAAAAGATGCTCAGCTATGAATGTGTCTGGTGGTAAAAGGTTGGCAACTGGTTCATATTTATGACAGTTGCAGTGTCATGTGATCACCTTTTGCAACTTTCTGACCAGCAGAGTCAATGGGGAAGCCAGATTCACTTAACAACCATGTTACTAACTCAATACCTGCAGTGATTCACTTAACAATTGTGGCAAGGAAGGTTGTAAAATGGGGCAAAACTCACTTAAGCCTTAGTAAGGCCACACCTAGAGTACTG
>CM019149.1:33010385-33226217 GCA_009733165.1 Naja naja
AAGATACCAAAGGCATTCACTCTCTTCTTAAGTAATATTCCTGTAAGGCCATGTTACTCATCAGAAACAACCACAGCAATTTACCCAAAAACAAAAGACAATAACAAAAAAAAAACCCAACCTCACAGGCAAAGAGAATATTTCTCTACCATGATATTGCAAATTAGACATGTAGCCTGGAAGCTAGTTCTGCATCCCCCACATAATTTGTAATTGGGTTTTCATGGGTTTTTTTAGACAGTACACATGACACCATAATGCTCAGTTTACAAGTCTCAACAACTGAAGCAAAACCATAAAAATCACATCCTGACTTACAGCTTTGTGTTAATTGTGCTGTCATGGTTAAACAATAATGTAGTTGTTTTGGCTTCGGATGTGTTAGCTCTTTATGAGAACCCACTTTACAGTTTATCTTGCTATAAAATGCTATATTGTATTGTAAGGATCCTGTTTGGTGTCGTCAGGGGCTTTAAGGCTGCTTTGATAAAGCTATCAGTAGCTTTATGCAGATAGTCCTTGACTTATGACCATAACAAAGCCTAAAATTTCCATTGCTAAGCAAGACGGTGGTTGTTATGCCCCATTTTATGAGCTTTTTGGCCACAGTTAAGTGAATCACTGCAGTAGTTAAGTGAATCTTTCTCTCACACAAATCTGCTTGCCAGAAGGATTTGCCCTTTCACTCATTTTCCTTAATAACCCAGGAGGTCACTGTTTGGAGAAGTGTCCAAAATGGCATTTTAACTCAAGCTAAAGGGGTATTTATAGCCAAAGCTTCTGCTTGACAACCCCACATGGAGATAGCCAAACAGACTTCAGCAACAATCTGATAATCCCACAGCTGTTCCTAAAAGGGCCCCAATTCTTGCAGCCTGATGAATTAAGAGAGAATGAAGGTTTTAGAAAGAGCAGTCCATCTTCCTATCATCTGTTCCTCCTCCTCTTCCCTTTGTTTTTCGGCTGGACTTTTCTATTCCCCATAATCAGCTTTCCAATATTTATATATTGATCACACAATATGCAGTACATCTTTTATTTTAACTTTCCTCCAGATAACAAGAATTGTTTGAAAGACTAGATACCTTATATGAACTTCTTGTTGAAAGAAGACTGAATGGATTTGGGGACTAAAAAGAGTTGAAAAAGAAAAGGAATGGAATTATAAAAAAAAAAGAGGGAAGGGAAAGAATAAAATAGTAACTACACAATAGAAAGAATGGTGGAAGTGAACATACTATATTTTTATTATTAAAAGGTAGTCCTTGACTTATGACTAATTGTTTAGCACCTGGGGGCTATGTATGACCAAGGTTGGAAGTTAAAACAGTTGGCTGTCACATGACTGAACGTTGGACACTCAGCAATTGGGATTCATTTATGGCTGTTTGCAGCATCGTGCAGTCACATACCTGCATTTTACCACGCTTTGCCCCCACCCAGTTACTTCAGTTTTGCCAAAACCACTCCCATTGCCAACCATTGGTGCTTGTTTAACAACTGCCACAAAAAGGTTGTAAAATCAGGTTGGTCACATGACCCACCCATTTGATGACTGTCACAACTTAAGACTGATGTGGCAGGGTTCATTGCAGTCACAAGACTACCTGCATTTTAAAATTATATTCTTCTCGCATGCCTGGATAAGATGGCCTCGCTGGGCTGGTTGAGGTCTTCTGTCCGAGAAGGTGCTAAGGGGACATTAGTGACCCCCCCTTACCTGAATCCTGCAGCGGATCGTCTGGAGCAATGGACAAAGTTATTTTGCCTGTGTGTTCTGCTGGAGTCGCGATGAGAGTGGGCGGAACCCAGCGATGTTTTTCTCCAGACCTCCAGGCCCTTGGGGATGCAGGCGTGACGCAGCGTGTCCGAGTGGCGGCTGGTTTTTGGCCAGGATCTTGCTGGTGGCATCGGCATTGGTGTTGGCGGTTGCAGCATTGGCGGTTGCAGCGCGCCCCTGGATGCCGATGGTGGTGGCAGGGGTCATGACGACGGTAGCAGTGACGGCAGAGGGTCAATGGGCCGGCGGGCAGCTATGTTTGGGCCTGGGGACGGAGGATGGAGGCGGTCCCGTGGCCATTGTTGGCCCTGGCCTTTCTGCCGGGTCTGTTAGTGCTGGAGTGTTTGTGTGCCTGCTGCCCTACCGCCCCCGTGGCTTTGCCAAACGTGCTGTTCATCCCCCTGTTGGTCTTTCCATCTATGGGCTTTATGTTTTTTCATCAATGTTTGGGCTCAGGGTATTGCAGCCACCGGCTTAGGATCATCGACATCAAACTGGAACCTACAGATGGGTTGTTTCAGCCACTCTGAGGCTTAGGTTTTGATGACTGCTGGGGCTGCCTGTATGCCCTTTTAACTCGGTACTTGGCTGAAGGACCTTGTTGTGCCCTCCCACTGTGGTGAGAGAGCAGTGTGAGGGGTGCACTCTTTCCTTCCTGAGCTGGTTGTCAACATCATTTGGTCATCTGTCCTGATGGGTCTTGCTAGGGGTGCCCGCGAGTGAGAGCGTGAGGCCTAGTCCTGGTGGAGGCCCTGGCCACCGGCCTGCAGGGTTGCCGTGAGAGGGCAACCTGGACTTGGACCTTGGACTACCTGGCTGACGATATCTAGGACTGAACCGAGTTACAATCCGGACATTACTCCTTTCCATCTATAGACCACTCTCCCTTCCCTTTTATATGTACATCTTAGCTATTTGGACCTACTCAGCAATCGAATTGCGGGCCTTACGGGAGCTCCCTCTCTCCTGGGTCTGGCCTGCTGGATTGTTACCGGCCTATCTGGAGGATGGATTGTGGAATCCGGAGAGATGGCATGGTGCGGGGAGGGGTTGGGGTTGGGGTTCTGGGAAAGGGAAAAGGAGGGTTACCAGGACCTCATTAGTTAAATTTTTAGATAGTTTTTTAAGGAGGTTAGGGAGGGGGTCGGGTAATGATCATGAGGAGGTACAGTGCAGCCTGGTGGAATCGCGTGGTGGAGGAGGGGGAAGGGGCGGCAGGGGCCCCGGGGAATGGGGCGGGAATGGCGATCTCCAGGGTGGTTGGAATTGGCAGGAGATGGCGAGGCACAGGGCCATATCATGTACAGGGATCACGCCCCCGCTGTCTTCGAGCGGTGGCGTGCTCCGACCCTTCTGCCTCCTCCCAATTTCCTGGGGTTTCGGGAACTGGGACCCCTGGGCTCCGACTGGTGTACCTTAATGCCAGGTCCGTGGCTAATAAGGCTCCTCCTCCATGAGGTGATTGAGGAGGAGGCTGCGGACCTGGCCTGCATCACCGAAACCTGGTTGGGGCCAGAGGGTGGAGTCCCTCTGGTTGACTTATGCCCCTCAGGTTTTTGGGTGTTGCACCGGTCACGAGCCCAGGGGGGTGGCGGGGTGGCTGTTATTATTCAGGAGACCCTGATTCCAAGGGAGGTCACTGTTCCTGAGATAGGCAGATGTGAGACCCTTCTCCTGAGATGGGGGCCTGCTGCTCACATACCTTTCCCCCAGCTGTGTGGCGGCGGCCCTGCCTGGGCCAGCTATCTCGGAGGTGGCGGTGGAATTCCCAGGGCTTATGGTCCTGGGCAATTTCAACTTGCCCTCTCTGGGGGGGCGTCGGGTTTGGCCCAGGAATTCATGGCCTCCATGCCAGCCATGGGCCTGACCCAGGTGATTCAAGGCCCGACTCATGAGGGGGGTAATATGCTTGACCTGGTTTTTGTCTCAGAACAGTGGTGTAATGATCTGGGGGTGGGTAACTTAATCGCCCTACCTGTTCCATGGTCAGATCATTATCTCCTATGGCTGGTCTTCCAACAAGCTGCCCCACACCGCTGGGATGAGGAGCCACTTAGATGGTTCTGCCCCAGGCGTGGACCCTGGGGTTCCAGGCGGAACTGGAGTTTTTCCACAACTCTGTCGAGGACCTGACGGCTGCCTGGCAACGGGCTGCTGCAAGAGCCCTCGACAGAGTTGTATCCCCACCCCTCTTTCGCCATGGATCCCGGTCAGCTCCCTGGTATGAGGAGCTCTGGGAGATGGCGCCCGTCGAGGGGCTTAGAGAGCAGGTGGAGGTCCTCACGGCTCCAACCGAGCCCAGCTAAGAGCCTATATTAGGACTTACCTGGTAGCTGTGAGAGGCGAGAAGACTTATCTCTCTCTCATAGCGTCGCGAATAACCGCCCAGCCACCCTGTTTAGACCCGCCTCTCCTCAGGGGAGGCGGTGGACCCACTCTTGAGGTAGGGCTGAGAATTTGGTCAATATCTGTCGGATAAGATTGCTCGGATCGGGCGGTTGTCCTCTAGTTTGCAGTGGTCTGATGAAGGGTGCAAGTAGTCTGGCCAATGTGACCTGGGTTGAGTTTGATCCTGTTTCTGAGGATGAAGTGGACAGGATTATGCAACGACTGAGTTCCACCACATGTTTATTGGACCCGTGCCCTTCCTGGTTGGTTTATGCCTCCAGGAGGTCACCTGCGGCTGGCTCCAGGCAGTGGTCAATGCTTCATTAAGGAAGGGGACTTTTCCCGCCGCCTTGAAAGAGGCAGTGGTGAGGCCCCTCCTGAAGAAGCCTGCCCTGGATCCACTGTGTTGAACAACTTCGTCGGTCTCCAACCTTCGCTTTTGGTGAAGGTTGTTGAATGGTGGTCAGCAGTTTCCACTTTTCCTGGATGAAGCGGACTACCTAGATCCGTACCAATCAGGCTTCTGACCCAGGTTTAGCACAGAGACAGCATTGGTCGCACTGATGGATGATCTCTGGAGGCTGGGACAGGGGTTTTCCTCTGTCCTGGTCCTGTTAGACCTCTCATGGCTTTTGATACCATCAACCATGGTATCCTGTTGCGGCGCCTCAGGGGCACTGTTTTGCAGTGTTTTGGAGTGGGGGGCACTGTTTTGCAGTGGTTCTCCTCCTACCTCTCAGGGCTTCACAATCAGTGTTGGTGGGGGCAGAGGTGCGACTCAAGGGCTCTCATTTGTGGGGTCCCCAGGGGTGGTCCTCTCACCCCTTGTTCAACATCTATATAAAACGCTGGGTGAGATCATCCGTGGTTTGGGTGAGTATCATCAGTATGCTGATGATACCAGCATCTACCCCAAACCATGTCAGTGATGCCCTCTCCATGATATCCCGTTGTCTGGATGCAGTACGGATCTGGTTGGACAGAAACATGCTTCAACTCAATCCAGCCAAGACTGAGTGGCTGTGCATACCGGCATCTCGGTCCAGTCAGGAGATTCCCCCATTGGTCATAGGGGGAGAGATGTTGTCCCCTGTGGACAGGGCACGGAACCTGGGGGTCCTCCTGGATTCACGGCTCAGGTTGGAGGAGCAGGGGGGGAGCCAGCCAGGGGTCTTTGCTCAGGTCCAGCTGGTTTGCCAGCTACGCCCATTTCTGGACCAAGATGCCCTGCGTACAGTCACTTATGCTCTTGTTACCTCCCGACTCGACTACTGCATTGCTCTCTATTTAGGACTGCCCTTGCATACCATCCGGAGATTGAAGCTGGTACAAAATGCGGCTGCACGGGTGGTGATGGGAGTTTCCCGATACTCCCATGTTACACCCCTCCTGCGCGACCTGCATTGGTTGCCGGTTGCCCTCTGGGTGAGATTCAAGGTTCTAGTATTAACATTCAAAGTCCTACAAGGCATGGGTGCGGATATTTCGGGGCGTCTCCTGCCGATATCGAGTGCCAACCGCCCTGTATGAGTACACAGACAGGGGCTTCTTGGGGTGCCGTCAGCAAGCCAATGCCGGTTGGCGGTGCCCTGGGGACGGGCCTACTCTGTGGCGGTTCCCGGCCTGTGGAATCAACTACCCCTGGGGCTCCGCCTGGCCCCTGACCTTCACACCTTCCGTCACGACCTGAAAACTTGGCTATTCGAACAGGCCAGGCTGTGCTGACCTCCTGGGGGGGGTTAAAATTTTATAATGTTTTACTGGGATTTTTAGTGAAATTGGGCTTGTGACTGTTTAATATTTTTTTAAGTAACTTATTGTTCATTGTTTGGTTTTAGTTGTGAGCCTCTGAGTTTTCAGAGATGGGGCGGCATACAAGTCCAAGTAATAGATAGATAGATAGATAGATAGATAGATAGATAATTTTTTTTTCAAAAAAATGAATGTGTAAACTATTGATTTGAGAGACAGCAGAACAGATGCACATCACTGAGGGTTCTACATTTAGGCAAGAAAAACAAAATTCACAGGTACAGTATATGGTATCTTGCTCAATAGTAGTAATTGTGAGAAGGATCTTGGAGTCCTAGTGGACAACCATTTAAATATGAGCCAGCCGTGTGCAGCAGCTGCCAAAAAAGCCAACACAGTTCTAGGCTGCATAAACAGAGGGACAGAATCAAGATCATGTGAAGTGTTAGTATCACTTTATAATGCTTTGGTAATATTGCGTCCACACTTGGAATATTGCATCCAGTTTTGGTTGCCATGATGTAAAAAAGGATGAGACTCTAGAAAGAGTGCAGAGAAGAGCAACAAAGATGATTAGGGGATTGGAGGCTAAAACATATGAAGAACAGTTGCTGGAACTGGGTATATCTAGTTTAATGAAAAGAAGACTAGAGGTGACATGATAGCAGTCTTCTGATATCTCAGGGGCTGCCATAAAGAAGAGGGAGTCAAGCTATTCTCCAAAGCACCTGAGGGCAGGACAAGAAGCTCTGTTCTGTTCTGGAGCTAGATAAATGGCAAAAACTTTGGGATAGAAATTACAAACTGACAATGACTACCGCATATAAGGAAAATCTTTATAAAATGTTTTATAGGTGGCATTTGCTACCCGCAAGACTAGCAAAAAGGTTTAAAAATATGTTCCCCAAATGTTGGAAATGTAATCAGACTCCAGGTCCTTATTATCATATGTAGTGGACATGTGTGAAAGCAAGAAAATATTGGATGAAAATACACAAAAGACTGGAAAAGATGATTAAGCAGCATATAGACTTAAAGCCAGAAATATTCCTGTTAGGTATAATACCAGAAAACTATGATAAAGGGACAATATACTTAATGCTACCTGTATTGACAGCAGTGAGAATCGTATTTGCACAATATTGGAAAAAATGAGAACATCCCACCAGATGAAAACATAATTTGGAAACTATTGGAATGTGCAGAGATAGATAGACATTGAAAAGAAAAGAAAAAGATACATCGTGGAATAGGTTTTATCAATGGTTAGAGATAAGAGGTAGAAGTTAGATGAAGAAAGATTATTGCTATGCGTATGTAAAATATGAATGTTGTTTTTAATTATAAGCATGATAGTACAATTAATGTGATCATAAATAATCTAATATAATTATAAATATTGTTATAATGTGTATCATTATCACTATCGGTATATCTGTAATTTTCTTTTTTTATAAAATGAAGCTCCTGGACAATACACTGTCTTCAAAACATACATAAATAAAAAAGTTGACTGTAAAAAAAAAGCAGAGCCAGTCAATTTTTTTATTTATGTATGTTTTGAAGACAGTGTATTGTCCAGGGACTTCATTTTATAAAAAAAAGAAAATAACAGATATACCGATAGTGATAATAATACACAGTATAACAATATTTATAATATTAGCTTATTTATGATCATATTAATTGTACTAGCATGCTTATAATTAAAGACAACATTCATATTTTACATACACATATCTTCCTGTCAAGTCAAGCAATCAGGTCCACTTATAAATAGCTAAAGGAAGTGAGTTGACTGTTGCCAGATGAGGCACCATGGATCTTGGGAAAGATCAGCTCCACCCCTATCAGCTAATATTAGGTACATGTGTAAAAGGGAAAGTACTTGGGGAAACAGAGGAGAGAGACAGATGGAGAGAAACACACACAGAGACACACAGAGAGCAAGACAGACAGACACACACACACACACACACAGAGAGAGAGATAGAGATGATAGGTATAATTTGACCTTTTCTCAGAGTCAAAGACAAAATCTTACTTTCACTGCTGAGAGTATTTTATATTGTTTCAGTGTGTAGCTATTTGTCTAATTTATGACCCACCTTTGATCAAGGAAGCTGAGAGGTGGCTACCTGGAATTTATTTCTGATTTGATAACCCTGTAAAACCTTCAATTCTTGCATTAATCTCAAATCAATGAATGAGAAATGGGAATTTGTTAAATAGACAGTCTGCCAATAGGTCAGAATTTCCCAGTTCTTCCTTTATGCTCCCTTTAAGTCTTCCTGTGCTGTGCTTTTATAGCATCACCAGAATAGTCCAGCACAATATTTCTCAACTTCAGTAACTTTTAAGGTGTGTAGACTTCAACTCCTGGCTGGCTGGGGAATTCTGGGAGTTGAAGTCCATGCATCTTAAAGTTGCTGGCGCTAATAAATATTATTCCAGCAGCTCCACATTTATTTCCTGCCAACAAAATATTATCCACAACAATGATTTATTTGTTGAGTTCTTGGTGTTGATTTTACTGGCTGTTTAGAGGGTTATGTATGTGTGTGTGTGTGTGTGCTTTTCTGAGCCTGCAGTTCTGTGGGAGAAGCAGCGGAACTGGCCACTTCTCTCAGCACCTCTGCTCCGCTCTTGATGGCTCAATGGTGCCAATGAATTTGTTTCCAAAAAAGGCTGTCGAGAAAGGTCACAGGCCACCTCTGGCTCATTTAGCGCCATTCACTTCATTTTCCCTGCTATGAGAAAATAGCCAATAAATATTGTATCATATGACTATAGAAATATGCAGGCCTTGGCATCAAGCATGTGTAGCATGCCAGACAATCCTGCGGAGCCTGTTCAAGCATCACTTATGTGCCTGTCCTGGATAGACGGAAGTGAACCCCCAATAATCTTTTCTGCCATCCTCACCACTGTCTGCACCCCCTTCCTCTCCAAAGCACTAATTCTTCCAAACCAGACTGTAAGGCAATAAGACAGGATGCCCTTGATTCTCCCTCTATAGAAAGTGGTAAGGACAGGGGAAGGAAGTCGAACTTTTCTCATGTGACGCAGAAAATGCAGGTGCTGCTGTGCCCGCTTCACCAGAGTCTCGCTGTTGAGCGACCAAGCCAGCCTACTCCAAGAAACCAAGAAACTTGATGCTAACCACTTCCACAGGTGAATCATTAATACATAGAGGGGTGTGGCTGTGCAGGCCTTTTCTGAATTTGACATTTTATATAAAGTTCTGAACTAACTTATTTGGGGCAGTTGATTTGGACCTCTGTCCCAAGTGTGTGGCTTTCTATTTCTACCAAAATAAACAGCTGAAAGTTGCCTTCCTCATTCCAGTGTGACTTAATGGCCCTTCAGGAAAACAGAACCCAGTATCAAGCCTGAAATTGACATATGTGTAGCCATTTTCGTTAGGCTTAATATATATTCTTTTTCTTACTTTCTCTGTGGCAGTCATGGGGGGAAGGGTTTCGGGCTTGACACATTCCTAAGAGGGGAGGAGTGGAGATAAAGAGAGTGTTTTGGCTAGGCGACCGTGGGAAAAGAGCTACCCTGGCTTGGACCCCTGGAGGTGGAGATTTATGACAAAGCAACATTGAATTACTTCTATTGGAGAATGTGACTTTGGGGGGGGTGTTTCTAACTTGTAGCATTGTGGGGTAGTTCCCGGTTAAGTCAGATCCGGAATTACCATGGACTTTGCCAATTTGATGCTTTCCTAAATAAAAGAAATCCTTTTTGAAGATGGACTTTGTTCTTTTCTTTTTAAATGGATTTCATCACTTGGAAACCTGACATCCAGCTGAGACCCCGGCTAACAGTTTTGACTCGAGGCTGCTGGGGGCAGTCTGAGTGCAAACTGGGTGGAACCAGTGCCACACAATGGACTTTCGTGTCCTGTGAGCAGGGGGCTGAGCCACAAGTCGTTCTGGTGATGGTACAAAAGATTATGCTCTTCATCCCTTCATTTGTGGGACCCGTCTACTTCCAAAGGGACGAGGGATGACCTGACTGCAGTCTAGTGTCCTTTGGGGGGGGAAACCATTGGGGAACAGAGTGCGAGTGCGTGACTCACAATCACACAGGCTCTTCCACCTGTAACATCCCCTCCCATTGGAGAAGGAGCTATAATCAGCTGATGGACCAGGTCAGATATTAGGGTGTTTATGAGCATGGGGAGGGATGGTAGCCTCAGGGGCTCCTCACTTTGTGAGAAAATCAACTAAGCTGCAGATAATGGAAAAACAGCAGGAAAAGCATGCAGAACTGAAAATGGCCGGAGGTCTCCATCACAGGAGCAGTGGGACTGTTTCTTCTCTGATTCCCTAGGACAAGCTTGTTTAAAGAAAAATTCCTGCAGGCTCGGGATGCCAGAAGTCTTTCTGTTCAACTTGGAATGGTTAAGAAAGAAGCTGTTGTTTAAATATAGAAACTGGCAGAGATTTTTGGACAATTATGGTAAACAAATGTCTAGAATGGGGAACTTTTAATTGGGCACAACTTTCAGATGAAATTTGTCCCTGCTATGCAGAAGCTAAGTGTAACATGGCCTTGAGGCCTTTTCCCTGTAATCACTCCAAGAAACAACATTTAATCTATTAAGGCAGGGGTGTCAAACTCAGTTTCATTGAGGGCCACATCAGGATTGGGTTTGACCTTGGAGGGCCAGTAGGGGTGTGGCCATGGTGGGCGTGACATGGGACCGCACCTCCGCAGACATGGTTTTATAAACTTATAAAAATAGAGAGGCGTACATTTCTGTGATTTTGTTTTTTTGAGAGACCAGATCAAGAAACTGATTCCATAGAACTACAACTACTTCCATAGAACTATGTCAACTACTGTTGACATAGGCTGCAGTAGCAGAATCCTGCAAGCCTGAAAGCTAAAATATTTAGGTTTCCTCCCTTTTATAAACTTCTGAGTCAAGGACAGCCTCCTGGAACACTCCGGAGGCCCCGTTTTGGGCCTGGAAGGCCTCCCAGGGTAATCGAGGCCAAAACTGATTGCAGCAGGGTGGGGCGGGCATGCCTGCCCTGCCCCCACTCCATTTTTGCTACCAGAGGCACTGCAGGCCACTCCTTTGCTATTTTCAGACTGGCCCCGTGGGCCAGATCTAAGCACCCTGCAGGCTGGATCCGCCCCATGAGCCTTGAGTTTGACACCCTTGTATTAAGGGGACTGGAAGAAGCATCATTGTTCAGAGCTCTGATGAAACTCATGTATTTTATACCAAGCACTGGAAGAATTTTAATACATGGACAGCTCAATAGTATGAATCAAAAAGATCTTAAGGCTAAAGCATTTTGCTTTTTATGAATAAATTTACCACTGATATTTGCATTTTCCCTCCTTAAATATCACTCAAGGTAGAGTAATAAGCCAATTGGAAACAATTGCAAGACTGGAATTTGAAACCATCAAAGCTAATAATTTGTTATCCAAATATCACTACTGTACTATCATGACTTTACAATAATAAATATTTAAGAATGTGAAGAATACAAAAATATATAAAAAATTGAATAGTTCACTTCAACTTCACGTTAACTTCCCTGCCTCTATACCACTTCCAGGAATATGGGGTTTTATTTTGTTACATGGTCAATGTTAGGGCGCCATCTGATGTTGGTATTTGTCTGCAGATTTGCATGTGCATGTGAAGTTCAGAAACTATTTTGAATTGTGAAGTTCTAAACGTATATCTCTCCCTTTAAAAGCTGCATCTGGTGAATTCAGGATCTAGGCACTCCATTCTGGCATGTGTTATTTTATAGGTTTTGTGTATAGAGTGCATATTAAAAGAAAGTTATGGGGTTTTGCCTGCCATTTATTCTTTTTTTAAATAAATTTTATTAGATATAAACATTAAAAAACAGTAAACATGGTGTTTTCTCTTTGACATACATTTGTCCAATCTTCTTAACAGTTAGAAATAAAGAAAAAAGTTAATACATTTTTTAAAAAATTCACATTTATATGCCGCCAGCATTGCCTTCATTCTTCATTTATATACGTATATACATTTTTGTGTATCATATTTCCAATAATCTTTGTAGTTGTTTTTAACACTTCTCCACTTATTTTAAATCTATGAACATCCTTTCAAGTCCCTCCATTTATAAAATTTGTTCCATATTTTATATTCTAGTTCATCTCACTCCTTCAATTCAAGTATAAATCTATCTAATTCAGCGCACTGTAATATTTTCTCAATCAAAGCACCTTCGCTTGGGATTTCTCTTACCTTCCAATTTTGGGCAAATATTATTCTTGCTGCCATAATTATGTGAATAATTAAATAAGTATTGACTTTGTTTATCTCCCCCTCCATTATTCATGGTGTGTATTCTTTATTGTTTGCAATGTGTGTGGTTTTTGCTTATCTGCCCTTACTCTTTATTCTTTTCCTATCTCCTCTTACTTAGGGTCAAACACCCCCATCTTCAGACCCTACAAAATTTCCTTTCCCTTAATTGAAGTTCAAAAGGAGAAGGCAGACAATAGGGGGGGAATACAATGTAATGTTTCTCTCCCTCTTCCTCAGGATTTTTTACAATATTTTTATATGCACCCAATTTTATTATGTGAGTCACCTGTTTTTTAAAGAGGCAACTGGTGGTGCCTCTTTAAGGGCCTTGGTGGTGCAGGCTGTTAATAGCCTAGCACTTAGCTCCAGCTGCCTGTAATTATTGCAGGCTCGAATCCCACCAGGCTCAAGGTTGACTCAGCCTTCCATCCTCTCGGGGTAAGTAAACTGAGGACCCAAGATTGTTGGGGGCAATAAGCTGACTTTGTAAAAATGCCACTTAGTAATAAGCAGGCATATACAATGGAATGAAGGCTATTGCTGAGCGCATTGGGTTGCGCTCCAAAGATTGTAAGCCGCCCTGAGTCTCCAGAGAAGGGCGGGATATAAATATGAATTTTTTAAAAAAAACCTGGAATTTCTGTTTTTCTCTGAAGTCGTTTCTCTTCTCATCCAAGGAGCTTGTTCAGCTTCTTCAGAATGTACGATGTTCTTACAGAACGTGCTTGGATCAATTTTTTTTGCAGATGTAGTGGTGTTCATTGGTGCATCTCCCTGAGGTGGCTGTGGCATCATTCAAATACACGCAGTCTCCTCCATTTCCCATGACTTCCAACCTGCAAAAGAAGCAGAAAATAGACAGTGGGGAGTATTTCCCACCTAGCTGTACCAAGTTAGTCTTGAGTTTACAATTCAAGTAGCTGAGCCTTGCCTTGTCAAAGGCGATTCTGCAGGTTGTTCTCCAATTCGTCTATTTGGAAGTGTTAACTGTACAATACGTCTATATCCCAGGAGCTCAACATTCTAGACTCAGTTCCAAGGGGAATTCTGACCATGCTACTTGTACAGGAAGTCCCTGACTTGCAACCACAATTTGGACTAGAATTTCCTTGCTAAGCAAAGGAGTTGTTAAGAGAGTTGTGCTCAATTTTATAACCCTTTTTTTTGGTCACGGTTGTTAAGAGAACCACTGAAGCTGTTATGTGAATCAAATTTTTTTAAGTGTACCCAGCTTTCCTTGTTGACTTTGCTTCTTGGAAAGGTTGCACATGGCAATCACATGACTCCATTGTAACTGCTTTGCCAGCTAATCTGGGGACCCCAGGGCGATACAGAAGCCATCAACTGGTTTGTTTGATTTTTGAGGTAGAGGTTTATTGAGTTTAGTATTGTTTTATTTCTGTAAATTGCCCAGAGTCACCATGAGGGGTGGCCACACATTTTTCCCAAATAATTAAAGACATGACGATTGCCAAGCATCCAAATTCTGATCAGTGATCATGGGGATTAACTGCAAGGATCAATCATAAGGTTTTTTTCACTTCCATTGTAACTCTGAACAGTCAGCAAACGAATGGCTGTAAGAAGAGGACTAAGTTTGTGTTACATTAGTACAGCCAAATCTTTTTAGAGGGCAACTCCTGAAGGAAAAAAGGAAGACTCACGTTGCATTTTCTCCATCTAGCCACTTCCAGGGCTGACCTGGTTGTCTCTTAAGGCCGATCCAAAAGACGTGGTCCCTTGTGAACATCTGCACAATAGCCTTAAAAAAATTGTGCATGTTAGAATGTTGCATTGTTAGATTCCCAGCTGAATTCCTGAACTTACACACAGGCTGAAAGAACTAAAACTACCTTTAAAACAATAATCTAACTCTAATGAACATAGCTAGTAGCCCCTTTAGTGAGGGGCAAAATGGCAGACCTTACATTAAACAGTAAATATTAAACCTTTAGTAGAAGGTAAAACTCTGATTATCCTTGTTGGCATTGTTTAGTTTTATTTTGGGTTCCTGATTAAAGCATTCGGGGATAGTTATCAGATGATTCCAAGTTTCTAAGGTGGAGAAAATGAAAGAAGCAGATGACAGTGGCTTATTTCAATGATGTTTGGACTAATATTTTTTGGACTTTTTTTAAAAAATTCATATTTATATGCCGCCCTTCTCCGGAGACTCAGGGCGGCTTACAATTTTTGAAGCGCAACCCAGTGCGCTCAGCAATAGCCTTCATTCCATTGTATATGCCTGCTTATTACTAAGCGGCATTTTTACAAAGTCAGCTTATTGCCCCCAACAATCTTGGGTCCTCAGTTTACCTACCCCGAGAGGATGGAAGGCTGAGTCAACCTTGAGCCTGGTGGGATTCGAGCCTGCAGTAATTGCAGGCAGCTGGAATTAAGTGCTAGGCATTTAACAGCCTGCACCATCAAGGCCCTTACAATTAAAAATTTTAATTGTAAAAAAAATTTTCTGTATCAAAATATCAAAGCAAAATATTTTGCTTTGTGAAGCTAACAGATTTTGGAACCTGGAGAAGATTCAAAGAATCTTGAAGCTTTGTTCAGAAACGCATCTGAGGAGATTTGTTTTAGGAATATCAGGGAAAAAATCCTTTTATATTTTTTATGTTGTGGATGTAAAAGAACATCAATGAAGCAACATTATTTCTAGCAACTGATTTATGCTGGCCAAAACAGTTACTTTGCTCACCATTTCCTCCTCTGTAATTTTGGCTAGGGAAGCAGTATGTGAAATACAGACATTCTGACTTTCCTTCCAGTTCTTTTCCTCTTTTGAAAAACTGTAGCAGTGTCCCTTATATCCAAACCAGTCAGGTGGGCAATCAATGGCATCCTGTGGGTGGTTTAATGGCACTAATGTTCCTAGAATACAGAAAAATAGAAAGAATAGACACTAGCTTATCCAGTCCTGTTCTTATGAATAGGATGGGCTCCTCCTGCTGAATTAGAACCTGTTAATGAGTTTTAAGAAAATCCAATCTGGTTAAAAAAGGCCCATGTTCTAGCAGTTGTAACAGCCGCTGTCCTGCAATTCTCAGATTGATAGAGACTATGGATCTGAACAGTGAATTGCATGGTGGATTTGAATCCAAGAAACCAGATGCAAAGCCATTTGTTCAGCCATGTATCTTTTTTTTTGTGGGATTTTCCATTAATTTGGTCAATCTGTCTCACATTTGATCCACCTGCTTCATGTTTTACTGCTTCTGACAGGAAATCACTAAAGAAAGAAATGCATGTTTATTGATTTTACTTTTCAGATAGTGAGACATCTTCAAACATGGGAACTGAAGTTTCCTGCACTGGATGAAGGGAATTAGAGTACATAAAAGCTAGGGCAAGGCCAACTCTATGTTTCTGATCTAACTGCAGAGGTCATTCAGCTTCATGAAGCCACATGAGAAGCAGGCACTTCAAGAGGAAAGTATTAGGATCAAGAGTCCTTACCCAGGAAAAAGAGGATGCAGCCAAAGATGAGGTGAAAAACGACAATTCCAATTATTTTTTTATATTTACAGTGAGCTGGCAAAAATCTGTGTGTGACTCGAGCTGCACGGGAAAAAAAAGGAAGAGAAACAAGATTCATCAACACTCATCTGCTACACTAAAAGAAGGTTCAGAGAAGTGGTTCTCCTTAAGTTGAAATCCCTAAATAAAATATTACATACATTTCTAAACTGGTAAGGTTTTCTTGCTTTTTGTTTTTTTTAACTTTAAAACCCAGTATTTTCCTCTTCAATCAACTAAAACGTCAATCTTAACCTGATGAAAAGAAACTGAGCTATAATGTTTTCATTAAGCAAAACTGCTGAAGAGTTTTTGCCTGTAATCCTTCCTTCCTCTTCTTCAGGGCCTTTGATGGATCTGGAGGCATTCTTGTAAATAAAGGTGATGCCTCAGACCAGGGGTCTGGAACCTCAAAGAGCCATTTGCACCCGTTTCCTACAGAAAACATTGGGAGCAATAATTTAATCACCGGTGTGACTGGGTGGGCATGGCCAACTCAACGTAATTCACTCCCACCCAGTCACATGACACACCCCCCAGCTACACCTACCTAGGCAATCATTAGGGAAGAGAACTGGTTGTTAAATTATTTGCCCCGCCTGGCCCCACCTCAGCCTCACCCCTCCCCTCCACCTCTTGCCACACCTGGCCTCGGGTGTGTTGTTCATCTCTCTCTTTCTCTCCCGGCATTGTAATGGGCTCCAGCAGGAGGAGGGGACCCTGTCTCTTCCATTGTAAACCATACTAAATTTCACTGTACTGCACAGGCCATGGCGGCTTACAGTTCTGAGGCGGGAGGTGAGGGTTGCCTTGAGCGGGAAAGGAACCGCAAGAAAGGCAGAATGCTGTTGCCATGCAAAGGCAAGTACAGGGGCACTTCGCTCCCACTCTGGAATATGGACTAAGTCTCCATCCCCCGCTGTCACTCTTACCTTCTCAGGCCAGGCAAGGAGCGACGGGGAGGAAAGGGCGGGGCCAGCCAGTGGTGGGATCAGCTGACAGAGAGCCAAGCCACAGCGGAGGGCTGAAAGGGCTGCTCCAGGGCTGTGAGTTGCCAACCCCTGCCCCAGACTATATTTGCATTTCATCTGGTTCAGCTAAAAGACTGTAACATAAAATAAAGTCAGGTCTGATGAAGCAGGATGGGGCCTGCTGCAGATCCTGACAACCAAAGAGTGTTGACTGGCAGGAACTAGAAGATAGGCTTTCTCTGCTGTAGCCCCTGCCTTGTGGGCTATTCCAACTCGGATGTTAGAATGGCCCCAACCCTGCTGGCCTTTCCCAAGGCATTAAAAACCTCACTAGGTACCTCGGCCTGGAGCTCAAGAATGGGTGAAGGGCCCCATTCCCTGGTTTTACTGTTAGTTGATTATCTTGGCTGCTGTTTGCATTTATTTTCTGTATGTTTTGTTGCTTTTGTTTTAATGGTTCTATAGTTTTATAAGTATAAGCCACCCAGAATCACTTGACTGAGTAGGGCAGCTATAGGGGTTTTTTCCTGCCGCCCTGAAAGAGGCGGTGGTGAGACCCCTCCTTAAGAAGCCTGCTCTGGACCCAACCATTTTGAATAACTATCGTCCAGTCTCCAACCTTCGCTTTTTAGCGAAGGTTGTTGAGAGCGTGGTGGTTCAGCAGCTTCCACTGTTCCTGGAGGAAACTGATTACCTTGACCTGTACCAATCGGGTTTCAGGCCCGGACACAGCACCGAGACAGCATTGGTCGCACTGGTGGATGATCTCTGGAGGGCTCGGGACAGGGTTTTTCCTCTGTCCTGGTCCTTTTAGATCTCTCAGCGGCTTCGATACCATCGACCATGGTATCCTTCTGCAGCGGCTCCGGGGTTGGGAGTGGGGGCACCGTGTTACGGTGGTTCTCCTCTTACCTTCGGACCGTTCGCAGTCGGTGTTGACGGGAGAGCAGAGTCTCCCGAGGCCCCTTAGTTGTGGGGTGCCTCAGGGGTCGGTTCTCTCACCTCTCCTGTTTAATATCTACATGAAACCGCTGGGTGAGATCATCCGTGGTTTTGGGGTGAGGTATCATCAATGTGCAGATGATACCCAGTTGTATATCTCCACCCCAGACCAGATCAGTGATGCTCTCTCGGTGATGTCCCGGTGCCTGGAGGCGGTGCAGGCCTGGATGGGGAGTAATAGGCTCAGACTCAACCCAGCCAAGACTGAGTGGCTGTTCTTACCGGCATCTCGGTGCTCAGTGGATGTGCCATCTTTGGTCATGGGGGAGGTGTTACCCCCCGTGGATAGGGCGAGGAATCTGGGTGTCCTCCTGGATGCACAGCTCAGTTTGGAGGAGCAGGTGGGAGCTGTGGCCAGGGGGCTTTGCCCAGGTTCGGCTGGTTCGCCAGCTTCACCCTTACCTGGACTGAGATGCCCTTCGAACGGTCACTCATGCGCTTGTCACGTCCAGAATCGACTACTGCAATGCTCTCTACATGGGGCTTCCCTTGCGGATTACTCGGAGGTTGCAGCTGGTGCAGAATGCGCGGCTGGGCTGTGATGGGGGTATCCCGATGCTCCCATGTTACACCCCTCCTGCGCGACCTGCATTGGTTGCCGGTTGCCTTCGGTTTCCTTCAAGGTGTTAGTAACAACTTATAAAGCCCTTAATGGCTTGGGTGCAGGGTACTTGGGGATCGCCTCTGCCTGCATCACAGTCCAATCGCCCCGCTCCCATAGGAGGGGCCTTCTGGGAATACCGTCGGTCAGGCATTGTCGGCTGGCGGCTCCCAGAGCTAGGGCCTTTTCTGTGGGAGCGCCCGCCCTGTGGAACCAGCTTCCTGCGGATCTGCGTTTGGCCCCTGATCTCCGCTCCTTTCGAGACCTGAAGACCTGGCTGTTTCAGCAGGCCGGCCTGGATTGACCATGGGGTGGGTAGTTTTAACAATGTTTGCCCATTTGTAATTTTATTGTTTTAGTTGTTTTGTAATTTGGACTTGTTTTTTATTCATTATTTTATTGTATATCTTTTTGTATGTTCGCCGCCCTGAGTCCTTCTGGAGTAGGGACATACAAGTCTAAATAAATAAATAATAATAATAATAATAATAAAAACAGATTAAATGAAATGGATGGTGCAGCAAAAAAAAAAAAACCTACATGAATGTCTGCACAAAGGGTGGGATAAAACTGGCCTGACATTCAACTGCTTAAGATAAGCTGCACACAGTCCAGGAAACAAATCCATTTTCTTCTTCTCCTTTTTGGAGCATCCTGGACAAGGAACATGCCCCAGAGGTTTTGAAGTAAAATCTGCATTTTTTGCATGTTTGGAGCAGACTTCCCCCTCTCTCCTGTATCCCACTCTCTACATTTATTGTAAATGACATCTTAAAGCTTACTAGGATGACTCCCAAGGTCTATAATCACATTTGCTTCTTTATTTCTGTCCCATGAAACATTAAAATTCAGCAGAAGTTTTTCAAAGTTTTCCTATAAACTTACCATCAAAGGCTCGCTCATGTGCTACGATCTCGACACCCGTGGAAGGAGGGCTGGCTGAAAGGGTCTGAGCTATGGGGAAGACATAAGACTTATAAATGTAATTGCTGCCAGGCAAGTCATAACTTTTATAAATATTATAAGTTTCAGAGTTTTTCATATAATGCAAACCAAAGCAATGGAATGTAATCCAAGCAACGTCTTAAACTTTAAAAGAGCTGATTTAACAAACTCAGAGAGAGCCTGAAAAAAATTTCATGGATGAAGATCCTAAAGGGGAAAACAATTCAAGAAGTGTGGGAAATTCTGAAAAATATGATCATAAAAGCCTAGTCCAACACAATACCACTGAAAAAGACAAACAAGAAATCCAAGAAGAAACAGCATGGTTGCACAAAGATCTTTCTGATAAACTGAAATACAAAAAGGACAAATATGGAAATGGTTATGGACACATAACCTAAGGCTCAGAATGAACAAAGACTTGCAACAAAAGTCGAAGATAATAAAAGAAGTTTCTTTCAACATATAAATAAGAAAGAAGTCAAGGAAACAGTCAGTCCACTATAGAGCAAAGATGGCAAGTAAGAGGCAGTAGAAAGAAAGCAGAATTGCTTAACTCATTCTTTGCATCAGTCTTCACGTAAAAAGAAACTATAGCCCAACCTACCAAAAACATAATTGTAAAGGACAGACTAGAAATAAAATTTAAAATAAGCAAGAAAATGGTAAGAGAACACCTGTCTGATCTTGATGAATACAAATCACTGGGAACTGATTACATCCCAGAGTTCTAAAGGAGCTGGCAGATGTTATCTCAGAACTATTGTACAATCTCTTTCAAAAATCTTGGAGCAGTGGGGAACTACCAGAGAATTGGAAAAATATCTGATGTGGTTTCCATGATCAAAAAAAAGGGGGAGGGGACACAGACACAGGAAACTAAAGACAAACCAGGCTAACATCAATACCTGGGAAGATACTGGAAAATAATAATAAAAAAACCTAGATCTGCAAACATCTAGGAACAAAGTTATAAGTAGGAGCCAGCATGGGTTTGTTAAAAACAAATCATGCCAAGCCAATCTTATTTCATTCTTTGACAAACTGACTAAATTAGTAAACCAGCGAAATGCTGTGTACATAGTATGCTTAAGAGTTCTATAAGGCATTCGACAAAGTAAGTCACAACCTACTTCTTGGTAAGCTAGAAAAATATGGAATAGACAGCATCACCACCAGATCAATTTGTAACTGGATGACAAATCATATTCAATGAGTACTCCTTAACAGTACTACATCCACATGGAGGGAAGTAAGCAGTGGGGTACCACAAGGTTCTGTCTTAAGCCCAGTACTCTTCAATATCTTTCTAAATGACTTAGATGGAATAGATGGAACTCATCAAAGTTGCACACAGCATTAAGTTGGCAGGAATAGCCAACACCCCAGAGGACAAGCTCAGGATCCAAAAAGATTTTGACAAACTTGAACAATGAGCCTTATCTAACAACATAAAATTTAATGTGGAAAAAAGCAAGATTCTGCACCTAGGCAGGAAAAATCAAAGATACAAGTATAGATTAGGCAAAATCTGGCTCAAAAGCCATAACTGTGAGAGGAAACTTGGAGTCCTAGTGGACAATCACTTAATTTAATGTAAGTTAATTATGAGATTTATATGCCGCCCTATCTCCCTAAGGACTCAGGGCAGCTTACAACACTAAAAAACATGTAATACGAATGTTAAAAATAAATTAAACCCAAGAAAATCTCATAATCGTAAAACTAAAACATTTAACACCCATTTAAAAACCCTCCCCCCCCATCAGTCTGGTTAGGCCAGTTGAAATAGCCAGGTTTTTAGGCCACGGCGGAAGGATGGGAGGTCTGGGGCCACCCGGAGCTCCAGGGGCAGCTGATTCCAGAGGGCGGGCGCCCCCACAGAGAAGGCCCTATTCCTGGGGCCGCCAGCCGACACTGCCTAGCTGACGGCACCACCAGGAGGCCCTGCCTGTGGGAGTGCACTGGGTGTCGGGAAGTTGTTATCGGCAGCAGGGTTTCCTGCAAGTACCCCAGTCCAATGCCATGAAGGGCTTTATAGGTCAGCACCAGCACCTTGAATCTCACTCGGAGGGCAACCGGTAACCAGTGCAGCTCACGCAGGAGGGGTATCAGGACCCTCCCATCACAACCTGCGCCGCTGCATTCTGGACAAGTTGAAGCCTCCGGGTGGCCCTCAAGGGCAGCCCCATTTTTATTTATTTTTATTCATATTTATATCCTGCCTTCTCCGGAGACTCAGGGCGCCTTACAGTTTTTGGGATACAATCCAATGCGCCCAGCAATAGCCTTCGTTCCATTGTATATGCCTGCTTATTACTAAGCGGCATTTTTACAAAGTCAGCTTATTGCCCCCAACAATCTTGGGCCCTCAGTTTACCTACCCCGAGAGGATGGAAGGCTGAGTCAACCTTGAGCCTGGTGGGATTCGAGCCTGCAATAATTACAGGCAGCTGGAGCTAAGTGCTAGGCTATCATCAGCCTGCACCACCAAGGCCCTATGTAGACATCGTTGCAGTAGTCCAGATGGGAGACAACGACTTAAACATAAGTCAGCAGTATGTGGCAGCAGCCAAAAAACCCTAATAGAATCCTTGGTCGTATAAACAGAGGCATAGAATCAAAATCACGTGAAGCATTAGCACCACTTTGTAAATCCTTAGTAAGACCACACCTGGGATACTGCATCCAGTTTTGGTCACCACATTACAAAAAAGATGTTGTACTTTCGAAAAAGTGCAAAGAGCTACTAAGACTATTAGAGGCCAGGAGACAAAACATATGAAGAACGGTTGCAGAAACTGGGTATGGCCAGTCTAGCAAAAAGAAGGACCAGGGATGACAGGATAGCAGTAGTCCAGTATTTGAGGGGCTGCCGCAAAGAAGAGGATGTCTACTTATTTTCCAAAGCACCAGCCGGCAGGACAAGAATCAATGGATGTAAACTGAACAGAGAGAAGCAATTTAGAATTAAGGAGAAACTTCCCAATGGTGAAGACAATTAACCAGAAGAACAACTTGCCTTCAGAAGTTGTAGGTGCTTCATCCCTTTTTAAGAAAAGACTAGACAGCCACTTGTCTGAAATTGTATAGGGCTTCCTGCTTGAGCAGGGAGCTGGACTAGAAGACCTCTAAGGTGCCTTCCACCTCTATTCTGATTCTTATTCTGAAAGTCCAATTAGGGACAGGGTATATGTTTTGGATTGCTCCATATGCTCTGGTGGTCATGGCTTGGGTATTTCAATCCCTCATTTGGGTGAATGGCTTTCTGATCTTGATATTGTTATTAATACCTGGTTCTCTTTCGTGTTCAGCTGCAGATGCATTGCGAAGAGGGTCCAACAGCTGATTCTCGACATCCATATTCAGCTTTCCTGGGGTTGTATAATCTGGAATTAGAAATGGGGCTATCACAAGAAGGGCCAAGATATTTACAAAAGCTGGCAAATCGTTACTAATTTCAAAGAATATCTTTTTATATGTAGAGCACAGCCTCTTAAAAAGCCTGCAGCAGAAAAATAATTTGTCATGCAAAGTTTTTTTTAATTGCCATCAATAAATTGGGCAACCTTTTGGCAGAGGGAAAAAAATCAGCATTCTGTCATCCACTTTACGTCAAAAGGGAAGAATTCTCATCAAGTTAAGAATGTAATGGAGGCTGCCCATTGTAGTTGTAACATTAACTGAATTATATTACATGGATGAGCCTATCCCTCCTCTTCCAAATGCATTTGTTAATCGAATGCACTGGTTGTTAAGAGTACATTGGGATACCTCAGGGGTGGGGAGGCCTAGTGCAAGGACAAGACCACTACCTCCAGCCACCAAAGGCCTCTCCCCACTGAGATATCCCATGCTTCTCTTCTGACCCCCTTGGGGTCCCCACAGCTGCTTGGGCCCTCCTCCCCACCCTGTCACCCCATTACCTCGCTCAATTACCCTTAAAAGATTTCCAGAACTCGAATGCAGATCAGGAAGCTACTTTCCTTAGATTTCGCGTTGTTACACAGCTTCTGCTCTCTTTGGAAAAGGTTGTGTAACAACGCGAGATCTATTGCGTTGGAGCCTGGGTGGCACCACATGCTTTCTCTTCCTTTTTAGCCACATTTCCCAAACAGCCAGAGCGCCAGTACTATTGCCAGAGACACGTGAGCCTTCATAGTCTTAAGGTTTGGGTAATCTCTCCATTAATTGTAATGTTTGCATTTTGTATTGAATAAATTGCATTAATAATATTTTCACATTTATTGCCAAAATTAATATCATAAATTTGTTGTTTCATAAATTGACAATTAAGATTATCAAAAGCCTTTTGGGCATCCAAACAAAGGCTACTTGTTTTTTTGAATGGACTTCATAGTACTCCAGACTGTCCAATATAATTCTTAAGTTGTTTCTAATATATCTATTAGGAAGAAATCCATTTTGATCCGGGTGTAAATACTAATTATTTTCGTTAGTCTACTGGCAATAATTGTAGTAAAAAGAGCCCCACTGCTCTTCACCCCAACTATTGTCAGTTTTCTTCTGCTCAGCTAGTCAGCCATACGTCTCGTTAAGGTGAAAAAGTAACGTAAAATGAAAGTGCATGGTGCCTAGCCCCACTTAAACACAGATGGAGTCTTCAGGCAGGCTTAGAGTTTGCAAAGCGAAAAAAGAATCCTGAGTTTTCCATAGCTCTGTGAAGAGAATAGTCCCCCGCCCCGAGGCTGCCCAAGAATCCTCCCTTGCAATAAGAAATGTTTCAGCTATCTTTAGCCTGTTTTCCTTGTTTGCAAAGGACCAGGGTGGATCCGTCTCTAAAAAGTTATTTTCATGGGTTGAAACCATCAAGCACAGGTTCCTAAAGAAGACCGGCTTTTATTGAAGTGACCTATGGCTTTAAGTGCAGCAATTGCTTTCAGGAGAGACAGACAGGGGTGGGGAGACAGACAGAGAACATCTGGGCTTTTATTCTTTATGTACAGCTTTTATTCTTTATGTACATTTACAGGGATTTGGATGGAATGACCACCACTACTTCTACCAGTGTCCAAACTTTCTAGCAAAGAGTTTCTTTCTCCTCCTGTCTCTTGAAAGTCTGTCAGAAATGGTATAGGGCAGCAACATCAGGATTATGTATGTGTGTGGCCAGGGGGCGTGGCCAGCTCCCATTGCTGCTGTGCTTGCTATCCTTGGCCAGGTTGCTCACGGTGTACGCAGGTGTGTGGGTCAGAGGGAGGCCCACTCCATCTCCTGAAGAGGAGACCCAGCTTTGTAACCAAAGCATCCTCAGTGACAGGATGGGAGCCAGGAGGTCAGGAGGATGGGACAAGGAGATTGCAAAAGGCAGCAGGGCTGCTGGTGGCCAAGTGCTAAGGCAGGATTTACCTCAGACCCACACACTCTCATTATAATCTCCTTCCTTCCTTCCCTCTTCATTCTCCTTTTTTTCTTCTTCCTTCCCTCCCTCCTTTCTTTCTTTTTCCTTCCTTGCTGTCTTGCCCTCTTCTCTTCTTCTTGTCTTTCCTGTCCCTTCTTGGATGCTGAAATGCAAAAGGGAAAACATTCCTCGCCTTGTGATCCAATGCCACTTTTGCTAGTAATTTGTGGCCGCTTACAAGACAGAGAACAAACCAGGCTCAGTTTATCCATGCTTGCATTTCGTGGGGGCTTCCACACACTATAGGGTAGTACAGTAAAATTGTCAAAATGATGGCTCTGATAGTTGATCAGAGCTCCTGTGTTTTTTATGTGCAACAGCTTTAGCGTTTAAGAACAGAGGTAAGTTAGTTGCTTTTCTATTAATATAATCCTTAAAAGGGCTCTCCTGTAGGGACCCTGCCATGGCCTAATTCAGACTGGAAATATAGCAAAGGAAAATATTTTTCCCCACTTGTTTCATCCTGTTTGCCCCACTGGAAATAGCTGCTTGCAATACACAAGGAAGGGATAATTTCCTAAGAGCTCACAATTAAAGAACACCAATGTACACATGAGGTATCTCAGGGTGTGTGTGTGGGGGGGGGCTAATAACAGAATAGGCCCTCAAAGCCCCGCCCGCGATCCACTAAGGTACCTCATGCTTCTCCTTCTCTTTCTGCCAGAAGGACTCAACTTGCAAACATCTGTCTCCTCTCTTTGTTTCTTTGGCTGTGAGGAACGGAGAAGAGATTTGGCTTGGAAATGCTTTTTGTGCCGGGAAGACATTCCTGGTCACTATAATATCACAGAGATTCAGGCACCCATCCTCTTTTGCAGAGTCAGCGACTAGAAATTTCCATTCTCGACATGAAAAGTGTTTGCCAGTCTCCTGCTCCCCCAAAAAACTACTTTCCACTTAACTTAATGAGTATCGGCTTCTGTTGGGTACCGGACACTTTCTAGGACAAATCACAAATAAAGATCGAGCCAAAAATCTAAAAATAATCCAGCTAGCACCGCTCACAATTCTGGAACCTCCCTTATGCCCTCCCAGAGAAAGAGCATTCTAATGCAGTGTGTGTGTGTGTGTGTGTGTGTGTGTGAGATTTTCAGTCCCGCTGTTGGCAGTGGCTCATCAGATCCCACTGGCCTTACTATTTGAAGTAAGCAGTTTGGAGAGGCCCTACCCTCTCTCTACAGCGGCAGTTGTGGTGCTTCAATGCCTGTATGGCAGGGCGCTAAGGTCAGCAGGTGTGGGGCAGTTCCGTATCACCATCACCCTGCCTTGCTTTGTATTCCCTTCTCCCCCCTCAGCTTTTCAATGAGAGAGAGAAGGGGGGGAAGGGAAGAGGTTGAAGTGGAATATGGGGGTGACCTTGAAAAACAAGAGCCTCCGGTACACATTGAAAAAACTCTCTCTCTCTCTCCCTCCTCCCCCCCCCCCCTCTCAGCCTGCAATCACAAGCCCCACCCTGAAGTTCGAGCTTTTCGGCAGAAAACAATAATAATAATAATAATAATTATTATTATTATTATTATTATTATTTATCCGACTTGTATGCCGCCCTACTCCCTAAGAACTCAGGGCGGCGAACATTAAAACAGAAGAAATTTACAATAAAAGAGAATTAAACAGATAAACAAGCCGAATACAGTTAAAAATTAAAAATTGAAACCCTCAGCACCCCCCCCTTCCCCGGGTCATTCCAGGCCGGCCTCTGCCCTGCTGCACTGCGTGGCAAAAGCGCCTGTCTTTTGCTTGATACCTAGCGAAGCTCTTTTCCTTTCTCTTCCGGTCCTTTCTTGTCCCTTGCCTAGGACCAGAGTGCCAAGGAACATTTCTTCCCTCCCTCTTTAACGGAGGGGAGGGGAGAGGGGCGTTTCTCTTGCTCCTGGGCGGGGCTGGAGCTCTGGATTGGAGAAGAGGCAGCATTTCACAAAACTGTTCCTTCGATTGCCTTCAGCCATTTTCCCGTCTCCTTTTGGGTACTTTTGTCACTGCCACTCCTTGGCAGAGAGTCTACCTGTACATTTAGGAGGTGGGGGAGGATATATATATATATTTTCTGTAACGCTGACGAAGCTGTTTTCCTTTCCTCGCTAGACCCGGGCTTTCTCCCCACCCACCCTTTCCTATATTATAAGTACATTTATGGAGATTTAGATGGGAAAAACAACACTGTTTATCCCAGGGTGCCCCAGTAGAAAGCTTTTGTTCCTCTTCTCTTGAAAGTCTCAATTTTTCTCTACTTCACTAGCAACCCCGCTCCAGTCTGTTCTCCACCAACTCCTGCCCTTCTTCCCTTCCCTCAGAGCAGAGGCTAAAGAGGAATGTGGGAGGAGCTGGGGGAGTCCCTAGTGCAGGAATAAGTGCCCTTAACTCCGGCCTCCGCCGCTCCACTGGGGACCCCATGTCTCGCTTCCTGGCCCCTTGGGGTCCCCGCAGCCGCTTGGCCGCCCGCTGCACCTACCCACTCCTGTCACCGGCTCCCCGCTTACCTTTTTCCAAGACTTCCGCAGCTCAAGAGGTCGGGTACGGAAGGAGGAGGCGCCGCTCCGTTGTTGGGGGACTGCATGGCGGAATAGCAGATTTGGCCGTTTTCCCTCCCGACAAGATGGCAAAGCTCCCTCAGTAGACGCTCGCTCGCTCTCCCCTCCCCCGCTTCCCTGTGCGAAGTGCGGGCGAAATATTCAGTCCCGTGACTAGCTGCTTGCCGATCTACTGCTCAGCAGGAGAAATTCAGCCAATCATCTGCCTCTTAAAACGCTCGTAGGCGGCGCTGCTGAAGAAAAAGAAAGAGTTGACGTGTTTTTGGCCAGGCTGGACGGCCTGTACTCGATACAGGTAATTTTTAAAAAAAAATTGGTTTGACTTTTGTGGACTTAAAACCAGTAATCACAAAATGCTAAAGGAGATTTGCTTCAGTGGCAGAGCTTATGGCTTTAAGCAAATAAATTGCTTCCCAGAAAGAGAATGTGCACCAAGGTTTTTTCTTTCTTTTAAAGGGACATAGAATAGATACAATAGAATATTTTATTGGCCAAGTGTGATTGGACACACAAGGAATTTGCCTTGGTGCAAATGCTCTCAGTGTACATAAAACAAAAGATACATTCGTCAAGAATCATAAGTTTTATAATAATATTAGAATACGTAGAATTAGTGGGAGATAATAGTAGTCAGCAGAATTGGTTTAACTTGCTGTTTTGCTTCTGTAAGAATTGCTTTGCTATGAATTGGAATTGCCTCTTTCATAATTTCTGTTACCTTGTTTTTCTGTATGACCCTGCACCTGGTGCATATCTCAAACAAGAAGCAGGGTGTATCCTCCGGCAAATACCTGTGTTGCTAAGCTCCCCTCCTGTTCCTTGCTGCATGGCCAATGGAGGGCTACAAGGAAGGCATGGGCCATGGGGCCAGAATGGGGTACTAAGCAGATGTCTCTGAGGATATAAAAGGATGCCAGTGAAAGATGTGGCCTTTCACTGCATGCTCTTTATCTGTATGTTGTGGAATGTCTATCCTGCTCTTCTTTGTACAAATTAAAGCAGATATTTCTTCTTTTTGAGTCTCTCTCTTTGGCATTCTGGTGACTCAAGTACATTTTGGGACCTTACATTTCTTTTACTATGAACCGGAATATTTATAGGGATTTAGAAATAAAAACAACCACCATTTATATCAGTGTGTGGGAAGCTTCCCCCAATGAAATATTTTGAGGAATATTAAAAGAGGTAGAATATTGTATTTCCCCAAAGGAGAAATGGAGAAAAATCTTAACAAAGGCAGAAAGCAACCTCAATGTTTCTTAATAGCCTCAAGCAGAAGCCTCAAGTCTTTAGAGATTGATATTTGTACCTGTTAAGAAAGAGTGGGCCAATCCGTTCATAAACAAAATATCTTCAGCTCCCACAACTGATGGGATTAAGAATTTACATTCCCCCACTCAAATTCTAAGGACAGGACTTTTAGGACTTTTAACCCACCACTACTGAAATAGTAAAAGACACAAGTCTCACTACATTGCACAACCTTCTGGAGCATCTCAATCACCAAACCCCAGAACCATATAAAGATCCACCCACTCATTCAGCCATTTTGTCAGCCAGCCCAGAAACATGTTTCTGTCACTGAAGTTTCTGTAAAACAAATAAATGGAGGCCTCCTTTCCATGCAGTCTGCATTTTATTTGCAGTGTCTTTCTCCTGGGTTGCAATCAGACCAGATTTTTCTTCCCACAAGTGAGTCAAAACTTCCTAGTAGAACGTTTCTTCTGTCTCTTGAATATCTACTATCTCTTCTCCCAGAGCTATTTTCCAGCATCCCTCCAGTCTGTTGTTGTCTTTATCTTCTTCCTCTCTACTTTTGACTAAGAGAGAGAGAGGCAAAAAGGGAATAGGCTGAACGAATATTTTACCTTGGTTGCACATTTTCAAACCTCCCCTTTAAGTTGACATTGTGGGATGTTATGTCCCTCTTGGTTTAGGGCTCAGCTCTTCCCAAGCTGGGGCTTTTGGGAGGAATCCAACGTCTATCTGCAGGCAGCTATCTCTGTTCTCATCTGGCTTGGCTTTTGCATGAAGCACATGCTTCAGTCTGGGTCTTTTGCTTCTAGCATGAATACATTCCAATGACAAAACCTGAACCACAGCATCATCCCACTCACATCTTTCTGTACACTTCTGGAGAGATTTCTGTACAGTGACTCCAAAAGAGAAGTAGGTCCTTGGTGCTCTCCAAGTTTGATAGTTCCCTTGCAGACATTACATTACCCAGTAGAAGTTAAGAAACCTTTGCAAACATTTTTGAGAGATGGGCAGTTTAGAAATGTGAAATATAAACAAAAGAAACAAAAACAAAGAAGCTCAGTCAGCCTCAAGGACCCCATGGTTCAACCCTGAGCTACAAATATTATATTCTATTGGGAGGGAGGGATTCTTTAGAGACAGATCCACGCTGGCCCTTTACTAACAAGAAGGAAAACAAAGGATGAAGGCAATTGAAATGTTTCTTTTTGCAATGGAGGATTCTCTGAGCATCCTCGGGAGGGTTGTATTCTCTTCACAAAGCCGCGGGGAAAATCAGGGCTTTTTTTCCGGTTTGCAAACTATCAATCTGAAATCAATCCTCCAAGTTCAGCTTAGAGGCCAACGGGCGTTTTGTACATGCACTTTCGTTTTTCCCTGCGTTTTCATTTCACAAGACGTATGGCCGTCTAAGCTGAGCGGAAGAAAACGGTGGTAATTGTTGGAGTGAAGAGCAGTTGGGGCTGGCCTAGAGGTCTCCAGGTATTTGGGGCTGGGGAGGAAGCGGGGGGGGTTCCCTCCCTCCCTTGCGTCTCACAGGCTTTTTTTTGCATCCAGTTGCGAAGGCTTCGCTGGTGATGTGAGCGGCAAATGGCTGCTTCCTGCTGAGCCTTTGCAACTTCGGAGAAACGGAATTATTATTTGGGAGAGGAAGGACTCCAGTTTCTAGTAAGGAATTCAGGCTAAGGGTTTGTATCGGAGGGTTTGAGTGGAGAACACTGTTGAAAGAGGCTGTGCGGCCTTGCAACGTGTCCATCCAAGATATATTGGCATACTTCATTGTTACCAATGGCAAAAGCTACTACAATAGCAGTGGATATTAGTTAGTTGCGTTAGTGAAAACTGTATTTCTCAGTTTTCCTTTTAAAAATCCACCGACATACTACGGTAGTTAAAATAATTTGTATAGTAATATATAGTAGTTAACAGTAATAATAGAATTATATGTTCTATGTTTTCTCCAAAGGTTCAGGAGATGATTTTAGGAGATTAGGACGAACTGTGGATACAGATGGTGGTGGTTAAGTCACTGGAATGACTAAAAATAAATGAATAAAGTGTTGGTCTATACATAAAAATCACATAGAAGTTATACGTTCCTGCCTGGGTCTCCACTATAGTTCTTTTCTGCTGAAATTATGATTTGAGAAAGGAATATGGACCTAATTTCTTGTCAGTAATTCAGGAGAAGTGTTTTCTCCTGTGTTATGTGTAGATTGGTGTTGTGAACGTTGCTATATGGAAAGTTTTTTCAATTAACCTAGCCTTCAGATTCTCTGATAGGCTTTCATCCTTCTTAGCTTTTTATTATTATTATTATTTATTATTATTATTATTTAGACTTGTATGCTGCCCTCTCTCCCTAAGGACTCAGGGCAGCTCACAGAATAAAATACAATACAATAAATTAACTAAAAAATGATTAAGCAGTACAAGCCTAATATTAAACATTAAAACTATTAAAATTATTTTAAAAGAAGCCCCCCCTCTCTTGATTCAGTCCAGGCTGGCCTGCTGAAATAACCAAGTCTTTAGGTCATGGCGGAAGGAGCGGAGATCCGGAGCCAAGCGAAGGTCCAGGGGGAGTTGATTCCACAGGGTGGGTTGATTCCACAGAGAAGGCCCTACCTAGGTTTATAAGATCAATTCGGATTCTCAGTTGAATTCAACCCTTTTGATATCAAGTGAAAAATGGAATGTTGATTTTACCAAAAAAGTTGCCTAATTTATTGATAGCAATAAAAAAATTGCATCAGAAATTATATTCTGCCGCACACTTTTTAAGAGGACATATCCTACATCTAAAAAGAGATTCTTTGAAATTAGTAACAATTTCCAGCTTCTGTAAGCATCTTGACCCTCCTTGTGACAGATCCATTTCTAATTTCAGATCAGACAAATCCAGGAATGTTGAATATGGATGTCAAAAATCAGCTGTTGGGCCCTCCTCCCAAATCTGAACAGGAAAAAGAACCAGGTATTAATAACAATATCAAGATGTGGAAGCTAGTCACCCAATGAAGGGTTGAAATAGCCAAACCATGGCCATAGGAGCATACAGAGACATGTATCATGTTCCCAGTTGGACTTTGAAAACTTGCTAAATTTTAATGTTTCATGGGACAGAAATAAAATAAAATGTGATTATAGAGATAAGGAGCCATCCTAGTAAGCCTTAAGATTTCATTTACATCAGATGTTCAATAGAGAGCAAGAGACAGCCGGAAGTCTGCACTGAGCATGCAAAAATACAGATTTTCCTATGAACCTTCTGGGCATGTTGCTTGTCGAGGATGTTTCAAAAAGGAGAAGAGGAAATGGATTTGTTTCTGGGACTGTGCAGTTTAGCTCAAGCAGTTGAACGTCAGGGTGGTTTTATCCTGCCTTTTTGGCAAACATTCATTTATTTCTTCCACTGCATCATTTATTTTATTTCTTCAATTCCTATAGCTGCCATACTCAATTAAGTGGCTCTGAGTGGCTTATAACTCTAAAATTATAGAACTATTAAAATAATTGCAAACAATAAAACTTCCAGAAAATAAATAGAAACAGCAGTCAAGATTAATAGTAAAGTCAGGAAATGGAGCCCTTAACCCATTCTGAGCTCCAGGCCCAGGTACCTACCCAGATTTTTAATGCCTTGTGAAGGCCAACAGGGTTGGGGCCATCCTAATTTCGGAGCAAAAGAATAGCTCACAAGGCAGGAGCTAGAGCAGAGAAAGTCTATCTTCTGGTTCCTGCCAGTCAACACTCTTTGGCTGATGGGAAGTACAGCTTACCCAATCCTGGTTCACCAGACTTGACTTTATCTTACGTTTCAATCTTCTGTTTAACTGAACCAGATGAAATGCAAATATAGTCTGCAACATCAGCTTTAGTTACATAAATGCCTCCAGATCCATCATGGACATTGAGGGAGGAAGGGAGGGAAGAAGGAAGGAAGGAAGAGAGGCAAGCACGCCTAAATAGTTTTATTTGCTCAATGAGAACTTTGTATCTCAGTTTCTTTTCATCAGTCAGACTGACATTTTAGTTGGCTGGAGGAAAACTATTGAGTTTGGAAATTAAAAAACAAAAGAAAAATCTTAGCAGTTTAGCCATTTGTATATTTTATTTAGGGATTTCAGCTCAAGGGGAGCCATCAGTATCCAGATTTCTCTCTACCTTTCTGTGGTATAGCAGATGAGTGCTGATGAATTTTGTTTCTCTCCCTTTTCTTCATGCAGCTCGTGTCAAGACAGTCAAACTGAAATTATGGTCAACTTGTGATAGACACAAAAAGACAATAATTGGAGTTGCCGTTTGTCACCTCATCTTAAGCAGCATCCTCTTTTTTCTGGGTTTGTTTGTTTGTTTTGTTTTATTTGGACTTATAAGCCTCCCTCTCTCCCGAAGGACTCAGGGTGGCGTACATAAAAGACAGAAAGTACAAAAGTTAAAAGAAATTAAAAAGATATTAAATTATGCCAAATAAACAATCAAATTAAAAACCCCGATCCCCCGTCAGTCCAGGCCGGATTGCAAAAATAGCCATGTTTTGAGGTCGTGCGAAGGAGCAGAGATCAGGGGCCAAGCGCAACTCAAGGGGTAGTTGATTCCAGAGGGTGGGCGCCCCCACAGAGAAGGCCCTACCCCTAGGGGCCGCCAGCCTACACTGTTTAGCTGACGGTATCCCCAGGAGGCCCCGTCTGTGGGAGCGCACAGGGCGATTGGTGTTTGTCAGCGGAAGGAGACGTTCTTGCAAGTACCCTGGACCCAAGCCATACAGGGCTTTATAAGTTGTTAACAAAACCTTGAATCTCACACGGATAAGGTGTTCCACGGGTAAGGAATCTTCATCCTAATACTTCTCCCTTGAAGTGCCTGCTACTCATGTGACTTCATGAAGCTGAATGACCTCTGCAGTTAGATCAGAAACATAAGAGTTGGCCTTGCCCTAGCTTTTATGTACTCTAATACCCTTCATCCAGTACAGGAAACTTCAGTTCCCATGTTTTGAAGATGTCTCAGTGTTTGAAAATTTAAAAAAAAACCATGCATTTCTTTATTTACTGATTTCTTGCCAGAAGCAGTAAACATGAAGCAGGTGGATCAAATGTGAGACAGATTGACTAAATTAATTGGAAAAATCCCACAAAAAGATTTCATGGCTGAATAAGTGGATTTGCATCTGGTTTCTTGGATTCGAATCCAGTATGCAAATCACTGCTCAGATCCATAGTCTCTCTTAATCTGAGGATTAGAGGTCAAAGGCTGCTAGAACATGGGTCTTCTCCTCCAGACAGGTTCCAATTCAGCAGGAGGACCCCATCATAGCCATAAGAACAGGACTGGATAAGTTAGTGTCTATTCTTTCCATCTTTCTCTGTTCTAGGAACATTAATGCCATTAAACCAGCAACAGGATGTCTTTCATTGTCCACCTGACTGGATTGGATATCAGGGACACTGCTACAAATTTTCAAGAGAAGAAAAGGACTGGAAGGAAAGCCAGAACTTCTGTATTACTTATACTGCTTCCCTAGCCAAACTGATAGCGGAGGAAATGGTGAGCAATGTAACTGGTTTTAGCCAGCATAAATTAGTTGCCAAAAATAATGTTGCTCCATAGATGGTGCATGCTGTTCTACAACATGAAAAGGTTAAAAGGATTTTCTCCTGATAGAAACAAATCTCCTTAGATGCCTTTCTGAACAAAAGCTTCAAGATCCTTTGAATCTTCTCCAGGTTCCAAAATCTGCCAGTTTCCCAAAGCAAGAACTGTTGAGATAGAAAATTTAAAATAAAATAAAAAAAATATTGGTCCAAACATCCTTGAAATAAGTCAGTCATCTGCTTCTTTCATTTTTTTTACTGCTTAGAAAAAAAATGAACTCATAATGATCCCCAGATGCTTAATCCATGTGAATTTCAGAGGCTAGAATCAGGAACCCAAAAGTAAAATTTTAGACATTGCCAAGATTATTTTAAGGAAAATCAGGGTTTTACTTTTGTATAAAAGGTTTACGTGTTACTTCAAAAAAAGTTAGTTTTAGTCATTTTAGCCTATATGTTAATTCAGAAATTCCACTGGGAATCTGGCAATGCAAAATTTTAACACGCACCTTTTTGTTTTAAAGGATTTTATGAGGATGTTCACAAGAGACCACATCTTTTGGATCGGCCTCAAGAGAGAACCAGATCAGACCTGGAAGTGGCTAGATGGAGAAAATTCAACGTGAGTCTCTTCCTCTTTCCCTTTCAGTTGGTAAGAGCTGAAAGCTAAATGCCTCCACAGAGGCTCTCCCCAGCTCAGGACTGATCCTAGAAAGAACCCCCTGGCTGCCAGTATTCAGGCATTGCCCGCTAAAAAGATTTGGCCCTGCTAATGTAACTCAAAATGCATTACGGGTAGTCCTCAACTTACAGCCATTCATTTAGTTTAAGTTTAAGTTTAATAGGATTTATATGCCACCCTATCTCCCGAAGGACTCAGGGTGGCTCACAACAGTAAAAAACATACAATACAAAAATTTAAAATTATTAAAAAATTATTAAATCACAATCCCAAACGATTATCTAAAACCAACAACGGCCAATATCCTCTAAAAAAAAACCAATAAAAACCCCACCCCCCTCAGTCCAGGCCGGCCTGTTGGAAGAACCATGTCTTCAGGTCACGACGGAAGGAACAAAGGCCAGGGGCCATCCGCAGCTCCAAGGGCAACTGATTCCACAGGGTGGGCGCTCCCACAGAGAAGGCCCTCCCCCTGGGGGTCGCCAGCTGACACTGTCTGGCCGACGGCACCCCAAGGAGGCCCTGTCTGTGGGAGCGCACGGGACGCTGGGCAGTCGTTACTGGCAGTAGATGTTCCCACAAATACACTGGCCCTAAGCCATGTAGGGCTTTATAGGTGATTACCAGCACCTTGAATCTCACCCGGAGGGCAACCGGCAACCAATGCAGTTCACGCAGGAGGGGTGTAATATGGGAGTATCGGGATACTCCCATCACAACCTGCGCGACCGCATTCTGCACCAGTTGAAGCCTCCGAGTGGTCCGCAAGGGCAGCCCCATGTAGAGAGCATTGCAGTAGTCCACACAGGAGGTAACGAGCGCATGAGTAACTGTACGCAAGGCATCTCGGTCCAGATAGGGGCGCAACTGGCGCACCAGGCGAACTTGGGCAAATGCCTCACTGGTCACGGCTCCCACCTGATCCTCTAAACTGAGCCGTGCATCCAGGAGGACGCCCAAGTTGCGCACCCTATCTAAGGGGGGCAACACCTCTTCCTCCCATATCATTTAGCAATGATATAAAATTTTAACACACTGAGAAAATTGACTTATGGTTTGTCCTCCCAGTACAACCATCACGGCATCCCCATCCCCGGAGGGGGGTGTCCCTCTGTGTGATTTGTGCCCCCCAGGCTTCCGTGTGCTGTACCGGTCTCGGGCCCAGGGAAGGGGCGGAGGGGTAGTCATAATTGTTAGAGAGACCGTTTCCAAGGGAGGTCACTGTCCCGCAGATGGGCGGGTGTGAGACCCTCCTAGTGAGATTGGGCCCGGGTGGTCGGTTGGGTTTGCTGCTAACGTACTTGTCCCCCAGCTGCGTGGCGGCGGCCCTGCCTGGGCTGCTTGACGTCCTCTCGGAGGTGGCGGAGTTCCCTAGGCTTATAGTTCTGGGGGACTTTAACCTGCCGTCTCTGGGGGGTGGTGTCGGGTTTAGCTCAGGAGTTCATGGCATCCATGGCAGCCATGAACCTGACCCAGGTGATCCATGGACCCACCCACGAGGGGGGGAACACACTTGACCTAGTTTTTATCTCGGGGCAGTGGTGTAGTGATCTGGGGGACGGTTCTCCATCTACCCTCCCTTTATCGTGGACAGATCACTATCTCCTGCGGCTGGTCTTTCAATTGGCTGTCCCTCGCTGTTGGGATGAGGAGCCTATACGATGGTTCCGCCCCAGACGCCTAATGGACCCGGAAAGGTTTCAGATGGCACTGGGGTTCTTGCCCGCCTCTGGAGACCCGATGGGCCCCTGGTTCTCCAGGAGCTCCGGGGATGAAACGGCGGAGAAGACGCCTGGAGAGCAGATGGAGGGCCAGCCACTCCGAATTCGACCGTGTCCAGTTGCAAGCCTATATCAGGACCTATCTGGAAGCGATCAGGGCAGCGGGCGTGCGCTTCTCGCTCTGATTGCGTCTGCCGATGATCGCCCTGCTGCCCTGTTTCGGGTGACCCGCTCCCTCCTTCAGTTGAGGGGGGGGGGAATGACCCGTTGCAGGGCAGAGCAGAGGAATTTAGCTTACATCTGGCAGATAAGGTCGCTCAAATTCGTGCTGGCTTGGACTCTGATTGGCAGTGGTCTGATGATGGGGTGGCGATGAGTCTGGTGGAATCTATCTGGGTTGAGTTTGACCTGGTCTCCCTCGATGAGGTGGACAGGATCATGCTGGAGGCTGTCTTCCACCACGTGTTTATTGGACCCGTGTCCTTCCTGGTTGGTGTATGCCCCAGGGAGGTTGCGTCTGGCTGCTCCAGGCAGTTGTTAACGCTTCTTGAGTGAGGGAGTCTTTCCTGCCGCCTTGAAAGAGGCGGTGGTGAGGCCCTCCTCAAGAAGCCTGCCTTGGACCCGGCGTTTTGAACAACTATCGTCCTGTCTCCAACCTTGGCTTTTTAGCGAAGGTTGTTGAGAGCGTGGTGGTTCAGCAGCTTCCTTGTTCCTGGAGGAAACTGAGTATTTAGATCCGTATCAGTCGGGCTTCAGGCCGGACACAGCACGGAGACAGCATTGGTCGCACTGATGGATGATCTCTGGAGGGCTCGGGACAGGGGTTTTTCCTCTGTCCTAGTCCTTTAGATCTCAGCGGCTTTCGATACCATCGACCATGGTATCCTTCTGCAGCGCTTAGAGGATTGGTGGTGGGGGCACCGTTTTGCTGGTTCTCCTCCTTCCTCTCGGGGCCTCGCGGTGTTGGCAGGGGGCAGAGGTTGGCCCGAGGCCCCTCACTTGTGGGGTGCCTGGTCTGTCCTCTCTCCTCTCCTGTTTAATATCTACATGAAACCAGCTGGGTGAGATCATCCGAGGTTTTGGGGTGAGGTATCATCAGTATGCTGATGATACCCAGCTTTACATCTCCACCCCAGGCCAGATCAGTGATGCTCTCTCCGTGATGTCCCGTGCCTGGAGGCGGTATGGGTCTGGATGGGTAGTAACAGGCTCCAGCTCAACCCCACCAAAACGGAGTGGCTGTTCTTACCGGCATCTCGGTCGTTATTGGATGTACCATCTTTGGTCATGGGGGAGAGGTGTTGCCCCGTGGATAGGGCGAGAGAACCTGGGTGTCCTCCTGGACTCACAGCTCGGTTTGGAGGAGCATGTGGAGCTGTGGCCAGGGGCTTTTGCCCAGGTTCGGCTGGTTCGCCAGCTTACGCCTTATTTGGACGAGATGCCCTTCAACGGTTACCTCGCGCCGTCAGAATGCCCTCTTCCCTTGGTTACTCATGCTGCGTCACCTCTGTGATGGGGGTATCCCGACACTCCCATGTTACACCCCTCCCGCGCTGCTTGCATTGGTTGCGGTTGCCTCTCGGTCGCCTTCAAGGTATTAGTTACAACTTATAAAGCCCTAAATGGCTTGGGTCCAGGGTACTATGGGAACGCCTCCTGCCAGCATCACTTTCCGACATCCTCTGTTCAGCTCTCATAGGAGGGGCCTCCTTGGGTGCCGTGCCAGTCAGACATTGTCGGCTGGCGGTCCCCAGGGCTAGGGCCTTCTGTGGGGAGCACCTGCCCTTTGGAATCAGCTCCCCGTGGATCTCGCTTGGCCCTGACCCGCCTCCTTCCACCGACCTGAAGACTTGTTGTTTCAACGCAAGCCTGGAATGACCTGGGGTGGTGGTTGGGTTTTATTTAACTCCATTCGCTTGTTTAGTTGTTTAATTCTGTTTTACTGTGTAAATTTTTCTTGTTTAATGTTCGCGCTCTGAGTCCTTAGGGAGTAGGGTGGCATAAGTCAATAAATAAATAATAAATAAATAAGGAAAGGAACAGAAAGGTAAAGAGAGAGAGAGGATTCAAACTGGACAGAGAAGGGGGAGAGCAGGATAAAAGGGAGGAGAAGGAGCCACAATGCTGAAAGCCATTTTAAAAGACAACTAACACAAAGATTAATACAAATAAAAAGGAAGGAGGATGGTCAAAAAAAACTTAAGAAGGTAATTAAAAAGGGAACATTCATGAAATTAGGCATGTTAGAAAGGTCCAGAAGGATAGGAGCAGAAAGGTAAAGAGAGAGGAGAGGGATTCAAACTGATAGAGAAGGGGGAAGAAACTTGTTTGCATAGAGATAATGGCTAATGCATTAAGCGGGTTCTGCATGAAGAAGTGGTAATAAGAATATATTGCAATTATAAAAGTGTAAAACAATAGGGGTTACTGACAATTTTACTGGTAAAGGTCACACTTTTATTTCTTATTTACAAAAGAAAGGTAAATGTTGATTAGATAAATTGAATTAATTGAAATGATTTTAGAAAATGTCTAAAAATGAGATTTGTCAATAACCAAGATTAGTTATTTTTATTATTCTGGAACCATAAATAAACCTTAGGGGGATATGTGTTGCAGAACCCGATTGATTAGAGATATATTGTAAGGTAGCTTTTCTCCTTTTTCTTTTTCTTTTTTCTCTATCTTTCGTTTTAAAGGGAATGATTATGATTATGCTACTATATTAACCACTGAGGTGTCACTTTCAAAGTAGTAAAAGGGGGTAAGTCTAGGTTTTTTTCTTCTCATTTTTTTTAGTGTTAAAACCTGTACGGATTTAGAATCATGGAGAGAATATGTGATGAAAGGGCAAATCTGACGGATAAAAGAATTCTGTAAATGATAAAAGAGTATTAATGTGAAGAAAATTAAAGGATAGATATGGATGAACTTTATCTTTAATATGATGGGCAAACATATTGTTATTTGTAAGATTTATAAATGATGTTTTTAAAAATATATATATATATATATTTGCAATTAACTCGAAATGAACTGGGGGGTTATACAGATTGAGATTAAGATTTGAGATTAGGATTAATTTCTCTGACCCTTTGTCTGCTAAAATGGAATAGAAGTAAAAATGGGATAAAATAGGAAGTTAAATGTTTAAAATGAATATAGATCTACTGTCATATTTGCATGTAAAAGTGACGACCCGGGAACATGCTGTCTACTGAAAAGAGCTGTTTTAAAAAATTGTTAAAAATTGAATAAAATTTGTTATAAAAAAAAAGATTGGGTACTTGGCAACTGGCATGTATTTATTTGGAAAAATTATGTGGTGCTCATGGTGATTCTGGCAGTTTACAGAAATAAAACAATACTAAACCCAATAAATTCCCACCCTCCTAGTGACCACAATCAAACCAACCACATGATCTGCTGCATATCACCCTGGGGTCCCCAGATCTTTAGCAAAACAGTTACAATGGTTGCAGCTTCCTGGGGTCATGTGATTGCCATTTGCGACCTTTTCAAGAAGCAAAATCAATAAGGAAAGCTGGATATTCTTAAAGTCATTTGATTCATGCAACAACTGCAGTGATTCGCTTGAGAAGTATGTTTAAAAATGGGTTATAAAATTGTGCACAACTTGCTTAACAGTTCCTTTGTTTAGCAATGGAAATTCCAGTCCACATTGTGGTTGCAATTGGGGACGGCCTGTAGAAGTAGCATGGTCAGAGGGGTGTGGGTGGGGGGGAATGCTGAGCTCCTGGGATGTAGATGTATTGTACAGTCAACACTTCCAAATAGGTGAATTGGGGAACAATCTGCAGAGTCATCTTTGAGAAGGCAAGGCTCAGCTAGACGAACTGTAAGTTTAGGGCCCCTTTGGTGCTGCTAGGTGGGAAATACCCCCCACTGCCTAATTTCTGGCTCTATTGCAGGTTGGAAGTCATGGGAAATGGAGGAGACTGTGCGTTTTTGCATGATGGTGCCACCGCCGGCTCAGGGAAGTGTACTATCGAACACCGCTTCATCTGTCAAAAAACATTGATCCAAGCACATTCTGTAAGAGAATCCTATGTTCCCCATCTCCCCCCCCATCCACACTCCTCCAGGATTCTACAGCCACTGAACACTGGTTGCTACTAACGTATTTTGGGTCCTTCTGAGTAACCTCTGAGACTGCCTTAGGGAGATTAAGAGTGGATGTAATGGCAATGCGGAAGAACGACCTGTGTTATTTTGAGGAGTTAGGGACATGTTTTGATTTCTCTCTCATATAAAGAAAAGTCTAGAAGTTTAGAGCTCAGCCTCAGCTAGCCTGCATGTGTTTCACTCACTTTCTGAAGGAGAAAAGGGAAGGATCTTCATGTCTTTTCAAAGCTGAGAAAGTTCCAGACTTTTGCATCCAGAGTCATGCGCGCCAGCCAAGCAAGGTCAGATCTTGCAGTCTCCTGATCACAGCAGGGCTATGATGTCAGAGTGTCATGTTTCAATCAAAACTTTGGAGTTGTGTTGCTTGTCTAGAGAAGAATTTCACATTAGGCAGCTGCTACTCTCTTAGGGACAGTTTGATTGCTTCTCGAGGAGACATAGGCAGAGAAGCCATAGTTTGCTTACTGCTGTTGCTTTGCATTTCAGTTTTTAACCAGCAGTCTCACCGCCTGTTTTGCAACAAGGGTCCAGCATCGGCTGTGATGCAGGACCATTGGAAGAAAGAAAGAGGGAAGGGGGGAAGAGAGAGAGAGGGGAGGGAGGCTGAGCCTAGGAGAAAGAAGATTGAAGTGGCAGGCACTTCTACTTAGGGCAGCAATAAGATGGAATTAGGAAAAGTAAGATTACTGTGGAGATGAATAAAAGTCCTACATGATAAGCAGGAAAGCTAAATGTGATTTGAAGGGAAGAGATCGGAACATTGTCACTGATTATAATAAATGTGGTTCAGAAACAAAGGGGAGATAGCTCCATTTATTTTAGTTTATAAACTCTATGTGGATTATAGAAGTTTTTTTAAAATTACATTTATATGCCGCCCTTCTCCGGAGACTCAGGCGCTTACAATTTTGGGATACAACCCAGTGTGCTCAGCAATAGCCTTCCTTCCATTGTATATGCCTGCTTATTACTAAGCGGCATTTTTACAAAGCCAGCTTATTGCCCCCAACAGTCTTGGGTCCTCAGTTTACCTACCCCAAGAGGATGGAAGGCTGAGTCAACCTTGAGCCTGGTGGGATTCGAGCCTGCAATAATTGCAGGCAGCTGGAACTTCAGTGCTAGGCATTTAGCAGCCTGCACCACCAAGGCTGTTTTGGGTTTCATTTGTCTCAGTATGGTAGACAATGAATAAAATGGGGGGGGGGATAAATTTAACACAATGCTTGATATAGCCTCCATGGACTGGCATGGTCTATCTCATGTGGTGAACATTTTCAGCACCATGTGCCCAAACCGAAACTTGCGTGCATGCGTGTGCATGCGCGTGCCAGAGTGCATGTTGGAACACCAGAAACCCAAAGACCAGCTGGCCGGTGTGCACAGGCCTGTGTTTTGGCCATTTTCAGGCCCTTTTTCGGGCCATTTTCAGGCTGTTTGGGGGCCAAAAACAGCCGGAAAGATTGCCTGAAAATGGCCCAAAATGGCCCAAAAAACAGCCTGAAAACAGCACAAAAACAGCCTGAAAATGGCCCGAAAAATGGCCTGATTTTTGGCCGTTTTTAGGCCATTTTGGGGCTGTTTTCCAGTGCTTCGGTGCCCGTGAAGACCAGCTGGCCAGCACCAGAAACCGGAAGAGCAGCTGGCGATGTGCGCATGCCCACAGAGGTGGCTCTGCGTGCCACCTCTGGCACACATGCCATAGGTTTGCCATCATGGGTCTATCTGAAAAGAATATCTTAAAATAGCTTTTCGTTGTGGAAGCAGTTCAAGTACTAAATATACATGAATCTTGTTCCCAGCTTTACAAGTTTTGATTTGGGAAAGTTGTTGGGGAAATAAACAATGCAAATTCTTTATAGTTGAATTATCACCTTTAATGTACTCCCTGGGTTGGGGCCAGGTTACTTGGAGGACATTTTCTCCCGTTGCATTAGGCAGGAAGGCAGGGCACATTATGGGTCCCATGGATTGTCATGCGGTGGGACCACCTAAAAGGCCCTTCCCCCTCACTTTTCCAAAAGACCCTAAAAATGTGGCTTTGTCAGTGAGGCTGATGACCCCGAATGGAAATGGACATCAAGTGGCTCATTTGATGCTATTGTTGCTGCCGTGTGGTGGTTTTTTTCATGTTTTATGTTCTAAGCCCCCCAGAGTCTACTGTGTGTGTTATGACCCCGATCCTCGAGCCTACTTCACAGCTGCCAGTGGACTCTAAAGATGAGGAGGAGGAACGGGCTAGGTCTCCCTCTCCAGGACCCTCTTTCCTGGCAGTGCCTCAGCCTCCGTCGGAGGAACAACAGGAGAGCAGCCAGGAAAGTAGTGGGGAGGAGATTTGGCTTGACCCAAGACAGCGAAGTAGGGACAAACGTCTGCAAAGACTTAAGAGCAGTAAAAAGGCTAGGGAGTAGCTGAGTCATTGGGCCACACCCCACAGGAACTATAAGAGTGGCTGGCTACTGATCACAGTTTGTGACAAACAAAGTTCTTATTGCAGTCACGTCTTGCTCTCTGTTTTGGAACTCTTGCCTCTGAAATCTTGGATCGGAATTTGACTTCTCTTTTTGAATAATCCCTGAAACTGTTGACGTCTGAACTGATTTATGACCGTCTGGACTGAACTAAGACATCTCCTTGGCGTTCTCCGTTTTGTAAGCAATTAACTGTGCTTTCTTATCTTCTTGGTGAGAAAACTTGACTCCCTGTTTGCATCCGCTTATATCGCTAACAGATATATAGCATTGAGCATTGCAGTCTTGCCAGTGTCTGTTTGTGTGTGTGTTTCCTGTGAATTGGAAGGGGGGAACAGAACAGTGAGTTTGTTGGCTATGTAAATTTGTTCAATAAATAAGAAAGGATTCAATGGGCATGTGCATTGTTTCAATGGGAGATCTCTCTTCAGATTTCTTCCTTTGAAAGTAAAAGGCACAGTGTGAATCCTCTGAAAGCAGCTGGAATAGTTGAGCCTGACAAAAGTCGATAAACCACGGGGATGAAATAATTCCTAGATTTATAGAAGAGGACAATAATCCATTAAACCTCAGCCTTACATGATTCCCTCTTTATTGTGTTTCATCTCAGAAAATTAAATTCTCCTTCTTAGCCTTTACTTAAAGAAGACGTGGCCCAGCAAAAACCAGTTGCCAGGCAGCCAAAATAATCTCTGGATAGTGTAATGGTTTATAATGTCCAGAAGTGACTTCCTGAGGCCATTGTAATTTTAAATGGTCACTGATCAGACTTTTTTTTTAATTACATTTATATGCCGCCCTTCTCCGGAGACTCAGGGCGGCTTACAATTTTTGGGATGCAACCCAGTGTGCTCAGCAATAGCCTTCCTTCCATTGTATATGCCTGCTTATTACTAAGCGGCATTTTACAGTCAGCTTATTGCCCCCAACAATCTTGGGTCCTCAATTTACCTACCCCGAGAAGATGGAAGGCTGAGTCAATCTTGAGCCTGGTGGGATTCGAGCCTACAGCAGTTGTAGGCAGCTGGAACTTAAGTGCAGGCAATTAACAGCCTGAGCCACCAAGGCCCTTAGATCAGATCAGAGCAATCACAATCAAATCTCAGCCAGAGCAATAATTGTCTTTCCTATTCAAAATACAAAAGACTTCTTATGGGTTTGCCATTAACTTTCTTCTTGTTTCTCAAGAATAAATTGTGTTTGTCTCCTTGAATGTCAAGCCTTTACATATCAGAGCTCAGCTGCTTTTGAAGCAAAGCTTCTATCCACTCCATGTTCCTTTGCAGTGATTTACAATTTTGAATCTTGCAACTCTGCTTCCTGAGACTAGAGATGAAGGAAGTTGACAACATAACTGTTTGCAAATAAGTTACCTGGTAGAGAAACCTCACTGAAATCTTACTCATACTTTGGAGTGGTGGGATTCAAATTTTTTTACTACCTGTTCTGTGGGCGTGGCTTGGTGCGTGGCAGGGGAAGGATACTGTAAAATCTCCAATCAGAAGTGGTATTTTCCGGTTCTCCGAACTATTCAAAATTTCTGCTACCGGTTCTCCAGAACTCTTCGGAACCTGTTGAATACCATCTCTGTTTTGGACTCTTTGGATAGGTCCTCCTTTCTGGGAGATGAAATCCATTTAACAAGGGCTACTTTTTATATTTTAATCTGCTGGGTGAAACCCTTGCCATTTTTTTTGGAAGCCCAAGCAATTAAATTCACTGCCTTAATTCATGTTTGATGTATTGCCAGAGACAAAACTGTTAAGATCTTCACTGACTCTATGAATGTTTTTGTTTGCTTTGCTCCAGGTGCCTGATGAAAGCTGAAAAAATTACCTCAGGCTGCCAGATTGCTGTGCTGACCTCCTGGGGGGGGTTTAAATTTTAAATTCTTAATGTTATAATGTTAAGAAAGAAAGAAAGAAAGAAAGAAAGAAAGAAAGAAAGAAAGAAAGAAAGAAAGAAAGAAAGAAAGAAAGAAAGAAAGAAAGAAAGAAAGAAAGAAAGAAAGAAGAAAAGAAAAGACCTGGCCTTTTCACTTTGAGACCCACTTTTGGAGCATTGTTTTCCTGAACAGGCTGCTTAATAACCTTGCATCTTTCAGTCTTTGAACCTGTGTTTCTTCTTCCTTCTGCTGTGGCTTGTAAGGCTATGTTTTGTATTGACCACTTTTAATTCATTTTTTATAATAATAAAAATATTAAAAAATAAGAGAAGCTTGTTATTTATATACATTATATTATATATATGGCCCAAGACTCAGTGTGGCCCAGGCAAGCCAAAGTTTAGACACCCATGGTTTAGATCGGTGGTCGCCAACCAGTGGGCTGGGGACCACTGGTGGTCCACGAGAAAATTTTGGTGATCCGCAGAGAAACGTCTCCCCCCCACAAGCAATTAATCCAGGCTGCCTGGGAACACACGGCTGTGCCGCTCACATGGCCCGCCCACCTGCTGGCCCTCACCCCTTGGCTGAGCGCAAACCTTGAGTAGAGCCACGCAAGCTGGAACTGGAAGGTAAGACCAATGGTGGGGGAGGGAAATCCACCCTGGGATAGCTTGCTGACATTGGTGGGAAAGTCGATCCCATATTCCAAAGCTGCAGTAGTCACAGGACTGGCCCTTTGGTCATCCCGGAGCAGCTCCTCCAGTCCATGGCAGGCCGGTGCACCCGGGTGGAGGAACAGCTGCTCTAGGATGACCAAAGGGCCAGTCCTGTGACTACTGCAGCTCTGGAATATGGGACTGACTTTCCCACCAATGTCAGCAAGCCACCGTCAGTCAAAATTCATATTAGTGGTCCGTGGGATTTAAAATTATGAGTTTGATGGTCCCTGAGGTCCAAAAGGTTGGCGACCCCTGGTTTAGATCACCAGAATACAATGGATGGTGGCTCTGTTTACAAACTTGTCAGGTAAAACAAAAGGCATACAGGTACTTCAAGAACAACCAATAGTTAATGCAGAGATTTGCTCAACATGAAATCCATTTTTCTTCTCAATAGCTGCAATTCAGAGCCAGTTTCCCGGGGCACAGTCAAGAAAGAACCAGAATTTCTGCGTCAATCAAATACCTGCAATATTTCCCCTCAATTTATAATGTAGCAAAAGGTTCCCCTCTTATATTAGAACATTCAGTCGACAAACTTCTAGCTTCATTAACTGGTTCTTTTCCCTTCCCATATACACATTCAGTTAGCAAGACTAATATAGTAGAGGAGCTAGCTGTACAGAACAGAAAGACAGAGTTGGAAGGACTCCGTGCTCAAGCAGGAAATCCTATATTATTTCAGACAAATGGTAGTCCAATGTCTTCTTTAAAAACCCACCATTTCTGGAGGCAAGTCGTTCCACTGATCATTTTAACTGTCAGGACATTTTCCCAGTAGTTCTAGGTTGCTTCTCTCCTTGATTAGTTTCCACCCATTGCTTCTTGTCTTGCCATCAGGGTCATTGGTGAATAGATTAACCCCTTCTTTGTGGCAGTCCCTTAGATACTGAAACACCGCTATGCTATCATGTCACCCCATTCCTTTTTTTCCTTAAAGTATTGAAAACTAAACCCCAACATTTAGGGTCAGAAAACAAGCGCGGATTGCTTTGCCTTGCTCTACTAGGACAACACCTCTCCCATTTCTCTTTTCTACACACAGTCTCATCTTCACTTTTTAAGAAAAAAAAGTGAAAAAAATGCTGTTTTCAAAAAAAGAAATGATCAGATAAGAAAAAGGGAGAAACTGAAGTGAGCACTTACATATCCGTGTGAGGTTCAAGGTGCTGGTACTTACCTATAAAGCCCTACATGGCTTAGGGCCGGGGTACTTGCGGGAATGTCTCCTGCCAGCATCGAACACCAATCGCCCGGTGCGCGCTCACAGACAGGGCTTCCTTGGGGTACCATTGGCCAAACAATATCAGATGGCGGTCCCTAGGGGGAGGGCCTTCTCTGTGGGGGCGCCCAGTTTGTGTAACCAGCTTCTGGAGCTACGATTAGCCCCTGACCTCTGCTCCTTTCGCCGTGGCCTAAAGACTTGGTTATTCGAACAAACCAGCCTGGACTGGGGGGGGGACTTTTGTTTTAAATGTTTTGTGGATTGGGTTTTAATTATTTATTTGGTCTTATTGGTTTAATTCGTTTTTAATTCTTTTAACTTTTGTATTGGGTGTTTTTATGTGAGCTGCCCTGAGTCCTTCGGGAGATAGGGTGGCATATAAGACCAATTAATAAAATAAATAAATAAATAAATATCTGGCAGAGTTCTGCCAAAGGTTGACTTCTTTCAGCATGAGAGATAGAACTCTACTATCAGTCATAATGAACAGAGAATTCAAAATGCACTTATGGCAAGATTGATTTGTTGTTCAATAATTTTTTCCAAACCCATAAATCACTTTGAGGGAAAACTCCAGTGAGCTAGGTAGCTGGGCAATCCGAGTTAAAATGAAGTAAAATTAATCAGAATAGTTTAGAAATAAGCACCTAACACGCACAAGCTAGTGGAAAGTTTACTAAATTGACAGCTATACACCAGTTTAACCTACTAATTAAAGAGTAGGGATGAAAATTAATGTACAAGGTAGCTGTCTACTGGGAAAGAAGTCTAGAAAGAGCTCCCAAGAAAGTGATAAAAGCTGAGGAAAATTGATGCATAAGGATCCAGGAAAGTTCAAGAGCGCCCATTAAATTTAGGTAAAAATGATAAGCATAAAAAGGGAAGTGTAGAAAAGCAACATTCTTGGTCAATTGTTAAAGGTGCTCCAAAAACAACCATAGCTACTGGAAATAAAGTTGTAATTCAACAGAAACCAATTTCTTACCGTGTTTGTCCAAAAATAAGATCGTCTTTTTTTTTTTTTGGCCACCAAAAAAGGCACCAGGTCTTATTTTCAGGGGATGTCATCCACTAACCTCACTTGTGCATGTCACCCCCAGCCTTCTTTTCACTGTCAGAGGCCTTCAGGAACTTATTCTTCTGTGGCTGGCAAGGCTTTCCTGAAGGCCTCTTCAGTCGATAACAGAACTCCAGATCGATCCAGAGCTTGTTAGCAGCTACAGAGGCCTTCAGGAAAGCCTTGCCAGCCTTACCGGCTACAGAAGAAATGGGCCAGCGAGGCAGGTGTCAGGGAATGCAAGGCCTGGCTACAACTGTCCAAAGGTAAGTAGTACGGCAACTTCACCCCCCATCCCCACCCTACCTTAATTTCTACTTGTGCACTCTGGAGTCGGTGGGATCTTAATTCGGGCTTATTTTGGGAGGTAGGGCTTATACTGGGTGCCCATGTAAAAATCAAGCTAGGACTTACTTTCAGGGTAGGCTGTATTTTCGGGGAAACAGGGTGGTCCTGAATATGCAAGGATAAAGCTTTCTCATTCTTAAGTGGTTTGCACTCGACACATGCAGAGACAATGAAATCTTGGTACAAACTCAAAATTTAATTTAATGCCATGTGAAAGTACTCAAAAAAATGCAGGAGAGGGAGGACAGAGTTTTCTGTAGAAACATTACATTGTATTCCCCTATTATTGTTGTACCCCTCCTCCTTTTGACATTCAATTAATGGGAATTTTGTAGAGGCTAAAGGAGGGGGCTTTGAGCCCAAGTAAGAGTAGATAGGAAAAGAGTAAACAGCAAGAGCAAATAGGCAAAACTCACGCACACTTCGAACAAGTTTAGAACTTTCTCTTTACAATTCAAAACACTTTCTCAACATTACATGCACAAACATATCTGCACAAATACCAACAGATGGTGCGCTAACATTGCCAAACACTACCATCTGTAACACACACACACTTTGGAGAAGCAGCTATAATCCGCTCAGGTGGATCAGACAGGTATTTGAGAAGGTGCTCCTCACTTTGAAGTTTTATCTTTGGGATTAGCTGTCGACTGCTCTTTTTTTTTTAAGCGAAGCTGGGTCAATTTGGTGGTCAAATCTGGCCCTAGGTTCTGCATTTTCCAATAAACAACCGAGTCACAGGATTATTTAAAAGCAATTTAATAGAGTAATAAAGTGGGATCTCCATATCAAAAGAGTACATTGAAACCCATTTTACATTCCCTTTTATAGCAAAGACATCAAAAAAATGAAAGTCAGTTAAATTCTCTTCCGATGGACAATAAATTAGGTCTATTACATTTTCTTTGACTGCTTTTCTGACATTGCAATATTTTATGTCAATGTTGTTTTTTCCTCTCTCATCTGTTGCCATCTTGTTAACCTAAAACAGTAATACATACAGTAATGTCCAAAATTGTGGACATTTTTTGAGAAAAGTGATTTTTTATGCCATCACTACCAAACAGGGAGATCTTGGTCTCATCACTCCAAATAACACTGTTCCACCGTTTCTCTGTCCAGGTAACATGGGTTTTAGCCCAGTTTAGTCCTTTCACCTTTGTTTGAGAGATAAAAGTGGCTTTTTTCATGGAATTCTAGATTTTAGACCAAATTCCTGCAGTCTGCGCTGAACAGACCTTGCACTCAACTTTTATTTAATTTTATATTGGGATTTCTATGCCGCCCTATCTCGAAGGACTCAGGGCGGCTCACAACAATAAAAAACATACAATACAAATACTAAAAAGCCAATTAAACAACATGCCAATATAATAATTAACATTAACAAACCAGCACTAAAAACCCCACCCCCTCCATCAGCCCAGGTCAGCAAGCTGAAAGAACCATGTCTTCAGGTTGCGACAGAAGGAACGAAGGTCAGGGGCCATCCGCAGCTCCAAGGGCAACTGATTCCACAGGATGGGCGCTCCCACAGAGAAGGCCATCCCCCTGGGGGTCACCAGCCGACACTGTCTGGCTGATGTCACCCCAAGGAGGCCCTGTTTGTGTGAGCGCACGGGATGTTGGGGAGTCATTGCTGGCAGCAGAGGTTCCCGCAAATACCCTGGTCCTAAGCCATGTAGGGCTTTATAGGTGAGTACCAGCACCATTTCATCTTGTATACCCCCAGATGGCTTTTTTTCTGTCACGTAGGCCCAGTCTGAATTCTTCTATCAATTTTGGCCACTACTGTATAGCTCCTTTCACTTCAATATCCAAATACTTTTAACAATGTTATATTTTCTTCTTTGACAATAAAATCTCAGTTGAAAACATTAAAAACATCAGTTTATAGTTGGTATAAACATGAAAAATATAACATAAGCTGCCATGATGGATCTTAAATGACAGGTGCTTTTAAATGGCAGGCAGAATCTTATTTCCAAACCAAATTTTAAAAAATCAGATTTATATAATAAAATATGTTTTTTTTAAATCATCTATTTTTTTACTAGGTCCTTATATGTAAAACCATAGAACAAGAGGGCATATTTTCCTTTTTCACCTAACTACATAAAAACAATCATGTTGTTGTTCTGAATGTTCATTAAAGACATTTTGGGATCTCATAAAATCAATTTTTTGCAGATGAAGCGGTGTTTAGTGGTGCACCTCCCTGAGCTGGCAGTGCCATCATCGTTCAAATATGCACAGTTTTCTCCATCTCCCCAGACTTTCAACCTGCAAAAAAGGCAGAAATTAGGCAGTGGGGAGTATTTCCTACCTAGCAGTACCAAAGGGCTTCTGAGTTTACAGTTCATCTAGCTGAGCCTTGTCTCGCCTTCTCAAGGATGATTCTGCAGATTGTTCCCCAATTCAGCTATGGGGAAGTATTGACCTTACAGTGCCGCTGTGTCCCAGGAGATCAGCCCTCTGGACTTAATTCCAAGTGGAATTCTGAGCACACTATTTGCACAGGTAGACCTTGACTTACAACCACTATTAGGACTGGAATGTCCATTGCTTAAGCAAAGCAATTATTAACAATTGGGTTGTGCCCAATTTTATAACTTTTTTTGCCGCAGTTGTAGAGTGAATCAAATGATTTTAAGCGGGTCCAACTTTCACTGTTGAATTTGCTTCCTGGGAAGATCACAAGTGGCAACCTCATGACCCCAGGATGCTGCAACCATTGTAACTGTCTTGCCGGCAGACCTGGGGACCCCAGCGTGATATGGAGCCCATCAACTGGTTGATTTGATTGTTATCACTGTGGCGGTGAGGGGAGTTTATTTAGTTTAGTATTGTTCTTTTATTTCTGTAAGCTACCCAGAGTTACTATGAGTGAGTTGGGTGGCCATATAAATTTTCCTAACAAATAATTATGGGCTATTTGCCAAATTTTGATCATGGGGATACTAATGATAATTGTAACTGTGTGGATCAATCACAAGTCATTTCTTTTTGATGCCATTATAACTTTCAATGCTTTTTTTTTCAATTAATGAAAATGTGATTAAGAAAATATTATAATGTGCAGAAATGAATAGATTAACACTTGCAATTAAAGACAAAGAGCAATCTGAATATTATAAGATATGGGAACTATTTCATCGATGGTTAGAGAAAAAACATGAAAGCTAGAAATATCTAATAGAGTAGCAAAATAAGGAAAATATCTTAATAGCATTAAACATGGTAAGAAGAGATTGTTATGATATATTATATATACCAGGGGCTGCCAACCTTTGGGAGCTCAGGGACCACCAAACTCATAATTTTAAATCCCGCGGACCACTAATATGAATTTTGATTGACTGATGGTGGCTTGCTGACGTTGGTAGGAGAGAGAGATCTGATCTAACCTCAGAGGGCTGGTGGTGATGTTCTCTCACAAACACACACACAGGTCCGTCACACACACACATACCCTCCAAGGCAGTAACATTCCTTTTCAGCTCCATTCTCATAGGGAGGGGAGAGAGAGAGAGACGGTGTTCTGCGATCGGTAAGAAAATGGGGATTTTCTTTGGGGATTTTCCCAGGGTTCTCATAGAGAGGGGGAGAGAGAGAGAGAGACGGTGCTCTGCGATCGGTAAGAAAATGAGGTGGGGGGGGTTTCCTGCAGACTTTTTTGGGGATTTTCCCAGGGTCTCTGTCTCCAGAGACTCTGCAGGAAAATTCCCCACCCCGTTTTCCTACCGATTGATCATTCTTTATTTGGGATCGCAGGATACCATTTCCAGCTCCGTTTTCAGGGAGGGAGAGAGAGAGACTTTTGGCTTCATGCAAGGAAAGCAGCAAAAGTCTTTCTTTCTCTCCCCCCAAACTCCGCCAGAAATGAGTCTTTGCCGGCACAGCCTCTTGGAGGAGGATGCCTTGCAGGGTCCCAAAGACTCATTTCTGGCAGAGTTTGGGGGAGAGACAGACTTTTGCTGCTTTCCTTGCATGCAGCCAAAAGCAGAAGCAGAAGCAGAAAGAAGCAGCCTGGTGGCCAGGCCAGGTGTGTAGGGTGCGTTCCCCCTCTCTGCCCTTTCCCCCCTCCCCTCACTACCATGTGCTGTTCGCAATGCAAGTGATGCAAGCCTTGTGTTCCCACGGGCCATGTGGGTGGTGCAGCCTTGTTCCCGCACAGCCTGCATTAATTGCTTTGGGGGGGGGTGCTCTGGGGGTGACATTTCTCTGTGAACCACCAAAATTTTCTCGTGGACCACCAGTGGGCCATGGCCCACCAATTGGCGACCACTAATATATACTAATAGTAAGTGAAGATCTAAAGATGTTATTGTTATAGTGTGAGAGATATTATGTATATTAATAACAAGATAACAAAGGAGAACTAATATCAATGTAATGAATATGGTAATAATTTTGATTATTGTCGCACAAGGTATCTGTACCTAGATGACACACCATTAAATGAAAGATGAATTGTTTGTACTTATAAAAAAAACTTTTATTAAAAACTTTCAGCGCTTGCTAAATGAATGGCTGTAAGTCAAGGACTACCCATAATGCATTTTGAGTTACATTAACAGGGCCCAATCTTTTTAGGGGGCAATGCCTGAATACTGGCAGCCAGGGGGTTCTTTCTAGGATCAGTCCTGAGCTGGGGAGAGCCTCTGCGGAGACATTTTACTTTCTACTCTTGTGACTGAAAGGAAAAGGAGAAACTCACGTTGCAGTCTCTCCATCTCCCCACTTCCAGGGCTGATTTGGTTCTTTGATGAGGTTGATCCAAAAGACATTGCCTCTAATGATATTCATCACCAAATCCTTTTAAAAAAAGAAAAAAACAAAAACTGTGCATGTTGGAACTGCTAGATTAGCAGTTGAATTTCTGCACTTATTAAAGTTATCTTTTGAACAGTAATTAACCCTAATAAAACATACCCAGTAGTTCTGTGGTGAGCGGCAAAATGGTAGGTGCTAATTAACTTTTTAAAAGTAAATTTAAAACCATTTTTAGAAGGCAAAACTCTGATTTTCCTAGAATGGATCTTGGCAATGTCTAGTTTTGTTCGTTTCCTGGTTCCATCTCTGTACTGAAATTCATATCTATTAATCATTTGAGGATAGTTATCAGATGTTTCCAGGCAGGAAAAAAATGAAAGAAGCAGATGACAGAAAATTATTTCAATGATATTCTTGGATTTTCAATTTTCCGCTTTGTAAAAATGGCAGATTTTGGAACCTGGAGAAGATTAAAAGACTTTTGAAGCTTTTATTCAGAAACGCATCTAAGGATTTTTTTTTTTAGCAATATTAGGGGGAAAATATTTTAACTTTTTCATGTTGTACAACAGCGTGCACCATCAATGAAGCAACAATACTTCAGTGGCGTCCAGTTATATTACTCACCATGTCCTCCTTTGTAATTTTGGCCAGGGAAGCATTATGCCACATACAGAAGTTCTGACTCTCTTCGAAGGTCTTTTCTTCTTTTGAAAATTCATAGCAATGTCCCTGATATCCAATCCAATCAGGTGGACATGTCACAGGTATTGCACCCCGTTGGCGGTGGAATGGCACTAATGTTCCTAGAACAGAGAAAGATGGAAAGAGTAAACACTAATTTATCCAGTCCTATTGTTATGGGTAAGATGGGACCCTCCTGCTGAATCAGAACCTGTTGGTGAGTTCTGATAAAACCTAATCTGGATGAGAAGCCCCATGGTCTAGCAGTTGTAATGACCTCTGTCCTGCAATCCTCAGATTAATAGAAACTATGGATCTGAACAGTGATTTGCATGCTGGATTTGGATCATAGATATGAGATGCCTTATAAGGGCCTTGGTGGCTCAGGCTGTTAAATGCCTGCACTTAAGATCCAGCTGTCTACAATTACTGTAGGCTCGAATCCCACCAGGCTCAAGGTTGACTCAGCCTTCCATCCTCTCGGGGTAGGTAAATTGAGGACCCAAGATTGTTGGGGGCAATAAGCTGACTTTGTAAAAATGCCACTTAGTAATAAGCAGGCATATACAATGGAAGGAAGGCTATTGCTGAGCGCATTGGGTTGTATCCCAAAATTGTAAGCCGCCTGAGTCGGGAGAAGGGCGGCATATAAATGTAATTTTAAAAAAAGATGCAAATCCATTTATTCAGCCATGAAACTATTTGTGGGATTTTCCACTAATTTGGCCAACCTATCACACATTTGTCCACTTATTTCGCATTTATTGCTTCTGGTAGGAAATCACTACATAAATATAAGTCCCCCCCCTTTCAAACATCAGGACTCGTTCCAAACACTGGACCTGAATTTTCCTGTATTGGATAAAGTAGATTACAGTAGCTAAAAACTGGGTCAAAGCGAACTCTATATTTCTGATCGAACTGCATTCAGCTTCATGAAGTTATGTGTGAAGTAGCATTTAAAGGCATTTATAGGTACTACCGTGTTTCCCCGAAAATAAGACCTACCCCGAAAGTAAGACCTAGCACTATTTTCCAAACCTGCCCTAATATAAGACCTACCCGAAAATAAGACCTAGTGTAAATCTCCAGTTCCAGGAAGACTTTTCAGGGAGCAACCATGCACCCAAAACACCCCTACACACTCACACCCACTATTTGGCACCATAAATATATAAGACCTACCCCGAAAATAAGACCTAGTGTGTTTTGGGAGACAGTAAAAAAATATAAGACAGTGTCTTATTTTCGGGGAAACACGGTAGATTCCTTACCGAGCCCAAAGAAGATACCGCCAACGATGACAGAAATGCCAATTAAAATTGCCCTTTTGACTTTACTGCAAGCTAATATCCTTTGGGTTGTCTTGGCACATCCTGCACACACACAAAAAGAAGAGCAGAAGAAAGGTAGGTAAGAGAGAAATCTGGATACTGGTTCTCTTTGAGCTGAAAACCCAGAAAAAAAATATTATGTACATTTTTAAGTTGGTACGGTATTTTTTTTTGCCTTTTCTTGTTTAATTTCAAAACTCAACAGCTCTCCTCTTGACTGAACTAAAATACCAGTCTTAATCTGATGAAAAGAAACTGAGCTATAATGTTCTCACTGAGAAAATACAACTGCTTGGGAGTTTTTACCTTCTAATCCTTCCTGCCTCCCTCCCTCCCTCCTCCCCATCATGGATCTGGAGGCACTTTTGTAAATAAAGATGATGCTCCAGTCTATGTTTGTGTTTCATCTGGTTCAATTAAACAAGACTGAAACATAAAGTTGGGTCTGGTGAAGCACAATTGGGTATGGTACACTTCCCATCAGCCGAAAAAGGGTGACTGGCAGGAACAGGCCTCCCCTGCTGTAGCCTTTGTCTTGTGGGCTATCCCCCCCAGAGATTAGAATGGCCCCAATCCTGCTGGCCTTTCCCAAGACATTACAAACGTGGCTCTCGGCACCTGGGCTTGGAGCTCGGAATGGGGTAAGAGCCCCATTTCTTGGCTTTACCGTTAGTTGATTAACTATCTTGGCTGCTATTTCTATTTCTTTTCTGTGTGTTTTTTTACTGTTTTATTGTTTTTAATTATTTTAACGGTTCTATTATTTATATATACATTATATAATTTATATTTCTATATTCTAAAATTATAGAACTATATTCTATTAAAATATATAATAATATTCTAAAACTATAAATCATATTATATATTCTAAGAAACGTATATTCGCCTTCATTCATTTAGAATTATATGCACTCAGAGTCACTTGACTGAGTAGGGGAGCTATAGGAATTGAATAAATGAAACGGATGATGAGGAAAACTATATGAAAGGCTGCACAAGGGGTGGGATAAAACCGGCCTTTCAACTGCTTGACATAAACTACACGCAGGCCCGGAAATAAATCCATTTTCCTCTTCTCCTTTTTGCAGCATCTTGGGCAAGGAACATATCCAGACAGACCCATAGTAAAATCTGTACTTTTGCATATTCCGAGCAGACTTCCTGCTCCCTCCTGCACATTTGATATAAATGCCCTCTTAAAGCTTACTAGGATGACAGCCTAGGTCAGTAATGACATTTGCTTCTTTATTTCTGTCCCATGAAACATTAAAATTCAGCAGAAGTTTTTTGGAAGTCCAATTGGGGACACGGTACATGTTTTGAATTGCTTCATATGCTCCTGTGGCCATAGCTTAGACATTTCAATCCCTCATTTGGGTAACTGGCTTCCAGATATTGATATTGTTATTACTACCTGCATCTTCCTCTTGTCTTTCTGCAGGTCCACTGGAAAGGTCCATATTCAGCATTCCTGGATTTATATGATCTGGAATTGGAAATGGGGCTGTCGCAAGAAGGAAGAAGGCCAAGATGCATACAGAAGCTGGCAAATTACTACTAATTTCAAAGAATCACTTTTTATATGTAGGATACAGCCTCTTACAAAGCATGTAGTAGAAAGCAGAAAGGTTTTTTTATTGTCATCAATAAATTGAGCAACTTTTTAGTAGAAGAGCAAAAAAAAATCCAACATTCTGTTATTTACTTCATGTCAAAATGGTTGAATTCAACTGAGAATCCAAGTTGACCTTGGCTAATCTTAAAAAGCTAAGATGAGTCCCTATCAGAGACTCTGAAAACTGAAAAACTTTTCATACAGTAACACTCACCAATATAAATCCACACACAACATAGGAGAAACGTATATCTTAAACTTATCATAATCTCAGCAGAAAAAACTCTAGTGGAGACCCAGACAGGAGTTGATAGTTTATGTTATTTTATTCTATACACCAGTGCCTTTTACTCATTTATTTTTATCCAATTCAGTGACTTACCAATTCAGTGACTTACCCACTATGTCCTATATCAGAGGTCTCCAAACTTGGAAACATAGCCGGCTGGAGAATTCTGGGAGTTGAAGTCCACAAATCTTAAAGTTGCCAAGTTTGGGGACCTCTGTCCTATATCCACAATTCGTTTTACTCTCCTAAAAACTCCCCTTAAATCTTTAGGAAAAAAGTAGCAGAAGAACGTATAATTCTATTATTAATATTAATGAAGTACGAACTCAGAATGAAGAATGTGCTTTGCTGGACACGTGCTCTGCATGCCTGAGCAACGTCCAGCAAGGACTGCAATCAATCAGATACCACCAGATTGTCGGAGAAAAACAGGAGGGCCAAATAAAACCTGGTACCAAGCATTACAGGAACATCTGAAAAACATCACTCTTAAATGGAAGACTATGGAGACTGTAGCTGTGGACCGAGAACAATGGAAAATACTTGTAGCTCAATTAGCACAGGATGTGACATTATTATTAACTACGCAAGAAGTTTGATATGCAAATATATTTTACTCTTTATACTGTTTCCATCTTCCCTTAAAATATTAGCGGAATCCACACTGGTCTGAGAATCAGTGTCCCCACTAGATAATTGACAGTCGTGCTGCAATTAAATTAATCAACTAAAATTGGCAAACTTCCTCAAACCCCCACAATAAGTTACCCAGACATAATCCACATATCAAAGGATAAGGTCTGCAAACACAGAGTTAATCAAATTAGGTCTCCCAGGGGAACCATGTACTCACAAGAATAAACATACAGATAGGTAATCCTCACAACAGTTCAGTTAGTGACCATTTGAAGTTACAACGGCACTGAAAAAATTACTTATGACCATTTTTCACACTTACGACCTTTGTAGCATCCCCATGATCATCTGATCAAAATTCAGATGCTTGGCAACTGGTTCATATGTATGACCGTTGCGGTGTCCAAAAGTTATTTTGCGACCTTCTGACAGAGCAAAGTCAATGGGGAAACCAGATTTATTTAACTATGTCACTAACTTAACAACTGCAGTGATTCATTTAACAAATATGGCAAGAAAGATCGTAAAATGGGGCACAACTCACTTGACAAATTTTTCACTTAGCAACATCAATTTTGGGCTCAATTGTGGTCATAGGTTAAGGACTACGGTACAAACAGGTTGAGTCACCCTAGAATCAGAAGTTGGAATCCCAAATTATTCTTCTGATACTATCATACTCTACCTATTACTATACCGTCCGGGGGTAGGTGCCAACGATAGATCATTTTATATAAGTTTTCTTTGTAGGCTACAGACAAAGTCAATTTGTAATTCGTTTGCCAAATATATTCCCATTTGTCTGTTTCAATAGTATGGGCCACGTTTTGGGCCCATTTTATCATGGTATCTGTAACTGTTTCTTCTTTTAATTTATGGTCCAGGAAATATCTATATATTTTGCTGATTATTTTCTTTTCTTCTCCCAACCATATTTTATCAAATTCTTGTATAATCGTGTTAAAGCCAGATTGTTGTCTGTTTTTTTTTATAATGTGTTTGAATTTGTAAAAAGGGCCTCCAAGGTATCTCTTTCCCTTGTATTTTTATTTGGTTTCTATTCTTGAGCTCTCCTGATTCATATAATAGATCTTTGTATCTATTATCGTAATCCATTACATTTGGGTGAGTTACTGCTTCCAAGGTGGATAACCAAAGTGGGACCTTTAGATAGTGATTCCTTTTAATTTTTTCCCAGACAATAGATAATACATTCCTCACATGGCGCCTTCTGAAATATGAGTGCTGTTTGTATTTTTCGTCCCACATAAACGCATGCCAGCCAAGTTGGAGATCAAAACTCTCTAATATTAATACTCTCCTTTTTTCTAATTTAGCCCAATCCCTAAGCCAATTCGCTACTGCCGCCTCATAATAAAGTTCGAAATCTGGAAGGCCAAACCCTCCTTTCTTCCTGGCATCCTGCAATAATTTGAATTTAATTCTAGCTTTTTTCTTTCGCCATATGAATTTAGACATATATTTATTTAAATCTACAAAAAATTTCTTCTCCAACCTGACTGGCACAGTTTGAAATAGGAATAGCAATTTCGGTAAAATATTCATTTTTATTGTTGAGATGCGCCCCAATAGTGATAATTGTAATTTTGCCCAGTTATCTAAATCCTTAACTATTTGATATTAATTTATCATAGTTATCTTTTCTTATTGATGAACACCTAGCCATTAACCAGATCCCTAAATATTTTACTTTGTTAACTGTCTGAATACCTAATATGTTTGTTAGTTCTTCCTTAAGTTCCTTTGTGCAATTTTTTGTCAAAAATTTTGTCTTATCTTTATTGACTGTTAATCCTGCGACCCTTCCGTATTCTTCTATTTCTCATAATTTGGGGCTAGTCTGTACAGGTTCTTCTACTATAAATACCATGTCATCGGCAAACGCCTGAAGTTTATACTCCTCTTTTTTAATTTTTAGTCCTCTGATTTCCTGATTTTGCCTAATTTGTGTTAGAAGTATTTCTTCTGCCAATATGTACAGTAATGGAGCTAGGGGACATCCTTGCCTAACCCCTTTACATCACCTGTACTTTCCCCATTTATTAATACCTTTGCTGTTTGGGTCTTATATATTGATTTAATAAATCCTATAAAATTTTTACCACATTTTTACCACATTTTACCACATTTCATGCCTATTAACTGTTTTATAAGGAAGTTCCAATTCAAATTATCAAATGCTTTCTGGGCCTCTACAAAGATCAATGCCACCGGTCTGGTTGTATGTACCTCATAATATTCTAATATGTCCATGATTATTCTCGTATTTGTTTTTATCTGTCTGTGAGGCAAAAAACCGTTCTGATCCATGTGAATTATTCTACTTAATATCCTTTTTAATCTTTCCGCTAGTATTGAAGCCATTATTTTATAATCAACGTTTTGTATTTTGGGGGGGTCTGATTGTTCTTTGTGTATAAGTGTGATGTATGCTTCCATCCATGTTTTAGGTACCTTAGCACTCTCCAACGCCTCATTGTAAAGATCAACCAATATCTCCTCTAATATTTCTTGAAATTCCTTATAGAATTCTGAAGGAATTCCATCTGGTCCAGGGGTCTTGTTTGCTTTTTGTATTCCAATTGCTTTTCTAACCTCTTCTGTAGTAATTTTATTGTTTAAATACTGGCTCTCTTCATCCAGTTACATTACCCTTAGGTCTGAATTGCTTACTGGAAAGTGGGTGCAGTCTTTCCCCAAATATAGGTAGTCCTCAACTTACAGCCACAATTGAGCCCAACATTTCTGTTGCTAAGTGATTCACGCCTTAAGTGAATTTTGTCCCGTTTCACAACCTTCCTTGCCACGATTGTTAAGTGAATCCCTGCCGATGTAAAGTTAGAAACACAGCTGTGAAGTGAATGAGGCTTCCTCGTTGACTGTGTTTGTCAGAAGACCGCAAAAGGGGATCGCCTGACCCCGGGACACCGCAACGTTCATAAATATGCATCGGTCGTTAAGTGTGAAAAACGGTCATAAGTCACTTTTTTTCAGTATCATTGTAACTTCAGTCACAAATGAAGTTACTTCCGGTAACCATTCCGCTTCTCCAAAGTGGCAAAGGCTCAGCACGAAGCAGCCGTTTCCCTGGTCCCCTCCACCCACCACAGAAACCTCTGCAACTGACCGTCAAGGTACGCCTGGGATGGAAGCAGTCCGTCCGTAACCCCCGAATACCTAGAGTTCTAGGCCAGAGCTCTACGGCGTTCTTCCACTACGGCTCCACAGCGGCCCTTTATGATGACGCATTTTACATTTTCCTGTTACGTAAAATGAGAGCACCGCAGCCTCGCGTTGGCTTAGGCGTTCGCCAAAAAAAAAAAGCGGTCTGACTAGTACAGCCCTTCCGAGACTGCGCGGGGAATCCTCCATTGCAAAAACATTCTCAGCTGCCTTTAGAGTTTATTTTCCTCCTTCCTTGTAAAGGAAGATCCAGATCCAGGGTGGATCTATGTCTAAAGAAGTTACTTTCATGGCTATGAAAACATGTTCCTAAAGCAGATGGGCTTCAATGCAAGTGGGGGGAGAGAAAACGCCTGGTTTTTTTTCTTTACTATGTACACTTACAGGGATTTAGATAGAAAAAAACAGCCACTATTCATGCCACCCAATAGAAAGCTGCTTCCTTTCCTTCTGATTCCTTGAAAGTCCGTTTTTTCTCTGCTTCTCCCCGAGAACTGTTTTCTAGCACATTCTGTTCTCTACCAACTCCTGGCCCGCTTCCCTTCCCCTCTCACAGCTTTTCAGAGAGAGAGAGACAGAGAGAGAAGGACGGAGGTTGAGAGGGGAAGAGAAAGGGGGGCGAAAGAGGGAGGGAGGGAAAGGGAGGTTGCGAAGGAGAGGGGGAGAGAGGGAGGAGAGGGGAGGGAGGGAGGAGGGACAGAGGGGAGAGAGGAGATTGAGAGTGGGAGGGAGGTGAGGGAGGGAGGAGAGAAGAAAGGGGAGAAAGGAGGAGAGAGGAGAGGGAGGTTGGGAGGGAGAGGGAGAGGAAGAGGGACAGAGAGAGTGGGAGGGAGAGGGAGAGAAAGGGATGGAGCTTGAGAGAGGGGAAAAGGGAAGGGGAGAGGAAGAGGGAGAGAGGGAGAAAGAGAGGAGAGGGGGAGGGAGAGAGAGAGACAGACAGAAGGAAATAGGCTGAAGAGGAATATGGAGCGCTCAAGGGTGGGGGAGAGCCCAGTACAGGCACAAGTACCCCTCCCTCTACCCTCCCAATGCCTCCCCCGCACTCACGGAAATATCCCATGCTTCTCTTCCCGTCCCTTGGGGAGCCCCACGGCGGCTTGGGCCATCACCCTACCAGCCCTTGCACCCACCCAACCCCGTCACTTACCTTTCCAACACCTACAGAGTTAAGCATGTCCGAAAAGGGAAGGAAGAGAGGCCGCTCCGTTGTGCAGCCATCTTTTTCTGAGACGCTGGCTAATTTCCTGACTACTTGCCAGCCTTCCGTCCATCCAGCCAGAGCCCGATAAAATGACGGTTCGAAATGTCCCTTTTTTCCTGCTCCTGAGTAGGGCTTCATGGCGGAAAAAAGAGAAAAACGCCAGGTCTTTCAGCCGCTTTTCCCGCCTCCTTCTGCCTTCCAATTGGCCAAGCTGGGCGGTCTTGTAAACCCGATAGCTTTGCGTTTCACTTCTGTGATTTATAATCGCCAACCTGCGTTCCTAAACGAGGTGTGGCAAAGCCTATGGCTTTAAGCAATTGCTTGCTTCCCAGTGGGAGAGAGAAATGCTACTAAGGCCTTTTTATTTTTCTTGTTATGTGCAAGTATATTTACAGAAATTTTAGAGAGAAAACAACCATTTATTCCAGAGTGTCCAAACGTTTGTAGAAAGCTTTCTTTTCTTTCTCCTGTCTCTTGAAAGTCTCTCCCCCAGTTATTTTCCAGCACCCCTCCAGTCTGTTGTTGTCTTCCAACTCCTCCTTTTCTCCTCTTCCCTTCCTCTCTGCTTTTCACGCAAAGAGCTAACTTAGGTAAGAAATGTTGGAAGAAATATCCTTTTGGGTTCAGTTCCAAGTGGTGAAAAAGACAATGGAAACATGGAGGCTGTTTAGAAAGATGGGTTTAATGGTGGACAGGACCACATGGCTTGGAGCTCCAAAGTGAAAAGGACCATCACATGCTTCAAGATGTTGGGTGAAGGAAAAGAAGGGGCAAGACACTGAGAGACCCTCAGTTATATACCCTCTGTTGGGCTGCACCTTAGTGTTTCCTGTTTCTGTGAAAGAAATGTATCCCATTGGCTGTCAGACTCCCAGGGGTGGGGGGTGGGGTCTTAGCTAACTTTGTAAGTTTTGTCTGGACCACATGGCTTCACCTGAGTGCTGGCTGATGCAATCTTCCTAGGCCAGGTGGTGAGATGGGCAGAGACCTTTGTTATGTAGAATACTCTGGTCCAGGCCTTAATGGCTCACCCATTAACAAAGGTGAGGGTGAGCTTCTGCTTCTGAGGTGAGTTTCTGCTTCTGAGTTTCTACTTCTCTTTTTAGTGAAAATATTTTGCCTTTTTAATATTTCCTAGGATATTTCATTTTTCTAGGAGTGGGGTGGGTGCTAACTTCCTACAGAAGGAAATAGGCTGAATGAATAAACTTGGCTTAAAAGCCTTGCTTTGCACATTTGTAGATCTGGACTGTCTTCCCTTTAAGTTGACACTTGTGGGTATGTTCTTCCCTCTGGGTTTGGGACTCAGTCCTTCTCAGGCCGGGGCTTTCAGGTCTATTTGCAGGTAGCTATTTTTATGTCAGTTTTGACCTTTGCATGAAGCACATGCTTCAGTCTTGAGGTGATAAAACCTGAGATATACACCTCAAAGGATAGTCCCACCAAATGCCTGGAGAGATTTGTTTTCTTCAGTCACCATTTTTCTGCACAGTCATTCCAAAAGTGAGGTCCTTGGTGCTCTTAGATTTAGACTTAGAATAACTTTATGGTCACTTTAAGTGTACACTAATCGGTATACATTAAAATGAAATTTCATTGCATACAGCTCTCAAAGGATCATCTCCTCCAATATACATAAACATGACATAATTATGCATATACTCATATATATGACACAGAGAAACAATACAGTTTAGTTCAGATGTATACATGTACATGGCGAGAAAAACCAATCTTGCAAGTTTACCAGATGGATGGCATAGGGAACAAAGCTGTTACAGAATCTGGAAGTCCTGCTAGAAATACTTTGAAACCTCCTCCCAGAGCAACAGAAACAGACCGTGAAGTTGGTGTGTGGGGTCTCTAACAATGTTTTGAGCTCTAAGCACATAGCGCTTATAAGCAGCATCCTGAATAACGGGAAGCAAACTTCCTATAATCTCAGCTGTTCTTACCACTCTCTGTATGGACTTTCTATCTAAGGCACTGCTACCACCAAACCAAACAGTGATGCAGTTTGTTAAAATACTCTCAATTATGCCTCTGGAAAAAGTGGCCAGGACATAAGGAGAAAGACGTGCTCTCCTCATCTGACACAGGAAATGCAGATACTGGTTTGCATGGTTCACTAAGGATGACATGTGGAGAGACCAATTCAGATTGTTATGTCTGAGCTTGGTTGTTGCAGACATTTCATTACCCAACTGTGGTGCCTAGAGGCTCTGGAGGCAGGATGGGGGACGAAAGGTTTCAGGTGAACCTTGGTTAAGATCAAGTGACTTTGGGTGCATGGAGCCTTAGGATCTAGGAGTTTACATGGGGCTACCCTTGAAGAGCATTCAGAAGTTACAACTCACACAAAGTGCAGCTGCATAAACAGTCAGGGGCCCTAAGGTAGCCCATGTTATACCACTATTGTGGAAACTACACTGGTTGCTGGTTTGCTTCAAGGTCCAATTCAAAGTGTAGGTTACCACCTTTAAAGCCCTGGATCCAAGTTATTAGTTTGTAAAATTTATTAGCTGTCCATCTTCTCCCACACGGTAATTCTGGCCAATTTACAATACAATATTGTATTTATATTGTTATAAATTACAGTTTTATTTTATAATATAAATACAATACTATAAAATCAATTTAGCCAAAAAATGGGGGGAGGGATTACGATGAGAGGGGGAAAGGGTGGGATCTGTTGTTAAGCAATCAACCATCCCCAACATAAAGCCCCTCCATTGGTGCCTCAATCCAGCTGGCAGAGCGAAGTATTTTAAGCTCTTACAAAAGGTCAGGAGTGTTGGAACTGACTTTACTTTGAGGTAGGGGAATAAGATGTTCCAGAGGGCGACAGGCACAACAGCAGAGAAGGTCTTCTCCTGGACATCATGCCTCCTCAGCTGGCACGGGTGGGGTGAGACAATCAAAGTAGAATGGAAAATTCCTGAACTAGCTTGGACCTATGGCATGACAGTTTAAATTTTAAACTGTCTCACCCCAACAGTCAGGAGCGTTAGAACTGACTTCACTTTGGGCTATCCCCACCTGCACGGCAAAAGGAACATGCTCCAGATCCCATCGGCCAAGGAATTCCAGCTGGCAATGTCCAGGAGAAGAACTTTTGTCTACCATGGTTACCACCCTTTGGAACATCCTGTCCCTCGACATGAAATATGATATTTCACCCCCAACATACACACAGCCTCTTGGCCTTCTGAAAGGGCCTGAAAACCAGACTCTGCCAACCAGCTTCCAGTTTTCCTGCCAGCTTCTCTTTGGTGACTTTTCAATAATCCTGTATCAATAATCTAGTTTAGTCCAATCCAGTCCTTCTGATCCAGTTCCCTTCTTGCTAGCAGGGAGAAAGAACTGAGGATGGGGAATCCAATCCTTTAGGATTTTTCTGCTCTTTTTCGATTAATTCCTTTATTTGATCACCTCACTTTTCCTTGGTTGAACTGGATCTCTAATCCTTGCTTTATTCCTCCCTTTAGATCTCTGTTTCCGGGTTGAGGATGGGAAAAAGCATTTTAGCAACCTGACACTTGCCAAGTCGTCTGAGTCGATCCCATCCAATGAGGAAGAGACGGAAGGGCGGGCAAATGGGCTTTCTGCGCTGTTTGCTTCGCGATTGGGTGTTTCGTCTTTCCCCCTTTTTTTTAACTTAGCTTCCCACAGCAAGAAGAGCGTCTTTTGTGCTCTCAAAGGATTGAGCAAGCTGTAGAGAGAGCAGAAACTTTTTCTCCTTTTACATGTTCCGGCCGGCCTGGGGAAGGCAGCCACAGCTCTCCCTGTCTTTCCATTCCAGTGCAATGGAGATGCTACGTGGTCTATTACCACACAAAAGTAAAAATGCTGTGTACAAAACCTTGGCGCTGTGTTGGTGTGTGTGTGTGTGTGTCAGAGAGAGAGAGAATCCACTCTCCCTGAATGAAAAAATTTGAATTGAATTGAGATTCTGAGTTGATCTTGGATCTTAAAAAGCTCCGAAATGAGTAGAGCCTATCAGACCATCTGAAGGCCATCTGAGTAACTGAAAAGCATTCAGCAAGATTCACATATACCAAACCATGCACAACACACACACACACACACACAAAAACATATCTCCTGAATGATTTACTAGAAATTAGGTCCAGATTCCTTTCCCAAGTCATTTCAGCAGAAAAAAACTACAGCAGAAACTCAGAAGACCGTGATTTTTTTGTGTGATTTTTCTCTATACACCAAAACCTTTTATTATTCATTCCGTTTCAACAGATATCTCCTCTATCCACAGTTGGTCCTAAAATCCTTTCTGAAACTGAGGGAAAATGTAAGCAGAACATATATTATTACTATTAATTACGATGTGTTTCACCTGCAGATTAAAAAAAAACCCTAGGAATATAATTTCCACTAATACAACTAATATCCTGTTACAGAAGCTTTGGATTGCTATTAATGAAGCATGCCAGCACATCTTGAATGGACCTGTGAAAAGTGTTGCAAGGCCATTTTTAATTAGTAATGGATAGTCCATTTCAGCAATGCTATCCATTCAAATCCTGTTATAAACACACACACAAACATAGCCTGAATTATTTACTAGTAGTTAGATGCAGAGGCCAGTTAATAATTTCACTATAAAGTCCCAAAAGTGCAGCACAAAGCATCCACCCCACTCCCCCCACAAACACCAGGAAAGCCTTCACAGCTGCAAGGAAACTCCCAACACCAAGAGACCCCAAAGATGTGAAGCACCCCACTTCTGCCCCTTCCATGAAGCACCAAATACCTAGGAAGCTCCAACTCAGCTGCTCTCACTGCTCTCTCTCCACTCAAAAACTTCCTGTAAGATAAGAGTATAAATACTTTTAAGCCCCACCCATTCCTTGCCATTTTAGTTTAGTGTTTTGACTCATCAACTACCATCCTATCCACAGCTACCAGCTACTACAGCTATTAATCACCAGTATGTTATGTGCTATGGGAAGAAATATTATTATTATTATTATTATTATTATTATTATTATTATTATATTTGGATTTATATGCCGCCCAATCTCCGGGGAAGACTTGGGGCGGCTCACACAAAATATATATACAATACATAAAACATCATTCAAAATCATATCTAATCCAAATATATTATAAAATATTAAAATGCCCCATTTAAAATCCCCAATCCCTCTCAATCCAGTCCGGCTTGTAAAAACAGCCAGGTCTTTAGATCGCGGTCGAAGGAACGCAGGTTAGGGGCCAAACGCAGCCCCAGGGGCAGCTGGTTCCACAGGGTGGGCGCCCCCACAGAGAAGGCCCTCCCCCGGGGAACTGCCAACTGACATTGCCTGCCTGTGGGAGCCATGGAGGAGCTGGTAGGAGGCACTCCTGCAAGTAGCCCGGAACCAAGCCATGAAGGGCTTTATAGGTTAACACCAGCACCTTGAATCTTATACAGAGGGCAACTGGCAACCAATGCAGACCGCGCAGGAGGGGTGTCACATGGGAAAATCGGCCCGCTCCTATCACCGCCCGCGCGGCCGCATTTTGTACCAGCTGAAGCCTCCGTATAGTCCACAAGGGCAGCCCCAAATAGAGAGCATTGCAGTAGTCAAGACCGGAGGCAACGAGTGCATGAGTGACCGTGCGTAGGGAATCTCGGTCCAAGTAGGGCGCAATTCAGGCCCAAGGTGAACCTGGGCAAAAGCAATATCCACCTGGCAATATCCACCTAGTTCAGTTCCAAGCTGGAAGAAAGACACTGAAGACATGGAGGCTGATTGGAAAGATGGTTTATTGATGAAGCAGAACCACATAGATTTGCAGTTCTGAGCAGCTGACAAAAGGGAATTGAGAGTGAGGGTTTTCTTCGACCTTCTTTGGACTGCTCTGAAAGGGTATTGGACAATTTCTGTTGTGACTTAATGGCTATCCTGTGTTGGATCTTGAGTGAGGGCTAATTGTGCCATTCTGCCTTTGTTCAGATTTTGCTGCAGGGAGTTTCAAAATATCCTGCCTTGAATGGATTTCTGCCTGCAGTATTTGCTTTGCCTATGAATAGAGCTATCTAGATACTTGTCTTCCTTTTTCAGTAAGCTCTTTATCTCTTAAGTACTGACATCTGCTGTGGGCTATTAAAAAAGTGGGGCTGCTTTCAGCCTCTAAAAAACATGTTTCTCCATTTCTTCCTTTGGGGAAATATAATATTCTGCCTTTTTAAAAATATTTCCCAAAATATTTCATTCTTCTAGGAGAGGGGTGCTAAAGGTCTTTCAGGCAAAAATTGAACCAGTACTTACCTATTGGGCAGAAATATGGGGGTCAGCTAAGCCGACTGGGTTGGAAATTCCTCAAAATAAGTTCTTGAGAATTTTGGCAGTGTCCCCCGAAACCCCAGCATGTGTAGTAAGGGCAGAAACGGGAGTCCATGCGATAGGCACTAGGACCATGTTGAAGACCTTTTATTATTGGCTAAGAATAATTGAGATGGAGGAAGGGAGGTTACCAAAGCTAGTGCATGGCTTGGGTCCGGGGTACTTGCAGGAGTGCCTCCTACCAGCATCGAGGTCCAATCGCCCAGTACACTCCCACAGGCAGGCCCTCCTGGGGGTGCCGTCGACCAGACAATGTTGGTTGGTGGTCCCCCGGGGAGGGCCTTCTCTGTGGGGGCGCCCACCCTTTGGAACCAGCTACCCCTGGAGCTACGTCTGGCCCCTGACCTGTGTTCCTTCCGTCACAATCTAAAGACTTGGCTGTTTTCACAGGCCGGCCTGGATTGAGCGGGGTTGGGGATTTTAACATCGGGATATTTTAAAATTTTATAATTATTTGGATTGATAAATTTTGGAATAATTTTATATATTGTATATATGTTTTTGTGTAAGCCGCCCCGAGTCCCCCCGGAGATGGGGCGGCATATAAATCCAAATAAATAAACAAATAAATAAATAAATAAATAAATAAATGAGCAGATTATCTCAGGTAATAAAAAAAATTGGTTATCAAGAGTTCTGAAGCAGGTATCTAGCTTTGGTATGCCGTTAAACTGGCAGCAGTACGATCATAGGCGGATCCAAATGTGGATTGCACAGAGATTTAAGGACATAAGTGCACAATCGGACATCGCACAGGTGACAGCAGCAAAAGTTTGCCCCTGGCAAACAAACAAAATTTTAAAATAGAAAAATATTTAACTTTGCCTTTATCTCCCATTATAAGGAGATTTTTTACCAAACTGAGATTGGACCAACTTCAAACAAACATGCTTTGGGGCAGGTATAGGAAGATCCCTGTAAGTGAAAGAGTTTGTTTATATGGGATGGGGTAAGTTGAAACAATGTCCCATGTAATTTTTGATTGCCCCCTGTACTCAGATTTGAGGGAACATGAGCTGGGAAGGATCTTTTATACCAACACCTGTAGGTCTAAAGAGCTTCTTGAAACATTGTTAGGTTCTAAGTTGCATTTGGTGAAATGGATTGCCAAATTTGCCGTAAAGTTGATGGAAATAAGGACAAAGTTGGTGCAGCAGAGTGTGGTAGATTGTAGGAAAGATCACTTGATTTAAAAATGTAATTTTAAATTTTAAATGTAGTTTTAAAACTGGGAGGGACATTGTAATATAATTTTAATCATATTTACCTGTATTTTAAGTATTGTATCCTATCCCGATTTCATTTTGGATTGTATTTTATTCTAATATTCTGAATTGTAATTTATTCAATTTCATTTTAGGTTGATTTTGTTAAAATTTAGTGGTGTTTTGTTTTTGGAGCTCTGCATTTTGATATGGCCCAAGGGCTAATCAATCAATAAATACTACTACTACTTCAGTGCTTTGAAGCCCGTTCTAAGAGGTTTACAAAGTTAGCATTTTGCCCCCAACAATCTGGACCCTCATTTTATCAGCCTCGTAAGCAGTGGTGGGATTCAAAATTTTTTACCACCGGTTCGGTGGGCGTGGCTTGGTGGGCACACTTTGCGTGCATGCTTGCGCCAAACATGCATTTCGCACAGGTGCAGAGGCATTTGCGCAGGCGCAGAGGCATTCCAACTCACTCCTGCAAGCCTGCACTCTCCCGGTCGCTTCAGGAGCTGCCATGCGGCACTATTCTGTGCCGCGCAAAGCAGCTGCGCTTCAAAAGCAGAAGATAAAAGTGAGTATGGGAGCCCAGGTGGGTGGGCCCAACAGCAGAGGGTGGAAAGAACCAGTTTGGTCTCCGCTGCTCATTGCTGCAGAATGGATGGAAGGCTGAGTCAACCTTGAGCTGGTGAGAATCGAATGGCTGGCAGTCGGCAGAATTGGCCTGCAATACTGCATTATAATCACTGCACCAACATGGCTCCACATGGTTTTGTCTTTATGTTTTCTAATGTGCATTTTTAAAATGTTTTGTTTAGCTTTGTTTTGTTTTTGTTAGATTTTTTTCCTCTTTGAAGTTTGTATTTCAACTTCCTGAATAAAATTAAAAAATTTGGGGAAAAAATAAAGCATTTTCCAACCGTGTTTAATATGACCTGGCCTCCAGATACTATTTGTGTTATGAAGGAATCATTATAGAGTAATAGGGTTTCCCACCCAAAGAGATAGAGGAAAACAATACAGAATACCAATTTCTAAAGCATTGCCATAGCGATATCAGAGTAGTCTAAAGTATTCTGTGTACAGACAGCACTCTGTTTATGAACAGGTTTAAGTTTCCTGTTTCCCTGCCATGAGCATCTCTGGGGGTGTTTAAGGAAAACTGGTTGCAGAATGCAGATCATCTTTCCAGAAGACCTAGGCATGGCTCAACTTTGGTTTTTTTTCTCCACCTGATCAATTATGGACTCTGCAGGCTGGCCCTCCTGGGTTGGCTTTCAGGGAAGGTTGACTCCTCCCTGCCTCAACGACCCTCTCCTCTCCTGGAGCCTCTTTCAGGCAGGTCCATGCCAACCTCCAGCCTGCTCATTCCATCAGCTCCACCTGCATGGGAAGCTTGGAAAAAGTGTTAAGATATTTAAACGTAGTAGCTGCAGCAGTGGGGCTGTGCCAGAACACACAGTTGTGGTTGATTAGTACCACAGTGCTGGCTGCTGCCTGAGGTAATATATCCTGTGGTTGGTTGCTGTGGGTGTGGAAGCGGAATTTCCCTCCCACCCATCTTTTTCTTCTGTGTGCTGTGAGTCATCAGATACTGATGTTGTTTGCCTGACTGTCTAGTTTGTGGTATATATAGTTGTAAAATATATTAATTTATATAAAATTACAAGTTCGTGTCAGCGTCTCTGACTCCATTTGGATCCTGGCTGAGCAATTCCCTGACAGAAAGGTTTTGCCAAACAGACATATATACAGCACACCATAAACCAAGGTTTGCCAACCTTTTGGACCTCAGGGACCACTAAACTCATAATTTTAAACCCCATGGACCACTAATATGAATTTTGACTGATGGTGGCTTGCTGACGTTTTCCCAGAGTCTCTGCAACAAGCAGCAGAGACCCTTGGAAAATCCCCAAAAAGGACTGCAGGAAAATTCCCCACCCCGTTTTCCTACCGATCAATCATTCTTTATCGTCTCCAGCTCCATTCTCAGGTGAGGGGTGGGGGGAGAGAAGAGAGACTTTTGGCTTCATACAAGGAAAGCAGCAGAAGTCTTTCTTTCTCTCCCACAAACTCCACCAGAAATGAATCTTTGCCTCTTGGAGCAGGATGCCTTGTAGGATCCCAAAGACTCATTTCTGGCAGAGTTTGGGCGAGAGAAGGAAAGACTGTTGCTGCTTTCCTTGCGTGCAGCCAAAAGCAGAAGAAGAAAGAAGCAGAAAGAAGCAGCCCAGTGGCCAGGCGAGGCATGTGAGGTGAGTGGGGCAAGTTCCCCCCTCCGCCCTTTCCCCCCTCCTGTCACTACCCCATGTTGTTCGCAATGCAAGTGACCCAAGCCTTGTGTTCCCACGGGCCATGTGGGCAGTGCAGCCTTGTGTTCCTGCGCAGCCTGGATTAATTGCTTTGGAGGGTGCTTTGGGGGTAGGATTCCTCTGCAGCCCACCAAAATTTTCTCACAACCCACTGGTTGGCGACCACTACCATAAACTATCCCTTTCTGACTTCTCCCCAGTTTCCAATATTTTTTTAGGTTGGCATGGCAGATAGATCGGTGAAAGTTGGTAACTCAAAAGTTCGTAAATAGAGCAATGTGCTCTACTTTTGTGCTGCCAAGCCATGACCACCTTGGTTAATAGCTAATCATGGTCACTCTTATCTAATTCTGACCAAGCCACACAGAATTATAAAATTATAAAAGGAATAAAAATTTAATAAAATAAATAAATGAATGGGAGCCACGTGGCAAACCAGTATATAATAATTAGGATTGGGCTCAAATTTACAACGATCTCAAGAGTCACGTCTGGCTATTATAAACATTGCGTCAAACATTCCAACAACCCCACACGCACACTCAAGTTACAGCAGCTTGCATTCCCAGCTAGTTGCCAAAAGCCCAATGATCATGTAATTGCCATGTTAACCTTCTCTGCAGGCTTTCCCAAAGTGTGAAAACGAAGCTGGCAGGGAAGGTGACAAGTGAAAAGGATGGGAGAGAGGAAAAATCCATCCTCAGCTCCATTCCTGCAGCTCCACTAAGTATTTCCCCTCTGTGAACTGAGAAGAGGGAAACCCTTCTGAAGGCTGGAGGAAGGAGCTGAACAGATTTGTAACATTGTGTGACTGTTTCTGGGCTTCACAGGGGCTGCAGAAATGGAGCAGAAACCCTCCTTTTGATCTTCAATTAATGGAAAGGAAATTTTGTAGGGTCTGTAGGAGGGGGGCTTTGAGCCTAAGTAGGAGTGGATAGGAAAAGAGTAAAGAGCAAGAGCAAATAGGCCAAACACACACAGTTCAAACAATAAAGAATAAATGGCAGACAATTAAAAACTCCTTAACTTTTTTTAATATGCACTCAATATACACAAATCAGAAAACTTATAAAATAACACACGCCAGAATGTAGACATGGCTAGATCCTGAATTCATCACAGATTCAGCTTTTAAAGGGATATATATAAGTTTAGAACTTAATAATTCAAAATGCAGTAGTTTCTCAATTTGACATGCACACACAAATCTGCACAGATGGCGCCCTATAATTGACTAACAAAATATTCCTGCCTCTTTTATACAATCTATCACAAATACCTTGTCACCTGAGTCGATCCCAGCCAATGAGGAAAGAGACGGAACGGCGGGCAAATGGCCTTACAGTTTGCCGCGCAATTGGGTATGCCGTCCTTTCCCCTTGTTTTAATTTAGCTTCCCCGCCCGGAGAAGAGCGTCTTTTGCGCGCTCAAAGGATTGAGCGAGCGGTAGATAGCACAGAAACTTTTTCTTCTTTTACATGTTCTGGCCGGGCCGGGGAAGGCAGCCATGGGTCTCCCTGCCTTTCCATTCCAGTGAATGGAAAGATGCTACGGGGTCTATCACCACGGAAAAATAGAAACGCTATGTAAAAACCTTCGCGCAGTGTGTGTTGAGAGAGAATGAATACTTTTGAATTGAATTGAGATTCTGAGTTGATCTTGGATCTTAAAAAGCTCCGAAATGAGTAGAGCCTATCAGACCATCTGAAGGCTCGACCGACTAAGTAAAGCATTCAGCAAGACTCACAAACACCAAACCATGCACAACACACACACACACACACAAAACGTATCTCCTGAATGACTTACTAGAAATTAGGTCCAGATTCCTTTCCCAAGTCATTTCAGCAGAACAAAAACGACAGCAAACACTCGGGAGACCATATTTTTTGTGTGATTTTTCTCTATACACCAAAACCTTTTATTTATTACTCATTCCCTTTCAATAGATATCTCCTCTATCCACAGTTGGTCCTAATCTCCTAAAACCCTCTTGAATCTGAGGGAAAATGTAAGCAGAACATATAATTATATTATTACTATTAATTACTGTGTATGTCACCTGCAGATTAAAAAAAACTAGGGGGAATATAGTTTCCACTAACACAGTTAATATCCAGTGCTGTTGCTGAAGCTTTGGCATTGGTATTAATGAAGTATGCCAGCACATCTTGGACAGATACTTGAAAAGTATTGCAAGGCCATTTTTAATTAGTAATGGATAGTCCATTTCAGCAATGCTATCCATTCAAATCCTGTTATAAACACACACACAAACATAGCCTGAATTATTTACTAGTAGTTAGATGCAGAGGCCAGTTAATAGTTTCACTCTCTACAAAGAGAAAAAGTTGGAAGTGCAAGAAGAAGAAAGGTACATTTTATCATACATGGTGGTCTTGCTCAGAGACCCAAAAATATTGGCTAAAAATCCAAAAATGGTTGCAAGAGATTACTAAAGTACAAATAGAAGCAGAACCGGAATTATTTTTATTGGGGATATCTAAGAAAAAATACAGGAGAAATGTAAAATATATAATATTACATATTCTGACAGCAGCCAGAATTGCTTTTGCCCAGTGCTGGAATCTATGCCTTCAGATGAACTGGTTATTCAAAAACTAATGACATGCCAAGATGGATAAATTAACCTTGATGAGAGGAGAGAGAGGAGACCGAATACTATAAAATTTGGGGAAAATGGTATGATTGGATTGAACAAAGATAGTTAAAAGGTTGATGAATTAAGGATAAGCAATATATAAGTTAAATGTTTATAGTCACATAAATTGTATGTATCTGTAAATAATGCACAAAATAGTATAAGAAAATTGTCACAACTTGCTGAATTTAAGAGATTTTTACTTTTTACTTGTTTTACTTATTTTTAGTTTTTAAAGTTATAAAAGATCAATAAAGTTTATTTTTTTAAAAAAAGTTTCACTCTTTAAAGTTCCAAAGGTGCAGCACAAAGCATCCACCCCCCTCTTCCCCAAACACCAGGGAAGCCTTCACAGCTGGATGCAAAACAGGTGCCTTGCAAGAAACACCCAACACCAAGATTGATTGATTGATTTGACTTGTATGCCACCCCCTCTCCAAAAGGACTCGGGGAGGCTCACAACTAAAAACAAACAATAAATTAATTACCTAAAACAATATTAAATACTACAAGCCAAATCTAAAACCCATATAAAATTCCTAAATTAAATTAAAACCACCCCCCAAGAGGTCAGCACAGCCCGGCTTGTTCAAAGAGCAAGGTTTTCAGATCGTGGCGGAAGGTGCGAAGATCAGGGGCCAGACGGAGTCCCGGGGGTAATTGATTCCATAAGGCGGGCGCCGCCACAGAATAGGCCCTTCCCCGGGGCATCACCAAACGACACTGGGTCGCGGACGGTACCCCGAGGAGCCCTTGCCTGTGTGCTTGCACAGGGCAGTTGGAATTCAATGTCGGCAGGAGGCACTCCCGCAGATATCCCGGACCCATGCCTTGAAGGACTTTGTATGTCAACACCAAAACCTTGAACCTCAAACCAAGAGACCCCAAAGATGTGAAGCAGCCCTCTTCTGCCCCTTCCATGAAACACCAAATATCTGGGAAGCTCCAACTCAGCTGCTCTCACTACCCGTTGTCTCTCCACTCAAAAACTTCCTGCACTGTTACTACAAAGGACAAGAGTAGAATCTTAAGGTTTAAGCCTCACCCATTCCTTGTCATCTTAGTTTTGTGCTAAAACTCAGCAACTTTTGCCCTGACCTCAGCTACCAGCTACCCTATTTGTCACTGATATGCTATGACGTCTTAGCTCACCCAGGAGTGCTTCCAATTAGCCTGTAGGGGATATGATTGACAGCTGTTGACTATGACATTGTGTCCTGTCCCTCCCAGAAATGATTCCAATTGGTCTGCAAACAAAATGATTGGCAGCTGGAGCACATGGCTGCCAAATACAATATCCAGAAATGATTCTGATTGGTCAGTGGCCAGTATGATCGCTATGTGACCCAAAACAACTTAAGTGTTTACAAATAGACCCTCAGATAAAGAAGCTAATTGAAAAACAGCAGAACAATTCTAAAGGATTTGATTTCCCCATCCTCAGTTCTTTCTCCCTGCTAGCAAGCAGGGGACCAGATCAGATGGACTGGATTAAAACTAGGTTATTGGGATGGCAAAAGAAAAATAGTTCTTAAGGGTCACAAAAGAGAAGCTGGCAGGAAGACAAAACAAAGCTTGCTTTGCAGGAGAAAAAAAATAGATAAAGGAAGAGACAGCCAAGCTCAGTCAGTGAGAAAACAATTTAAAGATATAATTTCATCACATTCACTAGAAGCCACTAAAAAGTTTATTTAAGCTGATACATTGTATGAACACAGTCAAGAAAAAGCACTAACAATTCAGAACTACGTTAAGAGAAAGGGCAGCAATTATACTGTAGATAATTTGATAATAACATTCCTTCCTTGCCAAATGATTTAAACTGTTTATGTTGTTGGAAGAAATATCCTTCTGGGTTCAGTTCCAAGTGGGGGAAAAGACACTGGAAACATGGAGGCTGTTTGGAAGGTTTAATGGTGGACAGGACCACATGGCCTGGAGCTCCAGAGTGAAAAGGAAAGATGATCACATGCTTCAAGGTGAAGGAAGAGGTCAAGAAAAAGGGCTGATATGCTGAGAGTGCCTGAGTTTTATAACCTTTGTTGGGATTTGAATTGGAGCTTGTATTCTAACTGGTTGTCACACTCCCATGAGGCCATGCAGGGGCAACTCTGTAGGCTGTCCTGAGTTCCAGGCTTCTTTGAGCCTTGCTGGATGATGATGCACTGAAAAGGGCATTTGGCAATTGCTATAGCTTTATCTGGAGATCTTTGTTATGTAAAGTATTCTGGCCCAGGTAATGGCCCACCCATTAACAAAGGTGAGGGTGAGCTTCTCTTTCTGAGGTGAGTTTCTGCTTCTGAGTTTCTACTCTTTTTAGAGGAAATATTCTGGCTTTTTAATATTTCCCAGGATATTTCAATTTTCTAGGAGAGAGGTGGGTGCTAACTTCCTACAGTATCTTTTCCCTGAGAATGTAATTCTGCTTTAATGAACCATTTCCTTACTACCTTACCCCTCCCCAGACCAAAACAGGATTTTAGCTCAAGCCAAAGGAGTGTTTATATCCAAAGCTTCTGCCTGGCAAACAAACAGGGCATCCCAATTCTTGCAGCCTGAAGAATAAAAGAGAGAATGATGGTTTTTAGAAAGAGCTGTCCATCTTCCTTTGTATTTGGCAGGACTTTTTCTATTCCCCATAATCAGCCTTCCAATATTGAAATGTTGATCAGACACAATATGCAGTATATCTTTTATTTTAACTTTCATCCAGAAACACAGATAAAAAATTGTTTGAAAGACTAGAAACCTTATATGAACTTTTTGTTGAAAGAAGAATGAATGGATTTATAAATTTAGGGACTAAAAAGAGTTGAATGAGAAGGGGAATGTAATTACATACATACATACATACATACATACATACATACATACATATATGTAGGTCTTGGTTTATTCGGGTCTTATCCCATGTAAGATTGAGAATACCTTGGCGATGTTTCAACGGGATCCCACTCGCCATCTTCAGGCTGATGCTTTCGGCTTCGTGCTTGTGCCAGCAAAGCGTGATCTGAGCTGCCTTCTCTCTATAAATACTGGAGGGGAGGTGTGGTGTGCTGGCTCTGCTGTAAGCGGGTTGGTTGGCTGTGTTGTTGGCTGTGTTGTCGCTTCTTGATTGGTTGATGGAGTTGATGTTTTCTGATTGGTTGGCTTTTTCATAAGAGCCTGTGTGGCTGAGGTAGTGGCTGTGAGTCCTTCAGCCTTTTATGTTGTAGCTACCTGGGTAGTGGGCTGTGTGATGACCTTCTGAGTTTTATTGTTGTGACTTCCTGGGTCTTGTGCTGTTATCTCCTGGGTCGTTGTCTGTGTTGCAACCTCCTGAGGTTTTGTGTTGTAATCTCCTGAGTTCCATGATGTAGTATCCTGGGTGGAAAGGTGTGATGTGACATTCTGGGCCTTGGTTTGGCTCTGAGTTTGAGTTCTGGCTATGTGTTTATAGCGTGTGTCAGTTTGCCCCCTCCGACCCCCAAACTAAGCAAACTGAAGGCTGAAGGACACACAGCCACTACCTCAGCCACACAGGCTCTTATGAAAAAGCCAACCAATCAGCAAACATCAACTCCATCAACCAATCAAGAAGCAACAACACAGCCAACCAATCAGCAAACACCAATTCCATCAACCAATCAAGAAGCGACAACACAGCCAACAACACAGCCAACCAACCCGCTTACAGCAGAACCAGCACACCACACCTCCCCTCCAGTATTTATAGAGAGAAGGCAGCTCAGATCACGCTTTGCTGGCACAAGCACGGCCGAAAAGCACCAGGCTGAAGATGGCGAGTGGGATCTCGTCGAAACATCGCCACGGAGAAGACCTGAATACACCAAGACATATATATATGTTTTCGTAGATTTTCACGGTAAAGCTAGATATATATTATATCATAGGAGAACGGCTGAAGACACCAGCCTGAAGATGACGGATGAGATTTCGTCAAACGCTGCCAAGGTATTCTCAATCTTACACGGACAAGACCAATACACCTAGACCTACATATATATATATATATATATATATATATATATATATATGAGGAAAAGAGTAAAAACGTAACTGCACAATAAGAAAGAATAGTGGAAGTGAAAATACTGTATTTTTTAAATTATTCCTTTAATTCTTTATACTTTTATTTTTCAGGTAGTCCTTGACTTATGACTAGTTCAGAGGTGGTATTCAAGTTCTCACCAGTTCTGGAGAACCGGTAGCAGAAATTTTGAGTAGTTAGGAGAACTGGAAAATACCACCTCTGACTGGAGATTTTACAGTATCCTTCCCCTGCCATGCTCACCCAGGCACGCCCACAGAACCCATTGCTTAGCACCTGGGGTGCTAAGTTGCTTAGCACCCTGGGGGCTATGTATAACCAGGATTGGAAATTAAGACAGTTGGGCCTTGCTTGTTTGAACTTTGGACACAATGCATTTGGGACACATTTATGGCTTTTTGTAGTGTTGGAAGAAATATCCATCTGGTTCCATTCCAAATGGGAAGAAAGACACTGGAAACATGGAGGCTGATTGGAAAGATGGTTGAATGGAACAGTACCATCAAGCACATGATCCTGGTGCAGCTAACCACATGAAGTTGAGGGGGGGTATTTATATCCTCTCTTGGGCTTTGCACTTTGAACTTCCTGTTCCTGTGCAAGAACATGTATTCTATTGGCTACTGTCAGACTCCCATGGGGCTATGCAGGGGTCATAGCTGAGGTTGTCTGAGCTCCCAGGTTTGGTTGAAGTTTATTGGGTGATGCAATATCCCCAGGCGATTTTTGCAATGCAGCGAGTCCTGCTGCTAGATGGGTTAATCCTAAACTGAAGGTCTCCTCAATGGGCACCAAATATCTGCTGGGGGCAGGGAGCTGAAGCTCTGAGTTTCTATCCTTAGAAACATGTTTCTCCTGTAGGAAGTTAGCACTCACCTAGAAAAATGAAATATCCTAGGAAATATTAAAAAGGCAGAATATTTCCCCTAAAAAGAGTAGAAACTCAGAAGCAGAAACTCACCTCAGAAGCAAAAGCTCACCCTCACCTTTGTTAATGGGTGGGCCATTAAGGCCTGGGCCAGAATACTTTACATAACAAAGATCTCCAGGTAAAGCTATAGCAATTGCCCAAAGCCTTTTCAGTGCATCATCATCCAGCAAGGCTCAACCAAGCCTGGAACTCAGGACAGCCTACAGAGTTGCCCCTGCATGGCCTCATGGGAGTCTGACAACCAATTAGAAACAAGCTCCAATTCAAATCCCAACAAAGGTTATAAAACCCAGGCACTCTCAGCATATCAGCCCTTTTTCTTGACCTCTTCCTTCACCTTGAAGCATGTGATCATCCTTCTTTGGAGCTTCAAGCCATGTGGTCCTGCTGTCCACCATTAAACCATCTTTCCAAACAGCCTCCATGTCTCCAGTGTCTTTTTCCCCCACTTGGAACTGAACCCAGAAGGATATTTCTTCCAACACTCCTTTAGGGAAAATATAACATTCTGCCTTTTTAATATTTCCTAAAATATTTCATTCTTCTAAGAAGGGTGGGTGCTAACTTTCTATGGCAGCACCCTGAAATCACATGACTGCATTTCACTACGTTTTGTCCTTCCACGGGCAGTTACTTCCAGTTTTTGCCAAAACCACTGCCATTGTGAACCGTTGGCGTTTGCTTAACGACTGCCCCAAAAAGGTTGTAAAATCGGATTGGTCACATGACTGACCCCTTTGATGACTGTCACGACTTAGGACCGTGATGGGGCAAGGGTTCATTGCAGTCACAAGTCCAGGACTACCTGCGTTTGAAAAATTATATATTTTTAAAAATATTGTGAGATTTTGATTTGAGAGACAGCAGAACAGCTCCACATCACGGAGGGAGTTTCCACGGTCAAGGGTGGATTTGTCTAAGTTTCTGTCTGTTTATAATCCAGCACTTAGCCAAGCTATTTTGGAAGTCACTCATTCCTTGTCAGCCTTGTAAAAGAATCTAGACAAGAAGCACTGCCAGAATTACAATATTTGCTTTGAATAGTGCACGGTGATATGAACTGCGCCAACTCAGAAAGCTCAAACTGCCCAAGGAGGTGCTGATACAGTTCTACAGAGGAATTATTGAGTCTATCATCTGCACCTCTATAACTGTCTGGTTTGGCTCTGCAACCCAACAGGACAGACACAGACTTCAGAGGGTAATTAGGATTGCAGAAAAAACAATTACTCCCAACCTGCCTTCAATCGAGGACCTGTATACTGCACGAGTCAAAAAGAGGGCTGTGAAAATATTTACAGACCCCTCACATCCTGGACATAAACTGTTTCAACTCCTTCCCTCAAAACGACACTATAGAGCACTGCACACCAGAACAACTAGACAGAAGGACAGTTTTTTCCCGAAAGCCATCACTCTGCTAAACAAATAATTCCCACAACACTGTTCAACTATTGCAAAGTCTGCACTACTATTACTGTTAATCTTCTCATCACTCCTTATCACCCTTCCCCTCCCACTTTTGACTGTATGACTGTAACTTTGTCGCTTGTATCCTTACGATTTATATGGACTGTTTCCTAGTATGATTTGATTGCTTATTGTACCCTATGACTATCATTAAGTGTCGTATCTTATGATTCTTGACTCTTGACAAATGTATCCTTTCTTTTATGTATACTGAGAGCATTTGCACCAAGACAAATTCCTTGTGTGTCCAATCACACTTGGCCAATAAAGAATTCTATTCTATTTGAATAGAATCTTGCAAATCTGGAAGTATATCTCTCCCCTTTCAACTTTCAAGAAACAGGGAGGAGTCCCCTCTGTTTGCCAGGTACATATTCCTTCCGTAGATTCAGCTGCCACTTGTTTATTATCTATTTATGAATTCCACTTATAAATAGCTTGACCACAGAATCTCTTAAGCTGATGATCCTGTACAGGTCTTTATTGATGATGTTATGTAAGGTAGTCTTTATGTTGCTAAGTGAAATAAAGTGAGTACGCCACTTCCCATTGACTTTGCTTGTCAGAAAGTTGCAAAAGCTGGTCACATGGCCCCGGGAACACTGCCACTGTCAGCTGCCAAGTGTCTGAATTTTGACCATGTCACCATGGGGATGCTGCAATAGTTGTAAGTGTGAAAAATGGTCATAACTCACTTTGTCAGTGCCGTTGTAACTTTGAACAGCCACTAAATGAACTGTTGGAAGAAATATCCTTCTGGGTTCAGTTCCAAGTGGGAAAAAGACACTGGAAACATGGAGGCTGTTTGGAAAGATGGTTTTTTTTAAAAAAATTACATTTATATGCCGCCCTTCTCCAAAGACTCAAGGCGGCTTACAATTTTTTGGGATACAACCCAATGCGCTCAGCAATAGCCTTCATTCCATTGTATATGCCTGCTTATTACTAAGTGGCATTTTTACAAAGTCAGCTTATTGCCCCCAACAATCTTGGGTCCTCAGTTTACCTACCCCGAGAGGATGGAAGGCTGAGTCAACCTTGAGCCTGGTGGGATTTGAGCCTGCAGTAATTGCAGGCAGCTGGAACTTAAGTGCTAGGCATTTAATGGTGGACAGGACCACATGGCCAGACATTGTCGGTTGGCGGTGCCCAGGGTAGGGCCTTCTCTGTGGGAGCGCCCACCCTGTGGAACCAACTCCGCTTGAGCCTTCGTTTGGCCCCCGATCTCCACTCCTTCCGCCGTGACCTTAAGACCTGGCTCTTTGAACAGGCCAGTCTGGACTAACCAGGGGAGGGGTGGGTTTGTTTTAGAGGGTTTTAAATTTTAATTGAATTTTAATTCTTAAACTTGTATTTGGTTTAATTTCTTTTTATTGTAAATTTGTATGAGTTTTAGATAGGGAGAGAGGGCGGCATACAAGTCTAATAAATTATTATTATTATTATGGCTTGGAGCTCCAAAGTGAAAAGGATGATCACATACTTCAAGATGTTGGGTAAAGGAAAAAAAGGGGGAAGATGCTGAGAGACCCTCAGTTATATACCCTCTGTTGGGCCCCACCTTAGTGCTTCCTGTTCCTGTGTAAGAAATGTATCCCATTGGCTGTCAGACTCCCAGGGGCAGGGGTCTTAGCTAACTTCATAGGCTTCACCTGAGTGCTGGCTAATGCCTTCTTCCCAGGCCAGGTGGTGAGATGGGCAGAGGCCTTTGTTATGTAGAATACTCTGGCGTAGGCCTTATGGCCCACCCGTTAACAAAGGTGGGGGTTCTTCTGCTTCTGATGTGAGTTTCTGTTTCTGAGTTTCTACTTGTTTTAGGGAAAATATTCTGCCTTTTTAATATTTCCTAGGATATTTCATTTTTCTAGGAGATGGGTGGGTGCTAACTTCCTACAGAAGGACAACCTGTAATCTGGGTAATGAAAATTCTGCATAAAAACAACCAAGCTAAAGCAATATCAAAGACTCCTCAGGTCATGCTTATGGCTCTTGTAGCTGCACAGATTCTAAGCTAAGCCCTGGTTTGACCTTTCCTTCCAACCTAGCTGGCAGTTTCCCAACACTTCCACTTGTCTCCACTTAGCTTAGCTTGACCTGAGGGGTCCTTGATGTTGCCTTAGCTTGGTTGTTTTTATGCAGAGTTTTCATTACTCAAATTGTTATTTAACTCATCAGTGCTTGTAAACAGTGGTGTTTGGTTTCAGTTTATATTTTAGTGGTTTACCCTGTCACTTGACCTTCCCCAAGTTCCACGATGCTGGGGAGATTCTGTAACTTAAGTAGAAAACAATAAAGTCACTTCCTTTAGCTATTTACAAGTGTCATTTGCATGTATTGTTACCCCGGTTGAATTGATTATTTCTGATTTTATTCACTTTTACTCAGAAATAGGCTGCATGTTGTTTAGTGAATGGAATTGTCCACTGCAGGATTTCAATAAGTCTAGAAAGAAATACTCACAAATTTTCATTCAATGGGGAATCATCAACCCACATCCACTGTCTTTCTGGAAACATTCCTCCTATCAACCCAATCCATAGTGACTGTGTTTCATCAGAAATACTCTGGATAAAAGTCTGTTAAAAAAAGCACTTGATTAGAGGTTGCTGAATGCTTTGATTTTGCTGTCTGTCATTCAGCAGGATGCAATAAAATTATATTTCAAGTCACTGCATCTGAAACAATCTATAAATGTACAGTGTTTACATAAGTATATCAATAACATATATATGGATTTAATGACACTTTTCCCTCCAACTTCTTCCTAGTGTATTCCCACGGCTTGCATATCTTTGCTGATAGTGTCTTGCCATCTCTGTTTTGGATGCCTGCGAGGACCCTTTCCCTCCAACTGCTGTTTAAAATTCAATTGGGTATGTACTGAAGTAATTTATTTAGGATGGTTACAGTGAAGGCATTTAACAATATTTGTCAATCAGGACTGCCAGAATTACTAAGCTAGGCAGTCACATGACATTATGCTTTATGACTGAATCTCTTAGAGATAGAAATTCAGAATAGCGGAATAACAGAGCTGGAAGGGGCCTTGGAGGTCTTCTAGTCCAGTCCCCTGCTCAAGCAGGAGACCCTATATCATTCCAGACAAGTGGCTGTCCAGTCTCTTCTTAAAAACCTCCAGTGAGCACCCACAACTTCTGGGAGGCAAGCCATACCACTGATTAATTGTTCTCACTGAGAGGGAATTTCTTCTTAGTTCTAGGTTTTATCCCTGTCCTATTGCTGTCGCAACACTAGGACTTGTAATGATTTCTTAGAAGTAGTTAGGTAGAAATGAACTACAGGGAAATGTACTGCAATGTGATAGCCTGCTAGGTGTAGTGATTTACGTCCTGGACAAGAAACAAGGGGACCATGAATTCTAGTCCTCCTTTAGGTGTGAAAGCTGGCTGGGTGACTTTAGGCCAGTCCCCCTGCCTCTCTTTCTAACCTACTGCACAGGTTGTCACTGTGGAGAAAATAGGCAGAAGCATTAAATGCACCACTTATACAAGTAACAACAGTGGGATATGCACCTGCTGGTAATAATAAAGCATTTGCTGAAAAATGAAACCATCTTTTTCAGTTCCACGCTTGTGCTGAGGGTGCTCTTCAATTGTTCTTTATCAGACTGGAAGGAGCTACTGAATTGGATACCCATGGCTCACTGCTGGTTGTGTACTCTTCAACATCTTTAAGAGGAGTATGGAGCTCATAACACATATAAAAAAGGTGTGATTTCTATCACACAGTTACAGTTGCTATCTTGATTTATTTTTTTAACATACTTCCTCCTCTCCCTCCCTCCCATGGGTATCTGCTGTGAGATAGCATCTGCTTAATCAACATAAATAATAGCTATTCTATCTAGAAAGCAGGGAATTGTGGGGGTTGTAGTTCAGCTCTCTTTCCATCCATCTTCACTGCTCCCTTAACCTCCCCAACCCAAACCTTGACCTACCATTTCTTCCTGTTCCTTTAGCACCAACATTTGAGCACCTCTGGCTCTGCAGTCTTCCTGGCTTTTGTCCCAGGTCCCCAGTTCTTTGGAAATCCAGTAACATTTGCCATTATGATAAGACCAGTTTCCAGGACACAGGTGGCATCTGAAACTCTCTGAAGGCCAAACAAAAAAGATTCATTTTTTTTACAAGAATCATATATGAACTTTTTAAAAGGGATGTGAAAGTTTTAAAGCTGCACTACGGTCATTCATGCATTTGCCATCATAATGAGACACTGGTAGGCCTCAATTTATTACCATAATGGAGTCTCCCCATTACTGTCCCAAGTTGTGATGGTCATTAAGCAAAGCTCCCATATGATCACCTCACCTAATAATCCCACCCGTGGTCTCCCCGATGTGGTCATTAAATGACCATGCAGGTTAAGTGGATCATAGGGTGACTCAAGAATGGGGATGCCACAGGAGACATACTCTAGGTTCAGGTCTACCTGCCCGCCCCATGCCTTCCAAGGCCTCCCCCATTCCCCAAGGCAAATTGTGCTCTGCTTCCTGCTCTTTGGAGCCCCTGCAATCCTTGGGGCCTGCTTCCCACCCCACTGTCCCCCACACGCCTCACTCCCCATCACCAATCGCTCATTTATCTTCTGTACTGTAGGTTTCCAGAGCTCACATTGGGGTAAGGATGGTTCCTCTGAAAATGGTGCCTGCTTCTGGGACAGAGCCATGCAGCCTAAGGATGCCAAGGGGCAGTGCGGCCTGTTCTCCTTCCCCAATGAGAGCTCCAAGGCTCCACAGTACAAAAGATAAATGGGTGCTCAGTGATAGGGGATGGGGAGGAAGATGTAGGATCTGGTGGTGGGCCATGGAGGTAAGGGCCACGTGGGATAGATTTTTCAATATTTGCAATATGGGTTTTGTAGTACTGCTGCACTGGCTAACACGGGTTTTCTTATATTTTAATTTGCCTTATTTCTCTTTCTCTTTAAAATGTATTGTTAATAATTGGCTATCATGGAGGAGATAGGCGGGGAGGCACTGCACTGTCCCTGCAATTGGTTGTAAGGATGAATCTGCCTGAATTTTATTCACGTGACCACAGAAGTGGTGCAGGAGGTACTGTATAATTTTGAACTGGTATATGTAGCTTTGCAGATTCCGTCATAACTTTGAACTGTTGCTAAGCAACTGATAGTAAATATTTGCAGCAATAATATACTGAAACTATTCTAGAGGTATACTTTCAAGTACTGAATCTGAAAAAGAAAATCTAGAATCGGGGACAACTGGGGAAGGGTACAAAAATATCAAACAGCAGTTGTATCAAACCACACGTAAAAAGTGGGGGGGCATCAATTATATGGTCATGGCTACCATCTCAATTTTTTGGATCCCTCTTGCAGATGCTAAGACCAAACTAGATATAACGAGACCTTTTGGGCGGCTGTCTCTGAAAGCCTATACCAGGGTGGCTTAACGCAGGTTGATTTTTCTTTGGGTTGAGAATTCAGAGGGGGAAATGAAACTTGATTTATTGTCAGCTACATTATGAATATGTATTATTATTGCTAATTCAAATAGAAGTCATGGTATGTGACAATACCAAAATTTAATGAACCCAGATAAGCCAAGCTGTCATTTGTATTCTGTGTCTACTACCACTTTAATGTTTTTTTATAACTGTGCTGCATTATCACAGTATTGTATTTCTTTCTGCAGCCTCCTACTAGTGGTGCCATTAATACTTTAGCATTCATAATATGCATAGTTATTGGTCTACAATGTGCATGTTTGGTGGGGTCATTTTTAGGCATTAATATTACTGTATCATAGGATGCATAAAAAGATGGAGGGAATATAGAAAGGGAATATAGAAAGATGCATTGATTATAAACCTCTAACAATATAGACATCAATATATTTATAAAAGTTCTGTACCTTTCATCTGGAAATCCATCATGTCCAGCATCTTCCCCTAGTTTTACACAGGTTGTATTGTCTTTATAGCAGTAATAGGGCTATAAAAATATTCCTGAAACATCCTCCTAAAGGATTAACTCAGTGATAAAGAGTACTTATTTATTTTAAAAGCAAATATCCCTCTTGACACATTCCACGAATTAAGCATTGCTTATTAGGAAAGCTGATATCATATAAGTTATAATATTTAAGTTTGAGAGCAACTGGAATGTGGTCCAAGGTTATAATGAAATGGAGAAGTTCGTAAGTGAATTTAGCAAAATAAGAAAAACGATAGTCTAATTTGAAACAATTTTCAAGTACATGAGAAAAAAAGGATATTGCCTGCATTTTGGGTTTTAAAAATGCCAATTGGTTAACTTACATTCTAATATATATGTTTGTAATACTTATCCAATGTGAGAAAAGACGAAGGGTTTTATTTATTTATTTTAAATATCTAGCTGGGAATGTTGGATTAAGTTAACATCACCAGCACAGGTTACATGTTGATAGTTTGCAGAATATAGTTATGGAAAACATCTATAAAGTATTTCAGAAGTGTTCTTAAGGAGGCCATAAAAGGACCATAATCTGGGCAATAGAGACTTCACTTCTCTTATATATATATATATGTGTGTGTGTGTGTGTGTGTGTAAAATTTATGTAAATTTACATATATATATATATATCTTCTCCCAGGAGAACGAAGCTGAAGACACCAGCCTGAAGATGACGGATGAGATTTCGTCGAAACGTTGCCAAGGTATTCTCAACCTTACACGGGACAAGACCCGAATACACCAAGACCTACATATATATATATATATATATACTAGAATATATATCCTTCAATAGATATATATCCCTCAATATCCTAAAGCTGGTATTCCCACCATTTGTGAAAAGACAAGTGATAGTTACATCTCAGATCTTCCTAACATCTGCATAAGATGGAATTTGAAAAATTAGGATACATGGATACTGGAGAGAATAATGGGCATGTTCCTTACACACAAAAAATGTCTGCAAGCGAGAGACAATATTCTCCAATCTGTGCTTAATTTCTGTGCCATTGCTGGTCTCCTGAGAGTCAACAGATTTGTCAAAAGCCTCTTTGTATTGTCTTCTCTGAAAAGCTTGAAATTCAAACAGAGAATAAATAAATTGAGGAAAGGAAGATATTATTATCCTTTTTTCCAACCCATCCTCCACTCTTTCTTATTAATCATCTGATTATGATTTAACTCAGAACATTTTGTTCTTCTGAAGAGTAGGAGGAAACACTTAAAATACATAAGTAATAAGATAAAGAAGAAGTAACACTATTACATCCAGGCCAGAGGTGGTATTCAACAGGTTCTGACCAGTTCTGGAGAACCGGTAGTGGAAATTTTGAGTAGTTCGGAGAACCGGCAAATCCCACCTCTGACTGGAGATTTTACAGTATCCTTCCCCTGCCACGTGCACCAAGCCACACCCACAGAACTTGTAGTAAAAAAATGAATCCCACCACTGATCCAGGCTTAGGTGAGGAAGTAGAAGCAAGCACAAGCATGATTTAGATTTAATAATACAATTTGAAAGCACAGATGATGTCAAATTCCTGGTGGTAACTGTAAACACCCACAATCCCTTCTTTTCTGTGTGTGAATCAATCACATAGTTTCAGCCACCATCTTGGCTTTCATGACACACACACAATCCTACCTCACAGGTTTGTTGTTGTGGGAAAAATAGGAGGAGGGAGTATTAGGCATGTTCACTGCCTTGAGTTATGTTAGAAATAATAAAGGCAGGATACAAACTAACTAACCAACTAGCAAACTAACTATGGCTTCTAGCTGATATCTATGATTCCTGGCATTATTTCCTAAAAGTTTATCTGAATGAGTGAAGTCATTGTAAAGTATAATAGCTATAATACCTTATTAGTGAACAAAATTCCAAACAAGAGAACCTTAATGTGGTTCAGAAGAGTTATCTTCTATGCCATTAAATCCTGGTATTTTGTAAGTCCCATTGGATGAATGGGAAAGCTAAAATTATTTTGATTGAAATTGGCTATAATAACAGAATCTTGTAAATCTGATTTGGCTGAACTTCCTCCACCACCACTTCCTTCTCCTCATAGTTCAGTGAAGTAATGAACTGTCTGACTTGCTTCCAAATGTTATCTTCCTGTTCTTACGTTACCTTCATGTTGCTGACTTTAAAACTATTTCAGTCCTCTTTTTTTGCCTAGACAATAGCTCCTGCCTATCCTCATCAAAGTAATCTTCCTTACTTTATATAAATTTCAAAATATTCAGAGGTTCAGGGCAGAAGTTGAATTTATAGCGACTCACCACAGATACGCAATGCTATCACAGCTCCTACTAATAGGCTGACCACAACACATCCAGCCCCAGTAATGATCCAACGATAACAACGGTATCTCAGTGGACGATCTACAAAACAACCCAAGGATAATGTTGAAAGAAATATCCATCTGGTTCAGTTCCAAGCCGGGAGGAAGACACTGGAAACATGGAGGCTGATTGAAAAGATGGTTTAATGGTGAAGCAGAAGCACATGTTTGTAGCTCTGGTGTAGCTGACCACATGGAGTTGAGAAAGAGGGGTATTTATACCCTCTCTTGGGCTTTGCACTTGAGCTTCCTGTTCCTGTGCAAGAACATGTATTCTATTGGCTGTTGACAGATTCCCATGGGGCCATGCGGGGTCATGTTTGTCTAAGATAGGTTTAGTTGAAGTTTGCTGGGGGTGATGCAATGTCCTTAGGAGATTATGCCATGTGGCGAGCTCTGTTGCTAGTTGGATTAATCCTATTATTTATTTATTTATTTATTTTATTTTATTGGATTTATATGCCGCCCCATCTCCGAGGGGACTTGGGGACTTACCTGCATATATAAACAATAAATACGTCTTTATCAAATTCAATCCAATTATAAAATCAATTAAAATACCCGTAAATTAAAATTCCCAGCCCTGCTCAGTCCAGGCCAGCCTGTACAAACAGCCAGGTCTTGAGATCACGGTGGAAGGAGCAGGTCCAGGGCCAAATGCAGCTCTAGAGGTAGCTGATTCCAACGGGTGGGTGCTCCCACAGAGAGCCCTTCCGGGGGACCGCCAACCCGACATTGTCTGGTCGGCGGCACCCCCAGGAGGGCCTGCCTATGGGAGCGCACAGGCGATCGGACCTCGATGCTGGTAGGAGGTGCTCCTGCAAGTACCCCGGACCTGAGCCATGCAGGGCTTTATAGGTTAATACCAGCACCTTGAATCTTACATGGAGGGCAATCGGCAACCAATGAAGGTCGCGCAGGAGGGGTGTCACATGGGAGAATCGGGCCGCTCCCATCACCGCCCGTGCGGCCGCATTTTGTACTAGTTGAAGCCTCCGCATAGTCCTCAAGGGCAGCCCCAGGTAGAGAGCATTGCAGTAATCAAGACGGGAGGCAACTAGCATATGAGTGACCGTGCGTAGGGAATCTCGGTCCAAGTAGGGGCGCAACTGGTGCACCAGGCGAACCTGGGCGAAAGCCCTCCTGGCGACGGCTCCCACCTGCTCCTCCATACTGAGCCATTCATCCAGGAGGACACCTAAGTTGCGTGCCTTATCCACAGGGTGCAACACTGCTCCCCATATGGTCAAAGATGGAATATCTTGAACCCGAGATGCCGGTATGCACAGCCACTCAGTCTTGTCTGGGTTGAGCTGGAGCCTGTTCCTCCCCATCCAGATCCGCACCGCCTCCAGGCATTGCGAAAGCACGGGGAGGGCATCAGAGGTGGTCTGGGGTGGAGATGTAAATCTGGGTATCATCAGCATATTGATGATACCTCACCCCGAAACCACGGATGATCTCACCCAGCGGCTTCATGTAGATGTTGAACAGGAGGGGAGAAAGCACCGACCCCTGGGGAACCCCACAAGTGAGGGTCCTCGGGGTCAATCTCTGCCCCCCCCATCAATCCCACTGCGTGTGTCCCAAGAGGAAAGAGGAGAACCACTGTAAAACGGTGCCTCCCATTCCCAACTCCCAAAGACGCCGCAATAAGATACCATGGTCAATGGTATCAAAAGCTGCTGAGAGGTCTCATAGGACTAGGGCAGAGGAATGTCCCCTGTCCCAAGCCCTCCAGAGATCATTGATCGGTGCGACAATGCCGTCTCCGTGCCATAGCCAGGCCTGAAGCCCGATTGAAACAGATCTAGGTACTCAGTTTCTTCCAGGAAAGCCGGAAGCTATTATGTCCTGGAGGGTCATGTCTTAATCCCATTACCCTGGAGCTGAAGGTCTTTTCTGCTGCAGATAGGCTGGCCCAGTCTTTCTTAATGGGCATCACATATCTGCTGGGGCAGGGAGCTGCTTTCTGTCTTTAAAACATGTTTCTTCTTTTATCATCCAGGAAAATATAATATCCTAGTGTGTGTGTATGTGTAGTGTATTTTACATACATACATACATAAATACACACACACACAAATATATATACTGTATATGCTTAGATAGATAGATAGATAGATAGATAGATAGATAGATAGATAGATAGATACTGTAGATGATAATAGATAGAGATATAGAGATGTATAGATGATGGGTGATAGATATAATTTGACCTTTTCTCAGAGTCAAGGACAAAATCTTTCTTTCACTGCTCATTGTATTTCACATTGTCAGTTTGCAACTATTTGTCTAATTTATGACCCACCTTTGATCCAAGAAGCTGAGAAATGGCTACCTGGAATTTCTTTGTGATTTTACAACCCTGTAAAACCTTCTCCATTCCCTGCATTACTCTCAAATCAGAGAGTGAGAAATGAGAATTCAGTATAGACTAATTTGTGAGTCTGCCAATAGGCCAGAATTTCCCAGTTCTTCCTTTATGCTCCCTTTAAATCTTTCTCTGCTGTGCTTTTATAGCATCACCAAAATAGTCGAGATGTTTCTCAATTCCAGAAACTTTAAGGTGTGTAGACTTCAACTCCTGGAATTTCCCATGTTGGCTTAAAGTTGCTTAAGTTGATAAACACTGTTCTAGCAACTTCACATTTATTTCCTGCCATCAAAACATTATCCGCAACAATAATTTATTTGTTGATTTCTTGGTACTAACTGTTTATATGGTTTGCAGTCTTGGGTGGGATTGGGTGGGCTGCTTGAGAAGAGATTTGGGTGGGCTACTTGAGAAGAGCAAAGCCAGAGGCATTGCAGGCTGGTAGGGCTCAAAAAAATCCAGGGTGGTGCCTGCAACTATTTCAACACACACAAAAGTGACAAGACTTTGATCGCTTATTTGTGGCCATTATCTTGCTTATTGACACCCTCTCTGTGGACATTCCTGAACCAAAATATATCAGGGCAGTAATTAATATACTAAAATGCAAAATGAAAATGTTCCTTTATGGATTCCAAATTTAATGTTTGGAAATTTACCCTGACTTGGAGCTAGATATCTTATTCAGTGATAAAATATTTTCTGTCTCCTCAACTATATCCAACAACATTTTGATTTGTGAAATTGGGACCTAACTGCTTCACTGGCTTTCAAATTAAAAGCTGAGATAGTCAAACATCAGATTTGCAATTCCTCCAATAACATGACCATGGTTGCTATCAAATTGAAGCTACTCTTATCAGAGGAAGACTGCCAGTCTGTTTCCTTTGTGAAGTATCAGATATTCTATAAAGTATCAGAACAAAGGATGGATGAATGTGCTGAACTAGAAAAGCATTTTTATATATGTGTTTTGGATGTCTTCTCAAAAATCCTTCCAGGAGGGCAAATATTGACTGGTCTAAAATCAGCCATTCATCCTCATAGCTGGGAGGATTGGAGTCCAGCATCTCTCAGTCCATTTAACCTAACATTCTTTGCAATACTTTCCTTATTGCAGCAGTCAAAAATATTTAGCACATGTGGCAATCAAGCTAACAGACAAACAAATAGCGGAAGGAAGAATGTAGAGGAAAGCGTGCTATTAGTCAGAGACTGTGTTTAGAATCTCATGAAGCTAAGTTTAATCTGTAAAAATTTCTACACTGGTTCCTCAACCAAAACAGAGCCCAAAAATTCTGTTGCTAAGTGAAACTTTTTATCAAATACCGTCGCCCTGTGCGAGCACACAGGTTGGGACTCCTTGGCGTCCACGACAATGTCGGCTTGCGGTGACCCGGGAAGGGCCTATTCTGTACGGCTTATGGAACCAGCTACCTGTTGAGCTCCAGCTGGCTACCGATCTTCCTCTTCCGCGATCTAAAAACCTGGTTGTTTTTACAGGCTGGGCTGGACTGATCTCCTGGGGGAGAGGGTGGGTTTTAAATTTGATTTTAATTTGGTTTTATAGTTGTATTTTGGCTTGTTTAGTTTAATTTCTTTTTAAATAATTTATTGTTCTGTGTTTTTATCTGTGAGCCGCCCCGAGTCCTTTCTGGAGAGTGGCAGCATACAAGTCAAAATAAAATAAATAAAAAATAAAATAAAATAATTGAATTTTGCCCCATTTTATGACCTTTCGTGCCACAGTTGCTTAAGTGAATCACTGTGGTTCTTAAGTTAGGAACACGGTTGTTTAGTGAGTCTGGTTCCTCATTGACTTTACTTGTCAGAAAATCACAAAAGGTGATCATGTGACCTCCGGAACACTGCCATTGTCATAAATATGAGTCAGTTGCCAAGTATCCAAATTTTTATTACATAGCCATGGGGTGCTGCAACAATCATAAGGATGAAACACGATCATAAATCACTTTTTTTCAGTCTGTTGTGATGACCTGGGGCGTGGCACAAAGGCAACACAGCCAGATAATCAGTAGGAGTCCCTTTGTTAGCTCCAACTTTGCTCCCAATGTCCTGGGCTGGAGAAAAACTCTCCCAGGAACAGCCTTTGGCTGCAGAGAATCAAGTCCAAAACGTGGTCAACAAAAACTGTAACTATAAGTCCAATCAAGGCAAAATGAGGTAATTAAGTTCGGCAGGGCAGGAGCAAGAATTCCAGACCTGAAGGCACGGCAATAACTCAAACGATTGGGAAGGCGCCAGGAACACAGATAACTAAAGTCAACACAAGATAAACTCACTTTTGCTCCAAGCAGCTGCGGCACTTAGCATGCATCTCTTTTAAACTCTCATTCCCACATGTAGCTAATGAAGGGAATCAGGGCACCTTTCTCCCCCTTAAGCCACGCAACCCACGTTACTCTCTTCTCCGTTCCTCCCTGTGTGCCCTAGGGTGAAGAGGGGGTAGGCCTGGGTCTTCCTCTGAACTCCTTCTCCCTTGATCTATCTTTCTCCTGCTCTGCCCAGCCAGATTTTGCCCTTCCCCAGTTTCCTCCACAGCCAATAGAGCAACACTCCACTCCCTGTCAGCTGTTCATCTTCCTCCTCAGATTCAGACTCTGACAGGGGCATGACAGCTGTTCTAACTTTGAACAGTCACTAAATGAACTGTTGTAAGCTGAGGACCACCTGTACTCTGACTTTCTAATAGTACCTGGCATCACCTAGCTGTGACCTAAGTGACGTTGTCCTTATTGCTGTAATTTTGATACAACAGTTGTATCAACTACTACACTATTTTACAACAGGGTTTCTCAAAGTGTAGCCTGAGGACTCAGGAGGGTCCTGAAGGCCCTCTTAGGGGTCCACAGAATCAAAATGATTTGAGAACCTATGTTGAAAAATAATACAATATAGGTAGTCCTTGACTTACAACAGTTCATTTAATGACTGTTCAAAGTTACAACAGCACTGAAAAAAGTGAGTTACGACCATTTTTCACACTTATGATCGTTTCAGCCTTCCCATGGGTATATGCTTTATATTGGGATGCTTCACAACTGACTCACATTTATGACACTCACAGTGTCCCTGGGTCATATGATCCATTTTTGCAACCTTCTGACAAGCAAACTTAATGGGGAAAGCAGATTCACTTAACAACTAGCTTACTAACTTAAAAACTGCAATGATTCACTTAATAACTGTGGCAAAAAAAGCTCATAAAATGGGGCAAAACTCACGTAACAAATTTCTCACTTAGCAACATAAATTTTGGGCTCAATTGTGGTCGTAAATTGAGGATTATCTGTATTAAAATCCGATCAAATAATCCCATGCAGAAGTAGTGGCAGTGAATGCATCAAATATAATTTTTAATTTGGTAAATATTGATAAACATAACTCAGGTAAACACTTTTTTAGGAACCTCTGTAATTTTTAAAAGTGGGAAGAGATCCTGAGGGGGAAAAAGGTTTAAGAAACACTACTCTAGAGGACAGACTACCATGCGTGCGATATTTGTCTATTAACTTTTCCTTATTCCTTGGGATCCAAACAAAAATAAACAATTCCTTTGTGCTTTACTCCAATTCTATGAAAAACTACCAGTAGTCCAGTTGCGATTTAAAAAATGCTAGCACTAAGGAGAAAGTTTGCCTTTGAGAAATATTTTTTTCTCGTTTAGGTTACTTTGGATAAATCATCACCTAATTTTTATGTTCGCAAATCTAGTGGAGGATTTGAAAAAAACGTTTCTACTCAGTTCTGAGTAATATATGCAGATTTACAGCCAATTTTGAAGTCTGTCCCTGAGCTATGCATCTATTAGAACTTCCCTTAGATTCAACCGCATTCAACCGCATTGACGGAAATTACTCAAGACCTGCTTATCTCAATCAACAATAAGATGTGGTTAGATGATTTACTTTATCCCTTGACTTTATCCAAAGGCAAAAGAATTGCAACGTAAATCAAAAACACATTATAATTGAGACTGTTTCAAATGCTAGCTGTAATAAGCCTAATAAGACTTCAGCTTTCTTAAGCCTTCTAAGGCATTAAGAATTAGGATTTTTATGTAGAAAAAATACATTACACCACGAAGCAAAACTTTGCTTCTCCCTCACCACCATTCTTCTTTTTTTAACAACTCCATAGAGAAAGAGAATATTTCTCTACCATGAAATTGCAAATTACACATAAAGCTGGAGATGTAGTTCCGCATTTCCCACATCATTTGTAGTTTAGCTTTCATGTTTTTTTAGACAGGACATGACACCATAAAGCTCAGTTTACAAGTCTCAATGGCTGAAGAAAAAACCAAACAAATCACATCCTGACTTACACCTTTGTGTTAATCGTGCTGTCATGTTAAACCATAATATAGTTGTTTTGGCTTTGCACGTGTTATCTTTTTATGAGAACACATTTTATAGTTTATCTTGCTATAAAATGCTATATTGTTATTAAAAGGATCCTGTTTGGTGTCTTTTAAGATTGCTTTGATAAAGCTATCAGTAGCTTTATGCAGGTAGTCCTTGACTTATGACCATTACAAAGCCCAAAATTTCCGTTGCTAAGCAAGACAGTGGTTAAGTGAGTTGTGCCCCATTTTATAAGCTTTTTTGCTACATTTGTTTAGTGAATCATGTGGTTGTTAAGTGAATCTGGCTTCCTCCCATTGACTTTGCTTGTCGGAAACCAACTGGGAAGGTTACGAATGGTGATCCTGTGACCCTGGGAAAAGGCAGCCATCATAAATACATGCCTGTTGCCAAGCACTCAAATTCTGATCACATGACCATGGAGATGCTGTGATGGTGGTGTGTAAAACAGTGATAAGTCACTTTTGTCAGCACCGTTACATCTTTGAACAGTCACTAAACAAATGGTTGCTAAGTCAAGGACTATTCATACCTTTTTAATTCCAGGTGTCCATTCATATGCAAAAACTCTGTAGGCATATTCAAGGAAAGGAGGGATATAGGTGAAATACAATAAATCTTCAACACATTTAATATAATAAAATGCAGTTTCAAGAGGTTTTTTTCAACTAGATTAACCAAATTTTTGTTTATATGCTGGCTGCAAAGAATATGATGGTGATAGTGATAATGATGATCCTTTATTTAAGTAAACAGAATACTGTGTTGGAAAAAATATCCATCTGGTTCAGTTCCAAGCCAGGAGAAAGGCACTGGAGACAAAATGGAGGCTGGAGGCTGATTGGAAAAAAGATCCATTTTTTGATGAAGCAGAACCACGAAACACATGTTCTGGGCAGCTGACCACATGGAGTTGAGAGTGGGAGGTATTTATACCTTCTCTTGGGCTTTGCACTTGAACTTCCTGTTCCTGTACAAGAACATGTATTCTATTGGCTGTTGTCAGACTCCCATGGGGCTATGTACAAATCCTAGGAATTTGTCTGAGCTAAGCTTGGTTGAAGTTTGGCTGATGCAATGAAGGGGCTTATTGGGCAATTCCTATTGTGGCTGAGGGATTATCCTACCTTTGTTCAGACCTTGCTGCAGGGAACTTGCTTATGAATAAAGCTATCTATTTATCTCTTAAGTGCTGACAACTGCTGAAGGCTATTAAGAAAGGTGGGGGCTGCTTTCTAAGAGCATGTTTCTCCATTTCTCATCCAGGGAAATATAATGTTCTGCTTGTTAAATATTTCCTAAACTATTTCATTCTTCTGGGGGCGGGGTGCTAACTTTCTACAACTGTAAACTGGAAAAGACAAAACTGGTTTTGTTAAGTTTGCATGAAGAGACAGACGCAGAGTGCTTCAAGCTCTTTAGTTTATTAGTGACTTCAGCTCAGAATGGACCCGACTGGCTTTGCTGCGGCTGCTACTTATAGCTGGCAGCCGCAGCTGACAGCCAATCAGAGTGCAGGGTTTTCCCGCACTTTTTAAACCAATCATTTCCAACACTTTACAAGAACAATTCAAACTAAACCAATGATTTCAAACCTGCATACATAACAGGTTTAACATGTTATCTTTGATTGAATTGGCATATAATAATCTGCGCTCTTACTCAGACTTTCTGACTGCCAATGGCTTTTATCTCATCTCTCCTTTCCCACTTCGATTCTATGAACATCCACTTTTTCACAAGTACTTCAAACAGTGTAGCTATTTCCTCAAAGAAATTAAACTGTATGTAGCTTTGTGGGTTGGCATTAGTCATAAGGGCTCAAGTGCCTCACTCTGTTAATTTGCAGGCTTTGGGAATAATAGAACAATGGTTTCAACCTTCTCCAGTTGTTGCAAATGTCTTTAGAGAGTTTTCCACCATTTACCTGACAGTCATAGAGAGGCAGAATAATGTTGAGGCACAGGAAGTCCTCCCAGGTCAGTCCTGTAAGGACAAAATTGTGACCTTGTTGAAAACACAGACTGTGTGATGGGGCTTTTCTTCTGGCCAATCACATTGACTTTAATAATGCAAAGGCTGGAAGTAGAAGCCACCTGATGGACTTGCTAGGGCATGATAGCTTATTCTGGTATAATGTTGTCTCTCTATGTATGTGTGCTGTGCTTCGAGCCTGTACTGACCCCTAGCGACTACCTCAAAATTCCTGCACTTTTCACTAGAAGATGGGAACCCACTACTGACAGTAAACATAACAATTGTAAATAAAAACTAAATAAGGCATCAAGAGTGTAGGAGGTGAAAACTGCAGTGTTTTTTTTAAAAGCAGATTAACTTCATTAGAAATTAATACCAAAGTGTGAAGAGACATGAGCATAGCAGTAGCACTTAGACTTATATACCGGTTCACAGTGCTTTACAGCCCTCTAAGTGGTTTACAGAGTCAGCCTATTGCAGTGGTGGGATTCAATTTTTTTTACTACCAGTTCTGTGGGTGTGGCTTGGTGGGCGTGGCAGGGGAAGGATACTGTAAAATCTCTAGTCAGAGGTGATATTTGCTGGTTCTCCAAACTACTAAAAATTTCCATTTCGGGTTCTGTAGAAGTGGTCAGAACTTGCTGAATACCACCTCTGGCCTATTGCCCCCAAACACTCTGGGTCCTCATTTTACCCACCTCAGAAGGACAGAAGGCTGAATCAATCTTGAGCCGGTCAGGATCGAATTGCCGAACTGTTGGCAGCCAGCAGCCAGCAGAATTAGCCTGCAGCACTGCATTCTAACCACTGTGCCACCGTGGCTCCTAATCTCAGTATAGCAGAGTCTACAGAATAATCCAGTATAGTATAGAATAGTATGGTATGGTATGTAGTGTGGTGTGGTGTGTAGTTGTATGGTGAGATTTTTGTGGTGTAGTGTGGTGTGCATAGTATAGTGGGTATAGTGTGGTGAGGTGTGAGTGTGGTATGTGTGGTGAGGTTTGAGTGCGGTGTGTGTATGATGTGTGTAGAGAAACATTGGGAGTTTGGGGCATGGGAAGGTTATGGCGATGGTTTCAGTAGATAGTTGCTAAGGGGAAAACTTTGAAAAGCCCAACTCTTAATGCTATGAATTTCTGCTGGTTGGGCAACAGGTGGACCTACCTTTCCAAACCAGGACACATGGATTCCAGTAACTACTAGTATCTGAGTTTGAAATTGTTTTTATAGCACACGAGAAAACATCTCTAATTAAATAGATCATGTCCCAATGTAAGCATCCTGCCTAAACTGGTTTCTCCATATCAGGACATATCAAAATAATTTTGATACCCATAATACCAAACCTGCCCATTTATTAGATTTAAGGAGCTCAGCCCTATGAAAAAGATATGAGTCATTAGGTTATAATAAAATTTGGCAGAATTCCTGTTTCCTTTATTTGTTTTTCCATCTTGTGTCAAGTTCTGACATTGTGAAAATTAAGGGATTTTCTATCCAAAGAATTCAGACAGTATTTATTAAGAAGGTTTTTTTGAGGGAAGGGGATTAATTAGAAGCTTGTCTCAAATCAAGATGTAACAAATTACTCCTAGCAGTTTATTATTTTTACAGCAAAAGTTACGTGAGTTTTAGTTGTCTCCTTATTGGTCTTCCAAGTTCCCACCAGTCAGTCCCTGAAAGGAGAATAGATGCTTCTAGAAGGTTCTCTGATGCAGCTTGTCATCATTTTCCCAGGCTTTAAGGAAAAGTCTTGATTGGTTCCTGAGAGAAATAAACACAGAAGCACTATTCTGAAGCCAACAAAACTGTAGGTAGATTTTCAAATGGTGCCTTTAAGATGTGGGCGCCATTTTCAAAGAGGTCCAATCTACGTGGCAGGCAGCCCTTCATAGTAGACCAGTTCAAGACACAGGCAAAGCAGAGACTCCAGGATGCTCTTCTCTGTAGTAAGGTAGAATAAGATAATTTTATTTATTTTTGTTTATTATATGTGTCTCGCCTTTATTATTTTTACAAATAACCCAAGATGGAGAACATACTCCACATTCCTTCCTCCTTCTATTTTCCCGAAAACAACTACTCTGTGAGGTGAGTTGGGCTGAGAGAGAGTGACTAGTTTAAAATCAGCCTATTTAGTATAAGAGGAACACAGAGCCCCTTAGATTGATTTTTGAGATTAAGATACCAGGCTAAATGTTCCCAGACTGTGAGTTCTAATCCTACCTTTCTGGCTTTCATGGCTAAAACAGGATTAGAACTCACAGTCTCCTGATGCCTAGTCTGGTGCCTTAATCTTAACCTTAAAAGTCCATCTAAGGTGCTCTGTGTTCTCCTTATACTAAACACGGTGGAGTTTGTGGAATCCAAATGCAGGACCCAAAGTACGTAATTAAGGCTTGCTGCGTATTTACTGTTAACAGTGCGCACTGGAGAAATTCCCTTCAGAAAATAGTGGGAGGAACTCTTGCAGAGAAAAGGATGCTGTCAAGCTTGTTAAGGTCCCAGATGTTAAGGAAAGAAAGACCCTCAAATCCATTTGTAGCAAAAGGTATATTTTTTACTAAAGTCAAGTGGTTACAGCACAACAAAAGCTAAATCTAAGTATTCCCGCGCAAAGCCTGCCTTTTCCCCTTCTCCCAGGCCCTCTCATCTTGACCAATTTTAAGAGCCCAATAATATTAGGAGTTTTGGTAACAGCTTAAAGGTTTGGTGCCACTTTAATGGAGCTTTGCATTCCATTCTCATGCTCATGTTGTTGGATCAGCCTGTCTGTTCCAGATTGACACCTCTGGTTTCTGTCATCCTGTCATCCCGCTTCCCTACGTCCCCATTCTCCCCCTTCCTGCATTTCATGGCAGGATGCCAGCGAAGCGAAGTACATTGAAGCCATTATGATGGCAGACTTGACAGATTCACTCATATTTATACGTTTCAAAATGGAGGGGGATTTGTATGCATGCATACACATTGGTAATTAATAACACAACTGATCTCAAGTTACTTCCTGCCCTTCTGTTATCTAGAGAGGACAATGGTCTTAGAAGAAATATTTGCATCTTGAGATTGAGGGCTACCTATGGGAATGTTCTGATAACATTTATCACTGAGCAACAAGGAGACATTCCCAATCTCTCCATTTGTCTATTAAATAGTCCTATTTATCTGAAAACTGATTTCTCCCACAGGCTGAGTTTCATTCTCATGCTTTCTCTTTCTCAGCACTGTATAATCTCTGTAAGTTACTCTTCGTGGTTCATTCTTTCCTTCCCTATGCCCAAGATCTGTATTTGTTTATGCTGAGATCTAGAGATTCCTCCAGGTGCCTCTTCCATAAAAGCCATTGGCATCAGCTTGGAGAGATTCAACTCCACAAAGCAATGCTGAGCCACAAAAGTGCTACTCAAAAATAGTTTGGAATGCCGATGTGAAATTGCTATTCAGAAAGAAACTCATGGTTAACTGCACCAAACTTGATTGCAGGAAATACGACTTCAGCAACAGAGTGGTCAATGTCTGGAATACTCTACCTGACTCTGTGGTTTCTTCCCCAAACCCCAAAAACTTTAACCTTAGACTGTCTACTATTGACCTCACCCCTTTCCTAAGAGGTCTGTAGGGGGCGTGCATAAGCGCACCAACATGCCTACCGTCCCTGTCCTATTGTTTCTTTTATTTTCTAATATGTATCCATGTATTTATAACTATGTTTATACTTATACCTATTATCTTGTAAGCAATTGACTAATCAAATAAATAAATAAATAAAATAAAAGAAGTCTAGACCCCTTCTGGAATCATCCAACTTGATCCCAATTGACAGCTGTTACTACAACCAAACACTGGAATCTTACCTCCTGTCTTCTTCCTAGTCTGATGAAACAGAATCACCTTCAGACTTGTCTGGAGAACAAAGAAAAACAAAATATCAAGATAAGGTGTATATCTTATCACTGAAGAATCTGAATCTAGAAGTAGGATTCCATGATTCATGACATAATATATATTTATTAAATACATATCAAAACATCATAGTTCATCACAGTCAGCCAGATGTTTAGACTGGATTTGACTTTTTTTGTTCACCTACGCATTCTTGCACAAAAAGCTGGGATGGACAGATATTTGTTGAGGGTGTTAAAGGTATCATTGCAGGATATAAGCTATTCCAAGTAAAGCTGCCTTTTGCAATTGACTGAGAGGGATTTTGTCAATGCCAATGGTGGTCATGGGGTGATCCAGATGTTTTGGGATTCATTATTGTCGTTGTTGTTACCTTTATGTGAGGAACTAAGACTTACTAGAGACCCAACTCTCGGGACGTCATGAAATATTTTATTTTATTTTATTTTTAATTACATTTATATGCCGCCCTTCTCCGAAGACTCAGGGCCGCTTACAATTTTTTGGGATACAACCCAGTGTGCTCAGCAATAGCCTTCATTCCATTGTATATGCCTGCTTATTACTAAGCGGCATTTTTACAAGGTCAGCTAATTGCCCCCAACAATCTTGGGTCCTCAATTTACCTACCCCGAGAGGATGGAAGGCTGAGTCAACCTTGAGCCTGGTGGGATTCGAGCCTACAGTAATTGCAGACAGCTGGATCTTAAGAGCAGGCATCTAACAGCCTGAGCCACCAAGGCTCATGCTTGCTCTACAAAATGTATCACTAGCATTACAAAATTGCCCGGTACCAAATCAAATGCATATGTTTCAGCAAAGACTGCAATAAAAGCCCTAGTAATAAGCAGGCATATACAATAGAATGAAGGCACATTGGATTGTGCTCCAAAGATTGTAAGCCTGAGTCTCCGGAGAAGGGCGGCATATAAATGTGAATAATTAAAAAAACAATTTTTAGAGTGCCCTATGAGTGATATGGGTGATCTCTATATTTGATATATAAATGATTTTTAAAAACAGCTTTTTCATCAACCATTACTCCCTTCCAAAGGCAGAACTAATAGCTGAACTTACGTGTCTTTTCAGCCTTCGAAAGAAGGCTCTTTAAAAAACCGCAGTGCCCTTTCACCCTTTCCTGGAATGGCTCAGTATTAAGAAGGAAGAAATTCTGCTCTGTGGCATTATAGAGTAGCCACTCATCCTTGGTGGCTGCTAACCCAGTGGGATTCCTATGGAGGAAGAAAAGGACATGGATGGAAACTAATCAAGGAGAGAACCAACCTAGAAATAAGGATAAATTGCCTGACAGTGAGAACAATTGATCAGTGGAACAGCTTACCTTCAGAAGTTATGTGTGTCATTGCTGGAGGTTTTTAAGAAGAGATTGGACAACCACTTGTCCAGAATGGAATAGGGTCTCCTGCTTGAGCAGGGGGTTGGACTAGAAGACCTCCAAGGTCCCTTCCAATTCTGTTATTCTGATGTAGCTCTTTTCCAAAGAGACTGGTTTTGACTTGAGAAACTACAACCAAACTTTGGGAGAAACTGCCAAAGGGGACTTTGAAGGAGGGGTGGAGTTTGGCTTGGGGAAATCGCTTGTGTCTCCTCCTTGCTGATCCAAACCCAGGTCAGCGCCCCGTAGACTCTTGGATCTGCCAGTCCCAATCCATTCCCCCATTCCACACGCCCTGGGCACCCTCCATCTTGTGAGTTTCCCCTTTACTACTTATTCCCTTGCAAGCCTTTGCTTGTTCTCTTAATGGTACGGTAACACCCTGTTTCCTTTCTTCCTTTTGCCTTCTTTATTCCACTTGGAGAAATAATGTACCCTGGAATATGTGTGATACCACTGAACTCACAAAAGAACAATTATCTATAAGTGATATTATTAAGAATCCTTAAAAATTCCAGGGCTGTTTCCAGTATATGTAGTCCTTGACTTACAACTATTCATTTAACATCAATTCAAGGTTACAATGGCACTGAAAAAAGTGACTTACAACTGGTCCTTGCACTTACAACTATTCCAGCATCCTCACGGTCATGTGATCAAAATTTGGCTGCTTGGCAACTGGCATGTATTTACAATGGCTGCAATGTCCTGGGGTCACATGATCACCATTTGCAACCTTTCCAGCTGATTTTTAACAAGCCAAAGTTAGTGGAGGAAGCTGGATTCACATAATCATATATTGTACTTAAGAATTGCAGTGATTTGCTTAATAGCTGCAGTAAGAAAGGTTTAAAATTGGGCATGATTCGCTTAACAACCATCTTGCTTAGCAACAGAAATTCTAGTCCCAACTGTGGTCATAAATCATGAACTACATCAGTGGTGGGATTCAAAATTTTTACTACTGGTTCTGTGGATGTGGCTTGGTGGGCGTGGCAGGGGAAGGATACTGTAAAATCTCCAGTCAGAGATGATATTTGCCAGTTCTCCAAACTACTCAAAATTTCTGCTACTGGTTCTCCAGAACTGGTCAGAACCTGCTGAATACCACCTCTGAACTACATGTATTAACACAACCTGTAAACATAGGCAAAGGAATGAAGTGCATTACTTTATGGCTGCATTATTTTAGATGTAAAATATATTTGTTGAATGGGGGGCTTTTTTGGATTTAAAATACAAATTGATAGAAATAAAATGAACCACTTACCCAGTTCTGGCAAACTCTGCCCAGTAGTTCATCACTTTGTGGCTCAGTCTGGCTTCAGCCTCTGTTTGATTGACAGCCAGCACTGATTCAAGGGTTCCAAAAACATAAAAAACCTCAGCACCATGGGTTGCCCCAATCCATTCAGGCCAAACTGACCCTGAAGGGCGATGTGTGAATAAATAGGCATATACAGGACTCCCGTTTTCCAGATATTTCCTGCAGCTTCAATGAATGGGCATGTAAATATCTGATCTGTATAGAAGTGGGACAGAGCGGAGCGGTATTTTGCTGGACCGTGATTTCCTTCACTGTACCTCAGTGCTATACTCTGAACCACTTCTTCAGTTGCATTTGGCACCAACAGCTGTATCCCTTTCAGAAGCTGCTCCTGACTGATGAGATTGTGGGTGATGTTAGGGAAAACAAAGTGGACAAATGAGGCCGCTTCATCAGAGGTTTCACCTATGAGGACAGGTTTGACCTGAATTTGCCCCTCCTCCATGAGCTTTTCTGGTTCCCCAAGCAAAAAGTCTCCATCTGTGGTTGGCCTGAAGGGAAAATTCAGAAGGAAGCCACCTTTCAAGAACATAGCTATTTCATGCTGAATAAATTCAGAAACATTTTTTGTTTGCAGACAGTGCTCTATGCTGATCTTATTGTCCTCAGAGCAACCTAGCAAATGAATGAATTCCAGCGCTAACCGTTTGGCTTCCTCAGGAGACCTCCAAGCCCAGTAGGCATTGGCTGTTCCACTCTGTATCACCGCTTGGGCAAAAAGGTCCTGGCTTTTTGGTGCGAGAAGGTGGAAATTCACAGAAGCTCCTCCAGCGCTCTGGCCAAAGATGGTCACCCGAGAAGGATCTCCCCCAAAGGCAGCTGAATTCTCTTTTACCCACTTCAGGGCCAGCTGTTGGTCCCATAAGCCTAGGTTCCCTGGAGCAGCTGGTGGATAGTAAAGAAAGCCGAAGGCTCCCAAGCGATAATTGATGGTGACCACAACGACATTCTCAGTGGCAGCCAAGGATGCCCCATTGAACATGGCCACAGAAGACGTGCCCATGAAATATCCCCCTCCGTGTATCCAGACCAAAACAGGCACTGGTGAAGAAGGTTGTGGGTGTGGCACCCAGATGTTCAGGGAAAGGCAGTCTTCTGACAGTGGTGTTTTAGGAGACCATATATGTGCTTCAGGGACATCCTGGAAAATAAATTGAGGACAGGAATTGCCAAAACTGGTGGCTTCCAATGTTTGCTTCCATGGCTGATGTGGAACAGGTTTCTGGAAACGCAACTCCCCCAGGGGAGGCTCAGCATAAGGAATGCCTAGATAGGCTGTCACAGTCAGGAATTGCTTGCCCTTAATAGGGCCACTGCTGGTTATGACCACTGTGTCTCCATTAGAAGCAGAACTGGAGGCTAGTGGAAAGGGGAGGAGAAGTAAGCAGCATAAGAAAGACGGGCATAGCAGACAAGGCATTGCAACAGAAGGACGAGTTGATGGACCTGGAAAAAATGACAACCAATATAAGATTATTCCAATACTGTATAAGCCCACCTTATGCCAATTAATGATTATTGTGATGGTGGGACCCCTTTTTTCGCTGAGGACACCAGTGGTGAGCAGGTAATGACTTAGTCAACTTTGCACTTTTCCATGATGTATCTCCAACCTTCTAGAACTCTTGATTACTGATCCCCTTGTTCAGTGAATGGAGAGATTTACACAGAATTGCTAGTAGTATTTCCTAGTTGAACCACAGACAACTATAATGATCTAATACATATCGATTTTACAGAAGACAATGTTGAAAAAGCACTACGCAATCTAAAACCATCTCTATCTATTGGACCGGACGGAATATGTGCCTACTTCTTAAAAAAGATATCCACTGCCATAGCCGAACCTCTAAGCATAATCTTTGAAAAATCTTTCAGGACCAGCTCCTTGCCAAAACTATGGTCACAAGCCACAGTCATCCCCATCTTCAAAAAGGGAGACCTCAGCCTAGTTGAAAATTACAGACCAATCTCTTTATGCTGCGTCACCTGTAAAGTCATGGAATCAATTATTAACCAATCCATTATCCTCCACTTAGAGACAAACAACCTACTCTCTAATAAACAATTTGGTTTCAGAAAAAAACTATCCTGTAATCTGCAACTCTTACACTGCAAAAACATATGGACTACACAACTTGATCAGGGCAAAGCAATAGACGCAATCTACATCGACTTCTGCAAAGCCTTTGATTTAGTGGTACACGACAAACTACTACTAAAACTAAAATCTTATAGTATCTCTGGACACCTGCATAACTGGATAGAAGCATTCCTGTCAGACAACAAAGGGTCAAAATTGGGAGTGTCCTATCAAATTCTGTACCTGTCGACAGTGGTGTCCCCCAAGGCAGTGTTCTAGGACCAACTCTCTTCATACTCTACATAAATGACCTCTGTGGTCATATTAAGAGCAACTATGTTCTCTTCGCTGATGATGTAAAGCTATTCAACACCACAGACAATACTGCTACCCTTCAAAAAGACCTCGACTATGTATCAGAATGGTCAAACAAATGGCAACTTCAAATCTCAACAAATAAATGCTCTGTCTTACATATTGGCAAAAAAATCAGAAAATAAAATACAAGCTGAATAGTCAAGACCTTGTTGATGATCCAAACTCTGTCAAGGACCTTGGAGTACTCATCTCTAATGATCTTAAGTGCTAGAGCCCACTGTAACTACATAGCCAAAAAGGCATTAAGAGTTGTTAACCTAATCCTACATAGCTTTTTCTCTGGTAATATCACACTACTAACTAGAGCATATAAAACATTTGCTAGACCAATACTTGAATACAGCTCATCAGTCTGGAACCCACATTACGTACCTGATATTAACACAGTTGAGAAAGTCCAGAAATATTTCACAAGAAGAGTTCTCCACTCCTCTACTCGTTGCAGAATACCTCATGCCACCTGACTTGAAATTCTAGACCTAGAAAACCTAGAACTATGCGCCTTCAGTCTGATCTAAGTATAGTATATAAAATCATACATTGCAATGTCCTACCTGTCAATGAATACTTCAGCTTCAACCATAACAATACAAGAGCACACAATAGATACAAACTCAAGGTTAACCGCACCAAACCTGATTGCAGGAAATATGACTTCAGCAACAGAGTCGTCAATGTCTGGAATACTCTACCTGACTCTGTGGTTTCTTCCCCAAATACCAAACACTTTAACCTTAGACTGTCTACTATTGACCTCACCCCTTTCCTAAGAGGTCTGTAGGGGGCGTGCATAAGTGCACCAACGTGCCTACCGTCCCTGTCCTATTGATTCTTTTTATTTTTCTTATATGTATCCATTTCATATATTCATAACTATGTTTATACTTATACCTATTATCTTGTAAGCGATTGACAAATCAAATAAATAAAAATGAAATAAATAAAATAGATCTTCTCCAGGATTGCCAATACAGTGTTGTTATATATTATTTGTGTTCTAACTTTCTAACTTATTCCAGAATCCTATTCTGGAACTTGGTGTATTAATCCCTATCTTGTAAATTATGGTTAAGATATAACTGAAATAAATAACAATGTAAAATGACCTGAAATCAACATTTTTACTGCTCTGATCTTGTTTTAAATCCACTAACCATGTCAAGCCAGAAGAGTCACTGAAAACCTAGGATCACGAAAGTAAGCATGCCCTCTTTTGGGTATGTTGTGCAATAAAATTCCTTAGAAAAACCAGTTATGCTAAGAATGGTTGGAGGCACTTATAAGAGACCAGCAAAGAATACCAACAATAATGATGCTGTTTTTAACCTAGAAACATTAACCAAAATTGTAAAGCATCAGGAAAAAAAATGGAGAGATCTATAAAATGTATAAAAGGCTGTAAATCAGTGTTTCTCAATTTTAGCAACTTAGATGTGTGGACTTCAAGTCCCAGAATTTTGGGAGTTGAAGTCCACACATCTTAAAGTCACTGAGATTGAGAAACAATGTTATAAAACAACTGAAAACATAAAACAGCAGATTTTCAACTTCTGCCTCTGAACGAGAGGTGGTATTCAGTACACCAGAGAACCGGTAGCGGAAATTTTGAGTAGTTCGGAGAACCAGCAAATACCACCTCTGACTGCTGCTATTATTTCTAGATAAAGATGGTAGAACTTTGCAAGCACATATCTGAATCTAGAAGAAATGGCAGCCCAGTATGGGCTTTCTCTTCACTGCTTTTCTTTTCCACTCTTGTTCTCTGTGTCTCAAATTCTAACAGGCGTTTCCTAATATGGCTGAATAAATTGTTGTTTCTTTCCTATGTTTAGCCTGGAATAGAATTAACTAGCCTAAATAGAATTAACCAGCCAGAAACAAGAAATTCTATTCCCTTTCCTAAAAATCATCTTTTAATTCTCTGAATAAATCTGTTTTTTAAAAAAAATTCTGCAGATTTACTCACTTGTCAGATTTAACTGGACTATCTGTTATTCAAAAGTAGAAAGCAGCTTCAGAGTTGACCAGGCTGTATCCTGCTCACAAAAAAAAATGATCATGAAAAGAGCAACTTTATTTATATATTGCAGGAAGGTGCATTGACCAACTGGATTCTGTCCATAAAGGGGGAGGAAGCTGCAAATATTGGCAAAAGGCTCCAAGATCAAAGACATGGAAAAAACAGAGAACTTCCTTCAAATGGGGTGAGAGAACTGTAGACTAGAGCAAAGGATAGTCACTATCTCTGGTATGCAATCTACAGCCTTGAAAAGAGCCATTACAACATTTTTAAAGCAAGTAACGCAAATAACAGATACCTGAGGTGACCCTTCACTGGGGGACTTTAAAAATGTAGGATAGACAGCATCACCACCCTATGGATTCACAATTGGCTGACCAACTGCACTCAGCAGGTATCACGAACAGCTGCGGGAGCTAGTAGGTACAGGTGAATATCGTGCAAAAGTTCATTTATTTCCGTAATGCAACTTAAAAGGTAAACCTAATATATGAGATAGACTCATTACATGCAAAGCAAGATAGTTCAAGCCATGATTTGTCATAACTATGATGATTATTGCTTACAGCTCATGAAAACCCCAAATCCACAATCTCAGAAAATTAGAATATTACATGCAATCAATAAAACAAGGCTTGTACATAGAACAATATCGGACCTCTGAAAAGTATATGCATGCATATGTACTCAGTACTTGGTTTGGGCCCCTTTTGCAGCAATTACTGCCTCAATGCGATGTGGCATGGAAGCTATCAGCCTGTGGCACTGCTGAGGTGTTATGGAAGACCAGGATGCTTCAATAGCGGCCTTCAGCTCTTCTGCATTGTTTGGTCTCATGTCTCTCATCTTTCTCTTGGCAATGCCCCATAGATTCTCTATGGGATTCAGGTCAGGCGAGTTTGCTGGCCAATCAAGCACAGTAATCCCACGGTCAATGAACCAGGTTTTGGTGCTTTTGGCAGTGTGGGCAGGTGCCAAGTCCTGCTGGAAAGTGAAGTCAGCATCCCCATAAAGCTCATCTGCGGAAGGTAGCATGAAGTACTCCAAAATCTCCTGGTAGACGGCTGCATTGACCCTGGACTTAATGAAGCACAGTGGACCAACACCAGCCATTGGCGTGGGTGATGGAACTTTGTTGGTTCACCCACCCACTGTTGTGAGAGAACAGTCGCGTTGGGATGCACCGCCTCCTCCCCTGCGCAAATCCAACTGCGTGGTAACATCTTTTCTAAACACTGGGGGCCACGAGCTGTGAGAGAGCAGTGGCCAGCCTTATATGTTCCATCAACAGCCTCCTGGATTGCTGTGAGAGGGCATCCAGGGTTGGAGGCAACTCAGTGGTTCTGAACTATGCCAATGTTTAGACTATAAGATCATCATGTGGACATGTTATTTACAGCTTGGCCCGCTTCTCCTTTGTTGGTGGGATATTTAACAACATATGTGGATTTTTTCGGCAGCTGAACTGTGGGCTTTGAGGGATTCTTCCCTCTCTCAGACTTGGCCCACCGGTTTACCATCAGCCTATCTCGAGGATGGATTGTGGAATCTGGAGAGATGGCATGACGCAGGAAAGGGTAAGGGCCAGGGTTTGGGGAGGGATAAGGGAAAGCGACCCAGAGCTGCTTTGTTAAAATTTTTAATTCGGTCTCTTAAGGGGTTAGGGAAGGGTGGGAGGGATGGGGGTTTTATTGCAGGAGTTCAGTGCAGCCTGAAACAGGGCCGTGGTTGGGGGGTGCGTCGGGGGGCTGTGGGGCTCCGGGCGGAATAGTGGGAGCCATGATCCCTAGGGTGGTTGGTATGGGTAGGAGCCGACAGGGCGGGGGGCCATATCATGTTAGGGGAGCACGCCCCTGCTATGTCCAAGCTGTGGCGCGCTCCGACCCCTCTGCCTCTTCTCAATTCCTGGGAGTTTTGGGATCCAGGACCCCTGGTCTCGGACTGGTGTATTTTAATACCAGGTCCGTGGTTAATAAGGCACCACTCCTCCGTGATGTGATCAAGGAGGCCGCGGACCTGGCTTGCATCACCGAGACCTGGTTGGGGCTGGGGGCGGAGTCCCTCTGGTTGACATCTGCCCCCAGGTTTTGGGTGTTGCACCGGTCACGACCCCAGGGAAGGGGGGTGGGGTGGCTATTGTTATTCAGGAGACCCTGTTTCCAAGGGAGGTCCCTGCCCCGGAGATAGGCAGGTGTGAGTCCCTCCTCCTGAGATGCGGGCCTGCGGATCGGTTGGGCATGCTGCTTACATACCTGTCCCCCAGCTATGTTTCAGCTGCCCTGCCTGGGCTGCTTGATGCCATCTCGGGGGTGGCGGTGGAGTTCCCAGAGCTTATAGTTCTGGGTGACTTTAACCTGCCTTCCCTGGGATTGGCGTCGGGTTTGGCCCAGGAGTTCATGGCTTCCATGGAGGCCATGGGCCTGACCCAGATAATAGATAGCCCGACTCATGAGGGGGGTAACATGATCGACTTGTCTCTGAGCAGTGGTGGAGTGGTCTAGGGGGTGGTGATATAACTATCCACCCCGTTTCATGGTCAGACCACTATCTCCTGTGGCTGGTCTTCCATCAAGCTACCCCACACTGCTGGGATGAGGAGCCACCTAGATGGTTCCACCCCAGACACCTGATGGACCCAATAGGTTCCAGGCAGAGCTGGTTTTTTTCCCTACATCCCTTACCCACAGCCCTGCCGAGGTCCTTGCGGCTACCTGGCAACAGTCGGCGGCGGGGGCTCTCGACAGGGTTGTCCCCATGCGTCCCCTTACTCGGCGTGGATCCCGGTCAGCTCCCTGGTATACCGAGGAGCTCTGGGAGATGAAGCGTCGTAGAAGGGGACTAGAGAGCAGGTGGAGGGCGACTCGCTCTGGATCTGACCGAGCCCAGCTAAGAGCCCATATTAGGGCTTATCTGGTAGCAGTGGGGGCGGCGAGGAGATCTTATTTCTCCACCCTCATAGCATCCGCAGATAACCGCCCAGCCGCCCTGTTTGTGGTTACTCGCTCCCTCCTCCAGTTGTGGGGGGTGGCGGACCCATTGCGGGGCAGAGCTGAGGAATTTAGTCAGTATCTGCAGGATAAAATTGCTCAGATCCGGGAAGGGTTGTGCTCGGACTGGCAGTGGCCTGGGGATGGGGATGCGAGTGGTTTGGCCAATGTGATCTGGACTGAGTTTGATCCTGTTTCTGAGGATGAAGTGGACAGGATTAGCGGCTGAGTTCCACCACATGTTTATTGGACCCGTGCCCTTCCTGGTTGGTTTATGCCTCCAGGGAGGTTACGTGCGGCTGGCTCCGGGCAGTGGTCAATGCTTCGTTAAGGGAGGGGCTATTCCCTGCCGCTTTGAAAGAGGCAGTGGTGAGGCCCCTCCTGAAGAAGCCTGCCCTTGACCCAGCCGCATTGAACAACTTTCGTCCGGTCTCCAAGAGAGTGTGGTGGCTCAGCAATTCCCACTTTTCCTGGAGGAAGCGGACTACCTGGATCCATACCAATTGGGCTTCCGGCCCAGGTACAGCACGGAGACAGCATTGGTCGCGCTGATTGATGATCTCTCTAGGGCTCGGGACAGGGGCTCGTCCTCTGTCCTGGTCCTGTTAGATCTCTCAGCGGCTTTTGATACCATCGACCATGGTATCCTATTGCAACGTCTCGGGGGCTGGGAGTGGGAGGCACTGTTTTACGGTGGTTCTCCTCCTACCTCTCGGGACGTCAAACAGTGTTGGCAGGGGCAGAGGTCCACTCCGGTACCTCACTTGTGGGGTGCCCCAGGGCTCGGTCCTCTCACCCCTCCTGTTCAACATTTATATGAAGCCGCTGGGTGAGATCATCTGTGGCTTTGGGGTGAGTTATCACCAGTATGCTGATGATACTCAGCTATACATTTCCACCCCAGGCCACATCAGTGATGCTCTCTCCGTGATGTCCCGTTGTCTGGAAGCAGTACGGATCTGGATGGACAGGAACATGCTTGACTCAATCCAGCCAAGACAGAGTGGCTGTGCATACCGACATCTCGGTCCAGTTTGGAGGTTCCATCTTTGGTCATGAGGGAGGTGTTGCCCCCCATGGACAGGGCACGGAATCTGGGGTCCTCCTGACTCACGGCTCAAATTGGAGGAGCAGGTGGGGCCGTGGCCAGGGGCCTTTGCCCAGATCCGGCTGGTTCGCCAGTTACGCCCATTCCTGGACCGAGATGCCCTGTGCACAGTCACTCAGGCCCTTGTTATCTCCTGCGACTACTGCAACGCTACTTTGGACTGCCCTTGCATACCACTCGGAGGCTTCAACTGGTGCAAAATGTGGCCGCACGGGTTGTGATGGGAGCTTCCCGATACTCCCATATTACACCCCTCCTGCAGCGGCCTGCATTGGCTTCCGTTGCCCTCCGGTGAGATTCAAGGTTTGGTATTAACATTCAAAGTCCAACAGGGCATGGGTCCAGGCTATCTACGAGCACGGCTCCTCCCAACATCAAATACTAACCGCCCTGTACGGGCTCACAGGCGGGTCTCCTCGGGCTGCCGTCTGCGCAGACCAATGTCGCTTGGCTGACCGGGAGAGGGCCTATTCTGTGGCGGCTCCCACTTTGTGGAATCTTCTTCCGCTGGAGCTCCATTTGGCCCCCGATCATCGCACCTTCTGCCACGATTTGAAAACTTGGCTCTTTTTACAATCTGGGCTGTGCTGATTCTCTTGGGTTGGGGTTATTTTAACTAGGGGTTTTTAAATCTTAATTCGGCTTAATTTGTTTAATATTTTTTAAATTAATTTATTTATTGTTGTATTTTAGTTGTAAGCCGCCCCGAGTCCTTTTGGAGAGGGGGCGGCATATAAGTCAAATAAATAAATAAATAAATAAATAAATAAATCAGAGTAGCTACCTTGTCAAAAAAGGAGCCAAGATCTGTTCACGAACTGTTCTGGGCTATGTTTTATGAGATAGGCCAGACAAGTTTTACAGGGTTTGATGCTTTTCCAGAAGGTCAAAAGGTGGGAGCAGATCTCAATTCAGGTGGGGAGATAGTCCATAGAGTGAGGCTCCCCTTTTAGACCTCATGGCTTTCTTTCTTTCTTTCTTTCTTTCTTTCTTTCTTTTTCTTTCTTTCTTTTCTTTCTTTCTTTCTTTCTTTCTTCTTTCTTTCTTTTCTTTCTTTCTCTCTCTCTCTCTTTCCTTCCTTCCTTCCTTCCTTCCTTCCTTCTCCTTCCTTCCTTCCTTCCTTCCTTTTGACTTGTATGCCGCCCCCTCTCCAAAAAAGGACTCGGGGGGGGCTCACACTAAAAACAATACAATAAATTACTTAACTAAAATAGGATTAAATCAAACAAGCCAAATTCAAATAAAAACCCATTACTAATTTAAAATATAAAAACCCACCCCCTCCCGAAAAGTCAGCCCAGCCCAGTCTGTTCAAACAACCAGGTTTTTAAATCATGGCGGAAGGTCTTGGAGGTGGGGGCCAAACGGAGCCCCAGGGGTAGTTGGTTCCATAAAGTAGGAGCTGCTACAGAGTAGGCCGTCCCACGGGATACCGCCAAATGACAGAGTCGCACCCTGAGGAGTCCCTGCCTGTGGTTGCCATCCTCAGGCCTCCCCCAGCCCAAGAATGTCTGAGGCTCCATTTCATAATATGCCCTCAGCAAAGAAATGTTGGCACACTGGTGACAGAAGGTGGCACCCTACAAATGCAACTCTGGCATGTGTACAGCCAATATTAGCTCAGCTGGATCGCCTCCCATGATAGCAATGCTTGCCATCAACCGGGTCAATGGCAGTACATTGATCCTTACAAACCCTTTACATAAGCAATCTCTGTGTGTTTGGATGATTAGTATTAGATTATGGTATTGCCTGTGACACTCTATGGAAGCAAAAGTTGGAATTTAAAGAAGCCGGATAGGAAGTATTGACACCTTTGAACTTTAATGTTGGAGAAAACTCCTGAGGCTACCACGGTCAGGCAGGAAAAGAAACCGATGGATCATTGAGCAGATCAACCCAGCGTTCCCACTTGAGGTACAAGTGACCTGGGTCAAATTATTCTACTTCAAAGGAGAATAGTTGTAGCTCAGAACTGAAATGACGAGTCCTTGGTGCTCTCTGAGTGCCAGTCAGAGGACATGATGAAAACTCTTTAATTTCACAACTTATGGACCTAACCATAGTTTCAATTGAGAAACTGTGACCATCCTAGACCAAGCAAAGTCCAAAATACTAGAGAATCCCTGGAAGCCTGGCACTGTGTCAAATTGGCCATCAATAGACACATAACTTCTTCTATCCACTGCACAAAAGACAATCCTGTTGAAGGAGGGCTCTTCAATTTTGATACAGCCTCTTTGTCGCCTCTTTCAAACCAGTGGTCCTCTCTGTCCAGATTATGGACTTTGCTATCTTCAAAAGGGTGGCCCTTGTCTTTCAAATGCAGATGGACTACTGAATCTTGTAAGGCAAATGGGCTGCAAGATCAGTCAGAACTGAAGAAGCTTCTGGGATGACTAGCTCAAGGTCACCCAGCTGGTTTTCATGGCTAAGGTAGAACTCACAGTCTCCCGGTTTCTAGCCTGGCGCTTTAACCACTAGACCGACCTGCCTTTCATGTCACCACCTTCCTTGCTTCATTTCCACAGGGTGGCCCATCTGTTTGGGAAGATGGTGGCTTTAGGCTCAAGGCAGATCATTTCAGAAGGACTGGTAGACAGCAGAACACAATTCCCACATTCTGGCCAGTCAAGGAAGCAAGGGAGACTGGCCTAGCTGGGAATTTTTCCCAAAGCAGACGGACAGAGGAGTTTACATAAAGTTTGTATCACAATAGGAAAAATTCACTAAAGCAATTTGGCAAACCTCAGATTGGGGAAGGAATTCCCTTTCGGTGATACAAAACGTGTATCTATGAGAACCAGAGATAACTAAGAATTTTATTAGCTGCCAGGAATGAGAACTTCTGGATTACTCATCTCTAGCAATTACTACATTTGCTAGCCTTATTCTTTACTTTAGAATGACAGACCCTCTGAGTACAGGGATATAGCCAAGGTACTTTATTTTATTTCTTAAAAAAATTGCATTTATTTGATGTACATAAAAGATTCCCATTTCCTCTTTACAATCACCCATAAGCCACCTAGCGCAGCTTCCCACGTATAAAATATACCATATCCTCTGCAATGTTTGGAGATGCCAAATTTAGGACGAAGAATAAAAACCTGAAGATATTCGCACAATTTCTCAGCTAGTTTTAATTCAGCATCTGAATTTCAGATAAAAGAAGTGGAATGAGGAACCTGTTGAATTGACCTGTCCATCTTCAACGAAGGCTTTCAACTGCGCGTACAGGATTCAGCAAGTTCACCAACACAGGACAGATTGGTGAACAGGTTTATCTGCTTAACTTCAACAGAAGGCTTCAGCAGAAGTCTCCGTCGCAGGTAGAAGAGGAACAAGTAAAATCACAGCACCTTCATGCTGGAGTTACAGCGCTGAGTCACGGTGAAACATCTGAGGATTTGGCGCTGTTTTTTAAAAAACAAATGGCAGACCCCCAATGATGGAATATTAAATTGATGTCAAATTAGGGAAATCACTGGATCAGGATAGGGAGATTTGGTGTGCTGAATACATTATGTTAGGGCCAAGCTAATCACAATATGGGTTAGTAGTGCAATGTGGAAACCCAGCTTCTGCATAGAGATCTGTCTTCATTCACACATGGATAGAAAAACACCTTGAATCACCCCTATAAAAACACACATCTTATTGGAACAAGGCAACCTGAACGTAAGCTGTGCTTTGCTACTACTTAGCAGTTTCTATAAATCTAAAATGAAAGACTGTCTCTTCTTTCTGCACCTGTTGAGCTGAGAGGCTCAATCCATTTAAAGAATAAAAACGATAATTGCTTAACACTTTTTTTTTTGACATCCTTCTTCAACGTGTTGCATTCCAGATGTACTGGGCTCCAATTTCTATCATTCCCCAGACAGGTTTCAGGAAGAAGGCAGCAAGCGTCTAAATAGTTGGATGGCGCCAGGTTGTAGACAGTCTGATACTAGAACTCCCTGGCACCTTGAAGATTCAGTATTTAACCATGCAGGGAACATCCTCTCAACTTTAGTAATTTTCCACCAACAAACTTTTTGGTCTTCTAGTTTTGTTGAGATGGCTTTGCCCCTGCGATTTCTATTTTCTCAAAGCATTTTATTGGACTTCTATTTCAGTGCCAGTATTGTTATCCCAGTTGGGGTGCCATTCCTACCAGAGAGAATTGATGGAAAGGTGACACTTAAACTGAACCAATGACCTTTTTTGTTCTTTTTTTTAAAAACAAGTTTCGAATCTCTTTTTGGCTGAAAAGGGATTATCAGTCAGCCATTTTCGTTTTTCTTCTCTCCGCCTGTCTTGCATCCACTCAAAGTAATGGGAGGAAAGATATCCCCGCTTTTCTGTTTGGTCCACTTTCCGACAAGCACGATCAGAAAAACATGGAGGTGCAATCCAAAGTCTTCAGGAACTGTGTTTCTGACGCTTCCAGAAGCGTTTGACGTCTGAGTGGCCGGCGGGAGTGACCACCATGAGACGCTTGATTGGGTTCTCAAAAATGAGGACCCCGAGTTCCTTGGCATGGTCACGGAGCAGTTCAAAGTCCACCTGGGATAAGAACTGGTTGTACAGGACACCTGTGGGAAAGAGTTGGAGAAAAAGATGAACAGGAAGGCATGCAAGGAGAAGCTGCTGGGGAAGTAGAAAGATATGTGCCAATATCTGCCAAAAGAGGAAGAAGGATGGAAGAAAAGGGGCATATAAAGACAGGCAGAACCACAGATAAGAGCCTCTTTATATCCCCACCCTCTTTGCGGACATCAGAGCCAATTCCTGCTTTTAAAATAATAATCATGACAGCCCCTGTAACTGGCGTGACCCAACCTCAAAGAATATGGTTGCTTAGCTGTACGCAGAGCCCTAGACATGGTCCGGGAAGTAGACACTGGAAGTAGTTCTCCTGGAGAACTTAAAATTCACATTTTAATTTCAATTTAATTTTAATAAATCCAGCCTAGAACTAAGTAGGAATTTCCTGACAATGAGAACCATCCATCTGTGGAATGCCTTCAGAAGTGGTGAGTGCTCCATCACTGGAGGTTTTTTAAGAAGATTAATAGAATAACAAGGGTTGGAAAGGATCTTGAATGAGATCCCAGCGCTGAGCAGGAAGTCTATGAGGCTAAGGCAGGGGTGTCAAACTGGGGGCCAGATCCAACCTGTGGGGGGGGCTTAGATCTGGCCTGCAGGGCCGCCCTGGAAGCAGTGAAGGACCGGCCCACGGTGCCTCTGCCAGTAAAAATTGAGTTTGGCATGTGGCTCTCCCGAGCTCCGTTTTTGCTGGCAGAGGATTGCAGGAGGTTGGGAGTCTGTTTTCGCTGGCAGAGTGCTCAGGCCACTACAGGTGCCCCCGACACGAGTGACATGAAGCTGGCCACACCCACCCTGGCTACGCCCACTCCAGCCCCCAAGGTCAAACACAACCCTGATGAGCCCCTCAATGAAATCAAGTTTGACACCCTTGGGCTAAGGCAATATATTTGGACCATAGCAACTTTAAGATGAATGGACTTCAGCTCCCAGAATTCCAAGCCAGCAAAGCTGGCTGTGGCATGCTGGGAGTTGAAATCCACACCTCTTAAAGATACTAAGGCTGAGAAACACCCGCCTAAGTAAAACTAAAGGAAAGCAGAGATGAAGGTGAACAAGAACTGCAGCCAATGACCAAACCTGGTGCCCCTCCGATGTATAGGCGGTCCTTGATTTATAACCATTCGTTTAGTGACCATTTGAAGTAACAGCAGCACTGAAAAAAAAGTGACTTAGGACTGGTCCTTACACTTATTGCTATCACAGCATCCCTATCGCCACATGATCAAAATTCAGGCGCCTGGCAACCAGCATGTATTTGTGACAATGCAGCATTTCAGACACATGGGATCTCCATTCGCAAGCTTCCCAGCAGGCTTCGGACAAGCAGAGCCAATGGGGGAAACTGGATCCGCTTAATGACCATACCATTCACTTTACAACTGCAGTGATTTGCTTTAAACACCGGGGCTTTAAAAACAGGCCATAAAATTGGCTGCAACTCACTTGATAGTCGCACTGTTTAGCAATGGGAATTATGATCTCAATTGTGGCCGTAAGCTGAGGACCACATCTATATCGGACTAAAGATTAATGCCCGGACAGTCTGGCTAATGACCCCACTGGAGTTCAGCCCATTGGGAGAGGAAGCTAGGTTGGGGAACCTGCCAAACTATAATTGTCCAAGTTGGACATCCTATTAGGATTCTTCTCACAGTTACCGCTTCCTCTCCTGACCGCCTGTCCCATCTCTCGGAGATGCTCACCCTCAGAAAAGCGCAGTCTGTCCCGTTCCAGCTCCCACAGCCGGATCTGATCTGTGATCGTGGGGGGCAGCACAGGGGTCTGTGGAGAGGAGAGTGGAAAAGTTAGGAGACTGCAAACTATTTATTTCGTAAAGGGCAGGAAAACAATCTCCCCACTGCATTTTCCTCTAGAATGACCAACCCCTATTTCCCCTGAGCCTTTTAATCCAGGGGTCCACAACCGGGCTGCGTTCCGTTTGTAACTAGGCCGCAAAAAGCCTCAGGCGACTGCACATGTGCACACAGCTTCCCTTGCATGAGCTTGCGCTCACATGCATAGCTCCCCTCACATGTCTGGTGGGTGAGTGTACCCACTACTCACACAAATGGAGCTGTGCACACAACCACCACTCACACAGAAACCTCACCCCCACTCCCGCCTTGGACTGCCCAGCCGGAAAAGTTCAACACTGTTGTTTTAATCCATATTTCATATTTGGGATCAGGGTTAAGCCCCATATTGGGCTTTCTCCACAGAAGACTTAGCAATCTCTCTCTCTATGTATGTGTACATACATACATACATACATACATACATACATACATACATACAGTTTCTTGACAGTGTTTTATTTATGTCTCTTAGGTTTTGTATAGTGTTTTATCTTTTTAAGATTGTAAGCCAGATTTATCCTATGGGAACATGGGTGGCCAATAAATTTTACAAATTAAATAAAAAATGGTTCAACTTTTTAACACAAGACCAATATATTTTTTAAAAAACTTAATTTTGGGGTACTGGGGATGCCTTTCGGGATGGCTTGGGTGCTGCGTTACTTAAGGTAGCCTAAATATTGCACCAGCTTTATTAAACAGCAAATAAACCGTTACAAAGGGCAACACTTTTCTTGGATGCCCTAATCCCCCAGGTGCCTTCTCCCTTCATCTCCTGTAGCTATTTTCTCACCTGTTTCAGCATCACAGCGTGAGCTCTTGTCCGTAGGAAGTGAATGATCTGTAGGAAAAGAGGATAATGAAACTTGGCGAATTTGGGACTTCGTCATTCATATTTTAATTCCCACCCAACCAACCGAGAGAAGCAGAACATGATTCCAAAGTCCCCTTTAAACCTATCCTCACCTGATCGGCCGTGATCCCATTGGCAATGGCCTGCTGTGTGCTCTCCCGGGTGACCTGCGCCACCACCAAGTTAGGGAAGCGATACAGCATCTCAGAGAAGAGGGCAATTAGTGCAATCTGTAGCTCTGAATCTGGAAGTAAGCACAGAGAGAGGGAAATGCAACATTTTAACAGATAACAGATAATCAGAGTTGGAAGGGTCCTTGTAAGTCATCTAGTCTAACCCCCCACCCAAGCAAGAGACCCTACACCATTTCTGACAGATGGGAATCCAATCTCTTCTTGAAAGTCTCAAGTGATGGCGCTCCCACAACTTCCGAGGCAACTGTTCCATTGGTTGATTGTTCTCACTGTCAGAAAGTTTCTCCTTATTCCCAGGTTGAATCTCTCCTTGTTCAGTTTCCATCCATTATTCCTTGTCTGGCCTATAGGCACTTTAGAAAACAGCTTGACCCCTTCCTCCCTGTGGCAGCCCCTCAAATATTGGAAGACTGCTATTATGTCTCCCCTGGTCCTTCTCCTTACTAGACTAGCCATGCCCAGTTCCTGTAACCGTTCTTCATATGTTTTAGTCTCCAGTCCCCTAATCATCCTGGTTGCTCTTCTCTGTACTTTTTCTAGAGTCTCAACATCCTTTTTATCATGTGGTGACCAAAACTGGATGCAGTACTCTAAGTGTGGTCTTACTAAGGCTTTATAGAGTGGTATTAGTGCCTCACTTGATCTCAATTGTATCCCTCTGTTAATGCAACTTAGGATTGCATTAGCTTTTTTGGCTGCTGCTGCACACTGCTGGCTTATATTTAGCTGGTTGTCCACTAAGACTCCAAGATCCCTCTCACAGTTACTGCTATCGAGCCTGGTTTCACCCAGTCTAAGTCAAGGTTTCTCAAGCTCAGCCACTTGACAGGTGTGTGGATTTCAACTCCCAAAATTTCTCAGCCCCCTTCCACAAACTCCCAATTGTGACTTGGCTGAAGAATTCTGGGAGTTGAAGTCCACACATCCTAACTGAGCTTCAGGAACACTGCTTTAAAACACATGAGCAGCCTTCCCCAGCCTGGTGTCCCTTAAATAGATTGGTGTTTCTCAACCTTGGCCATTTTAAGATGTGTGAATTACAACTCCCAGAATTCCTCAGCCAGCATTGCCTCACCCCCTGCCCCCTATCCAAGGGGACAGGTTAATATTTAATTTTGGATTACATCTTTTGGTACAAAGTTTAATCTAAAAGATGCCTTTTAAAACAGAGGGATGGAAGGTAAGCTTTTTTTTTTTCAAAGAATGGAAACTCCCCGGCTCTTGAAGACAAAAACCTAGCAAAGGGTGTATATTTAATGGGGTGGTCATCATCCCCACATTTTTTTCAGAAGTTGAATTATATCAGGATAGAAGACAATTTGAGAAATATTGTCCTATGTCACATAAGCAAAAGCAATCCTGGCTGAATATGCTTTCCCTCAACCAGTAAAGCAAAATCTCAGCTGCCTTGTGTTATACAACCAAGATAACTTTTTAAAAAAAGATGGGTTGGAGGCACTGATTCCCAATTCTGGATTAGAAGAGGGATGGGCCTTTGAAGAATGGAAATCGATGTTGTTTCAGACCTGTGTATGCATAGATCCTGTAGTTAGTCTCCACCACGATGAAACCTTGGTTATGGGTATCCATGGTGGTGCCTGAGATGCCGGAGGAAAGATTAATAGCTAAGCGGGTGGGATAGTAACGTCTGGATTTTCTCTGCAAAGAAAGAAGGAAAGATATTAGCAACAAGTTAGTGGCAAGTTCAGAGCTGTCTGACAATTTAATCTTTCAGAAGACAAACCTACCATTTTAGCTCACAAGATCCTTGAAGAAATCCTTAATACCTCTAACATCTGACACTTTGTGTTTTTTAAAACTCTGGTTCAGCTCCTCATATAATCCCCCTACTGTGTTGTACCTTTCTTTGAAACACCAGGCCAAATTCCCGGAGGTGCTGAAGGAAATTCAGAAGAGAATCACTCATTCCTTCCACGGAATAATCCTGAGTATAAAGAAATTGGAAAAGAATTTATTCATAGGCAAGTATGTTGCACAAACATCTTGACTGGTCAATGCTTAAGGACCAGTGGATGAATTGCTATGAATATCCAATCAAATCACACTGAGAGGCCATGAAAGAATTCTTCTGCTGATTTTACCTGTAAGAGTCATCAATGGAAGATGCACTTATTAAGGGATAAATGCTCTGGGCACGTATCATTCATGCTTTGTTTCTTGAACAATTAAGCTATGCTTGTGATTTAAATCATAATTTAAATTGAGCATTTAGCAAATGCACCATTTCTGCACTGAACCAATGTCTTGTTTTCAGCCGCTTGTTCCAATTTTCTAGGTTCTATGCTTGTAAGATCCTGTGCCTCTCAACATCACTCCTCAAAGACTATTGTTTAGCTTAGTAATTTGATAATGTGTGCAATCTAGGAGTGGGACTTTAACTAGGGTTAGTTCAAAGAGCACAGTTACCCCAATCAAAGCCAGTATGCATAGTTTCATGAATCAACCTTGTGTACAACAATCCTTGTGTTCATTGGAAGAAAGCCAGGTTTTCTGTTATATTTATAACATCTGCTTTCTTCATTTCTAAATTCTCACTTTTTCTCTGAAAGCTTTTGCTTTCTTCTAATGTTACCCACACAACAAAAACCCTGTAATGTAGATTTCAGGCTAAGCTTGAGTGATTGGTTCAGAGTGATCCAGTGGTTTGGTGATCAAGCAGGGACTTGAAACAAAATCTCCTTTAAATCTAAGTCTACTTAAGAACCATGGTGGCATAGTGTTTACAATGCAGCACTGCAGGCTACTTCTGCTGACTGCCAGCTGCCAGCAGTTCAAACCTCACCAGCTCAAGGTTGACTCAGCCTTCCACCATTCTGAGGTCGATAAAATGACAACCCAGATCGTTGGGGGCAAAATGCTGACTTTGTAAACCACTTACATAAGGCTGTAAAGCAGTATATAAATCTAAGTGCTATTGCTATTAAGCTCTACAAATGGAGACTGCCAATCCTCATATTCAAGATTAACCCTATTGTTCTGTTCTATAGAGGACCTTGCCCATCACTGGTAAATAGATAATAAACACAAGTGGTTTTGTTGACATGACAAGTTGTCTAAAGTGGTCTCTTGAAACTCAGTGGAAAAAACGTTATAAAAGGAACTCCCCTGCCCACAAGATATTATGAAAGCATTGCAAAGGGCTTCAGAGATATCAATGAAACAGTTGCAATTGGCATATTTCCTATTTTCCTAGGTCCTAGGATATTGCAAGGGTGAATAAGGGGCTTATTCATGTTAAAAAAAATTACAATAAAGGGATGACATTGTAAACAATACGAGAGGGGATGGAGAGATTTTCCCCAAGCAGCTACTTGTTCTTCAGGTGCTCTACTTATGGGACTTTTCCATACTTTTCCTTTTAGGGAGAGTTCTAAACTTCTGCAGAGCACCACCATGGCAACAACTACTCGGCTCAGTTATTGTTGTTTGTAGTTATCTGATATGTAGCCCAAATTCTCACCACCGAATGTTGCTCAGAGATAAAGGAGAAGTTCCTTCTTCTATCCTTCTCACCTTGCCAAGTGTGGAGAAGCTGAGCTGAAAGAGGAAAGAAAGGATCTCCACCAAGTCCATGCTCCTGGTCTGTAGAGTGATGCAAAAAGGGGGGGAAAGGGGGGAATTAGAAGCAGAAACAAGAAATGGACAGAATGTTTATTTTATTTTATTGATTGATTGATTGATTGATTGGATTTCTAGGCCGCCCCATCTCCCTAAGGACTCGGGGCGGCGTACAATAAAAGCAATACACATATACAATTAAAAAGAGATTAAATCCAAATAAGAAAGCCAATTAAAATCTAGAACCCTAAAAATAAGCATTAAAACTACCCCATACACCCCACCCCTCAGTCCAGGTCAGCGAGTTGGAACAACCTTGTTTTGAGGCCATGGAGGAAAGAGCGGAGTTCAGGGGCCAGCCGAAGCTCCAGGGGCAGCTGGTTCCACAGGGTGGGTGCTCCCACAGAGAAGGCCCTACTCCTAGGGTTCGCCAGCCGATATTGTCTGGCTGACGGAACCCCGAGGAGGCCCTGTCTGTGAGAGCGCACAGGACGATGGGAAACAGTCGCTGGCAGCAGGGTCTCCCGTAAATATCCCGGTCTTAAGCCATGAAGGGCTTTATAGGTCAAAACCAGAATAACCAGAGCTGAGGTGGCAAGCAGTCAGGTCATTGTTTCTCCTCACCTCTGCCGATTGGAGATACTGGAGCATGAAGTACCACAGCTGTGATGAAGTATCCAGCAACAGGAACTGGAAGCCAGAGGATGTGATGCACGGAGGTTCTCCAGGCTCACTACTAGGAAAAAGAAGAGTAATTCAAGAAAAAAATCCTACCCTTTGGAAAGGTATCTACATGTCTGTCTCTCCCTGAAACACTTACCTCTTCATCAGGCCAGCTTCAATCAGCAGCTGAGCCAGATCCTGACTCACCGCTGCACTAGGAGAGCCTACCATAAAATGCAGGATGACCTAGATGGAACAATGTGGAGAAAGAGCAGAAAACTGTGATCTCTGTGGAACTATGTCCACAATGGTGCTTGCTGAAGTCAATTCATTGTGTGCTACGCACCATATGCAAAGTCACTGGAGACTCTACAAATGGTTGCAATTCCACTCATGATTCATCATCATGTCTATTGCTTTGATGGGCAGAATTCTAGGATAGATCCAGTTGAGGGATCCTGGCTTGTAATGGCAACTACTCTTAGCTAAAAGTAATAGACAACTGCAAATGCTACTAAAAGACCGTAGGATCACATTAGATAAAGGGAGAGTTAATGTGGAATTGAGAAACGTGGATGTCCATCCTAGGCCTGGTGAAAAGGAAACGCAATAATATTCCATCATGAATGAATTCAAACAGGAAGTTTCAGGGATTTAATCTTCCATAGAAGGAAACACACCATTTTAAATACTGTGATTCCAAGAAAATTTAAAATGCTAAGTACAATGTTAACCAAGACATATCAGAAGATCTTCCTTTTGCATGTGTTGTGGCCCAACAGCAGCCAGCGGAGCTCACAGCAGATTCGGACAGTGAGGAGGTTGGGGAGGAACATGGGCCAGTCCTGGAGTCTGGGGAAGGCTCTGACGAGGGCTCTGCATCGGAGGCAGAGATGGGGCCAAGGCTGTCTGACAGTTATCAGCTGCCTTCAGAGTTGGACATCAGTGAGGCAGAAGAACAGCTGGAGCCTGTTCCCAGTGTGTGCATGCACAGAGTTGCCAGATGAAGGGAACAGCTGAGGAACAAGGGCCGACTTGGGAGTAAAGCCACAGGTGGATGGTGAATGACCCCTCCCCTAGAGGAGCGAAAGGGGAGTGGGGCTTTGAAGGAGATAATTAGTTTATTCCGGCATGCTTGCCAAGTATTGCGGCGTCTGAAAGATATAGGCCTGGCCCCTGTCCAAGCCTGATAAAGGTCTGTAATTGGGAACTATCACGAAAGACTGTTGGCCGGGACTTTGTTAGAGAGGAAATTCATTGTAAATCAAATAAAAGGGGTTTATCAGGATGAGGACTCAGCTTCGCGCTGTTGGGGGAAGCCTAGATCAGAACAGCATGATTAACCTGGCGTTTTCCCAAAAGGAAGACTTTTGAACTAAATCCAAGCAAGGAAGGAGAGGAAGAAGCAGTCTTGGTAACTTTACTGGCAAGAGGTGGTAGAACACTGCAACAAAGTCAGTCATTTTAAGATTAATACAGGTAGTTTAGTTATTTATTTATTTATTTACGATGGGATTTATAGGCCGCCCTATCTCCCGAAGGACTCAGGGCGGCTCACAAATGTAAAAAGACATAGAAGACAAAAAATAAAATTATTAAAAAAATATTAAATAAAAACCCCAACAATAATTTAAAACCCACAACAAGCAATAAAACCAATAAAAGCCAATAACGCCCCCCCCCCTCAGTCCAGGTCGGCCTGCTGGAGTCTTCAGGTCGTGACAGAAGGAACGAAGGTCAGGGGCCATCCACAGCTCCAAGGGCAGCTGGTTCCACAGGGTGGGCGCTCCCACAGAGAAGGCTCTCCCCCTGGGGGCCGCCAGCTGACATTGTCTGGCCGACGGCACCCCAAGGAGGCCCTGTGTGTGGGAGCGCACCGGGTGCTGGGAAGTTGCTGCCGGCAGTAGATGGTCCCGCAAATACCCTGGCCCTAAGCCATGTAGAGCTTTATAGGCAATTACCAGCACCTTGAATCTCACCCGGAGGGCAACCGGTAACCAATGCAGCTCATGCAGGAGGGGTGTAATATGGGAGTATCGGGATGCACCTATCATAACCTGCGCAGCTGCATTCTGCACCAGCTGAAGCCTCCGAGTGGTCCTCAAGGGCAGCCCCATGTAGAGAGCATTGCAGTAGTCCACACGGACTACTACTCTGACTTATCATCACAACTGGGACCAGAATCCCTGTTGCTAAGCAAGGTGGTTGTTAATTGAGTCACACCCATTTTTTTGACTTTATTTTTTTGATATAGTTAAGTGAATTACTGCAGTTAGGTAAATCATGCAGTCATGAAGTTAATCCGGCTTTCCGCCATTGAGTCTGCATGCTGGAAGCCATCTGGGGAGATTGCAAATGGCAATACTATGATTGTGGGATGCTGCAACCATCCTAAATACATGCCAGTTGCATGCATGTAATTTTGATCATATGACCTTTGGGATGCTGCAACAGTTATAAGCGTGAGAGCTGGTCATAAGTCACTTTTTTCAATGCCACTCTGGCTTCAATCAGTCACCAAGTCAAGGACTACCTGTAAATACACCCATAACAAACCAGGCTACTTAGACAAGGCAAAATGCTCACCTCCCACCTTTCTTCTGCATACTTGTCCAAAGATGGGACATCTCGGGCATGCTTATCTGGGCCCAGTTGGCTAGTATCATCAGACCAGGCCTTACCTCTGTGGACACAGAATTGAGAAGTAAGAAACTCCATTACTATTTATAGGCTGTAACTTAAGGATAGCACTACTAATGTCCTATTCAGGAGTAAGGATTCGAATTGCCAAATTGCAGGTAGCTGGCAGTCAGCAGAAGTAGCTTGCAGCACTGCATTCGAACCATTGCCCCACTGTGGCTCAACATTAGTATATTGCTAATACCGTGTTTCCCCGAAAATAAGACCTACCCTGAAAATAAGACCCACCCCAAAAATAAGACCTAGTGTGTTTTTGGGAGCCAAAAAAAATATAAGACAGTGTCTTATGTTAGGGGAAACACGGTATGTGATTTGTTCATGGTTTCGTACATGAATAAATGTACATTGTTCTACATGAATATGGTAAGTGTTTTTTTTCATTAATATATATATATATATATATATTTGTATTTCTTGTCCGTTGAGGTTGAGAATACCTTGGCAGCGTTTGAGAATCTCATCCGTCATCTTCAGGCTGGTGTCTTCAAGTTCTCCTGGGAAGCTGAAGACACCAGCCTGACAGCCTCAACCATCAATACACCAAGAAATACATGAAAATCTCGAAAACATATATATATATATATATATATATATATATATATATATATTTGTTTTCGAGATTTTCACGAATATATCTTATTGTCTTGTCCGTGTAAGGGGAACCTTACGGACAAGACCAATATATATATATATATATATATATATATATATATATATATATATATATATATATATAAGACCTACCCCGAAAATAAGACTTAGTGTGTTTTGGGGAGCCAAAAAAAATATAAGACAGTGTCTTATTTTCGGGGAAACACGGTAGCTGGTTTGCTCCCTATCTGTGAAGTGGCAGGATCCCAAAAACGCCCCTTTCAGAGAACTGAAATTACCCTCATCTTCAGCCAGTGCAGTAATTTCTATGAGCCTTCACTCTCCAACGTTAAGAATCTGGATGGCCTTCACTCACCCTCCCAAGAGAGCAATGCGCAGGTTTTCTTTGAAGATGGGGTTCAAGACGATCCCTTCGAGGCCTCCTGGGAGCAACTGTGTGTGCCAAAGGCGCAGTCCCAGCAGGATATCTGAGCTCTCCTCTTGTTCCCTGAAACACCAGAGCCCATCAGGAAGTGTAGTTCCTTGATTAAGGTAGTTACAGTAGTTAGTTAAGTTTAAGACAACTAAGAGTGATTATGGTAGTTCCTTAATCAAGGAGAAGTTCTTTAATCAAGAAGAAAGGAACACTCCCACCAACACTGACAGGGCAAGCCTTATATAAACAGAGAGTAAATCCCACTGCTTTTAAGCACTGATGGTATTACCTAGTTGGGTAATTAAATGTCTGCAAGAAAACAAACAAGCTCAGAGAGCATCAAGAACTCCACAGGTCAACCCTCACCTACCAATATTCTCTTCTATTATTATGTTGCTACTGTTGTGGCTTTTGAGGATTTTTTTTTCTTATTTTAATCCTAGTATGTAAAAAGTCTCAAGCTGTCATTTGTAATTGAAGCTGTGAACAGGTTTATTAAATAAACGAAAATGAACACGAGTTTTATTTATACCAGCCAGCCGCATTTCTGCTTACGGAATATCTCAGTGCAAAGTACACTTTCAATCTTACAATGTTCATTTGAGCAGTGACCGTATTTTTTTTTTAAAAAAACTTTGCTAGGCAATCAGGGCTAGAGCTATAAACTTACTTGACATATTCCTTCTTCACCCACAGGGCCACAGCTGCCTGACGAAGAGGCTGTTCCAGGAAAAGCATCCGCATGACATAATTTTTGGCTAACCCAGGCAGTTCCCTAAGAAGGGAAGAATGTAAGATCAGGGTCACACACAAGATATGGGTTGTTGTACTTGTTTTTTTTCCCCATAGGCAGGCATGCTCTGCCAAAGTCTGTGTCAGCTGCCGCCTTAACGCTTGCTTCCGTTTGGGCTACGGTGACATACTGCTATGAACTATGGGAAGGGAGGGGGAAAAGCAAGGGGGGGAAATGAAAGTGAATGCTGTAACCTCTTCGAGGTTCTGCTTGTGTTTATGTTTATGTTTATGTTTATTTGGACTTATAAGCCGCCCTCGCTCCCGAAGGATTCAGGGCGGCGTACATAAAAGACAGAAAGTACAAAAGTTAAAAGAAATTAAAAAGATATTAAATTATGCCAAATAAACAATCAGATTAAAACCCCAATCCCCATCAGGCCAGGCGGATTGCAAAAATAGCCATGTTTTGAGGTCGCGGCAGAAGGAGCAGAGATCAGGGGCCAAGAGCAACTCAAGGGGTAGTTGATTCCAGAGGGTGGGTGCCCCCACAGAGAAGGCCCTACCCCTAGGGGCCGCCAGCCTACACTGCTTAGCTGATGGTATCCCCAGGAGGCCCCATCTGTGGGAGCGCACAGGGCGATTGGTGTTTGTCAGCGGAAGGAGACGTTCTTGGACCCAAGCCATACAGGGCTTTATAAGTTGTTACCAAAACCTTGAACCTCACACGGAGGGCAACTGGCAACCAATGCAAGTCACGCAGGAGGGGTGTAATATGGGAGAATCGGGACGCTCCCATCACTACCCGCGCGGCTGCAAGGTCATACAGCATACCAACTGCAAATCATCCTGAGCTTGGACTGGCCATTACAAAAATATCCTTTCTGAAGCTGACTGCTCATGTGTGTGTGTGTGTGTGTGTGTGTGTGTAGGTAATGGGAATAAGATAAGGAAGGGAATAGTTGAACTTAGGGATTTTGGCAAGCGATGCTCAGTTCTGACTATGCACTACTGCAATGCACTTTTCTTCTAAGAAAACCATACTTTTCTCAACAAATGGAGCCAAGGGTCATTTCTATTTAGAGCAGGGTGGGTGGGTTCAAACCCGATTTCACTGAGGGCCTCATCAGGGTTGTGTTTCATCTCGGGGGCCAGGGAGGGGTGGCTGGGGGGTGGCCAGGGTGGGTGTGGCCAGCTCGATGTCACTCATCAAGGCTCTGTTTTCAACTGTGACCGCATCCTGCAGCCCTCTGCCAGCGAAAATGGAGCATTCAGCCTCCCGGGTCTCCGTTTTTGCTGGCAGAAGGCTGCAGGAGGCCATCGCGGCCAAAAACAGAGCCTGGGCAGGCCTTGTGCGGCCTCCGTAAGCTTCATTTTTGCTGGCAGAGGCACCACGGGCTGGTCCTTCACTGTTTTCAGGGCGGCCGTGTAGGCCGGATCCGGCCCCCAGGCCTTGAGTTTGACACCCCTGATTTAGAGGTTTCAGTGGTGGCAGGTCTGACAGTCTATTCTGCAGAAACCCTGGGTCCAGCAATCTGGAACCAGGAGCAACTTATTATCTATAAAATGTGGCTTCAAATACATGAGGTTATTAAAACCTACTTACATTTTTATCTCCAATCTGACCCTCAGCTGATACAAGGCCTAAATTCTAATATTTGAGGGCAGGCGAGATTCTCACTTACCGAAGGACAGCAAGGCAAGTGGCAGGATGATTATACAGCCGATCCAAAATCCCGGGGCTGAGGCCTCGCAGGTATTCATGAAGATTCTTGCACTTCAGCTGAACTCTCTGGAGTTTCATCACTGACTCCGTCATGACCGCTACCCTTCATCACCGGGACATTTTTCTGTAAAGGCTGTGATAGTTGAAAGACAAAACATCTGGTGAATTCAGTAAAAATAGTATGCTCGCTGTGAATGGAACTAGCACCGGGATAAGCCCAAAACCACAGGTTTTTTTTAGGAAAGTCTATGAATTAAAACACACACCCAGAAATCTGTGGTATAATATTTAGGATCACCTGATAATCCTCATCTTATAACCATTTGTTTAGTGACCATTCAGAGTTAAAATGGTATGGAAAAAAGTGACTTGTGACCGGTCCTCACAGTGATGACCATGGCAGCATCCCCATGGTCCCATAATCAAAATTTGGGTGCTTTGCAACCAGTATGTACCATATTTTTCAGCTATAAGACACACTTTCCTGCCCCCCCACCAAAAAAAAAACTGGGTGGAAATGTCTGTGTGTCTTATAGAGTGATTACAGGCCTGCTTTTGCTTCCCAAACCTTCTGCATGTCCCATTTTTGCCCTCCCCGGCATCCAGAAGCACTCTGCAGGCCAAAAACAGGCCCTATTTTGGCCTACCAAACCCTCAGCACATCCCATTTTCAGCCTCCCTGATGCCGGAGGCCTGCGAAGGCCAAAAACTGGCCCATTTTCAGCCTGCAGAGTGCTTCTGGATGCCGGGAGGGCAAAAACAGGACGTGTGGAGCTAAAAAACTATTTTTTTCTCGTTTTCCTCCTCTAAACCTAGGTGCTTCTTACAGTCCAAAAAGTACGGTATTTATGATGGTTGCAGTATCCTGGAGTCATGCGATCATCATTTGCAAACCATTGTCAGCCAGCTTCTGACAAGCAAAGCCAACGAAGGAAACCAGATTTGCTTAATGCATGATACACTTAACAACTGCAGTGATTCACTTAACAGCTGGGGCAAAAAGGCCACAAAATTGGACAGAACTCACGTAACAATCATCTTTCATAGCAATGGAAATTCTGGTTCCCATTTTTGGTCGTAAATTGAGGACTACCTGTACAGCAAATTTGACACGGTAGTAATATGGGGGAATCCATTTGCAACGTCTTGACAGACTTGAGTTTTTCTAGGCAAATTCCCCATAAAGAAAATGCCCCAATAAACAGCAAATGTTTTGTTGCCTGAGTGTTCTCCTTCTGGTCTTGCTTCCAGACACAATATGGCAGGTGAAACCTTCCACTAACAAGGAGAAAGTTTTAATTTTAAAACAGGCAGTCTAGAAAACACAAGCTACAATTTGTAGGCAAAAGACCCCTGCCAATGTCTGGCTGTTGTTGTTTTCCTCTCAGGAAGAGAATCAAAAACTAAGGATCTGTTTGCAGATTTTCCTATTCTAAACACCGTGACTTTAGATGCCATCAAATCACCCATGACTTACCAGTTCAGTAGTTTGGAGATTGTTTAATTAGGGCCTTGGTGGCTCAGGCTGTTAATTGCCTGCACTTAAGTTCCAGCTGCCTACAACTGCTGTAGGCTCGAATCCTACCAGGCTCAAGGTTGACTCAGCCTTCCATCCTCTCGGGGTAGGTAAATTGAGGACCCAAGATTGTTGGGGGCAATTAGCTGACCTTGTAAAAATGCCGCTTAGTAATAAGCAGGCATACACAATGGAATGAAGGCTATTGCTGAGCACACTGGGTTGTATCCCAAAAATTGTAAGCCGCCCTGAGTCTCCGGAGAAGGGCAGCATATAAATGTTAATAATAATAATAATAATAATAATAATAATAATAATAATTATTATTATTATTATTATTCAGAGTTTTTCAAACTAAGCAATAGGTGTGGACATCAACAGTTTTGGAGAATTCTGGGAGTAGAAACCTCTACCACATCTTAAAGTTGTCGAGTTTGAAAAAACACTGATCTAATGCGATTTAAAAATTTAATGCCAAAATAGCCACATGCTTTGGAAAGCTATTAAGACCTGACTCTTGGCGTCTCTTCAAGATTTGACAGGTTTATTTTATAATTTTTTTGTAACAAAAACAATATTTTGTTTTTTAAAAGAAAAAAAACTAAAAAAACAAACTAAGAAGGGAAAGAAAAGAAATGAAAACCTCTAATATCTGATCAACTTATATTTATCAATAGCTATTGGAATACCAATAAATTTGCTATTATAATCCGAACAATATATTACTGTCAGATCACAGATTCTCTGCCACAGAAACACATATTGTTGCATTCTTCAATTAGCGGGTGGTGATGGGAGTTACCCGGTTCTCCCATGTTACCCCCCTCCTGCGTGGCCTGCATTGGTTGCTGATTGCGCTCCGGGTGAGATTCAAGGTTTTAGTTTTAACATTCAAAGTCCTACACGACATGGGTCCCCAATATCTGAGGGAGCGTCTTCTTCCAATAGCTAGTTCCGGCCGCCCTGTGCGGGCTCATAGGCAAGGACTCCTCGGGGTTCCATCGGCGGGCCAATGCCGGTTGGTACTTCCCCGACGACGAGCCTTCTCTGTTGCGGCCCCCGACCTCTGGAATCAACTGCCTCTGGAGCTCTGTCTGGCCCCTGATCTCCGCACCTTCCGAATTAAAACCTGGTTGTTTGACCAACCGGGCTGTGACCCTTCCTTGGGGGGAGGGATGGGTTTTTAATGTATTTTATTGTTGTGTCTTATATTTGGGCTTGTTGGTTTAATGTCTTTTAAAATATTTATTGTTCTGTGTTTTAGTTGTGAGCAGCCGAGTCTTCGAGATGGGGCATACAAGTTCAAATATAAATAATAAATAAATAAATAAATAGTACAAAATACTGCCTTTTCCAAAACTGATACATCACAACCCTTTCTTCACCTCTTGAATAATACCACTTTTCTAATTCTTTTTGCACCATGCCCTGCCTATGCATGTAGCCCTCAACTTACAACAAAGTTACAACGGCACTGAAAAAAGAGACTTGTGACCAGTGGTGGTATTCAAATTTTTTTACTACCGGTTCTGTGGGCGTGGCTTGGTGGGCATGGCAGGGGAAGGATACTGCAAAATCCCCATTCCCTCCCCACCCCACTAACCTGCTTTCCAGCTCTGTTCTCCTATGCAGGGCAACAGAAGAAAACCCAGCCAATCAGCTGGGACTTGGAAGGCAGATAATAGATGGGGGCGGGGCCAGTCAGAGGTGGGATTTGCCAATTCTCCAAACTACTCAAAATTTCCGCTACCGGTTCTCCAGAACCTGTCTGAACTGGCTGAATACCACCTCTGCACATGACCTATTTTCACACTAACAACCTTTGTAGCGTCCTGACGGTCACCTGATCAAAATTCAAGATGCTTGGCAACTGATTCATATTTATGATGGTGGCAGTGTCCCTGGGTCACGTCATCCCCAATCTTCTGACAAGCGAAGTCAATGGAGACTCCAGATTCACTGAACAACCATGTCACTCACTTAACAACTGCAGTGATTCACTTAACAACTGTGGCAAGACAGGTTGTAAAATGAAGCAAAATTCACTTCATAACGGTCTCCCTTAGCAATAAGATTTTTGGGCTCAATTGAGGTCATAAGTGGAGGACTAATTGTACAGCCACAATGGGAGGATGGATAGGTTAATTTGTTCCTAATTAAGTGTTGTGGTCACAGTAGGGGAATGTTTAAGATAGATTGATGGATTTATGCATGAATGGATGACAGATAAGATACATGATTAGATAAAGACTAGACAAAGAGCCAGACGTTAGACAATAGGCAAAAAAAGGAGACTTCCGCGGGTGGTGCTGGAAATCTGTACATGAATTGTTGCTACTTGTGTCTACTTGGTGCATTTTGGGATCATATATTTTTATACATATAGTTTTCTCTTTTTCAATCGGATTACTGCGTTTTAGGACTGGAGCGGCTTATCAAATATAAATACATTCGGTTTATGATCTTCCTACACTTTTCCACGATGGCACACCAAAACGCGGCGCTCCCTTCTCCAAAGACCCCGGGATCATGCTCAGGGCTGGGAGAAGCTCCTCCAGGGCTTTATTCTTAGACAGTGCGGCGGTGCCAACCCGCCCTTCCCCGCACCGCAAGGTTCCTCCAGTTTGTCCAACCCAGCTGCTGCGGAGCGCTTGCATGTTCCGACCCAAAGGACTCACCTTCACCAGGATCGCATCGGGGCAACGGGGGACATAGATCCGCGGCAATCCCCTCACACCAGCCGGCCCTCCCGGCGAGCAGGAAGCGATCGGCGCACTCCACCTCTCGGAGTCGGCTGCTTTTCCTGTGTGAGTTGCATGTCGGGAGCGCGGAAAAGAGGCCCCGGTTGCAAGAGGTAAGTCTGGTTTTGAATGGGTCTCGGATCGTGGTATGGGGAGGTCTAAATTAGGGGGAGGAGGGGGAGGAGGAGGAAGGAAGTCGTGTTGTGCATTCACAGTTGCAGAGAGGAACGGGGCGTGCAAAACTAGTGCAAAACTGGGTACTGTTAATCATAAGAATGTAGCGTTGGGGGCGTTGCGTGAACCTCTTAATATCTGGGTTTCCAAGATGTTGTGCTCGGACGCTACCACCCCTGGCTATGTTGGCTAAAGCGCGTGGGAGTACCGCCCAATTTTCTATTCCTAATCCAATCCCTAATCCGGTCCTTGGGAATTTCATTCCTTTGACGTACCATTTTTACTCCTGTTCCACTCTCTGCGTTGCTTATTCGAAAGGGAATAGCAGTGCCTGGGTGTGCGCGCGTACTGATAAATATGTATATGCACATAAAATGATTGCCTTAGGATAGTGTGGTCCCTGGGCGTCCCCTGACAGCGATCTGGAAAATCAAAATGATTTGGCAGCCTAGGTTGAAAAATAATACGATATTAAAGCCTCATCAAATAATTCTGAGAATTGGTAGCGGCAGCAAATGTGTCAATTTTAAATTTTAATTAACAAATTGATATTGACACAAATAAAAGTCCTCCATAATTTTTAAAAGTGGAAAGGGATCCTGGCAGAATAAAATTTGAGAAACACTGTCTTAGGGTAAGAAAGTAATGCACGATAATTCCATGTGATTATAGTTACAGCCCTCAGATCATGCAGCTACTGTCTTTACTGTGGCTACCTGATATAGAACAATAGATTTTGAAAGGAAGAAAAATGGATCTCTCTCTCCCTCTCTTTTTCTTCTCTCCCTTTTTCCCTCTCTCACGCAACTGAATCTTACTATTGCAAAGGTGCTTTTTCAAGAGGAAACTGGACTTTCTGGTTTTTCTTTGAAGATGTTTTGCTCCTCATCCAAGAGGCTTTTTCAGCTCTGACTGGATGGAGGGGAATGGAAGGATTTATATGACAGCTGGTCATTTGCATTCTTTTTAGAGAGTAGTTGAGGCCACCCAGATGACCAGTGGAACATTTAGTAGTAAGAGGTGATACACAAGGTGTGAGTATTTTCCATTGATGTGGAGAGCCATGGAGATGGTCTTGAGGGAGCTATTCAAAAGTGATTGCAAAATCCAAAAGGACAAAAGTCTGCCTTAAGCCCTGGGAATGGAAAAAAATTATTAGGCTGGTTCCTTCCTTAACTCTCTAGGAGTATAAGAGGACAGGAAGAGAAAATATCAATAGACTTGCAAGATTCTGTTCCTAAGTTTTAACTCAATAAAGCTTAGTTTTAAAAAAAATCTTGTAGGGCAGAGCTCTCTAAACTTGGCAACTTTAAGACTTGTGAACTTCAACTCCCAATTCTGGCTGGAGAATTCTGGGAGTTTAAATTCACAAGTCTTAAAGTTGCCAAGTTTGGGGACCCCTGTTGTAGGGTCTGTTTCCTGATCTGAACTAGTGGCCCCCAACCTTTTGGGTAACCTTATTTATATGATTTTTTTGATCTTTATTTCTGTAGGCTCCATCAGCAATGTAAGGGATGGAAAAGTGACTATTGGAAGCATGTGTGTTTGGAACCAAAGGGAGAAAAGTGGTGTGCTTTTTTCTATACGTGTGCAAGAGGACTGAGCACACCTACATTCAAACATGCCTTCAGCCCATCTTAATTCTGCCTCCCATCGGAATATGTCCGTTCTTTGCCGCCTGCTTCTCTGGGCAGAGAAGAGGCGCTGGGATGGATTTGGTGGATGGAGGAGGAGTTATTCCCAAGGAAGTAAGCCCAATCTTAATAAGCAAGTGGGGGAAATGGACCATCTAAAAAATAAAGAACAAAGACAAAAGCGGTTGTGGAAGAAGATGGAGGCTATTGAAGCTAAGATGGCTGCTGGGCCCAAGGTAAGACTGCTTCACGGGAACTGATGTTTGGTTATTAATTTGGTCAAAACTAATGGCTTGATTTAACAAAAAATCAACATCTCCCTGTCAAGGCTAGGGAGAATTCTGCTTTATTATTTGTAGAACTTGCCATGATTTTATCACACTGATGGTACAGTTGTGGCATTCTGGTTCCTGGCTGCTACAAATATAGTTTGTCAGCTGTTATTCAGATCCATCGGTACTAGACCTACACAGAATCCTTGGTAAATACAAAGATGTAGAGAGAGAACAATAAGCAGCAATACATTTCCCCCAGTAACTTTACAGTATGGGGAATGGCAAGATCCACCATCCAGTCTGAGCTGAAGAAGCTTCCTGGATGAAAAGTGAAATGCCTTCAAAGAAAAACCAGAAAATTCAGTTGCCTCTTGAAAAAGCACCTTTGGGACAACCCTGACCAGGATGACTGAGAATCTCCATAGACATTTACCTCAACTTTGCTGTCTCTTGGTCCTCTGGGATGCAGCCCCTCACTCCTGGGAACCTACCACCTTCTACCGCTGAACTCCAATAGCTCCTATGGTCCAGCTTGTCCTATGGTCCATGATTGATGCCATCATGATCTGAATACATGATGGCAGTGGTGGCGAATCTGTGGCATGCGTGCCACAGGTGGCATGCAGAGCCCTCTCTGTGGGCATGCGCAACGTCGCCTCAGCTAACAGATAATCAGAGTTGGAAGGGACCTTACAGGTCATCTAGTCCAACCCCCTGCCCAAGCGGGAGACCCTACACCTTTTCTGACAAATGGCAGTCCAATCTCTTTCTCTTTTTGAAAGTCTCAAGTGATGGTGCTCCCACAACGTCCGAGGGCAAGCTGTTCCATTGGTTGATTGTTCTCAGCTCTACCATGCGCATGTGCTTCCCGCTAGCCAGCTGGTCTTTGGGTCTCTCCCGCGCATGGGGGTGGGTGGGCACAAGCATGGGGGGACAGGGGCATGCGTGGGGGGCGGGTGGCATGCGAGGGAATGCACATGCACGGGGGCATTTTGGGTATGCGCATGCAAATTGGTCCCTCAGTGCCAAAAAAGTTTGCCATCACTGCATTATGGGGTGATAAATTTGTGTTGGATTGATGGTTACATTATTTTCAGGATTTTACAATTATCACAAAGACTTAAAAGTGATATTTTATTTTATTTCATTATTATTTTATTGGTATTTTAGCGTTTCATTATTTACCATGGGTGATTAAAGACATCACAGTTAACTGGCACGTGTCCTACAGGATTCGGCGTTACACAAGCCAAATAAATATAAATACAGATAGTCCTCGACTTACAACGGTTCATTTAGTGACCATTTGAAGTTATAGCGGAACGGAAGAAAGTGACTTACGACCATTTTTCATACTTACGATCGTTGCAGCATTCTTGTGGTCATGTGATCAAAATTCAGACCCTCGGCAAGTGACTCATATCTGTGACATTGTGTTGATGTGTGTGTGTGTGAGATGTGACCACTTTTTACAACTTTCTGACAAGCCAGGTCAGCGGGGAAGCCAGATTCTACTTTACAACCATGTTACTAACTTAACTGCAGTGATTCATTTAACCAGTGTGGCAAGAAAAGTGGTACAATGGCGCAAGACTCACTTAACTTAATGTCTTAGTTAGCTACAGAAATTTTGGGCTCAATTATGGTTCTAAGTCGAAGACTACCTGTAAATAAACAAGAAAAAGACCGCTTCCTCTTTTAAAAACTTTTTTACATTTCCCCCCTTTCTTTTTTCCCTCCTCTTTGAAGGAGCCTTCAAGTCAAGACAAGACCTTTTCCTCAAAAAACATCGCAGAATATGACATCCCAACTATAGCCGGACAGAAAAAAGGTAGGATGGGAAGACCTTGATTCAAATGGGCTTCCAGGAGTTTCCTTTTTTTTTTAATAAGTTGTTAAAAAGAAATTTTCTTTGTGGAAAAGGTAACTGGTGGCTAATGTGAAATTCTGGCTTTCTCATGGGCTAGTAAAAGAAAGGAATAAACAAGAAAGAAATGGAGCTGTGATATAGCCAGGATTGGATCTAATGGTGAGATCCGTTCCACGTTTACTGTTTCCATACATTTGTATTAAATTCCTCTTTGTACGTTTGGCTGTCAGAAAGATTATTAGGCAAAGTTGATTAGAAAAATAGCAGTTTTCCTGCTCCTATTTTATCCAGTCTAATTTGGGAAAGCAGTTGATTTGATACCCCCATTCTAAACTCATACATAGTAGTATAAAAAAAAGGAAGGAAGGAAGGAAGGAAGAAAAGAAGGAAGGAAGGAAGAAAAGAAAAAAGAGAGACTAATGTGTCCTTTTTAATGTGCCAATAATTCTTTGTCTCATAGAAAAAAATATGCTGGGTGTACCAAGCAAGAGAACTCATAGGCCAATCATGAAATATTTTATTAAATGTTTTTTTCAGAGAAAGTTTATTTCAAAGATTGTGTGTCAAATGAGTAAGGGAACATTTAGAAGAAAATGGCAACCATTCTTAAAACCTGGCTCTCTTCCCACACCTGGAATTATTTTTTTCATTGCTATATCTGTAGGGTCCTGGTCGTATCTATATGGTTTATCATTTTGGTTGTTATAGTTCAAGCTGCTTATTTCTCTGTGTTTAATTGTATTTCTAGAGTTTGTATTTTATCTAGAATCTAATAGAGTGGGCAACTGCAACACATTTAATAAATGGATTAACTTAAATTTGAACATTTAATGAAGCTTATGGCATTAAATTGTCTGTGGGGCCTGATTTTTTATACCCCTGTATTTATAGCATATTTATATGCTCCTCTAGCATATTTTTTGCACCGAGTTATATTGTTAGGGATCTAAGGTTCTGTACACATGTTCTCCAGATCTTTTTATCTTGATCATCATTAATAAAAAATGTCCTTTTATAACATCTGGTAATTGGGAATTTTAGAACGTTTGTTTCTATACTCTGCGCTCAATTTTGCTGCGCTCATGTAATAAAATTTGGACAAGCAGATTGCACAAATGCTTGTTTTTATTATGTTTTATCTTAATAATGACTTTTTCCACAGATACCTCAGCACCTTTGCCCACTTCCTATAGTCCACGTTATGTTGAAGCTGCTTGGTATCCTTGGTGGGTGAAAGAAGGATTTTTTAAACCAGAATGCCAGGTAAAAATGTTTCTATAAAATTATAAATATTAGACTTTGATATGTCGATAAGTCGAGGACTACCTGTACAAATTTGACTTGAATGAGTTAAGAACGGAGTTTGTTCTTAACCCAGGAATTGTTTACATTTCTCTGTGAATAGTATTCTCTGTGGAAAATGCTAATCAAACTGTTTTCATACTCAGTTTGTAAATAGACAGGAGAAGAAGAGTCCTTCCCTCACATTTTTAAGAGTTTCAGATTTTGCAGTACATCTATAGCAGTGGTGGCTTTTCGGCACCAAGTGCTGAAATGGGAGCGCGCATGCACAGGAAAATGGCAGAGCAGCTCCTCGACGCGCGCATGGGAGTGCTGGAAACTGGAAGTTTAGCTTCCCGGCGCATGCATGCATGTCAGCCACTGAGTCTTCCCATTTCTAACATGCATGCGTGCATGAAGACCAGCTGGCCAACACATGCATGTGCTCCGGGGAGCTGCTCTTCCAGTTTCCGGTGCTCCTGCATTTGCGAAGACCAGCTGGCCAGCGCACACATGCGCTCCGGGGAGCTGCTCTTCTGGTTTCAGGCCCTCCTGCGTGCACAAAGACCAGCTAGCCGGTGCACATGCACACACTGGAACCTGGAAAAGCAATGGGCGATGGCTGGCGTGCCTGGAGAGATGCCACTTCCGGCACGTGTGGCATAGGTTCACCATTACGGCTCTATAGGATGGTATGGTGGTGAACTCAGACTGATTACTAAATCCAGTTCCTCTTTTTGACAGCAACACCTGCCCCACAGGAAGCCAGAAATGTTTTCTATCTCCCTCCCGCCACCTAATGTCACAGGATCTCTTCACCTGGGGCATGCCTTGACTGTGGCTATTGAAGATGCTTTGGTACGATGGTAAGTGTGTTTCTGCAGACTCGGGAAATGGCTATGCAGATCCTCTAGCACAGGGGTGTCAAACTCAATTTCATTGAGGGTCACATCAGGGTTATGTTTAACCTCAGGAGTGGAGGGGGGGCGTGGCCAGCTTGACATCACTCATGTCGGGGCCACCTATGGTGGCCAAGTGCTAAGGCAGGACTTCACTCAGACTCTCCCTCTCAATATAATCCTTCCTTCCTTCCTTCCTTCCTTCCTTCCTTCCTTCCTTCCTTCCTTCCTTCTTTTTCTTTGTCTTTCCTCTTTCCCTTTCTCCTGTCCTCTCCTTTCTTGGATGCTTAGATGCAAAAGAGGAAACATTTCTCCTTTTGTTTGCTTTTAGTTTGTTTTGCTAGGCCTCTGCCAGTGAAAATGGGGCCCAGGGGGGCTGTACGCGCTCCCCCGAGTTCCGTTTTTGCTGGCAGAGGGCTGCAGGAGGCCATTGCAGCCAAAAACAGAGCCCTCCCAAGCTCCGTTTTCGGCCACGATGGCCCCCAGCAGTCTTCTAACCACCCTGCAGGCCAGATGCAACCCGCATGCCTTGAGTTTGATACCCTGCTCTAGCATTAAGCATTCATAGTGATGGATCCCCACAGCCTTTAAGTTCATTACTGATGCATTTGGTCATGTCATATCCCTGAGAAATAGAGATATCTATAGAAAGACTGACAAAGAGAAAAAATGGCACTACTGAGAAATTAAGAGTCATGTGGTTGAATTGCTTCTATTGGCAATGATTTGTCTTCAATTTCAAGGGTCAAATCCATTCCTTAATTTAGTGTTAGGGACAACCCATGCCTTAATTTAGTGTTTCTCAACTTTGCCAAGTTTAAGATGGGTGAACTCCAACTCCCAGAATTCCCCAGCCAGCATGGTAATTCTGGAAATTGAAGTTCACCCATCTTAAACCTAAGTTTGAGAAATATTGCCTTAGCTGATGGCAGTATTTTTCCCTTCCCGTTCCTCTGCATTTTGGGAATTTCTGTTTGAATCTGAAACCATCTAAGGACTTGGAACTTTGAAAGAAGAGAGTTGAATTCTAGATTTTTCTTCTTCTTCTTGATGTGATCCAGGAGACGAATGCAAGGCTATCGAGTTCTGTGGCTTCCAGGTTCTGATCATGCTGGAATTGCAACTCAGGTGAGAATTGGGAGTTCAAAGCTGACGCTTTTAATCCTGAATAACCATGGATCAATCTTCTGCTTCCTGTAAGGATTGTAATCCTTTTAGAATTAACTGGAAGGATTCATGGGATGGAAAAACGGTGTGGATGTGAATTAATTTGCATATTTTAACCTGACATTTTGCCCCAAGAGGAAGACTCCTCATTCTGCCAAAGCCCTCTGAATCAAATCAGAAAACATAAAAAGAAATCTCAGCACATTTAACTATACAGGTAATCCTTGACTTACAACCATTCGTTTAGTGACTGAAGTTATAGCACCACTGCACAAAGTACCTTATGACTGTTTTTTCACACTTACGATGGTTGTGCCATCCCTATAGCCACATGATCAAAATTCGGATGATTGGCAATTGGCATGTTTTTATGATGGTTACAGGATCCGAGGATCATGCGATCACTTTTTTGCGAGCTTCTGACAAGCAAAGTCAATGGGGAAGCCACTTAACAAGTATGTTACTACTACCTTAACAAATGCAGTGCATTAAGTGCAGTGATTCACTTAATAACTGTGGCAAGAAATGTCATAAAATGGAGCAAAATTCACTTGCCTTGCTTAGCAATGGGAATTTTTGGGCTCAACTGTAGTTGTAAGTCGAGGACTACCCGTATACCATTTGGATAGATTCTTTGTCTCACTTGTCAGTCTCAGGAGTTTTTATGTTCTTTCTTGATCTGACCAGGCTGTGGTAGAAAAAAAGATCCGGAAAGAACGGGGAGTTTTGCGGCAAGATCTCTCACGCGATGAATTTCTCCAAGAAGTTTGGAAGTGGATTGAGGAGTGAGTATTAGAGGTGAAGAGGCTGCAATGTTTGGATCGAAGTGGCGGTGACAGATTTTCTGAACTAACAGCAGGCTGAGTCTCTGAAGGTTTAAGAGAGCCAGTTTGGTGTTGTGGTGAAGGTGCTGGCCTAGGAACCAGGAGACTGAGTTCTTGTCCCGCCTTAGTCGTGAAAGCCAACTCTGTGACTTTGGGCCAGTCACACTGTCTCAGCCCAACCCACCTCACAGGGTTGTTGTTGTTGTGAGGCAAATAGGAGGAAAAAGGAGTATTGTATATGTTTGCCTCCTGGATAAATAAGTAGATCTATTTGCTACTTATTTCAGGAAAAAAGTAATGTTGGTTTTAAATTAACACAAATTTTTAACTCTAGCATTTTTATTTTTTATATATTGTTTTATATTTTGAAGTTCTATTCTACCTGCTCAGAGTCCCTCTTTGAGGGCAGGTGGGCAGTTTAAAAATGTGAATTATAAATAAATAATGCTATGGAAACTCCTTTATGTGCTGTTGTGGGCTGCCTTGGCTACAAAAGGTCAGTGGGAAGGTAGGGGAGTCTATATTTGGCAAGTGGGTAATTCTGGTTTAAGGATAGACTAGATAGGAATGATTTAATGTTCAGGTTAAATAGATGAATAATTTTAAGGTATGGCCGGGGAATTTTGAGAGGTGAAGTCCAGACCTTTTAAAGTTGCTAAGGTTGAAAAATACCAAAATGTATTTTTCTTCATATTTCTGACCAAAAAAGATTTATTTTGTCTTTCTGCAATATCAGGAAAGGGAATGAAATATTCAAGCAGCTGAAAGAGATGGGAGCATCTTTGGACTGGGACAGAGCCTGCTTCACGATGGACTCAGTGAGTAGTTGAGATCTTCACAGGCAATTTTTTTTTCTGTGGGTAAGGATTCTATATTCTTTCCTCACTTTCAGAGAGCAAACACAGCAAACCCTCGATTTAATAGAGTCCAACTTAGCAGATTTAGTATGCAGCAGGCAAAATTCTATCTGTCCATGGTAAGCTTTGCGGTATATGTAAAATACACCTGCATGCAAGTAGCTCGACTTACAACCATAATGGAGTCTGCCATAAGTTATGATGGTCATGAAGTGAGTCACCTACACGACTGACCCATTTGCAGCAGTCGTTAAGCATAGATGTTGGTCGTAAAGTGAGTAGTTCCCTCATGAAGTGAATGCTGCAGTTAAGAGAACCCGTTGTTCACTATGCATAAATATTTCAAATATGCAAAATATGCAGGAAAATGTTCATGAAACTGAACCACATTGCCTCTCTTAACATCAGTTCTTCTGAAGGGAAGAAGTTAACTTTCCATTTGTAGCTTGGAATGAGACATTTCCATTTCAGAATTAGTCCTAAGTGCTTTTAATGGAGTCTTTCTGGCTACAACATTGATTAGGAATCAGTAAGAGGGAATTCAGTTTTTTATTTATGAGGCAAATTAGCCTTTATGATAATGTTTTTCAACCTTAGCAACTTTAAGATGTGGACTTCAACTCCAGAAGTGGCATATTTAGCAAAAGAAACTCCTGGGACATTTTTTTTACCAAGAGTATATAACTTTACTAATAGATCCATACAGGCACAGAAGAAGCAAAGCTCTGAGGTTTTCACGCAAAAAATAGTATAGTTAAAATGTCTGTGGAGATTCTCAATCATCCAGGTCATTGGTTGTCCCAAAGGTGCATTTTTCAAGAGCCAACTGGACCTTCTTATTTTCTTTGAAGACATTTTGTTTCTCATTCAAGAAGCTTCTTCTGCAATCTTCCATTCCCCACCATACAGCTTCTTGGATGAGAAGTGAAACATCTTCAAAGAAAAACAAAGTCCAGTTGCCTCTTGAAAAAAAGCACCTACGGGACAATATAGTTAATTTCTCCTTTTCCCCACTTGAGCCACCCATTGCCTTTGGAAGGTTCCCATCAGAATGGCCTTGAAGTACCTGGATCTTCTCAGGCTGCAAACGGCTCACATAAATTCCTCATTTCCCTCCTAGCTCCCAATACATTCCAACCCTTCCCCTCCCTTCTTCGTTTTTATTGTCACCACTTGTGAATAGAGGTGCGTTACGAGTCAGCCTTGACATGAATTCTGGGAGTTGAACTCTACCTGTCTTAAAGTTGCTGACTTTGAAAACGATGGGTTTAATTGTAAATTCTCCTCCTCTTGTCCAGTGTTTCTCTCAAGCTGTGACAGAGGCCTTTGTGCAACTTCACGAACAAGGCCTGATATATCGAGACAGGCGCCTGGTAAACTGGTCCTGTGCCCTGCAGTCAGCCATTTCTGACATTGAGGTATGTGGTTGGAGTAGAGCCCCAAATAAACACTTTTTAGTCATATTTAGAGACTAGAAACTGATAGATTGTGTCCCTGGCAGGTGGAGAATAGACAGATAGAACGACGGACAAAGATCTCTGTGCCAGGACTTGAGGACAAAGTGCTATTTGGAGTATTGGAGACATTTGCTTACAAAGTAGAAGGAGAGGAAAGTGAGTTGGCCTCCCTGAGGCATGATGATAACTTTAAGCATTGCTGAAGGCCACAGGCAAATGCTCAAAATAATGTTTGTGTATTCAGTTTTTTATAGTCTGCCATTTCAAAGAAGTAACTTTGGGTGGCAAACAATCAGAAAGCAAAAGACAGCAATAATGTTGGATGACTCTTTTAATTTACTTATTTTTCATTCCAATGAACACTTCTCTTTCTTTGATGAAAACAGGCATGGAACTTCTTGTGTCTACCACCCGCCCTGAGACAATGTTTGGTGACGTGGCTGTTGCCATTCACCCAGATGACTCGCGCTATTTGGTAAGGATGCCCAGTAAAAGGAAGCTTTGGTCCATCCTGAGACCAGATTTAATGTTACTGTATCTTGTAACTGTAAAGGCTTGGATCTTTTTCTTTCTTTCTTAAGGAAAGACAGAAAAACAGAGGAAGCCATCTTGAATTATGGGGTTAAGAGGTTTTCTCTGATTGAGATCCTTGACCAGGAAGGACATAAGTAGGATGACTTCTATCCCTCACTCCCAACTTCTAAGACTACAAGAGATTTGGGGAGATACATGTGTCTCTGGAGGGAGAAAAGCTGGAAAGTTGGTGTGGGAGTGTCAGAAAGGAAGTAGTAATGTATTAAACCTTTGGGAGCATAACATATTATTTTAATACTTAAAAAAAAACCCTGCATGGTGTAGTTTAGTGATTTGTCATGAAATTTTGCCCTGTGATTTTGGAACATATAAAAACTGCCAAAAGAGCTGGATTTCAATTGATCCATCCTTACTCTAAAGCAGGGGTCTTCAAACTTGACAGCTTTAAGATTGTGGACTTCAACTCCCAGAATTCCTCCTCCAGTCATGTTAGCTCAGGAATTCTGGGAGTTGAAGTCCACTTGTCTTAAAGCGATCAAGTTTGAAGACCCTTGCTCTAAAGCAATGTTTTTTAACCTTGGCAATTTTGCAATGCATGGACTTCTACTCCCAGAATTTTTCAGCCAGGAAGATGCTGAGGAATTATGGGAGTTGAAGTCCATGCATCTTAAAAGTTGCCAAAATTGAGAAACACCGGTTTAGGGAGATCCTGAAAAATCAATGCCCATAATACTGGCCCTTATCAGTTTATAGCCTAAAATGGGATAAACCAGCTTTGTATATTCTACCCTATTGAGTCCATGGGAAGCCATATTGTCACAAAAGTTTTGCCCATCTATTTATTTCAGGCAGAACCCCTCCACCCTACACGTATATGACCTGAACTGTTTTTCTGGCATGTTTTTGGCAGCACTTGCATGGCAAGAGAGTGTGCCACCCATTCACCGGACGTCTCCTTCCTATCATTACGGATCCAGCAGTGGAGCCGCAGATGGGCACAGGTGAGGAAACACACCTTGCTCCCACCTGGCAGAAGCCAGATGTTGGTGTGGCAAATGCTTGCCTTGAGGGATGCCTTTCAGCTTGTGCTTCACACCATCTTTCAGGGGCTGTGAAGGTCACTCCAGCACACAACCATGTTGACTACAAACTCGCCCAGAGGCACAATTTGCCGCTCATTTCAGTTGTTGCAGAAAACGGCACGATGACTGCAGAATGTGGAGAATGGGTGCAAGTAAGCCCATTGTTGGAATTTATTATGTTTCTATTACGACTCAAGACAGCTGAATATGTGTTGGGGGGGGGGTGCCCCTTTTGAAGAGGCAGCCCAACCAGTTGCCATAGTAAAATAGATGCCACTGAGTTGGTTTGGACATGGGTGGTTCCTTTTTCAGGGATTGCATCGATTCCTGGCTCGAGAGAAAGTACTGGCTGCTTTGAAGGAGAAAGGGCTCTATCGGGGTGCGAAAGACCATTGCTTAGTCCTTCCTGTTTGCAGGTAATGGGACCCTGAAATGTTTATGTTGGGCTTCCTCCTGTCCCCCTTTGCCTCCCTCCCTTCAGGGTCATGGGTCAGATTTTGTGGGAGGCTGCCAAGAGGTCACAGGTGGTCAGACAGGGTAAACATTTGACAAAAATACATATTATATAACATGTCATATGCTAGCACTGAGTGGTGTGGTGGCCTAGAGGTGCAGCTCTTGCCTCACAATCAGGAGGGTGTGAGTTCGATCCTAGTTAGAGGCAGTTATTTCTCTCTCTGGGCACCGTTGAGAATATATCTGCTGAATATAACTCCGCATTGGCAACAGGAAGGGCATCCGGCCAGTAAACACTCAGCTCCATTCAGTTGCTCAGACTCCACCCCGCAAGGGATTATGGGGTCGTTAAAAGAAGAAGAAGATGATTATCACATGCTAGCACTGATGATATTATCTAGTTTGGTAATGAAACGTCTCCAAGAAAACCACCAAGCTCACAACACCAAGGGTTAGGGTTAGGGTGCATTTAAGGTCTTCCAATGCCATAAAGTTTTAATTGTACCATTCAAGCATCCTTATGTTTATTAACCTTTTAGAAGTTGTATTGATAATGTATGCTTCTTCCGCCTTAACTTTAAAGGTTTAACTCCTTTAGTTCCTAGCTTTGTATCATTAACTGTATTCTGATTTCATTTCTGAATTTTTGTGTTTGCCTCACATGCTTATCCGAGTGGAAAAATAGGGCCTAGATAAAATTAAAAGAAACAAACAGATCGCAAGGGAGCCCTTGGTTTATTTTTGTTTCCTACAGCCGCTCTGGAGATGTGATTGAACTCCTCTTGAAGAACCAGTGGTTTGTCCGAAGTGAAGCCATTGCTCAAAGCGCCTTAGAGGTAACACTTCAATTCGGGAGGGGTGGGGTAGGGTGGGGATCACTATGGCAACTTTATGACCTGTGGATTCCAACTCCCACAATTCCTGAGCCAGCTGTGGCAGTCTCAGGAAATCCGGGAGTTGGAGTCCACAGCTGATAAAGTTGCCATAGTTACCAGTCCCTGCTCCATTTTGGGGGCTCTGTTTGAAGAATTGGTGGGCCCGTCAATATCTTTTTATTTTGAGAATGAATCTGCAGGCAGTCCTTGAATTATGGAGCCTACCCATTACCATTGTAAGTCATAATGATCAGACAATAGGCCGGCTGCATGACTGACCTGATTTTATGACCTTTTTTTTTTTGCAGCGATCATTAAGCAAACATGGTGGTAGTTAAATGAACCCATTGTTTGCTGTGGCACTTTTTTGGCAGAAAATTGGAAATAAGTGTTGGTTTTTGGCAAAACTGTTGTAACATGGAGTCACATGGCCATGGGATGCTGCAAACAGCTATAAACGGGGCTGTGTTGCTGAACCCAAAGTGTGATGACATGAGCACAGGGAGGGGTGACTGTCAGAACTTTGGATCTGGATAAGCCCCCTTTTTCAGGTCGGTTGTTGTGACTTTGAACTTTGATATAAATTGAGTACTCCCTATAATAAATATTTATACACAGCAGCCATGTTTGTTTTATCTATGGTCTGTTGGAAAATGCCTGAGGCATTTGATTCTAAAGATTATTTACTATCATAGCAATCAAGTCCACACATATTGCTAAGCTAAAATAAAACAAATATTATTATGACTTCTTGTGGCCTTTGATTCCAGTCATAGAAATTAAAGGTTTGCTGTAGAGGTATATGACCGTGTTAAATTGTATGGGTTTGTCATAAATGCATTTATGACGAAAGTAAACAATAGATAAGAGTCTTTAAAAATTCACCTCTCCTGTTTATCTCCTAAGGCTGTGGAATCCGGATCTTTGAAGCTCATGCCCCAATTTTATGAGAAAAACTGGAGGACTTGGCTCTTGAACATCAAGTAAGACAAGGGAGATCTCCCATGAATGGTTTGCGTGATCTTTTTATTATCCCCTGCTTGGCTGCGTGGGATTCAGGTTTTTGAAGATTGGCTCAGCACTGTAACCTCCGTGTCCATTGTAGGTGAAAAATGTTCTTTATTCAATAGTTGATTGGCTTAATTTATTCTGTGTTTGGGTCACCACTGGTCAGTCTTGTTGGTGGTAGCATTGCATGGTCTCTTGAGCTGAGCTTTTGCAGACGTTTAGAGATTGCAACTCCAAGGAAATTATACAAAAGAATTATCTTAGTTTAGGGAAGACCAAGCTAGATGGGTTAATATGATGCAGCAGAGTTTCTTATCTTGTTAAACTCCTCATGCTGTCTTTCTGGTGTCCTTGCTTAGTGACTGGTGTATTTCTCGACAACTGTGGTGGGGTCATCAGATTCCAGCCTATCGGGTCATGATTCCTGGGTCACCTGACCTAGAAGAGGTAAGCATCAACCTTTCTAACTGTAGGAACGATAAATGAATGCTTGGGTGGATGGGAAGGGGACATGTTCGTTTCTCTCAACCACCACGCAACTTAACATTACTTTGTGTATGAATTTCAGCAGAAGGAGAGCGATGGGTTATGGGTAGTAGGCAGGACTGAAGCAGAAGCTCGGACGAAAGCCGCTGGCCTGCTGGGAAAATCTGAACAGCAGCTGGAGCTGGTGAGAGGTAAAGCAACAATATAGGAGCTTATAGGTAGTCCACGACTTACAACAGCTTGTTTAGCGACCGTTCAAAGTTACAACGGCACTCAAAAAAGTGACTTATGACCATTTTTCACACTTATGACCGTTGCAGCATCCCTGTGCTCACGTGATCAAAATTTGGATGCTTGGCAACAGGTTCATATTTATGAAAGTTTCAGCAATACCCAGGTTCATGTGATCATCTTTTCCAAATCTTCTCTCAAGCAGGCAGTGGGGAAACTCATTCCACAACTGTCTTACTAACTTAAGAACTGCAGTGATTCTAGAAAAAGGCCCGGAGACTAAAACATATATAAAGAACAGTTGCAGGATTTGGGTTTGGCTTGTCTAGAGAAAGAAAGGATTAGGGGGGACATGATAGCAATATTCCAGAGTTTGAGAGGCTGCCACAAAGAAGAGGAGGTCAAATTATTCTCCAGAGCACCAGAAGGCAAGACAAGAAACAATGGATGGAAACTAATCAAGGAGAGAAGCAAATTGGAACTGAGCAGAAACTTCCTGACAATGAGGACAATTAACCAGTGGAACAGCTTTGCCTTCAGAACATGTGCTTTTATCACTGGAGGTTTTAAAGAAGAGACTGGACAATCACTTGTCTGAAATGGTATAGGATCTCCTGCTTGAACAGGGAACTGGAGCTATTCTATTCTATTCTATTCTATTCTATTCTATTCTAAATAACTATGGCAGGAAAGGTCATAAAACAGGGCAAAACTTAACAGTTGTCTCATTTAGCAACAGAAATTTAGGGGTCAGTTATGATCGTAAGTACCGTATCTGTACATTTCTGTGAGGAAAAGAGCCACTTGCGTTCCCAGGAAGCCATTTTTTAAAATTACATTTATATGCCACCCTTCTCCGAAGACTCAGGGCGGCTTACAATTTTTGGAGCACAACCCAATGCGCTCAGCAATAGCCTTCATTCATTGTATATGCCTGCTTATTACTAAGTGGCATTTTTACAAAGTCAGTTTATTGCCCCCAACAATCTTGGGTCCTCAATTTACCTACCCCGAGAGGATGGAAGGCTGAGTCAACCTTGAGCCTGGTGGGATTCGAGCCTACAGTAATTGTAGACAGCTGGATCTTAAGAGCAGGCATTTAACAGCCTGAGCCACCAAAGCTCTTTTAATGAATGAATTTAATTTAATTTAATTTTAATTTTAATTTAATGAATTTTAATGAATGTTCACAAGAGTGGAATTAAAAGTGCTAGTTTTGACCTTAATGCCCTTTATGGCTTAGCTCCAAAGTACCTCAGGGGCTATATTTGCCAACTGGAAATGATTTATTCAGTATGTTCATCATGGTAAAAACTCTTGAAGATCCCATAGGTTTTTGTTTTTTTGTTTTGCAAGATTAGAGGAGCTGAGACAGTTTTTTCTCAATGGCTCCAATTATGTGGATGTGGCCTGTAGAGAATAAGGAAGGTGATCTTGATGAAGACCTACAGGAGCTGTTGCTTAGGCAAAAAAAGAAAAGAAAAGGGTGGGGGGGCTGAAGCATAGTTTAAATCCAGGACAGCCAGAATAACATTCAGAAGTGACTTGGACAGATACCTACCCAGTTCACCAATTTATAAGAAGTAGGAGGAGATACAGCCCAATCCAACTTTTCTGCCATTATTGCCAGTCTGAATACTTTTAGTCTTCTTGTGGACTTGATATCCTGGTCTGGTCTAGCTGCTGACACGGCCTTCTGAAGAACATTCCACATATAATTGCTTTGGTGATTTATTTATTTATTTAATCGGTTCATATGATACTGCCTTATTGGCATTGGCTAGTATCTAATTGTGTGGTTTTTCTTTTACGCTATACTATGCGGTGGGTATATTGATATTGATTATAATTTAATTACCATATGGATTTGTTCCTACCGCTGATGGTTTAATCTGGCAGTGCTGATGTGGTTTAGACTTTTAATGCCTCTTATTATTTATGTATTCTCCCATAGCTGCTTTCATTAAAACATTTAATTGAATCCTGCTGAGACTTTCTCCCAAGACTTTTTAAGGCGGGGGGGGAGTCAGTTAGAAATAGCTCTTAGGAGAACTGAAGACTTTTCAGAACTGGTCCCTGTTGCCTTCCTGAAGTTGGATATATTTCTAGGAAACTTTTCCCACAAACATCTGGCTTCACTGAGTCTTTTGGAATCTGAGGGGCTGTGAGATTTATTTATTTATTTATTTTATTAATTCGACTTATATGCCGCCCCCTCTCCGAGGACTCGGGGCGGCTTACAATTAAACACAACAATAAATAAATTAATTAAAAAGTATTAAACAAGCGAATTAAAATTTAAAACCCCCGATAAAATAACCCCCGCCCAAGAGAGTCAGCACAGCCCAGATTGTAAAAAGAGCCAAGTTTTCAAATCATGGCAGAAGGTGCGAAGATCGGGAGCCAAACGGAGCTCAAGCGGATGTTCTTAAAGGAAAATTTTCCATTTGCTTTCCTCTTGCCTAGATGCTGATGTCTTGGATACTTGGTTCTCCTCCAGCCTTTTCCCTTTTGCTGCTTTGGGCTGGCCCCACAAGGTGAGTAACCTTTGGAGACATAGAGCAGTTGGCTTGCATTGACCGTATTTGTGGAAGTCTGGACAGGAATCCAAAGCCACGAGTAGTAACAATATCTTTAAGGTTCAGTAACAATCTTGTGAAGGGATGCGGTGGCTCAGGGGTTAAGACACTGAGCTTGTCCATCAGAAAGGTCAGCAGCTCAAACGGTTCGAATCCCTAGCGCCGCGTAACGGGGTGAGCTCCCGTTACTTGTCCCAGCTTCTGCCAACCTAGTAGTTTGAAAGCAAGTAAAAAATGCAAGTAGAAAAATAGGTGGGAAGGTTCTGTGTGCCTTCGGCATTTAGTCATGCTGGCCACATGACTACAGAGATATCTTTGGACAGTGCTGACTCTTCAGCTTTGAAATGGAGATGAGCACTGCCCCCTAGAGCCAGAAACGATTAGTACATATGTGCGAGGGGAACCTTTACCTTTAACAATCTTGCAAGCCTTCTCCCCCACTTTGCCTTTGCTTTCCAGAGAACTAAGGAGGGTCCCTTCTGAGACCCTTTGTCCATCCCCATTCATTCTGTGGGCTGAGATGTCTCTTATGTGACCATTGAGCAAGGTATTGCTTTTGCTCCTGTCTCCCAAAGTTACTCTTGTTAGACTACATCCAGCTTTCCTACATCTAGGTATATTTGTTGTGGTCTGTTGGCCGCCAGCCCCTCCAGCAGCCAAATCAGAGGAGGCGGAGGCGTGGGAGTCAGGACAGGGGTGGGATGCTGCCGGTATAACAACCAGTTCGGTAATCACACGTTCGCACTTAACGCACGCTGTGCACGCATCAACACAGTACAAAAGTCCTTACCTACTGTGTTACTTCGGGGGAGTAACAGCTGAGGAGCGGCAGTCTGCTCTTCTGCGCTCATCAGCTGGGGCGATAAAGGTCAGTACAGCGCAGGGGCAAGTGGATGGGCCCACATGATCGTCACAGCGAACCGGTTGGGAGACGGCTGATCTTCGGAGCAGGGGGTTCGCCCAAACCGGTCCGAATGGGCAGAATCCCACCCCTGAGTCTGGGTTAGCATCAGGGCAACCTGAGAGTTCCGAGAGGTTAGAGGGAATGGAGTGGGAGAGAGAGAGAGGCGGAGCCTGGGCCTCCCATCAGCCCTCAGATGGAGAGCCAACAGCTCCCAGGTCTGGAGGTGGCTGATGAGGAAGAAGAGGAACAGCTGGGTCCAGTGCCTGATGCCTGACTGTGCAGAAGACAGAGAAGAGGAGAGCAGTGGAAATCTGTGGCTGATCCATGGGAAGGAAGATCCAGCGCTGCTAGTGAAGCCCCACTCTAGCTCTGGCGATAAAAGGCAGGGGACGGAGATGAATAGATGTCGTAGACAACTATTAATCTTCCGGCCAGACCGACTACCGTGTTTCCCCGAAAATAAGACCTACCCCGAAAGTAAGACCTACCACTATTTTCTAAACCTGCCCTAATATAAGACCTACCCCAAAAATAAGACCTAGTGCAAATCTCCAGTTCCAGGAAGACTTTTCAGGGAGCAACCGTGCACCCATAAAACACCCCCTACACACTCACACCCACTATTTGGCACCATAAATATATAAGACCTACCCCGAAAATAAGACCTAGTGTGTTTTGGGAGCCAAAAAATAAGACAGTGTCTTATTTTTGGGAAACACGGTAGTTAGCCTGCATCAAGAGAGAACATTTTTGCCAGGGCTGCCGGCACTCCTAATAAAGGAATCTTTGAGTTAACTTCAGAGGGTTTGTCATGGTTTAGGGAGCTGGGTCAGAACAATAGTGCAGCTCAACTCTCATCATCCCTGACTCTGGTTCAGGCTCACTGGAAACCATACGTGCGAATCAAACTTTCTTATCAGCCATGGCTGTCGGCCTTTCAGGGTGGAATGTGTGAATTGCAATCCACAATCCAGGATAAGCCTGTTTTGGCAGCAACATGTTCTGCTACTTGACCATTTCTGATAAGTGCTGCCCTGAAAGGATAAGAGAGTGAGAACATTTGAAGTGGGTGGCATTTTGGCACTTGATTGCTTTCCCGTGAAAATTGTCACAATAGAAAAAAGAGCATGTTTTTAAAACTTTGGTAGACAAGGATTTTGGAGCTTTTGACCCAACCTGGCCCCCTCCAGATCTGATGGGATTGGATCAGCCAAGAGACCCTTCCCACATAAACCCCACCCCCAAGTCTGTCCTCATTGTCTTCAGAATCAAGCCAAGAGTTGGGTTGCTGGTCTTTCCATTTCACAGTTTGGTCATGGAGATACAGGCTTGATTCACCCATCATGGAAAACCATAAGTTTGTTTAGCTATGGTTTAATGACGGAGCCAAAGATGGCTGGGATGGTCAAGAATGTGAAGGCATCATCCGTGACTTGCAAGCCACAGTGCAGCTTTCCAGCGGTGGGATTCAAAAGTTCCCACCACCGGTTCTTGGGCGTGGCTCAGGAGTGGGATCGCGTGACTCACGCGACTTGTGCAATTGCACGCGCATGCGCCAAACACGCACTTTGTGCACATGTTAAAACAGTAAAAACTAAGCTACTGCGCCTCTCAGCTGTTTAGCACAGCAATCTGGTCTGCCACGCCCAACAGCTGAGAGGTTAAAAAGGACCTAAAAGCAGGGGGGGTGGCTGAGCCCAATTGCAGAGGCTCAGAGAGGCTCAGAGCGAACTGGTTTTTTGCCAGCTGATCTTCGGCGCTATTGGTACGCCAGAACCGGGCTGAACCAGTAGAATACCATCACTGGCTCTTTCCACCCAAAATGCTAAAATAATACAAACACTATGTTCTGGTTTAGAGTATTCTTTTTTTATTTAAATAAAAGTTTTTTATTTCAATCTACATATACACAACAATAGATTAACTGTGTGGCATCAATATATTATACATTTTAGTATAAGCAAGCTTAATAATCTCTTAATATCCACATTCACATTAAGTCAAAATCCTTCCTTGCTTATTTTCAACATTTCAATACTCTCCCCTAATGCCAACCACCATATCATTTAGACATGCCTGATAATTTCATTATTCAATTTCCTCCTCAATTTTTTTTAACTAAAAAAAATCTCATTTGGCAATTATGGTTCCAGGTTTCAATACAATACAAACATGACCATATGTACCTATTCATTTTGTTTGTTCAATTTCATATCACATTAACCTTATTAGTATTAAGTATTAAACTTACCCAATTCCAATTCATATTATAACTTATTCATTAGAGTATTCTCATATCTTATTTTACAATATTATTTAAAATTCTCATTTCTATATTCATTTCCCAAATTACCTTTATCTGTCACATTTGCAATTTTATCAATCCTTATTTTAATTCAAAATTGTCCCCTCTGATTATTAATTCGAGCCAGCCACCTTCAATCTACCTTGATACCATCTCCCTAATTACTATATAACACAGATATATGTATATATCTACTTTTTTTTTGTCAGATTCCGCATTACATTTTCTCAATCACCTTCTCAATCATCTATACATTACAAAAATATTAGTCTAATCAATTAATTATAGCAACTGATATTAATTCTTCCATAATAGTTCTCATTTCATCATCTTGGTTTAGAATATTCTGTGGATTAATCATTCCAACCCCTTGCTTTCATACCAGAGATTCCCGGGATTTATAAACAAAAAAGAGGAAAGTAAGCACTTGTTTTCTTAAAATGTGTTTTATTTTACTGATTATTTGTACCACCTACTCAGAACAACTCTGAAAAAATATGCAGTGTAAAATAATGTAAAACAAACCCCTAAATAACACCCTGCAGCTTGCCATAAAAACCAACAATCCAGTCAGTCCCAATATAAAAACAACAGCAAGATGTAACTCTATGGCTGCCCATTTATTCCCTGATTATGTATCCAGTGTGTGCTAAACAAGAAACGTCTTTTTTCTCCAGTCTGAATTTCTAGGAGTGAGAGGACCAATTGCATCGGTGGGCCGTAATAAGTTCCACAGCAGTGAGGCAATCACCCCAAAGTCCTGCTCCTGGGTTCATTCTTTTCATCTCTTGTGAACATGGGACCTTCTGCAGACCCTCTCTATGATGATTTCCCAAGATGGACAGGATCCTTGTGAATAAGGTGTTCCCTCATGGTGACGGTGATCTCTGTTTCCCTCAGACAGAAGACCTCCAGCAATTCTTTCCCAACAACATTTTGGAGACTGGGAGTGATCTTCTGTTCTTTTGGGTCGCCCGGATGGTGATGCTGGGAAAACAGCTAACCGGAGAACTGCCTTTCTCTCAGGTGAGGGCTGGAGGCCAGGTATCCTTGCCTTTTGGAGCTCTTGGGCTTCAGGGATCTGAGGGCACAGTAGGAATACCCAACAGAGAGATAGGAGCCATAGTATCCATTAACACTGAGAAATTTTGTTTACTCTCAGCAATAGTAATAGCACTTAGAGTTATATACCGCTTTATAGTGCTTTACAGCCTTCTCTAAGCGGTTTACAGAGCCAGCCTGTTGCCCCCCAACAATCTGGGTCCTCATTTTACCCACCTCAGAAGGATGGAAGGCTGAGTCAACCCTGAGCCTGGTGAGAGTCGAACTGCCAAATTGCTGGCTGTCAGCAGAAGTAGCCTGCAATACTGCACTCTAACCACTGTGCCATCACAGCTCTTAGCTAGGTACTCATTAGTTACTACTGTATTCTCCTTCACCGTCTGAATTTTCCCTGTTGAATTCCATTTCTTAATTTTTCTGTCATCCTGAAATCCCTCCTGTTTGGGTTGTTACGTTAATTATCACACTGAATTCAGCTTAAATTGTTATTTAGGCAGACCTTGGTTTATTACCGGTCACATAGTAACTGTTTGAACTTTGAAGGCCCTCTTTATGATCATGTGGCCGAACTTTAGACACTGGCAACATGGCTGCATTTACATGTGCAGCATCCTACAATTACATGACTGCAGTTTATGATCCTTTTGCCAAAAATAGCACTCCTGGTTTTCAGCAAAACTGTGCACATCACAGTTGGTTTTTTTTTTTTAATGACAGCGGTGTTTGCATAAAACCCATAGCATCTGCTTTACGACCACCACATTCACTTGGCTGCTCTAAAAAAACATCATAAAATCAGGTTAAAACAAAACCTGTTTTGTGACTGTTGAAACATATGAGCATGACGGGCTGACTCCATCACGGTCATATTTCGAGGATTACCTGTGTTGTACTTTGTCACCCTGGATCATAACTAGGGGACTATCATGACTTACCTGTCTTCCCAGTTATATGGTGTAAATTAGAAATAAAACAATTTTGTGCCCTTCAGTTTGATTGCACTACATCAGCTGCAGCCAAAGTCAGTGAAGAATTGCAGAAACCATAACCTAAAATAGGGAACATCATATTGTTTACTGCTGTTTTTATTGAACCATAACTACAGGATAGAGAGTTTAGTTGGGATTTTATCCAGAATGTAGCTAATGACAAGGAATCATAGTTATACAAATTATTTGGAGAAAATCGTGTTCCTAAATCTACTGAATCAAGTACTCCCACACTGCTAGAGTAGAGAACGTGATCTTAAGTTGCAGGATCGCAGTTCTTCCTCGTATGTCAAGGATTTTCTTAAACTATTTGTTCATCAGTGCAATCGGTTAGGTAGAGAGCTGATGGACCTCTCTCTCAGATGTCCTTGCTATACAGAAGACACACAGCCATTGATTAGAGAAGCTTGAACTTGGATTGAACAGTAGGTAGGACGTGGTCATCTAACTAAGCTTGGTTACCTCTCAATTCTAGGATTTTACAAATTCTGTGTTTGAGAAAAAAGAATCCAAGGGGAAGATTTTTAATAGAGTTTTGTGCTCCATTCTGTCTTCTTTCTCTCTGCTTCAGGTGTTCCTTCACTCCTTAATCCATGATGCTCATGGCAGGAAAATGAGCAAATCTCTTGGGAATGTGATTGACCCCTTGGATGTTATTCATGGGGCCTCTTTGCAGGTATTTTTTGTTTTTGGGGACATTTAAGAATTTTCTTAATACCGTGTTTCCCCGAAAATAAGACACTGTCTTATATATTTTTTGGCTCCCAAAAACACACTAGGTCTTATTTTCGGGGTAGGTCTTATATATTTATGGTGCCAAATAGTGGGTGTGAGTGTGTAGGGGGTGGGGTGTTTCGCGGGTGCACGGTTGCTCCCTGAAAAGTCTTCCTGGAACTGGAGATTTACACTAGGTCTTATTTTCGGGGTAGGCCTTATATTAGGGCAGGTTTAGAAAATAGTGTTAGGTCTTACTTTCGGGGTAGGTCTTATTTTCGGGGAAACACGGTAGCCTTTCCTCTGAGTTTTTTAAAAAAATCCTCCCAACTGGGCTTATTTCTTCAACAACGGATGTAGGATTATAGCCCGGAAACCTAGAACCTTCTTAAAGAAGGGAATAAAGAGTGCTTCATCTTAAAGTACCTTTAAAGTACCCCGGGGGGGCTTATAAATGTACGTGGGGGCTTATATCAAGAAAAACATGGAAAAAGTGCTGCCAGGATTTGGGTGCTATGATTTTGGGGAAAGGTTTTGGGTAGGCTGTAAAAGTGGGTTTGGGTTGCATGGAGGTGGCTTCCCATCAGTCACTGGCTGCTTCTATTCCTCTCTCAGGTCCTACAGCAGAAGCTAAAAGATAGCAATTTGAGTCCACGAGAGTTTGTCATTGGTTCAGAAGGCCTGGTAAGCCCTTTTCCTTTTTTGTCCCCGTGCCCCTCTTTATTCCCATGACCCTTGTGATCTTACTGCTCCCCTCTCTGCTCCCTTTCAGCTGCAGAATTTTCCTCAGGGAATTGCTGAAAGTGGCTCTGATGCCCTAAGGTTTGCTCTCTGCCGTTACGATGCCCACGGTGAGAAATTCAGTCCTTTAGTCCTTCAGTTGAACTGTTGCTGGCCCTTTAAGAGCTCCTAACAAGAACAACAAAATCAAGGATTTATTATTGACCTGGCCATTGGTCAAGCTCTCGGTAGTTGGGCAACCAAGGAGGCTAGAATGATACAGTTTTTGGAAAAGTCTCTTTCATGTTGGTCTGGTTGAAAATATAATCTTGAAAATTGTAAGGGTCAAGTCCCATCTAAATTCATTAAGGTGATCCTTCCTTCCTTCCTCCCTTCCCTTCCCTTCCCTTCCCTTCCCTTCCCTTCCCTTCCCTTCCCTTCCCTTCCCTTCCCTTCCCTTCCCTTCCCTTTCCTCCCCTCCCCTCCCCCCCTTCCCTCCCTCCCTCCAGAAGAAGTCCATATATCTTAAAGTTTCCAAGGCTGTGAAGCACTACTTTAACTATTATACCAAGCTGGTTTTCTTGCAACAAAGAACATCCTGTTTATTTATTTAGATTTAAAAGAGATGTGAAAAAAATCAGAAGACTGGGTTGTCAGGAGAGATATGGGAGGAATCAATAGGCACCATGTAATTAGTCCTGACTTTATGACATAATACAACTACTGGTTGTATAAATTATTGACAATGTCTATCATAGGTGTGCTCGAAAATTGAGACTTTTTAAAATTTATATCCTAACAGGAACCAGTATTAATCTAGATATGGCAGCCATTGAAAAAGCCTCCCATTTCTGTAATAAGGTGTGGAATGCCCTAAAGTTCACTTTTGCAGCCTTGGGAGAAGAGTTTGCCCCACTGGATCCACAGCAGGTAACTGGGAGTGAGAACTATGATGAGATTGTGGGAAGATGTTTGAAAGTGGCACTGTCTTTTATTGTGTGGGATGAAAGCTTTTTTGAGACATTGGTGTCCCCTGTATCCAATTTAGGTAATATTTCTAATCTTGGGTACTCAGGTGGTGTTGAAGTTCATTGGATGTAGTCTGTCTTTGGTCAAGAAGTAAGAAGAGGCATAGATAAACAAACTTCAAGTCCCCAAATATTGTGGGTCTTCTGAACTTTGGATCCCTTGGTGGTGTGGGATAACTATCTCATACAACAATAACAGAGTTGGAACGGTCCTTGGAGGTCTTCAAGTCCAACCTTTTACTCAAGCTTACCCTACTTACCCTATACCATTCCAGACAAGTGGCTGTCCAATCTCTTCTTCAAAGTGATGGGAGCACCCACAACTTGTGAAGGCAAGCCATTGGCACAGTAGTTAAAAATGCTTTACTGCAGGCTACTTCTGCTGACTGCCGCCAGTTCAAGTCTCACCAGGCTCAAGGTTGACTCAGCCTTCCATCCTTCCGAGGTCGGTAAAATGAGGACCCAGATTGTTGAGGACAATATGCTGACACTGTAAACCGCCTAGATAGAACTGTAAAGCACTTTAAAGCGGTATATAAATCTAAGTGCATTTGCTATTGCTATTCCACTGGTTAATTGTTTTCACTGTCAGGAAATTTCTCCTTAGTTCTAGATTGGTTTTCTTCTTGATTAATTTCCATTCATTGCTTATTGTCCCGCCTTCAAATGCTTTGGAGAATAGGTTGATCGTTTGTCTTCTTTGTGGCGTTCCCTCAAATATTGGAACACTGCTATCATGTCATTTCTATTCCTTTTTTTCATTAGACTAGACATTAATTATTGCACTAAAGTTCACTATTAACTCCTGGCAATTGTTCAGAAGCTGTGTGAGTGGGGACTGTGCTTCTGCTATGATTTACCATATAACCACAACTGAGAAATGTCCATATCTAGAGTTGGACAAGAAATTCCAGTCTCGGCATCTACCACCTTTAGCACAACTAGAAGGATGGAGAGAAATTATTTTATTTTTTATTTTTTTTATTTTTAATTAGATTTATATGCTGCCCTTCTCCGAAGACTCAGGGCGGCTTACAATTTTTGGGATGCAACCCAATGCGCTCAGCAATAGCCTTCATTCCATTGTATATGCCTGCTTATTACTAAGCGGCATTTTTACAAAGTCAGCTTATTGCCCCCAACAACCTTGGGTCCTCAATTTACCTACCCTGAGAGGATGGAAGACTGAGTCAACCTTGAGCCTGGTGGGATTCGAGCCTACAGCAGTTGTAGGCAGCTGGAAATTATGTGCAAATAGGAGCTGTGCTATAGAAATCTGGAATAAATCATTTTTCCAAGTATGCAGCGGAGGTGGTATTCAGCAGGTTCTGACCAGTTCTGGAGAACCAATAGCAGAAATTTTGAGTAGTTCAGAGAATCTGCAAAGACCACTTCCGACTGGAGATTTTACAGTATCCTTCCCCTGCCAGGCCCACCAAGCCACGCCCACAGAACCGGTAGTAAAAAAAATTGAATCCCACCACTGGTGTGCAAGATAGTCCTTGACAGGACCATAATGGAGACTGCCCATTATGGTTATAAATCGGAATAAGTCATAAGTGTATCATCATGACCCAGTTTTACGACTTCTTTATCCAGCAGTCATTAGAGGAATTATCAAGGCCATTAAATGAATCCATGGTCATTAGCGAATGCTGAACAGTTTATGTATTTTTGCTAAAAATCCTAAGTAAATGTCGTTTTTCAGCAAAAATGTAGGTAGCAGTCATGTGACCAGAGAGCTCTGTCAAAGGCAATAAATGCACTCACATGACCATGCAGGGCAAGGGGCTGGCCATTGGAACTTCAAAATCAGGTCAGAAATACCTTTGGATGGTCTGACATAACTTTGAGCAACCAGTCATAAGTTGAGGACTATATGTAATGATCCCACTTTCAAACTTGTCCTTAAACAGAGGTAAGAGAGGATCATACGCGTATTATCTTCTTAACTAGAATAGAATAGAATAGAATTCAATTCAATTCAATTCTTTATTGGCCAAATGTGATTGGACACACAAGGAATTTGTCTCTGGTGCATAATATTGTTGCAGGTTTGAACTGAACAGGAACCTAATGAGTAGGTGAGCTCCTGAACTTACAGCCTATAGAGCCAGCTATAATCTCTACATGACCCCATAGAAATCAAAAATAGAATAGAATTCTTTATTGGCCAAGTGTGATTGGACACACAAGGAATTTGTCTTTGGTGCATATGCTCTCAGTATACATAAAAAGAAAAGATACATTCGTCAAGATATCTCTATACTTATATTATACTTGCGGGAGCGCCTCCTGCCGTCATCAAATACCGATCGCCCTGTGCGAGCACACAGGCTGGGACTCCTTGGGGTGCCGTCCGCATGACAATGTCGGCTGGCGGTGCCCCGGGGAAGGGCCTATTCTGTAGCGGCTCCCGCCTTATGGAATCAACTACCCGTTGAGCTCCGTCTGGCTCCCGATCTCTCCTCTTTCCAGCGCAATCTCAAAACGTGGTTGTTTTTACAGGCCGGGCTGGACTGACCTCCTGTGGGGGGGTGGGGGAGATTTTTAATTGGGTTTTAATTGTTTGGTTTGGCTTGTTTAGGTTTAATCTCTTTTTAAATTATTTATTGTTTTATGTTTTTATCTGTGAGCTGCCCTGAGTCCTTTCGGAGAGGGGCGGCATACAAGTCAAATAAAATAAATAAATAAATAAATATACTATACTTATATATCTCTATACTTATGGCCTCTGTGCAATCAGTTTTTATCCCACACAATCTTCCTCTGTTTTCAAGAAAGGATACCTTCATTAATACCGCAAAGGCATCATGATTCTGAATTATCTTTCTTTACGCCTTCCAGGTCTTCCCAAGCTTTCCGATGGACCAGTGGATCTTGAGCCGTCTCTATCACACAGCAGAGTATTGTGCCCAGCACTTCGAGAACTACAAATTGCATTCTGCGGCCAATGCTGTTTCTCTTTTCTGGGTGCAAGATTTTTGCAGTACCTATCTGGTAAGCTTACTATTGATTCAAGATTCAACAACTCCCTTGCTGTGGGAGGAGCTTAGTTTGGCCTAGGGAAGAATGCAGGTTGATGTTAAGAAGGAAAAGGCACAGAGAGTTCAAGAGTTGGGGGGATTTGATTTTTGTCATGCGAGATCCCTCATTGGAAGCCATGTGGAGTAAAGGTAGTCCTCCATTTACGACCACAATTGAACCCAACATTTCTGTTGCTAAGCAAGACAGTGGTTAAGTCAGTTTTGCCCCATTTATTTATTTATTTATTTATTTATTTATTTATTTATTTATTTTATTAGACTTGTATGCAGCCCTCTCTCCCTAAGGATTCAGGGCGGCTAACAATAAAACCCAGTACAAATTTACAATAAAAAACGATTAAACAGTTACAAGCCTAATGAGAGTAAAATAATAAATTAAAATTAATTAAAAAATTACTCTTAAAACAAGCCCCGCCCCCGGTCAGTCCAGTTGAAAGAGCCAGGTCTTCATGTCCCGGCAGAAGGAGCGGAGATCAGGGGCCAAACGAAGGCCCACGGGGAGCTGGTTCCACAGGGTGGGTGCTCCCACAGAGAAGGCCCTACCCCTGGGCACCGCCAGTCAACAATGTCTAACTGACGGTACCCCAAGGAGGCCCTGCCTATGGGAGCGTACCGGGCAATCGGAGCATGATGCCGACAGGAGACGTTCCCGCAAGTACCCCGGACCCAAGCCATGTAGGACTTTGTATGTTGTTACCAATATGTTGAATCTCACCCGGAAAACCTTTATTGTTACGTGAATCATTGCTGCTGTTAATTAGCAACACAGTTGTTATATGAATCTGGCTTCCCCATTGACTTTGCTTGTCAGAAGGTTGCAAAAGGAGACTCAGGGCCACTGCAACCATCCTAAATATCAACCTGTTGCCAACTGTCTGAATTTTGATCACATGACATGGGGATGCTGCAATGGAGTGTGAAAAACGCTCATAAGCTACTATTTTCAGTGCCATTGTAACTTCAAGCAGTCACTAAATGAAAGGTTGTAAGTTGAGGCCTATCTGTAAGTAGGTTATTCTATGTTGGACTCTTTTTGAAGAGTCTGAAAGACCTGGATGTGTTGGATTACACATGAGCCATTGTGGCGCAGTGGTTAGGGTGCAGTACAGCAGGCTATTTCTGCTGACTGCCGGCTGCTTGCAATTTGGCAGTTCGAATCCCACCAGGCTCAAGGTTGACTCAGCCTTCGATCCTTCTGAGGTGGGTAAAATGAGGACCCAGATTATTGGGGGGCAATATGCTGACTCTGTAAACCACTTAGAGAGGGCTGTAAAGCACCATAAAGTGGTATATAAGTCTAAGTGCTACTGCTATTGCTAAAGGGCCTTGGTGGCTCAGGCTGTTAAATGCCTGCACTTAAGATCCAGCTGTCTACAATTACTGTAGGCTCGAATCCCACCAGGCTCAAGGTTGACTCAGCCTTCCATCCTCTCGGGGTAGGTAAATTGAGGACCCAAGATTGTTGGGGGCAATAAGCTGACTTTGTAAAAATGCCGCTTAGTAATAAGCAGGCATATACAATGGAATGAAGGCTATTGCTGAGCACACTGGGTTGTATCCCAAAAAATTGTAAGCCGCCCTGAGTCTTCGGAGAAGGGCGGCATATAAATGTAGTTAAAAAAAAAAAGTGCCCAGAAGGAGTGTCTTATGTTAAAACGGGCTTCTCTAAGCCGATGCCAGTTCCAGGAGTTGTGATCTAACTCCTGCAGAGCTCATTGGGTTGCAGACGTGTGTGCTAAAACCTTTCACGGGTCCGCAGATTTTAGAGCTCCGTCATTAAGGTGTTTGCTCTCTCTTCCCAGGAATCTGTCAAGCCTATCCTGAGGACTGGGGATCCAGTCCGCCTTTTGTCTACTCAGCAGACTTTGTACAATTGCGTAGACCTGGCACTACGCCTCCTGTCCCCTTTCATGCCTTTCCTCACTGAGGAGCTGTGGCAGAGGCTCCCCAAGACACACCTGGAGTCATCTCCTAGTATCTGTGTGGCCCGGTACCCGAGCCGTGAACACCTGGTGAGTCCAACTTTCACATGGAAGGTCCCTTGGTGAGCTCCATTACTTGGGGCAAACCTAGTTCTTCCTCGAATAAATTACAGTGAAGTTCTAGAATTTGACAGCGCGAAAAAGATACCGGGTTCGTACTACCATATGTGGTGGACCTGCCCAAAGGCAAAAAAAAAATTGGACGAAAATACATACATGGTTAGAGAAAATGATAAAGCAACATACAGATTTAAAGCCAGAAATACTTCTATTAGATATTTTGCCAGAAAAAAAATATATAATAAAGGAAATGTATATTTAATATTACATATTTTGATAGCAGCGAGAATTGTATTTGTGCGGCACTGGAAAAATTAGGAAACTCCTTCAGATGAAAAATATAATCAAAAAAATATTAGATTATGCGGAAACGGACAGGTTAACATTAAAGATAAAGAACAAAAGAAGACACAATACTTTTTAACTTGGGATTTGTTTTATCAATAGTTAGCTAATAAAGGTAGAAATTAGAAGTTGGAAGAATACTATTATATACAAGTAAAGAATATTATTACTACTATTATAATGTGTATGTAAAATGACCCAGACAATACACTGTCTATTAAATACCTACATATGTTAAAGAAAAATGTATTAAAAAAAATAAAATGATATCTTTTCAAGAGTGATTTTCTTCCACTTCTAGAGACATTGGTGTAATCCTGAGGAAGAGGCAAACTTTTTGTTAGTGCAGCAAATTATCCAAGTGATACGCTGCATGAGGGCAACTTACCAGCTGACCAAAGCTCGACCAACAGGTGAGTCTGAAGTCTCCATTTTCTATCAAAGCTTATGGATGCATGGACTTCCCTCTAGCAGAGTATTACGTATTCACGGGTAGCACATAATTTTAAATAATAAATAGGGTGTACTCATAGGCCCATGGATTGTAGCACCAGCACCAGCAGATGTAGTCCATTCTGTCAGTTCTGCATTTTCAAGAGATATCTTTAAAGCCACTTCAATCCAAAAGATATTTGAATAGGTACAGGGATATTTTGTTTTATTCACTTTTCTTGATAACTCTTCACAGATATCACAATTTTCCACTAGCAAAAAAGGTAACAATTCGCTGAAGCTCAAATGATGATTAACATTATTAGCACTAAATTGAAAAATTCATATGACTCAAGTTCTTGTGGTATTTGCTTTTTTGCAATGGTCTGGAATGAAACTCACAATATCTCTTGAGTTATACCCGGGTTCGTTGCAAAGGTAGGCAGAAGATCAAGATTTATGTTTATTTGATGAGGAAAGTTTCTCCTTGCAAGGCTTATTAGATACTTAATTATAGACTTTATAAAATATATCCATGTGGGTAATAACAAGGTTCCCACCCAAAAGTAGGTTGGTCTCTTCCTCCCTTAGGGTCTTGACTTCTTGAAGGTGGCACATATACATTAATTTTTTCTACTTCTCTCCAGTGTATCTGGCTTGCTCAGAAACAGCCCCCTGGGCTGCCTATGAGAAATATCAGGAGCCATTACAGACATTGTCTTTGGCTGGATCTGTGAATATTCTCCCCAATTCTGAGGAAGTAGATCTACCTCTGAACTGCCTGGCTGTGAAAGTCAATGGCCATACTAGCATTTACATGGATCTGCAGGTGGGTTACAATTTAGCGCATTACTGGATTCAAGATTCAAAGAAAAGGAGTGATTGAAAGCATTGTAGAAAGTTTATGGCCTCTTATCAGGGAACATGTATAGGCCAGAGTGTCATAGATAGATGATGGAAGGATGCTAGTCAACCTTGAGCCGCTGTGGATAGATAGATGGATGGATGAATAGATAGACAGATAAACAGACAGACAGACAGATGGACACAGACAGACAGACAGACAGACAGATAGATAGATATGATAGGTAGGTGGGTATGTGTGTATATATGTGTATGTATATATGTGTATATATACATACATATACATACACACACATATACATACACATGGATGGATGGATGAATGGATGGATGGATGATAGGTAGACAGACAGACACCGATAGATAGATATAGATGGTAGGTAGGTAGGTAGGTAGGTAGATAGATAGATAGATAGATAGATAGATACATGGATACATGGATGCATGGATGATAGACAGACAGACAGGCACCGATAGATAGATGGATGGATGGATGGATGGATGGATGGATGGATGGATGGATAGATAGATAGATAGATAGATAGATAGATAGATAGATAGATATAGATGGTAGGTAGGTGGATGGATGGATGGATGGATGGAAGATAGATAATAGGGATATATAGACAGAGTAATAGATGAATGATAGGCATGTAGTTAGACAAAATGGCAGACAGATAACGAGAGAGGGAGGGAGAGAGAGAGAGAGAGAGAGAGAGATAGAAGGACCATAGATGGAGAATGGATGTTTAGAAGGTGGGATATCTTCCACTACAGTTTTTTTCTGATTTCCCCCCCACTCATCCTAGGATTTGGTGGATCCTCACAAAGAACTCCTCAAACTGACATCTCGGCAACAGAAATTAAAGCAACAGCTGGCAAACCTTACAGAGAAACTTCAGAAGCAAAACTCCTTAAAAGCCAAATTGAATCATGAGCAAAAGGTATCAAGAGCTTCATGCTGAGATTCCTGATTGTTTGGTTCCGCTGGCCCAGTTGACGTTTTGAGGGCGTGTCATAGAGCTCAAAGAAAGCCATGCCACGGGGCTAGCAAGGCATGGCCCTCCTACTTACTTAACACTCTTTTTTCCTCCCCACAGATTTCCTTGCTTCGTTCAGAGCTGGAGCACATAGAACAAGCGTTTGCCACTTTTCAGAAAATGGCTGAATAGCAGGATGCTCAACTGACTAAGGAGAACTAGTGGATTTACCCTGTTCCAGATAGCAGAACTAACTCCAAAGAAGAGGACGCTGAGCATGAGGGCAGGTCCTGGAAGGTTCACAAGAGTTTAGGCATCACCTTCTATGGTGGGAATTACTCAGGTGTTTGTTGGCACCAGCCCAATTTTAGAAGCATCAGTGATGATGGAGGCTGGAAAAAAAAATTAGAGCCATCATGGTGGCATCTGCCATGAAACCTTTTTTCCCCAGATGAATGCATTGCTTGGAAATTGTTGGGATAGATTATTTGAACAAGGACATGAATGTCTGAAATGTGTCATGGTTTATTGCTCTAATTCTCTAATAAAGAGGACATGAGCATTGTATTTTCCCCCTAGGGATAACTTCCTTTCCATTAGCAAGGATGATCACAAGGGTAACATTTTTGGTCCTTTTGACTACATAGCTCAGACGGCTTCCCTTGGCTTGGAGTATAATATTGTTTGGTAGCCTATTAAAATATTTATGTTTTTAAAATGCTTACTGTTATACTTTTTTTTAAAAAAGTTGGTTCTTCAAGTTGGAGTCTGGAGAGCCTTTGTTGAAGGGTAGAGGAGTTCAGGACCACGGACAGTTCACTCTTCCAGCTGGTCATAAAGCCAAGTTGGAGTTGGAGAGTTGTCCTAATTTAGGTAGTCCTTGACTTAAGTAACAGTTTGATGGACCTACCTGAGGAGTGCTTATGGCCTGAATTTACAACCTTATGACCTGGATTTCTGGTTGATTGCTGCCTCCTTGCGGTCACGTGACCGCACTAGGAGCTCAGAAATCAACCCACTTTTTCAGCTGTTTCCAGTGCTCCATGGTCACACGACCTCATTTTATGAAAGAAAAATGGTGCAAAGTATATAATTATAACTTTATAATCTTGGTGTGTATGTATGACCCTTCAAGTCGGTTTTGATTTCTGGCTTCAGAAATTTACAGGCCTGTGTAATTTTTCCTGTATGTCTTTGCTGCCATCTAGTGAACACCTGAAATGTTATAGACCAGATCGGGTAGTCCAGATTCTTTATTATTGCTGTTTTAGTGAGTTTGTAATTTTACCAGCAGGAGGCCCGGTTGTCCCAACAAGAAGCAAAAGAGAACTGTCATAAGAACCATTTCTAAATTGCTGGCTTATTTCCACGCAGTCCATTTTTGCTGCTCCATTAGATTAAAGGTGAAGGTAAAAGTTCCCTTGCACGTGCTAGTCTTTTCCGGCTAATACGTGCTAATCTTTTCCGGCTCTAGGGGGCAGTGCTCATCTCCATTACAAAGCCAGAGTCAGCGCTGTCTGAAGACATCTCTGCGGTCATGTGGCCGGCATGACTAAAAGGCGAAGGCGCACAAAACGTTGTTACCTTCCCACCAAAGTGGTCCCTATTTTTTTCTGTTTGCATTTTTACATGCTTTCAAACTGCTAGGTTGGCAGAAGCTGGGGCAAGTAATGGGAGCTCACTCCGTTACGCAGTGCTAGAGAGTCGTACCGCCGCACTGCCGACCTTTCTGATCGACAAGCTCAGCGTCTTAGCTACTGAGCCACTGTGTCATTAGATCTGCTATCTTGTAATTTGTCCTATCCATGGAGAGCTGCTGCATTGATTGTAGAATCAAATCCGGCCATAGTGATGACACATTCCTACTTTTTGTTGGCCTCAAATGCCTAGGAGATATGCAAGTAAATCCATCCTGGCTGATTATATAGGACCACTTGGTAATGAATGACTTCATCAAAAGCCACAGTCAAGAAAGCTGCTGTTGCTTTTCACTGTTGCTGACTCACCACATCAGTGCCTTGCAAACTTTTTTCTTCATTACCCAAAACCATTTATCAAAAGTCTTGTCAAACTTCAAAGACCGGTCGTAAGTCCTTTTCTTCAGCACTGATGTAACTTTGAATGATGGCTGAATGAATGAAGATAACTCAAGGATTATCTTGAGTTTTATAAAACAATACCATTGAATGATTTTGATGTCGTTCTAACAAATTTCTGTTGGTAGTTTCATCCATTTTTGTCCTAATAGGAATACTTTGGGAGATTTTTGAACATCTTTTTAATATGTGGGGTGAACTTGAGCTCAATTTAAATGTCCCTGTTTAATGAGTAATGGATTTGTGTATTGTTACCCAAAGAAAAAACTTTTGAGTAACATACCCAGGATTGGAAAGCACTGGACTACATGGCAGTACAAAGAATAACAGTGCAGGAATCCATAAATCTGGTTCCTTTCTCCTCTGTATCTTCCACTTTTCTGGGCATCACTCAACAGTTTGCAAGAGTTTATTTTTGTGATAAAATAAGCTATGTTCCCCCCACCCACCTGGGCGCCCCGTTTTTGCTCCCAGGAGGCTTCCCTGAGGCTCACTAGTCCAAAAACGGGGCATGGAGGGAGGGCTGCTGTGAAAGAAAAAAGACTTGACCCCCCCAGTCACATGACCAGCTGGCCACGCCCAGCTTGCCATGTCCACAGAAAAAATTTGAATCCCGCTACTGGTCCACAGACCAATGCGGGTTCAAGGACTGTGGTTTAGGGACCTCTGCTCTAGACTACAAACTAGAATACTGTGCAGTGAGAGCCAGATTATTGCTGAAAGCCATGAAATTCTATAAACATGCTCACAACATTCTGGCTAGTGCAGTCTCAACATGTCTGAAAGTTCTCAGATTGTGAACAGGTGGGTACCCAACACCCTACATTATTATACTTCCTTAAATATTATCCTCTTTTTCCTCAGGTTCCCTACTGCATCAAAATCAGACAACCTTCTGCCCTGTCATGTAGTTCATCTCCTTGATGTTCCATCTAGAGCAAGGGTCTTCAAACCTGGCAAGTGTAAGAGTTGTGGACTTCAACTCCCAGAATTCCTGAGCTAACATGACTGGAGGAATTCTGGGAGTTGAAGTTCACAAGTCTTAAAGCTGTCAAGTTTGAAGACCCCTGATCTAGAGTGATGCTTCTCTGAAATTCCAGAATAAGTTGTCTCTAGTGATGACCACCTTACTGTGTTTCATTACATTCTTTGCAGCTGTCCACATTGGGTATATAATTTGCTTCTACCCAAAGAGAATAGCTTGAAGAAAATAAAATATAATTGTACAGATCTAAAACGTTAGAAGATAATGGTTCTTTCCTCAAATCACATTGGATGGAAACAGGCAATCCAAAAAAACTTCAATTGTATTCATTTCTATGGTAATTCCTCCTCCTTGATTTTAAGTCCATGTTCTCTTGTATTTTGCACATCATTATGTGAAATAGTTTTAAAAGCTGCCGGGAAAATTGTCTGCATTTAAGCCTGGCAATTTGTGACAAAAAATTCTCAGCTAAGTGTCATTACACTTCCTAATGATAAAGCAGCTTGTTTCCACTTACCATATAGCACTAAAGGAAAATAATCTGAAAATTAAGGAGAGCAACATCTTAATTAGCAGTTGTATTAATTAGGTATTGTTTGCCTGCCTCTGGCTGAACTGGTTTTCTAATTGAAGCAAAAAAGAATAAGGAATTCATACCTCCTGGAGAGAACATTTTTACCTTATAAAAATTTTGAGACTAAAGCTTTTCTACCGGTTCCCCTACATTGTATACAGCTTCAATTATCCTAATAAACTGGTCTAATTTTCTTTAAAATAAGGGTTTGTTGTAGAGAAAAATAGGATGCAGAAGTTCTCTGCCTTGAGTTATTTGTAAAAACAATAAAGGTGTGATATAAACAAACAAACTGTTCTGATCTAGGCTTCCCCCAACAACACGAAGCTGAGTCCTCATCCTGATAAACCCCTTTTATTAACAAAATCCTGGCCAACAGTCGAAAGATAGTTCCCAATTACAGACCTTTATCAGGCTTGGAGAGTGGCCGATACCTTTCATGCCGGAAGGAACAAATTTTCTCCTGCAAAGCCCCACTCCCCTTTCGCTCCTCTTTTATATTCTAGGGGAGGGGACATTCACCATCCACCTGTGGCTTTACTCCCAAGTCGGCCCTTGTTCCTCAGCCGACCCTTCATCTGGCAACTCTGCACATGTGCACTCTGGGAACAGGCTGCAGCTGTTCTTCTGCCTCACTGATGTCTGACTCCAAAGGCAGCTGATACCGTGTTTCCCTGAAAATAAGACCTACCCCGAAAGTAAGACCTAGCACTATTTTCTAAACCTGCCCTAATATAAGACCTACCCCGAAAATAAGACCTAGTGTAAATCTCCAGTTCCAGGAAGACTTTTTAGGGAGCAACTGTGCACCCGTGAAACACCCCCCCCCCTACACACTCACACCCACTATTTGGCACCATAAATATATAAGACCTACCCCGAAAATAAGACCTAGTGTGTTTTTGGGAGCCAAAAAAAATATAAGACAGTGTCTTATTTTCGGGGAAACACGGTAGCTATCAGACGGCCCTGGCCCCATCTCTGCCTCCAATGCAGAGTGCTCATCAGAGCCTTCCCCAGACTCCAGGACTGGCCCATGTTCCTCCCCAACCTCCTCACTGTCTGAATCTGCAGCCAGCTCTGCTGGCCGCTGTCGGGCCACAACACAAACAAACAGTCCTTGACTTAAAACAGTTTATTTAGTGACCAGTCAAAGTTAGAACAGCACTGAAAAAAAGTATCTTAAGACCGTTTTTCACATTTATGACTTGTAGCATCATCATGGTCACATGATCAAAATTTGGATGCTTGGCAACTGGTTCATGTTTGGGACAGTTGCAGTTTCCTGGGATCACGTGATCACTTTCTGTGATCTGACAAGCAAAGGCAACTGTGTTACTAACTTAACTGCACTGATTCACTTAACAACTGTGGCAAGAATGGTCATAAAATGGGGCAAAATTCATTTAACAAATGTCTCATTTAGCAGGATAAATGTTGGACTCCATTGTGGTCGTAACTCAAGGACTGCCTGTATCTGGGTTGTGAAATTTTGATCTCTGCTGCCATCTAGTGATCGCATGAATCTTTATAGCTCAGGTCTGAAGTTTTCATATCTGTGTGCCTGCCTTTGAGTCAGTGTTGACTCCGGCTCCGGGCAGAGGCCTGGACAAGTCCCTGAAATTTTCCTGGTGAGATTTCAAAAGTGGCTTGCCTCTGCCTCATACCTAGGGCTGAGAGAGAGTGACTGGCCTAAGGGCACCCATCTGACTTCATGCCTAATCTGTATTAAAACTCATGGTCTCCCAGTTTCCAGCCTGGCACCTTCACTACTGCACCAAACTGGCCCTTAGATCTGTCAGCCCTGCTCTGAAATACAAGCAATGTCACCCTCCCCTTCATCGCATTTGTGCTACTTTTAATCAAAACAATGTTAATTAATTGTGGGGTAGTTCATTTATTTATTTATTTATTTATTAACCCTGCCTTTGTTACTTTATTGGGTATGCTTCAAACCCAGAGACACCAATAACCACTGTATTACTCTTTTGCATCTTTCCAATTGACCAACAAAGGGTTTGATGTCATAATTCCTTGTATTTGCATATGGGTGGGAAGGATGGACGCCTCATAGATACATATTATGAAGTCCTCCAGGTGCTCCGTCACAAGGCAGTTGTATCTCTCTAGCCAGCCGATCATACCTGTCCTTCACCGAATCCAATTCCCAGAGGCGGCAAGAGGACAGACGCCTTCGTCCCTAAGCCTCAGAACTGGCAGCGAGAAGGAAAAGGAAAATGGCTGCCGCCCAAAAGGGAAAGAAGAAGTCTCAGCCTCAGAAGAAAGCACAGCGGCTTCCAGGAGGGAAGACCCCATGCAAGATAATACAACCCAAGGAGAAGAAACCAGAGCTCAGACAAAGGAAACATGACCCAAAAACATCAACTGTGAGGCCAGAAAATAAGAGGAAGGAGATGGGAGAGGCTTCCGGTTTGCCTGCGCCTAAGACGTCTCAAGTGGGCCACCAAAAGAAAGCTCGCTTGCCCGCGAAGGGCAGTGGGAAGGCAGCTTCCTGCACCAGGAGTGGTGCCACCCGCCAGGCCTCCAAACCTAAAAGGACAAAAGTTGGCAGGAATCTCTGTTTCTTCAGTTCCAAAGACCTTCAGTATGAAGTGAACGAGTTGATGCGCAAGGAACTGACCGCACGAATGTTTTCCAGCAACCCTCATGGCCATCACTGACCAAGCCAAACCCCTTTCTTCTTGGGGCCTGCTGAAGCAGACGCTCAAGGGGAGGGAGGAAGAGAAGCATCAACTGGCCAGAGCAAAATCCCATCTGAGAAAATCTGACATTTCGATTTAAGGTGCCTAGAAACCCAACCATCTCTAAGTCTCTAGAAATAATTTTGTCGAGCTGCAGCCATCCTTAGAACTCACAGTAATCTCCCCCTAAATGCAAGAGAAGCACATTTTCACCCAAATAACTTCAGAGAAAAACATTCAACTTATAGAGAAGGTCTTTCTTTTCACTGGGAAAAAAATCCTTTTGCTTTAAGGACACTTGGATTTTCAAGCGTTATATAATTTTTTTCAAGAAAGGAAACACTGTGAGTTATTTTCATGCTAATAAAATGGGATTTTAGAATGAATCCTTTTACGTCATTATTTAGCTTTCCACCAATAAAATATAAGACTTTCTGCTGCAGACATGACATATGGTTTATCATATTCTTTCTCTCATCTTCTAAGAAAGTATTCAGGGTAATGCATTGCGCATAGTGAGAATGTAATTAAAAATAGGCTGATGTTTATTCCTCACTATATTAAGACTTTCTATTACCAAATAATCTTCTTCCGGACTCTAAAGTGTACATTATGAATAGGACTGCTAAGTTTATAATTAAGGCAATTGAACTAAGAACCTGTTATATCAACAGGTTTGGGTATTCTGTAAAGGTGACTAATTGATTCTTTGTATTTATCATATAAGTATTTTATTACTGCATTTTCTTTTATCTATTTACCCTGGAATTAGATTCCCTATTTTATTTTTGTTTGTTTTTTATATAATTGTAGGGACTAATCAATTAATAAACTAACAAGCAGGTAAATAAAATATATTATAAAATGCTAAAAATCTTAAAGTATCTATCAGCATTCTGGCAATTACCCCAATTAAATCATGAGTTTCAAGCCAAATGTCAACTCATAAAATATTTCTATGGTCTTTTTAGAGTTGACAGTATCTTCAGGACAAACTTTTTAGTTTAACAGAACAGAACATGTTAGGGAACAGCTTTTCTTTTACAAACAGCCATGGTATAATTTTACAAAATAGATTATTTCAGATGTGCCCATTCTCTCCTATACATAACTTAAATAGTATAGGATCACCAAATCTTGTAGGAGTTATCCGCTTCCAGCTTTTATACATTCTCAAGACAATACAGCAAGTGCTCACCCATTCTCACCTCTGATCTTGCAAGATCTTTTACAGGAATTGCCGCATCTCCTGAGATGTAGTAATCTTGCCAACTTTCACCATCTCTTTTATTTTTGAAGATTTATTTATTTATTTATTTATTTATTTATTTATTTATTTATTTATTCGACTTGTATGCCGCCCTACTCCCTAAGGACTCAGGGCGGTAAACATTAAAACAGAGCAAATTTACAATAAAAAACAATTAAATAAAACAAGCGAATACATTAAAACATTAAGAAAACGTTAAGAAAAATTAAAACCCTGCCCCGGGTCATTCCAGGCCAGCCTGTTGAAACAACCACGTCTTCAGGTCTCGGAAGGAGCAGAGGTCAGGGGCCAAACGGAGATCCACGGGGAGCTGATTCCAGAGGGCAGGTGCTCCCACGGAGAAGGCCCTAGCCCTGGGAACCGCCAGCCAACAATGCCTGACTGATGGTATCCCAAGGAGGCCCCTCCTATGAGAGCAAACGGCGATCGGAAAGTGATGCTGGCAGGAGGCGTTCCCGCAAGTACTCTGGACCCAAGCCATTTAGGGCTTTATATGTTGTTACTAACACCTTGAAGGCGACCTGGGAGACAACCGGCAACCAATGCAAGCCGTGCAGGAGGGGTGTAACATGGGAGTATCGGGATACTCCCATCACAGCCTGCGCGACCGCATTCTGCACCAGCTGTAACCTCCGGGTCATCCGCAAGGGCAGCCCCATGTAAAGAGCGTTGCAGTAGTCGATTCTAGAGGTGATGAGCGCATGAGTGACTGTTCGAAGGGCATCTCGGTCCAAATAAGGGTGGAGCTGGCGAACCAGCCGAACCTGGGCAAAAGCCCCCCTGGCCACAGCTCCCACATGCTTCTCCAAACTGAGCTGTGAATCCAGGAGGATGCCCAGATTCCTCGCCCTATCCACGGGGGGCAACACCTCTCCCCCCATGACCAAAGATGGTACATCCAATGAAGACCGAGATGCCGGTAAGAACAGCCACTCAGTCTTGGTGGGGTTGAGCTGGAGCCTGTGATCATATGCAGTCATTCTGGGAGTCCATAGGTGTCATCTTGGAGCATTGTGAAGGCTGAGCAAATACATTCTATATGGTTGTCTCCTGATTTCTGTCACAATCATCTGGTTTTTAATGTGCTATAGAGATTTTTGCCACTCTTTGACCAAGATATGGACTGAGACCTGATCTCACCCCAGGATGATATTCAGTGTTTCTCAGCTTTGGTTATATTAAGATGTATGGACTTCAACTCCCAGAATTCTCCAGCCAGCAAGGCTGGTAGGGGAAATTTGGGAGTTGAAGTCCACATAGGTTAAAGCAGCCAAAGTCAGTCAATCAATCAGAATAGAGCTGGAAGGGATGTTGGTGCCAGGTTTCCAAGTGATTGTGTTAGATCTGGAATAATGTCAGGTTTCCAAGTGATGAAATCCATTTGAAAAAGAATAAAACAAAGTCCCTGGTATTTCCAGATCTGACACAACCCAGAATTACCCCACAATATTAGAAGTTAGAAACAACCCCCCAAAGTCACATTCTCCAATAGAGGTAATTCAACGTTGTTTGATGTCACAAAGCTCCATCTCAAGGGGCCTAAGCACGGACAGCTCATTTTCCCACGGGAAGAAGAGTCACCTAGCCTAAACAACTCTTTCTATCTCCACTCCTCCCCCCTTAGGAATGTGACAAGCCCAAAACCCTTCCCCCCATGACTGCCACAGAGAAAGTAAGAAAAAGAATATATACTGAGCCTAACTAAAATGGCTACACATATGTCAATCTCGGGCTTGACACTTGGAGGTCTTATAGTCTCTTGCTCAAGCAAGAGACTCTATACAATTTGAGAGGAGGTTGAGAAACACTGTTGTATATAAACACTCCAAAGAGGACAAATTAGGTTGTGTTCTTAATCAAATAATCCTCATCATCCTTGCCTATGTATCAAGCAATAAAGATCTATTAATAACAAATTGTGCTATTTGCTGGGTTTTTTTTTATGATACTCAGATGTTTATATCAAAACCAGACCTGATTGGGGCTACCAAATAGGTGAATGGATTTAATCCGTCCCATTTGTAGCTTCAGGTGTTTATGAGTGTTGTTAAATTGTTCTTGCAGCAAATACCAGCTTTGAAATCATGATATTCAATGGAACTATAACATGGTGATAGAATTAAACACTCATTTTCCCACACAATGGTTGTAATACGGATGGGAAGAAAGGATGTTTGTTCTTTAAAACACTTCTTAAATATAATGTGGCCTTTGGCTATCAGCACAAAATGTCACATCCATCATAAACGGCCTCATCTCATATGCTCCAGTTATTCTAAACTGCTGAGGTATGGTGACACATGGACTTCCCTATCTAATAAGCAGTTACATTGAAGACAGGGCTTGCCAAAAGTGAAGCAAACAAAATAAATATCTTTTTTAAAAAAAAAGATGATTAGGTCTTATCTCAATCAGATTTATCTTAAAATATAAATTATTATATTAATTAGTTAAGGGAAATGCATACATTGGACATGATTAACCATATGTTATAATTTCAAAATAGAATGAAAGAAGAGAAAGGGAAGGGAAGGGAAGGGAAGGGAAGGGAAGGGAGGAAGGAAGGAAGGAAGGAAGGAAGGAAGGAAGGAAGGAAGGAAGGAAGGAAGGAAGGAAGCAAGCAAGCAAGCAAGCAAGCAAGCAAGCAAGCTTGGACAATTATCCCAAATATTCCAAGAAGTTTGATCTGTTATTATATTAAATTATATTATATTCAATACATGATTTGTATGCCTTTTGGTCATAGAGTCTGGGCAACTCACAGCAACCAAGATAAAATAAGCATAAAAGCAGAAACATAAAATTCAACCACAGCAAAATCTGTCAATAAACATAACATTAACATACATACAATTAAAATGTGGCTCAAACATCTCCTTTGACTTTTTGTTTTAAAAAAGGTTGACAGACAAAACTATCAGCCTAACAATGGCTATCAGAAATGGAATATTCCTTCCAGTGTTAGCCATCCTTTATGAGTGAAAACTTCAAAACTGTTAATTTATTTTCAATAAAATCCAGACACTGAAAATGTAACCAAACTTAATATATCTAATACTATACTTACAGTGCACCTGTTGTAGACTTATGTTCATAATTGTGAATTTCAGTCCAAACTGCACTCATAATAAGACACATCTACAAAGAATTTTCCAGCTCCAGAATTACATTTCCAACAACAGGATGACTGCATCTAACACTTCCTAAACATTGTAGAGGTGTTGTAATAATAATTTATAAATACAAGCTTATACGGGAGTTTGCTGAAGAAGAGGCAAGATGTTTTCCCATTGTCACAGGTGAAAAATTTCCACAGCTTTAAGCCGGGAGCATAAGTTAATGGTCAGCACATGATTTCTACGCAGAAGGGCTTACATTCAGTCTTCAACATCTCCAGATTGTCCTGGAAAAACTTCCAATTGGTTTCACCGGAGTCATGGAGAACATAGTGTACATCACTAGAGGTTTTTAAGGAGAGATTCAGAAAGCCATTTGTTGGAAATGGTATAGGGCAGAGGTGGTGTTCAGCCAATTCTGACAGGTTCTGGAGAACTGGTAGCAGAAATTTTGAGTAGTTCAGAGAATCACTAAATACCACCTCTGGTTGGCTCCGCCCCCATCTATTTGCTGCCTCCTGAGTCCCAGCTCATCAGAGTCCCAGCTCACTGGTTGGGTCTTCTTTTGTTGCTCTGCGTAGGAGAACAGAGCTGGAAAGCAGGTTAGTGGGGTGGGGAGGGAATGGGATTTTGCAGTAACCTTCCCCCAGGAGCGGGGAGGGAATGGAGAGTTTACAGAATCCTTCCCCTGCCACACCCACCAAGCCACGTCACTTCCACCAAGCCACACCACTTCCACCAAGCCACACCATGCTCACCAAGCCACGCCCACAGAACCAGTAGTAAATTTTTTTGAATATCACCACTGGTATACGGTCCCTACTTGAGCAGGAGATTACAACAGGGGTCGCCCCCCCGGGCCGCGGCACACTACTGGGCCTGTTTGGAACTGGGATGCATGAGTTTCTCTTTTCTCTTGCGTGAATGGAACTGTGCATGCCTGCACAGCCCAGTTTCCCTATTTCCCCGCACCCCCTGAACTGGCTTGCCAAGCCACAAAGGTTTAGGAGTGCTGGACTAGAAGATGTCCAAAGTTCCTTCCAACTCTGTTATTTTATGTTCAAAGATTACATCCTCAAAGTCAGGTGGAAAGCTTGACTTCCTATTTTCCTTCGTTTTTATCAGGGGTGGGATTCTACAGGTTTGCACCTATTCACTAGAACTGGTTGTTAACCTTCTAAGCAGTTCGGAGAACCGGTTGTTAGAAGAAATTACTGGCCTAATCCTGTAAGGAAGGCAGGAAGGAAACATTCTGGTGTTGCTTACAGAAACTGCCTCTCCCTTAACCCTTATTACCTTCTTGGCAGGACTAGACTTCCTGTCTCAGGAACGTCTCTGGAGTTTTTTTTTCCTTCTTTACTGGTACTTTGCTTGTGTGGAGTGACCATTCAAAGTTACAATGGCACTGAAAAAAGTGTCTTAAGGCCGTTTTTCACACTTACGACTGTTGTAGCATCCCCACAGTCATGAGAGGCCAGGCGAGGAGATGCATGCCTCGATGTGAGTGATGTTGAGTTGGCCACGCCCAGCCAGTCACATGACCACCAAGCCATGCCCACCAACTAAGCCACGCCCACAGAACCGGCTGTTAAAAAATTTGAATCCCACCCCTGGTTTTTATATATACTATCGAAGCTAAGTAATTCATTGTTTCAAATCATTTATAGAGAGTTCTATAAGAAAGTTTCCCAATTGCAATGTATGGCTGTGAAAGTTGAACCATAAGAAAGGCTGAGCGCCAAAGAATGGAGGCCTTTGAACTCTGGTGCTGGAGAAGACTCCTGCGAGTCCCTTGGACTGCAAGGCGATCAAACTGGTCAGTCCTAGAGGAGATCCACCCTGACTGCTCTTTAGAAAGCCAGATCCTGAAGATGAAACTCAAATACTTTGGCTACCTAATGAGAAGGAAGGACTCACTGGAGGAGAGCCTAATGCTGGGAACGATTGAGGGCAAAAGAAGAAGCCGACAGCAGAGAATGAGGTGCTGGATGGAGTCACTGAAGCAGTTGGCATGAGCTTAAATGGACTCCAGAAGATGACAGAGGACAGGAAGGCCTGGAGGAACGTTGTCCATGGGGTCGTGATGGGTCGGACATGACTTCGCAACTAACAACCACTTTGAAAACAATTTCAAAGTAATTCTTCAGTACATCACCATAAGGAGTTCACATTAAGTGGGATAGAGAAAAGAGGAAATAGGAACACCAAGAAAGAAAAAAAGATTGGCTGCAGGTGGACCAAGGTCTCCAGAACTATTTAGAATGGGAGTTTGTAATATTCTCTTAGTTTTAAAATAAATAAAAAAATTACATATTGTGTGAACGATTGCTTCAGTGTTGATAGAATTGTGGAATTATTCCAGGCACGGATGCTATGATTAAAACATTTTTGGGTGAATTATTCATTGTGTAACCTATGTGATCAAGCCAAAATGTTTAGCAAAGACTATGGACAGTGGTCTGTTAAATTAAGAACCACTGGCTCAATACACACCTAGAGAATGCATGCTATTTCCTGTGTAAATATATGGATAACCTGTCATTAAAACAGAGGAATTATTGTAAATAACTGCAAAAACAAAAGATGAACCTCCTTCTTCCTGCTAGTCTGCTAAAATACCAGAAAAGTACAGAAGAGCTTCTTAGGGATGATGATGAGCTCAGATGATGTCAGGGATATTCCTATATTATGGTGCTCTCTGTGCTTGGTTGTTTTCTTGTTCGTGTTTCATTACCAGTACTTATCGACACTGATGATGTTACCTAGTTTGGTACTAAAACTTCAATAAAACAATCAAGCTCAGAGAGCATCAAGGATTCCACAGTTCAACCCTGAGTTACAAATAGTCTCTTCTGATCAATATTCCTGTATATTTGGAGTTTTTCTGGAAATACTGTGCATAAACATCCAAAATGGTTTATTCCTTTTTTGTATCTTGTTGTCTTTTATTTGACATTTATTGCTTACAAATAAATGTGCCCAGAGTCTTGGTGGCACAGTGGTTAGAATGCAGTACTGCAGGCTGATTCTGCTGACTGCCATCAGTTCAATCCTGACCGACTCAAGGTTGACTCAGCCTTCCATCCTTCGCAGGTCAGTAAAATGAGGACCTGGATTGTTGGGGGCCATATGCTGACTCTGTAAACTGCTTAGAGGGGGCTGGAAAGCACTGTAAAGCTGTATATAAGTCTAAGTGCTATTGCTATTATTAGCAGCCCCAAAGGGGTTATCAGCAATAAATACAGGTGATCCAAATAATTGTGCACATAAGTATGTCATAATAAAGAAGGAAGGGCTCAGGTCAGTCAAATACGATATATTTCCTGACTTCCAAATCCTACAATTCCAATATAAGGATATGCACATATCGACAATGTAAGGGGCTACAGAGGGCATGTAAGTCTATCTCCCATTTCTCCTAGCCATTCCTGGCTGTGATGCCCATCTGTGATGCCCTATATCAAGAACTGAGGAATATTGGAGATGTCATCATGATGTATTGGAAGGTATTGGTTGAGCTGAGTTGAGTCAGTCTTATTTATTTCTTGAGGGAAGGGTTATTGATTGTCTCCATCCAGAGGTACAATCTTGGCTCTTCTGCATTGACATCTTAGTGTCTTCTTACCAAGATTGAGGTGAAGCCACCTGGGAAGGAATCTCATTCCCTGCCCTTGTTATCCTAGGCATTCTTGAGGTAGCAGGTAATAAGGTAGTGGTTGAGTTTTTATAAAGACTGGGGCTATATACAGAGAAATAATAATAGAACACTTCAGGAACCAGTTTGTCATTTCCAGAAACACCCATAATTCAGTTCAACTTGGGTTCATTCTAGCTTGGTTATTAATCACACTGTTAATTGTTGCCTCTGTAATTAACTGCATGGAACTAACCTACACTACAATTTAATGCATCTGGACAATATTTCTTTCTCTCTCTCTCTCTCTCTCTTTTCAAGTCTACCTTTTCCATTAACTGAAGGAAGATGACCAAAAAAAAATCCAGATTTACAAGTGTATTTCAGGTCCTTTCCTGTTTTAATGCACATATATGCATATTTTGATAAAATATGACAAATGTTTCACGCATTAGACACCTATTTTCTTGAAGAGGTATTGCTAAATTAGGAAAGAATTGGCTGTTGCAATCGCTTATATAAAAGGGTTGCAGATATTACAGAAGACTTGCCAGAAATTGACCAGTACACCCAAGACCTCTGCGCTCTGCACTACTGTGCTACAATGGAGAAGAAATGGAAATGCTTCAAGGACCCTCCCTGGATTCTCTGTATATTTACTATCTTGTTCCTCTGTGTAGCAGGTGAGCATCTTTGCCCCGTGTTATTTGGATCAAGCCATCTGGAGATCAGACTTTGCCAACAGTTGGGGAACATTTCAAAGTTTCAATATAGTTGGGCAAAATAGTGTCCCTTCATTGTTGGCAAGATCCAATGCTTCTTCACAGGGAGTCAGAATCTGGAAGATGATACAGCTGTGAAAGGATAAGAGGTTGAGGATTTCCAACAGAAAATGAAGTTTGTGGTTAGTTGAGGATCTCTCTGCCATGTTGCCTGAATCTTTCCCTGCCTGAATGGATGACAACTGAAATTGTATTAGCTTGGCAAAATGGATGAGAGAAAGTGTATTTGGTGAAAGGTGTATTTCTACCCCAGAACTTACAGAAGAGGGCCTTCTGGGTTGGCAAAAAGGTGCTGGTGTTGACCTATAAAGCCCTTCATGGCATTGGACCAGGATATATGTGGGAGACCCTGCTGCCAATAACAGCTTCCCAGCATCCTGTGTGCTCCCATCAACAGGGCCTTCTCCGGGTGCCGTCAACTCGGCAATGTCGGCTGGCGGTTCCCAGGAGTAGGGCCTTCTCAGTGGGAGCACCCACCCTGTGGAACCAGCTTCCCCTGGAGCTGCGGGTGGCCCCTGACCTCTGCTCCTTCCGCTGTGACCTAAAAACCTGGCTGTTACAACTGGCCTACCCGGACTGATGGGGGGGGGAGGGTTTTTAGTATGGTTTTTAGCATAGTTTTAATTGGTGTATTTATGAGACCTTTGGTTTAATAACTTTTTAATATTTGTATATTTGTATCTGGATTGTTTTATTTTGTAAGCCACCCTGAGTCCTTCGGGAGATAGGGCGGTGTATAAGTCTCATAAATAAATAAATAATAAATAAATAAAAAGGCTATCTTATTGGAAATAGCCAAAGTGCAGAATTTCCTTCCTCAGCTTCTAGTGCCAAATGAAATAATGGGAGGTATTTGGAGAAGGATAGATGGTCAGAAACAATCACCTCAGAATCTCAGTTTGGGAGAGGTTGCTAACGAAGAAACTCTCTTTCCTTAGTGCCTATCTGCAGATCTGTGCAAAAGAGCTCTCACCTCATCTTCAAGCACCCTAAACTCTTAAAAGCAGAGGCTGTTCCTTCCTTTAAAGTTATTATTGTCAAGGGCTTCTGGTAATTTGTTATTTCCTCAGCTCTCTTGAACGTTGACATTTCTGCTATAAGGTATAAGCAGAAATGTCAACGTCCAAGAGACATTCTCTTTTAGATTGGACTACCATTTGTCAGAAATGGTGTAGTAGGGTTTCCTGCTTGGGCGGGGGACTGGACTAGATGACCTACAAGGTCCCTTCCAACTCTGTTAATCTGTATAACATGCTCCTTCCATCTTTGGTTTTCTTTGAATCAGTTACTCCCAGGGATAACACCATACCAATAAACCAAAATCAAAAGGTTAAAAATCAAACCAAAATTTCATTTATAGTCCCAGACCAAACACAAGGCTTAAAGACAATCCTTGATGCTTGAGAACCCAGTAATAATGAGTAATGTTGATTTAGGACAAATGATATCCATCCCATTTTCCCCTTTTTCTTTTTCCATTTTCCAGGTTCTCACCATCCACATACCACCACAGGCTGTGAGGACAAGCCTCCTAAGGACTTTGCTGGGCTTCAGAAGATTAATGACACTCCTGCAACTTTGACTCCTGAAGTCACCTATAAAAAGATAACTTGCCCAATGAAGACTACCACCCCCAGTTCAACACCCACAATAAATGCCAATGAAACTTACAATGCCACAGAAAATGCACCAGAGGCCACTAATTTACCCTTCTACACCTTACCTAATAGCACTGGTGAGTCACTCAAATGGGTCTGAGTTGGAATTGTCATTTAAAATCCATTTTTGAAAGTGATGCAAATAATGTTCAGTATGTTCCTTCCAGTGGAAAAGGGTCTTCTAAGTGCCATGGTTCAACTGATGGATGGCATTCTCACAAAAGTCTCAGTTCCTTACAAACTACATTCTGCCATGGAGAAATATCACACCTCTGCTTTCTTCCTAGTCTGCAAGTTCTTGTTCTATGTTATCTGGATGAAATAATTTGAATAATGATTCATGTGAACATAGTCTGCAATATGATTAGCAGACTGTACATACTCAGTAAATAATTAACACTGAAAAGGGAGCAAGACAAGGATATATAGTATCCTTTCGGTTGTTGAATTTACTTATGGACAAATATATCAGGAAGCTGGTAGTGACATTAAGAGGTGTTTCAACTGAGGGCATGTACATGTGCACACACCTTTATATATAGATGATGCCATGCTGATAGCTGAGAGTCTTAATTATTTGCAAGGAAAGCTAGCTGAATTGTATGATGCAACAAGAGTATAGATCTGAAAATTAACGCATCATTAATACATCCAAATCCAATTTAGTTGTCTTTTCAGAGAAAACAGAGTGAATGATTGCAAGTTATTAATAAGTGGAAAAACTAGCAAATAGATAAATTTGTAGGCTTCTGTAGAATATTTATCATAGAGGAAAATGGATGGAAAAAGGTTTAAGATGCAGAGATTCTGGTAGAATGTTTGTAGGTAGTAAGTAATTGAAAGAACCAACATTTCTGTATATAAAAATATGTTTCTATTCGGTTACATGCAAATCAGAAATGGGTATGTGAGGGAAAAAATTAAAAAGTACAATGAAGTAAGAATGGGGTACTTAGAATGAGTGTTATGAAACAAGAATAAGCTTAGAACCAATAGGAAAAAAGAAAGAATTAGTCAACTCATAGAGGAAGACAAAGTTTGACTGGATATTGTTGATAAGAATTTGAAAAGGACTGATGAGAAGCTTAAAGAACATAAATTATGAAGCAGCATATGAATATGCTTGAAAGGGTAGAAAGGCATGGAGTGGTTTAAGGACTGAAATAGTTTTAGCTGTATTTCTTTTCTATATGTTTTTATTTTGCTTTGCTTATTATTTATAACCTTTTTTTGCACTTCACACATCACGGATGGATTATAAATGCCATCACTCATTGTATTCCAGAAGTGATGAGTATGTATTTTTTTTAAAAATTACATTTATATGCCGCCCTTCTCCGGAGACTCAGGGCGGCTTACAATTTTTGGAGCGCAACCCAATGTGCTCAGCAATAGCCTTCATTCCATTGTATATGCCTGCTTATTACTAAGCGGCATTTTTACTAAGTCAGCTTATTGCCCCCAACAATCTTGGGTCCTCAATTTACCTTCCCCGAGAGGATGGAAGGCTGAGTCAACCTTGAGCCTGGTGGGATTCGAGCCTACAGTAATTGTAGGCAGCTGGAACTTAAATGCAGGCATTTAACAGCCTGAGCCACCAAGGCCCTTATTTTATTCCAGCAATTTGTACATTATCTTTTAGAAGCTCACAGACTGATTCCTACATAATCTGGTGCAGAATCTTGCCTAATCTTGCCATGTATGGACACTGTCCACCTGTCCACCTCCAATCTTTTTGGCTCTCTCCAGGTAGCTGTTTTAAATATTGCGAACAGGGGTTTGTGAAAAGCTCAAACTCATCTGGGTCTCAACATTCAGTGTTCTGGCATTCTCATTTATTCTGGCTAGAGATTCCTTCACCTGCTGCTTGGCCCATTTGGCCATGGATGAACGGTCAACCAGCCATCGATTTCTTTTGTGAAACAAACTGAGCTGAAACATGAACTGAGCTCTGCCTTTTCTCAGTTAACATTTTGCTAAGCAGAAGAACTTCCTTGATCTTCTCCTTCTAGAGACATCCTCCAAAGTCCTTATTTTTAGCCTCCTATAGAAACCACACAGCTCAGCGGTTAAGATGCTGGGCTTTGTTGGTTGGAAAACTGGCAGCCCAGGTTTGAAACCCCAGCACCATGCGGCGGGGGTGAGCTCCTGCCAACCTTGCAGTTCGAAAGCATGCAACTGCGAGTAGATAAATAGGTACCACTTTGGTGTAAAGGTAGCAGCCCTCCATGAAGTCATGCTGGGCTGGCCACATGACCATGGAAATGTCTTTGGACTGATCTGGCCTTGAAATAGCCTTGAAATGGAGATGAGCACTGCCCCCTATAGTCGGCAATGACTAGCGGAGTAAAATCTGCAGGGACTCCTTGACTTTTTTTTTTAAAAAAATAGAAATCACAACGTACCAATGATTCTTAACCTGCTTGATTGTCTCCTTCCTAAAGCTATTCTACCCGATTCCCCCTGGGTTAATATCTTCCTCTTATTTTCCTCTAATTTTGCTCTTTTAAAGTTCCAGCTTAGATAGTCCGCTGAGCACTTCACCATTATTGAATAATTCTGTGAAAACTAGAGGAAGCAGAGTCACCTTGTAGGCAAGATGGCGGCATACAGATTTAATAAACAAACAAACAATGATTCAATAACTATTACTAAATAGCCGATGTGGCTACCAAAATCATAGAATCATAGAGTAACTAAGTTGTGCAGGTGGGTGGTTTCTAGATTTCAGGAAGTAAAAGAAGGAACGGGCAATTTTAAAAATACATTATTTTATTTCATTCTCTGTTCCCTACAGACAGTGTGCCATCAAATGTCACCTGTTTGCAAGGCTGGGCCATTTTTCTTATCTTCTTATCTGCCCTATTGGCAATGGTCCTCCTAGCTGGTCTCCCAGTTATGGTAAGTGATCTACAAACACCTGCTCAAGTCAGAGGTGGTATTAAAAAATTTTTTTTACTACTGGTTCTGTGGCCGTGGCTTGGTGGGCATAGCTTGATGGGCGTGGCAGTGGAAGGATACTGTAAAATCTCCATTCCCTCCCTACCCCACTAACCTGCTTTCCAGCTCTGTTCTCCTCTGCAGGATAACAAAAGAAGACCCAGCCAATCAGCTGGGACTCAGGAGGTGGAGAATGAATGGGGGCGGGGCCAGTCAGAGGTGGTATTTGCCGGTTCTCCAAACTACTCAAATTTTTCACTACCGGTTCTCCAGAACTGGTCAGAACTGGCTGAATACCACCTCTGGCTCAAGTACAATTTATTTCTTATATATCTATACTGTCCATCTCACTTGGGTGGTTTACAACAGCATCATAAAACAATATAAACACCTGAATAAAAACGGAGTTAAAAACAAGTCAAAACATACAAGTTAGAAGTCAAAGTCAAAGTTAAAAATTCAGAAGGCTTAAAAAAAAAGGTTATCAAGGCAGCAGGAGTGCCTTCAAATTACCAGCCATTCCAGGGTTATCTCATACTCTTAGACCCCCTTGCTAATTGGTAGTCGGGTCTTAATTTTTTGTAATTTTAAATTTTAATAATTTATTATCATTTATCATTTTAAATTTGAATAATTCCTTGCTGCTGAGGTCAATGAGTTTCCACCATCATAATAACACAAATTAAAACTGTTTGTGTTTGTGTTCTCCAGCTCTGGTACTTCCTTCACTGCCGACGCTTAGGGGCTCAGCAACCGTGTGCACGATATAACCACAAGGTCTATGTGGCTCCAGAGGAACAAGGCCTACCGCTAGAATGAATGAAGATAAAGAAGAAGGCCCAACCCCAAGGTCTCTAGTGCTCCAACTATTTTCTGACACATACTAGACATTTGTTTCCAATTTATTGTTTGCAAGGCAACCACAACAAAAGATGGAAGCTCAGGAAAGTAGACTTGTTTTTGGAGAAAGCTGATGTGGAGATGTCTTCAAGCAATTGGCACTTCGACTGTTGATGGAACCCATCAAGTACCAATCTTCACCCATCTTCTTCTCCCTATTTAATCTAAGTGAAAAATCCATCATATTGTACTTGCACATGAACTCCAACAAAGAAAAAAAATATTCCAGAAGATGCCTCCCCTTATTTTTATTCTTGATGATGGAACCAGGAGATCGTGGACATCTGGCTGGGAAAAAGGGCTGAGGGAGACAAGAAGAAAGTTTATATTTTGGGAGATCAAAAGATACACATTATTGGGAAAAGGAAGTATCTACAGCATTTCTGTCTCAAATGCAGTTGTGAAAAGGGTAGGAATTTAGCGTTAAAAGGCATTATTATTTCATATTCTAGGGGGTATATAACTGGGGAATGGTAATCCTGTTCTTTGGCACCTTGGAATTGGAGTTAATTGGAGTTACCCCTAAAAGCATGTGCTACTTTACAAGGCAAATGGAGCATCAACAATATATTTTGACCATAATAAGTCAATTAGAGGGATTTCACACCATTCCATCTGAAGCAAAGGCCAGCAAGTTAAACCCAACACCAAAGCAAATCTACACTAATGTTTTAAATTCAAAGATTTTCCTGTTCCAGGAAATCTAGTAGGATGGGGTAGAATGGGACAATGAAAAAAAGGGGCTTTATTAAATTGAGTTTAACCCACCAAAAGACACAGAAAGTTATAATAAAGAAAGAAAAATAATTAAACAAAAGAGAGCTCTCTATTGGTTGGATGGGCAGCATTAATGGGTATGGCAGATCCTGCAACTGGTCAATGATTCATAAGCTTGGGAGACATGTCCAAGATTCCATAAAAGGGTGCCTTGTTGTTGTTTTTTCAGCCCCTCCAAAACGTGCCTTCAGACTTACAAGATTCTGTTCCTAGAACTTTACAATAAAAGTAATATTGACCTACATAACTTTGGTTTTCCAGTCTGGTCTAATTTGAAAGGCTGACAAAAGCCCGTCCATGAAAGTCTATACACATTTTCAGTCATCCAGGTCATGGATGGACCAAAGGTGCTTTTTTTTCAAGAGGCAGCTGGACTTTCTTGGTTTTTCTTTGAAGATGTTTCGCTTCTGATTCACTTCACTGAAGAAGCTTCTTGGATGAGAAGTGAAACATCTTCAAAGAAAAACCAGAAAGTCCAGTTGCCTCTTGAAAATGCATCTTTGGGCCATCCATGAAAGAAATATGATAGGTTTTTGCTTTCACAGTATGAGTGAAGTGGGTAAAGAAACAGGAGAATCCACCAATCAGTCTCAATGGACCACCTGGACATTGCTGTGGCCAAAGTGGAGGAAGAGTTTGAAATTGAAAATAGATTTCTTCCATCAGGTTCATTTGTCTCTACTGGGCCATGAGAGTCCATCAGCTCTGAGCTGCAGTACAGAAGTGCCTTCCATTTTTCACAGAAATATCCTATCAAACCAATACAAATCAAGATACTCAGCAAAGCAGATCAATCAATCAATCAAAAAATAATCAATTACAGCCATAAGGCCAGATACAATAAAATATCTAATAATAGAACTTAACTCTATATACAAGTGTCCTCAACTTGTAACCGTAATGGAGGCTGCTTATTTGGTCATATGTTGTGATGATTGCAAAACAGGTCATCATGTGACCAACCCAATGTTACAACCTTTTATTGCAGCGGTTGTTAAGAAAATCAATATGGTATTCAGTGAATGTGTGGTCGTTAAATGAACCTATTGTTCACTCTGGGGCATTTTTGCAAAAAGAAATTAGAAGTAAACACTAGTTTTCATCAAAAACATCATGAATCGTAGTCACACAGCTGTGGGATGCTGCAAACAGCCATAAATGCACCTAAAATGCAGTCACGTGGCTGTGGGGGGCATCATAACTTCAGAACCAGGTCATACCTTTGTAGAGGGTCTGTCATAACTTAGAACATTCACTTAGCGGTCAATCCTACATTGAGAACTAACTCTATATAACAGTGATGGCTAACCTTTTCGGCACTGAGTGCCCAAAGTGTGTGCACATCGCCAAAATGCAATGTGCCTGGGTCCCCGTGCATGTACTCCACCCCCTGCACATGCACACTGCCCTTCAATACATGCATGCACATTTCCCACACATGTGCTCTGCCCCTGTACATGCACTCCTCCACATGCGCCCTGTGCATGCGTAGTAGAGATCCGAAGACCAGCTGGCCAGCGGGAGGCATGCATGCATGCACGGCAGAGCTGAACTGAGGCGATGGCTCATGTGCCCAGAGAGAGGGCTATGCATGCCACCTCTGGCATGCATGCCATAGGTTCGCCATCATGGCTATATAACATTGCTTCTCAGCCTTTTGGCCAAGATCAAGAATAGCATCAGCAAAGCAATCAATGTTAAGAGAGAATTTAGAAGGCAGTTTTTGTTACAAGAGCAGGGTCCATGATGTTGGTCACAAAAGGCTAACTAAGAAAGCCATACTAGAAATAATAGTTCCTATAGCTTGGAGAGTCCACCTAGCCAGGAGCAACAGGGCCTTGGTGGCTCAGGCTGTTAATTGCCTGCACTTAAGTTCCAGCTGCCTACAACTGCTGTAGGCTCGAATCCCACCAGGCTCAAGGTTGACTCAGCCTTCCATCCTCTCGGGGTAGGTAAATTGAGGACCCAAGATTGTTGGGGGCAATTAGCTGACTTTGTAAAAATGCCGCTTAGTAATAAGCAGGCATATACAATGGAATGAAGGCTATTGCTGAGCACATTGGGTTGCGCTCCAAAAATTGTAAGCCGCCCTGAGTCTCCGGAGAAGGGCGGCATATAAATGTAATTAAAAAAAAACAAACAGTTAGTTCGAAGGGAGAATAGGAAATGGGGAGAGCTTCAAATAGAGAAAGGAGAAGGCTGTGGAGTGAACCACAAATATAGAGTAGGGTATAGAATAAAAGGACCATCACATATGTACAGAAGTATAGAATAAAACAATATAGGTAGCCCTCAACTTACAACAGTTTGTTAAGTGAATATTCAAAGTTTAAAAAGTGGCACTGAAAAAAGTGAGTTATGACCATTTTTCACACTTATAACCTTTCTAGCATCCCCATGGTCACAGGATCCAAATTCAGACACTTGGCAACTGACTCATATTTATGACGGTTGCAATGTCCCAGAGTCACATGATCCCCTTTTGTAACCTTCTGATAAGCAAAGTCAATGAAGAAGCCAGATTCTCTTTACAATCGTGCCACTGATTTAACCACTGCACAGTTTCACTTAACGACTGTGGCAGGAATAGTCATAAATTGGGGCAAAATTCACTTAACAAATGTTTTGTTTAGCAACAGAAATTTTGGGCTCTATTGTCATCGTAATTCAAGGACCGCCTGTATAGAATAATATAGAAATATAGAATAAAAGCATTATCACATATGGGCTGCAAAGTTTCAGATTGCCACTAGTTGGCAATCCATCTCTTTCGGAGATCTTCTGCAAGTGGGGAAACGACACGGGGGGTGATTTATATAATGAGGTGGGCGGGTGTTACACAAGCTGCCGTGGTGGATATATAACGTGCTGAGAGGCAGCAGCTCTGAGTGCTAGCTTTGCATGAGCTATCGTTCTTGTTGGTGAAGCTGCCATGTTGTGATCTGAAATAAAGACATGACTGCACAGCACAAGTGTGAATGCCGACTTGTATTTCTAAGCATTTACCCTGGATCCTGAGTTGGCTGAGAGGCACTCATTACATTCTCTACCTGTTTCTGTTGTGAACATGTTTGGGGACCCGGTGAAGGATGGTGGAGGGAACAGAGCCAGGCTGTACAGTGAAAGCAGAGGTGTTCTCCAGGACTGGAAGTGACTGTTTACCCCCACATCGACCTACGGACTGTACGATTGAGTTACTCCCCGGGGCGAAATTGCCCAAACCTCAGATGTAGTCCATGACTCTGAAAGAGATGGAGGAGATGTGCAAATACATTGATAAAAACTTGGCACGGGGATTCATTAGACCAGGTCGGGCTCACATAGCAGTGCCAGTCTTGTTTCAAGAGAAGAATGGAGGCTTGTGACTTTGTGTGGACTTCCGGGGTCTCAACACCGTATGTATGGATATCCATTACCTCTCATGAAAGACCTTCTAGCCCAGGGGTCGCCAACCTTTTGGACCTCAGGGACCACCAAACTCATAATTTTAAATCCCGTGGACTAGAGACCCTGGGGAAATCCCAAAAAAAGTCTGCAGGAAAATTCCCCACCCTGTTTTCCTACCGATTGATCATTCTTTATTTGGGATTGCAGGATACCATCTCCAACTCCATTTTCAGGGGAGAGAGAGAGACAGAGACAGAGAGACTTTTGACTTCATGCAAGGAAAGCAGCAAGAGCAGCAGAAATCTTTCTTTCTCTCCTCAAAATTCCACCAGAAATGAGTCTTTGTGAAACTTGTCATGCCGGTGCAGCCGCTTGGAGCAGGATGCCTTGCAGGGTTCCAAAGACTCATTTCTGATGGAGTTTGGGGGAGAGAAAGAAAGACTTTTGCTGCTTTCCTTCTGTGCAGCCAAAAGCAGAAGAAGAAGCAGAAAGAAGCAGCCTGGTGGCCAGGCAAGTCATGTGGGGTGAGTAGGATGAGTTCCCCCCCCTCCATCCTTTCCCCACTCCCGTCACTACCTCATGTTGTTCTCAATTCAAGCAATGCAAGCCTTGTGTTCCCGCAGGCCATTTGGGAAGCACAGCCTTGTGTTCCCACGCAGTCTGGATTAATTGCTTTGGAGAGTGCTTTGGGGGTGACATTTCTCTGCGGACCACCAAAATTTTCTCATGGACCACCAGTGGTCCCCAGCCCACTGGTTGGCATCCACTGTTCTACCCACCTTGGTGAAAGGATGCATCTTCACAAAGCTAGATTTACATAAGGCATATTATCGAGTTTGCATACAGGCTGCTGATGAGTGCCAGCTGAGAGTATGCCTATTAAGGTGAAAACTGATGAAATTATCAATGATAATCTGTTGAAATGACATCTGAGATGGTTCAGTGATATTGTTTTTATGATACAAGTAGCGCTGAAGTTATGACCATTCTTTCATTGCTGGTTGGAGAATTCTGGGAGTTGAAGTCCACACGCCAAGTTGAGAAACACACCTGTGTTCTAGTAAGACCACACCTGGAATACTGCAACCAATTTTGATCACCTTACCATACTACAAAAAAGATGTTGAGGCTTTGGAAAAAAGTGCAGAGAAGAGCAATTAAGATGATCAAAGGCCTGGAGACTAAAACATATGAAGAACAACTGCAGGATTTGGGATGACTAGTCTAGAAAAAAGGACTAGGGGGAACATAATAGCAGTCTTCCAGTATTTGAGAGGCTGCCACAAAGAAGAGGGAGTCAGATTATTCTACAAAGCGCCAGAGGGCAGAACAAGAAATAATGGTTGGAAACTAATCAAAGAGAGAAACAATCTGGAATTAAGAATTAACTTCCTAACAGTGAGGTCAATTAATCAATGGAACAGCTTGTCTTCAGAAATTGTGGGCACTCCATCACTGGAGGTTTTTTTTTATACATATAAATTTTTTTAAATTTTTTTAAGACAAGCATATACAGACAAAAACATAAAAACATAATCCATCTTTCAATTTTATACATAGTGTCAGTTGGTTACAATTTTTTGTGCCATCCTTTCATAGTCCTTACTCACAAGTTGTAAAGGTTCTCAAATTGTCAATCTAACATATGCTTATATATCTATCAGTTATTAATCATTCATTTGACTAAACTATTATTCCATCATTTCATACGAGATATTCTAGATTTTATTATAACTTTATATTATACAATCATCCCATGGTTATATATTTTGTATTATATTCTATATCAATCTATTAATCTTCTATTACAAAACTTCCTAGTCTGTTTCATTCATCACTGGAGGTTTTTAAGAGGAGGCTGGACAGTCACTTGTCTGACATAGTATAGGTTCTCTGTGCTTGAGTAGGGGGCTCGACTAGAAGACCTTCAAGGTCCCTCCAACTCTATTCTATTCTAACGCTGACTCAGAATTACACAAAGTAAATTGCTTGCTAGACCCAGTTAGAAATGTACAATTCCTTTTCCTCATCTCCTCTAAAAGTGACAGGTCTCTACTATTTACATTGCCAAATGCAGGCAATACCTCAGGAGTCTCCAAACTGGCTAGTTGAGGAATTCTGGGAATGGAATCCACAAGTCTTAAAATTGCCTAGTTTGGAGACTCTTGCAGTACCCAAAGAAACATTTGCCTGTGGTGATGGTGACCCAGATTGGATCCTTTCACCTCCATTCCTTAAACACTTGCTCATGTGCAGGGATCACATTGTAGATCCCCATTTAAGTGCATTCACCCTTTGTATTCATTCCTAGGTATGATGTCACTAGGTTATTGGTGCTATATCCTAATGCTTCATTTACTATTCCTTGGTTTTAGTGCCATGTGATGATTTAGCCTCATGGTTGAGACGCTTCCTTACCAAACCTCTGCTTGTGGGTTTAATTTAAGTAGTGTTATTGTTATAAAACCTTTTGCATATCTGTCATAGTAAAACAATTAGTGTTTCAAAAGGTTCTTTATAAAACCTTTCCAAAACATTCCCAAGGAAAGGGGGAAAAAGAAACATTGCTGTCATCATTTAATAGTATAAATCATCTCTAGGCAAGATGGGCAGCATACAAGACAGATATAGATTAGATAGATGATAGATAGATAGATAGATAGAAATGATAGACGATAGAGAGAGAGAGAGAGATAGCTAGATGATAGAGAGAGAGAGAGAGAGAAATGATAGACGATAGAGAGATAGCTAGCTAGCTAGTTGATAGATAGGTAGATAGGTAGATAGGTAGATAGGCAGACAGATATAAATGATAGATGATAGATAGATAAGTCACTAAATAAATCTCAACATATGTGGAGAGTGACAGGTTGGAGAAGTATGAACTAATTCAAATCTAATAAAATCTAGGGGTTATCATTAAATGATGACCTCTTATATGATGTTAGTTCATTCATTCATTCATTCATTCATTCATTCATTCATTCACTCATTCATTCATCCATTTCTATACTGTCTATTTCCCTAAGTGACCCTGGGGAGCTCACAATGACAACATGACACTAAATACAAACGTATAAATATGAACAAAGTTTAAAAACAGGATTAAAAGCTAGGGTTACAGTAGTGCAGTAGGATGTAGGTTTTGAATAAGTCCATTTTTCTTCAACCTGGCATTCTCCAGATGTGTTAGGATCCCAGTTCCTAGAATATCCAGCTGGCCAAATCAAAAACAGTCCTTTAGTTCAAAGTGCATTGGGCTGATAAAGTCTACATTAATCAAAGCTCTAGAATTACAGCATTCTATAAATACATAACACTGCAACACTTTATCAGCCAAGTGTGAATAACCGACGACCAATAACTATATCTAACCTTATGTACAGAATAACGGAGTTGGAAGGGATCTTTGAGGTCTTCTAGTCCAACCCCCTGCTCAGGCAGGGAGCCCTATGCCATTTCAGACAAATGGTTGTCTGGTCTCTTCTTAAAAACAACCAGTGTTGAAGCATTCACAACGTCTGGAGGCAAATTGTTCCACTGATTAATTGTTCTAACTATCAGAAAATTTCTCCTTAGTTGTAGGCTGCTTCTCTCCTTGATTAGTTTCCACCCATTGCTTCTTGTCCTGCCCTCAGGGGCTTTGGAGAATAGCTTGACTCCCTCTTCTTGGTGGCAGCCCCTGAGATATTGGAAGACTGCTATCATGTCTCCCCTAGTCCTTCTTTTCATTAGACTAGACATACCCAGTTCCTGCAACCGTTCTTCATATATTTTAGCCTCCAGTCCCCTAATCATCTTTGTTGCTCTTCTCTGAACTCTTTCTACAATCTCAATATCTTGCTGAAGAAAAATACAGGGTGAAGTGGAAAAGTGGAGAATAGCTTGACTCCCTCTTCTTGTGGCAGCCCCTGAGATATCAGAACACTGCTATCATACCCCCCCCTGCCCCAGTCTTTATTTTAATTAAACTAGACATACCCAATTCCAGCAACTGTTCTTTATATGTTTTAGTCTCCAGTCCCCTAATCATCTTTGTTGCTCTTCTCTGTTCAGTCCACTCTACAGTAGGAAGGTAACAAACAAATGGAGCAGAATTGGCCATATTATTTGAACTCCAGAATTGCAAAGCAGCACTTGAGACCGAGGACTGGAATTAATATTCGGATATCAAATGTCCTTGTCAAATCCCATCTGTTGCCCCCCCCCCAAAAATAAACCATGCCATCTTTAAGATGTACTTTATAATTATTTTGTGAGATAGAGACTCAACATAAAAGTTTGTGGCATGTTTCTGGGTGTACTAGTGTTCTTCTTTGTGTACTTAATACATCATTTCCCCACATTAATCCAGAATTGTTTTTCTTAATCCCTGTGTCTACATGGAATCGTGTGTCAGTTTCCTGTGATAGGCAATTCTGGAATGAGTGGACAGGGAATCTCTCCCTCTTCTTTTTTGTTTTTCCTTACAAAAATACCAAAAGTCAGGAATCTTGTCAGGCAAAATATATGTCAGCAGCCCTGTCTTATGATAACAGCCTGAACTGGTTAGTTGGTGGGAGAGCCACTTTATCCAGGATTATTTAAGCAAGGATAAAACTGGAGACAGGGACAAGATCTGAAAGTAGGCACCTGGTAACCACCTGCCTCCTCTCTTTTCAACTCATCCACCATGGATCACCCCAAAAGATCAATTTTCTTCTTCTCAACGGTGTGCCTCTGGATTGCTATATACCTTCATGGGACATGTAAGTCTTTCTTTCTTGCTAAAAAGGGATCGTATTATTTCTGAAGGGAAGTCTGGTAAGACAAAATTTTGTACATTTGTATTGCATCTCATTGCATCTTCTCTGAGTAGAGCTGAAAGTTCTCACATAGCAAGAGAGGCTGCTGTGAGTTGGTCACACTTCCTTCATAATCGTTGTCTCATCAGTCTAACCTTCCATGAAGCCCACCATGTTCACTGCTACTCACAGATAGTTCTGTGGTTTAAATCCTACATTGGTCTACAAATATGTAGGCAAATGTAGGTTATAAACTATATAATAATGGATGTCCTTGCAGTCATTGTGCCTTTTCTTTTCTTTCTTTTACTTTTGTCTTCCGTTCACCCTATTTCCAGCTAGCAAATTCTCATTTTGGGTAGCAGAAGTATTAGTTTTGTAATCCCTTGGGGATAGGACGATATGCAATGGAGAAAAAAGTTAATGCAATGGTTAGGGTACATTCTAATGAACTGTATTTTATAATCTGATTAGATGGTCCATATGTCTCACTACTCTCTATTATATTCTAAACATTTTAGTTAGAGATGCCAATGAATGCATGCTTTCCAAATGTGTAGATATCAACTCCCATAATTCTCCAGTCCTTACTGAGAATTCTGGGAATGGAAATCAAAAGCCACATATTTGGAAGCCACATCCAAATTAAAGAAACTTATTTCAGGAGGTAGTCATTTTCCCTTAAATTCTACTTGCTCTTATCCAACATTCTATTTCTAGAGTTATACAATTTTAAACCTGATTTATTCAATGTTATGAATATTTTGTATAACCTAATTTATTTTTATTACTGTTACCCATCTGTAGTTCGTCTATTTAAATTTATAGTCTGATAGTGTATTTTACAGAATTAATCCTCATGTTTGTTTGGCATTTTAAACTGAATTTACCATACATCCTTCCCTTCACTCCGCTCTATCCATCTATCCAGATTCTAACATACCATGCCCAATAGTTAAAACACCAGGTGCCTTAAGGCCAATAACATAAAAGGAATATCTAAGATTTTTATGACAACCTGTTCCAGCTTGGTGAATTTTGGCTATATTAATGAGGAATTATTTTCTAGCCAAAATCCAAAATTCGATTGCACAGAAGAGTTGAGGAAGTTGATAGGTAATTGTACTTGATCCTTATGCTTCTAATCCAGTGTTTCTCAACTTTGGTAACTTTAAGACATGTGGACTTCAACTCCCAGAATTACCCAGTGCATCTAAAGTTACCAAGATTGAGAAACACTGTCCTAACATCATGACAAAGTGAGCCATTCTTGATATTCATGATGTTTGGCCCTCTAAGCATGTCACTTTCTGTTCTGATTATACCTGGGTAGATGACAAATGTGTCTGAGGGAATAACTAAATTGTGTGGGTCATCATAAGATCTGGTTCAACAATATGTCAGGGTTAAACAGGATCTACTTCAGACTTTCACCTGACAGTATCCTAATTCCTAGAACATAATGTCCAGGCCTATCTTTTTTTAAAGGACAATCAGTATAGACAAAGGGAACAATCAACAGTCAAGTGCTTGTGTGACCTACCTGTGTGTGGCACCAATTCCCAGTTCCCAAATTTGTCATTCTTTTCTTTCTTTTTAATCTGGGCATTGTTTCCATTCTTTTTAAGAAATAATATATGATCTATTTAAAAAAAAAGAGTGGGAATGAATATGTGGTAAGAGAGTGGACCAGGTCCCCATTAGCCAAAATAAATCGGAAGCAATTCTGGATATTAAGAGAAGATGATAAATTCTTCAGCTCTTTCACATGTTGGTTATTGTTATTTCCACTACAGACAAAACAGTACTTTCTATAGGGTCCCTGATTGGGTGAGATCACTTCAAGTAGGAAAACACTCCAAGCAGCAATTGAGTTGAATATATAAATAATAGTGAAGTGGGCCTGGAAAAACTTAGTTATTAAAAGAAATATTTCCAGGTAATTCCTTGTTCTTCTAAAAAAAGAGTATTTAGCTCTGAATTTTAAACAGGTAGACGTTCAGAAAACCTCAACAGAATAACAGAGTTGGAAGGGACCTTGGTGGTCTTCTAATCCAACCTCAAGCAGGAGACCTTCTGCCATTCCAGATGTTATCTGGTGCTATCAAGTCTCTTGGCACCATATACAGAAGGATCCATCCCCAACTTGATCAATCAATCAAGCCATCAGAATAGAGCCCCCGTGAAATACATGAAGGTGGAGACTGAATAGACACAATAGAAGTGCATCCCATGGTAATAGGACAGAAATGGCTTCCTTCATCTTTATTTATTTTTTTACTTCCAAGTCAGTTCTATATCCCAACTGTTAAGTTTGCATGAAGAGTCAGACGCGAAGAGCTTCAGTGAAGAGTTTATTAAGTGACTACAGCTCGAATGGACCCGACTTGGCTGGGCTATGGCTGCTTCTTATAGCCAGCAGCCGTAGTTGCCAGCCAATCAGAGTGCAGGGTTTTCCCGCACTATTTAAACCAATCCTATTTGACATTTTACAAGAACAATTCAAACTAAACCAATGACATTCAAACCTACATACATAACACCCCTCCCCACTAGGTTCACTCCATACCAAACCCCAACCTATCTAATGTATTCTTTTAAATAGGTGGGGCTCTTGCGGGTACGTTGAGACCTTCGTGGTTCAGAAGTTTTAACATTCTCACCCAGTGAGAGAGGAAATGTGTCTGCTGACATTTCCCCACTGGGACTTCCTGTGAAAGAAGACCCTGTTTGATTGTTAGAATCTGGTCTCTCCTCCCAACCCATCTCCAGCCCAATGTCAGCACCCAAGTCAGGTAGTGATGTGCAATCTTCCACTTCTAAGGATGGATTTTGGTATTGTGACAGGTTTTGGAATGGTTCCTGTCGTAATGGCTTGACACATGGGGTGGCTTCTGCTTGCTGATTATCCTCCTGTTCCTCCCTTCCCCTAGAATTGACATTAGGTGGGGTACTAGAGAGGAACAAGTGCGATGTTCCTGAGAGAACCTGGATCTAAGTTGATCAATGTGCCTGCTCCAGAGGAGTCCATCCTCTGTTTGCACCCTGTAAGAACGAGGGCCTGTGATTTGAGTTATCTCAGCAGGAATCCCAAAGGTTCACCCATAAGGTTCTTAGCATACACAGAATCACCCACACTGAATGTGCGAACTTTGGAAGTGGAATCTAGTGGTGTGTTGGGTGCGTAAGTGGGATGAAGGCGGTCAAGGGAAGACCTAAGTTTCCTACCCATCAACAACTCTGCTGGGGATAAGTTATTAGATGGGTTAGGAGTGATGTGCTGAACACTAAGAAGTTTTTCAACTTTCTCAGTGATATCCCCAGGACCCAGTTGCTGAAGCTTCTCTTTGGTAAAACGTACCATGCGTTCAGCCCGGCGTTAGCCGAAGGGTGCCCAGGGGCAGTAAGGGCATGTCTGATACCCTGTTGTGCTAAATAGGATTCAAAAAGGTTGGATGTAAATTGAGGGCCATTATCAGAGACAAGAACATCAGGTAACCGTGGGTTACAAAAAGTTTTGAGCTGCTTGATGACAGCATCAGTTGTGGTGGATGCCATTGGGATTACCTCTAGCCATTTGGAATATGCATCTACTAATAATAAGAAAGGTGTGCCCTCTGGTAGGGCCAGCAAAATCAATGTGGATCCTAGACCATGGGCCCCTAGGACATTCCCATTCCTGTGTGGGGGCGAGAGGTGGGGCAGGCCTGACTACCTGACAGTTGGGACAACATGCAACCCAGTTTTCAACCACTTTGTCAATACCTGGCCACCATACATAATTCCTGGCCAATCCCTTCATCCTTACAATACCAGGATGACCCTCATGTAACATTTCCAAAACCTCTCTTTTCAGTTTTGCAGGAATAACCACCCTGTTACCCCACAAAATACATCCCTTTAATACAGATAATTCAGTTTGCCTGGACTTAAAAGGTTGAGCCAGGTGAGGTAGATCTTGAAGAGGCCAACCTTTCTTAATCCAGCCTATAACAGGAGCCAATAAAATGTCTTTGGCAGTCTCTCTGGCAATTTCAGCAGCATGCACTGGAAGCTTGACAACAGTTTCTAGGAAAAAGGTGTGTGTTTCAGGTTCAAAGTCCTCCTTGTGGCAAGGAAGTGGGCAACAACTCAGTGCATCAGCATGTCCAATGTCCTTGCCAGGCTTGTGGATAAGTTTGTATGAATAAGCAGCAAGAAATTCAGTCCACCTCAGCATTCTTGGTGACAGGATAGTCGGTGTAGGTTTGTCTCCTGCCACAATGCCTAACAAAGGTTTGTGATCTGTAACAATGGTAAATGTTCTCCCATACAGATATTCATGAAATTTCTTAACAGCTGCAACAATTGCCAATGCTTCCTTGTCCAATTGGCTGTAATTCTCTCTGCTTTGGTCAAGGTGCGAGAGTAAAATGCAATAGGGGCTTCCCTCCCACTGGGAAGCCTGTGGCTCAAAACCCCCCCCCACTCCAAAAGGGGATGCATCACAAGTCAGTACAACAGGTAAATTCTCAGAGAACTGTATCAGTACAGCATCAGACGTGATTAGTCTTTTAATACTGTAAATGCTGATTGTTCCTTCCTGCCCCAGACCCAAACAGACTTTTTGTCAAGTAATCTGTGCAATGGTTCAGCAATGGTTGCCTTCTGAGGTAGGAACATGTGATAAAGTTAATGAGTCCAAGAAGGCTTGCAAATCTGTTTTGCATTTTGGTCTAGGGCTTCTTTGATTGCTTGAACCTTGGCATCTGTAGGGTGGATGCCATGCTTGTCAATCATGTAGCCCAGGAACTCAACCTTGTCAGTTTTAAGAGTGCATTTTTCTTCCTTGACTTTTAACCCGCTTTCCTGAATCTGGTAAGACTTCTCTGAGTCTTTCTTGTATCCGAGTGTCATTTTCAGCAGAGATTAACACATCATCAAAGTAAGGCACTACCCCTGGCAGTCCTTGGAGCATTCTTCCACAAGGCTTTGAAAGATGCCTGGTGCCATGCTTACTCCAAATTGTAACCTTTTACATTTGAAGGCACCTCTATGAGTCACAATGGTTTGGGCCTCTGCAGTGGCATCATCAACTGTTAGTTGTTGATATGCCTGGGCCAGATCCAATTTGGCAAAGACTGTACCCCTGCCAGAGTGAATGTAACAGATGATGCACCACTGGAACTGGGTATGCGCTCTGCTGCAGAGCATGGTTCAGTGTCTCCCCTAGTCTCCCACAGATTCTTACTGACCCATCAGTCTTGACTGGTCTGACTATGGTGTCTCTCCATCTGGAGTGGTCAGTGGGCTCTAAAACCCTTGAGCTATTAATTTGTCTAATTGTGCATCAATTTTTTCCTTTAAAGCAAATGGGACCCTTCTGGGCTTTAACGAATTGGGGGCACTTGGGATCTAGGTTGAAAGTGATAGGGGTCCCCATATTTGCCCAATCCTTCGCTGAAGACCTCTGGAAACTCAGACTTCAAGGCCTCCTCCCATTCAGAACTGCTCACGTGATTGATGCCAGTCACCTCGATGCCTAGTGGATTGAACCACTCAAGTCCCAGCAAGCTTGGGCGATCCTTGTCCACGATGGTCAGGGGCAAACGTTTGGTGTGGCCTTTGAACTTCACGTTGAATTCTCTTGTTCCAACTACTGGAATCTTGTTCCCTTGGTAGTTTAAGAGTCAGTGCTTGCTTCTGGAAATGTTTTTCTGAATGTTGGGAAGTAGTGTCTGTGAATAGTGTCCCATGACACCATAGATAAATAGGAGCCTGAGTCCACTTCCATTTGGCAAGGCTTTCCTTCAATGAGTACCTTCACATGTACTTTTCTGCTTCTCAAGGGTGAAGAATGACCAATGGTGACAGTTTGATGAGTTTCATTCTTCCCATTTGCTTCTGAGTTGCGCCCCATTTTCTCATTGAAGTTGTTGGGCTTGAAATCTTTGTCAGGAAACTTTCTTCTGTGTGGAGGAGTTCTGGATGATTTGCAGACTCTTGCTAGATGACCTCTTTTTTCACAACGCAGGCAGATGGTATCAAGAAACTTGCATTCAGTGTGGGGGTGCCCCCCCCAACCTCTGCAATAAAAGTCTTGCCTTTTTCTTCCCAGGTCTTTCTTTTTCTTTTCCATTCTGAGTCTATAAATTCCTTCCTCCACCTCACTACAGTCTGATTCAGAATCTATCTGCTCGCAATGAGTTGTTGTGGACTTTTCCACATCAGGATGGCTTGAGGCCTTGTTAATTTTCTTCATGGCTGCGCTGAGGACTTAGTGGCTTCTGCTGAGGAGGCCTCTTCTATGGCCTCTTTTAACAGATCTTAGGTTTTAATAATAATTTGCTCTGAAGCACCTTGTCTTTGAGGGCTAGAACAAACCGGTCGCGCATGGCCTCCTCCAAACTGTTAAACTCGCATGCACCCCAATGTCTCTTAAGCTTGCCCGAATCGTTAACGTTTTCGATTTCCCTTGATCCGACGGTTAAACTCGTGTCTTTTAAAGAGGCACGATATCGTGGGCGTAATGGGCTCTTAAAAGCTTTTCTAAATCAGGCCATTCCATTACCTTCATGTCTGCAGCTCCCGCCAATGCCTTCGCCATCTTGAAGACTGCCGGACCGCAGTGTGTAAGGAAGACCGCCCTCTTCCGCTTTCGGAGATGTCGGCGAGGTCGTTCCTTCCAAATACATTTGGAAGCGATCTGCATACGATTCCCAGTCTTCTGCTGCCGGAAGATGGGGCTGGGGGGTGTTCAGCGCAGCCATCTCGCTCTTCTGCTTGTCTTCTGCGTCGTCTCCTCTTCAGGGGAATCCCACCTTTGTCACCAGCGTTAAGTTTGCATGAAGAGTCAGACGCGAAGAGCTTCAGTGAAGAGTTTATTAAGTGACTACAGCTCGAATGGACCCGACTTGGCTGGGCTATGGCTGCTTCTTATAGCCAGCAGCCATAGTTGCCAGCCAATCAGAGTGCAGGGTTTTCCGCTATTATTTAAACCAATCCTATTTGACATTTTACAAGAACAATTCAAATTAAACCAATGACATTCAAACCTACATACATAACACCAACAAAGAAAGATTAATTTATCCTCCAAATCACAACCTTCCTTTCTTCTGAGGAATACCTGGGGATCATCCTGGCATCCTTTAACCCTCTTCCTTTCTTTAACTCCCCTCTTGGTCTTAGGAAACGTTATTAAACACCCAGAATCCCCTGTCCTCAAGGCCAACAGCAGGGTTCTCTCTTATTAGATGACTGGGAATTTGTTTACTTGCCTTCCCCAAGTTGTATTGCAGTATATCTGCAAATATTGCCATGTTATCTGGGGCTGATTATTTTTATTTGATACTCCAACCAAGTGATAAATGACCATTCTTGATCAAAATAGATATTTCCTGTCAGGGGCTTAGCCATGCCTCATTAATGGAACTAAAGCAAAGGAGGCCTACATATAGACTCTATGGGTGCAAAAATACTTGTTAAACGTCAGAGAAATAAGTTATTCCCATGACTCCTGCAAGCCCAAGGTTTCTAAGTTGTGCTACCTATAATTTACTATAGTTATTTTTTGCTTTGTTTTAATATATTTATTGCCTTTGAGCATGTCTAGATGTTTTTGTTAATTTTGTGAATCACCCTACAGCATAGATGCAGTTCACATAGGTTGAAATAACTAAATAAAACAAATATCCAGCCCACATTTAGTCACACTTTTTAAACACTCTCAAGTAGTTTCCCCTCCCGCCCCCAACTGGTTAAGCTTTAATTTTAGTTCAGCTTTTGTTTATTTCAACTTTGCTAACACCCTGGATTTGAAAAAAACACAGTGGATGACATAAAGAAAACAAAATATGAGTTGCTTTTACTAAAACTAAACAACTAGCTCTGTCTGGTGTGGAGATAAAGCTATTCCAGATTCTTTAGAAAAAAAAGATTGAGCTATTCCCCCAAATGCAGACTGACTTAGAAAATAAATCATGAGTTTCTAGCTACATGCTTAGAGAATAGACTTGACTTCAATCTGGCTGCTGGTTAAAAGTGATGAAATTTGGATGCTTAACCACACGTCAAGCATTGTCTCGTTTCAATATGTATATATGTATAAGCTTTTAATTAAAGAAGTTTTAAGGGAAATTGCACATTTTGAAAAGGAAGGGAAAATAAAGTAAAAGGTCAGTAAAAAAGAGGCAAGAAAGAGAGAGAGAGGGGAGGGAGGGAGGGAGGGAGGGACAGGGAGAGGGAGAGAAAGAAAGAAAAATAGAAGAGGAGAAAAGAGGTGGTTTCCAAACTTTTTAACAGCAGTTAACAAATACAGTTATATTTTACCTTCTTGCTAAGGTTACATCATAATTTCCTTCTTTTCATTATCATCAAACCCATAAATCACAAGTTCATTTTCCCCCCAGCAAAAAGTCCATAAGGGGTTTCCAGTCACTAATAAATGTGTTTATTGCTCTTCCTTAACCAGACAAATCTAGTTTGCCAAGTCTGCTAATTCTGTCATCTTCCATCTTTTTTTTCTTAACAGCTGCCCAACTCTTAGGAGGTATTACAGGAGGAGGATCACCAGGAGGAGGTGGTGGTGGTGGTGGATTGCTCCCCGGTACTGACCTTTCTTTAGGAGGAACACCAATAGTTGGTGGTGGCGGCGGAGGAACAGGAGGAACAGGAGGTGGAGGAACAGGTGGTGGAACTGGCGGCGGAACTGGCGGTGGAACTGGCGGCGGAACTGGCGGTGGAACTGGCGGCGGAACCGGTGGTAGTGTAGGAGGAACACCAATACTGGGAGGTGGTGGAACAGGTGGTGGAACAGGCGGTGGTGGAGGAGGAGGTGCTCCTATCACTACAACCACCACAGGAATGCCCGTCACTACCACCACCACTACCACCACCACCACTACTACTACCACCCCAATGACAACAACTGGTAAGCATTCAGCCATCTGTGGGACATCTGTGTAATAGCATCTGGTGGAAACCCCTGTAGGTCTTCACCTTCATAACGGAGGAGGAGAAGTCTTAAGAGATGTGATAGGGTCGGGAAATCTTTGTGATTTTCTTTCCTTTCTGCTGGGACAGAGAACAAGACCAATTTTGTGCTACTGAAATACTCTAGTGGGGATGCAATTCAGTTTTACAGCTGTGCCCACAGAAAGCACAGCAGGGATGGGAAGGGGGATGATCTTTGGGAGTAGGAGTGAAATTGGCTTCCACTATTACCACACCATCTAGAACAGTGGTGTCAAACTCAAGGCCCGCAGGCCTGCCCCTGTCCTCGGGGTGCTTAGATCTGGCCCATGGGTATGCCCTGGAAACAGTGAAGGACTGGCCCATGGTACTTCTGCCAGCCAAAACAGAGTTTGGGAGGGCCGTTTTTGCTGGCAGAGTGCTCAGGCCACCATAGGCACTCCCAATATGAGTGACGTGAAGCTGGCCACACCTATCCTGGCCACACCCATCTGGCTCCCTGAAGTCAAACACAACCCTGATGTGGCCCTCAGTGAAATTGAGTCTGACACCCCTGATCTAGACGTTCTCATTTATTCCCCTCAGAAGCTCCTCCAAAGGATGCAATTGGATAACAGATCGTTGTTTTGAGGAGGTTTTGGAGAAGTAAAGATGGTGGTTTGGGCAAGGGATATTACTCCTACTGCAGCAAAACAACCTATGGTTGTGAGTTTCAGTCTCTTTCATTTTAGCTGCGGACATTATGGCAGTAATATTTCATCCGATGAGGTTATTTATTAGCGTTGTCATTTGTAATTTGAACTAATCATCCAGTTATATTGAGTTTAGTATTTTCATCCCTGATTTGTTTTTCTCTCCTAGGAGGACATGGTTGCACTACAACTTATGCTAACACCACAGGTAAGATGCATATTGATGTAACTCATAGCTTCCACAGGGTGGACTATCTCCAGATCTTTGCAGTCTTTGGGGTCCCTCTAATCATAATAGCTGAAAACTGCCAATTCGGTTTCCATCCCTGTTATAATAGAGGTCTACCATGGGTATACATGTAGTCCTCAACTTAACCACAGTTTGTTTAGTGATTGTTTGAAGTTACAATGACACTAAGAAAAAGATTTATGATGTTTTCCACATGTACGACTGTTCCAGTATGCTCATGGTCATGTGATCAAAATTCAGACACTTGGCAATTGCCTCATATTTATGACAGTTGCAGTGTCCCAGGATCACAATTTGCGACCTTCTGACAAGCAAAGTCAGTGGGGAAGTCAGATTCATTTAACAACCATGTTACTAACTTAACAATTACAATGATTTACTTAACAACTGTGGCAAGAAAGTTCATCAAAGAAGGCAAAACTCACTTAACAACTGCTTCACTTGGCAACACAACATTTAGGCTGAATTGTGGTTGTAAGTCAAAGACTACCTATATTCCAGCTTAAAAAATCTCCAGACTCCTCTCCAAAATGCAGTCAGATCCATGTGAATTAAATATCCCCCATTTCACTTTGAAGGTCTCAGTCTCCCAAAATATCACATCACTTGTATGGCCAGTTTAAGCCAGTTTAGAATGGTGGAGTAGGAATTAAGGAGACCAAATTTCATCACAGCCACAACATTCACTGGATGACTTTTGGCTACTGGCCATTTCTTATGTTAACACCGCCATGCATCAAGATGAGATTGGGGAGCCTAAGAAAAAGATTTAATAAATCAACCTAAAAGAAAAGGAAAAAGGAAAAATCACAGATAAGACTCATGAGTTCTGATGGGACCGCTCATATTCCTGGTCTCTATTTACTTTATATCCCTTTGAGATTAAATGTCTCAAAGATCTTCTTTGAGCAAGAGAGTCCAGGACTATATCTTCCAGGGGATCAAACAAGATGTGCTTCAGAACATGGGAAGTGCCGGGGTTTTCAGAGACATAATATTGAGGAGCAGAATACTTCTGTAGACCTAGCATTCCATGTCAACTGAACCAGAATTGTATGTCCAGTCCGTTTGCCTAAAAAAATTCGGTCCCATCTTCTTCCTTCCACCTTCCTTCAAGCACCTTTCATTTGAGCAGCCCCATCTAGAGTCAGGCTGTATCTTTTGATGTTGCAAAAAATAAAAATAAAAATACTTACTGAGGCAAGGCAATGCTCCTCAAAATCAGCCACTAAATCCTTGTCTCTCTTTTGACTGTACCTCCTTTAGAATTGTAGAAGAACGGGCATAGGCTCTTGCCTTTAAATTGAAGTTCTGCTTCCTTTTTGTTTCCTAATCCTTGACAGATAATGTGACCCTTAGACCCTGGGAAATTGCGATGATTGTTCTGGGCTGTTTATTTGGAGGCATGTTGATCTTTGGACTAATGTGCATGGTAAATATACGGTTATTTATATGTTTGTTTGTTGCTTCTGCACTGATCTCCAAGGGAAATTGGACCAGGATCTGACAATGAAAAAAAAAGGATAAAAGCTTTTTCTTGAAAAATCTAACGTCCTAGATGCACAGATCAATTGGTCCCAGGGAGGCATGTAATTCATTGAAATACTGTATTACAGGGGTGGGGAACATTGTCCCTTTTATGACCTGTGGACTTCAACCCCCAGAATTCATGAACCAGCTATGCTGGCTTGGGAATTCTGGGAGTTGAAGTCCACAAGTCATAAAGGGGCCATTGTTCCCCACCCCTGCTTCATTGTGAAAAGCATGCATTCTTTTTTATTTCCCTCTTCTCTTCATATGTGTGATCTTATCAAACGCGGCAGGACTAGCTGCTAATTGCAGCATGGATTTCATGCTTAGGTCCTTGAGCAAATGGGAGGAAAGTTGTGAAAGACAGAAGAACCATTTCCAGGGAGTTATAGAAAGACAAAATTGAAGCAATTATGACCTGATGTTTACAAAGCCTTCCTTGTTTATTTTAGATCTGCTACTATCTGAAGAAAAGATGTCCGGTACAACAGAGTACCTGTGTAACAACAGGAAGTTACATCCCTCATTCTGTGCAATGTGGAAGGTGTTGAGGTGTTAAACAATGGAAAAGACATAATCGGAACAAACTGTGTTAATCGCCTCTTCCTCTGCTGCTATTCTGCAGTCACGGCAGTAGTTGTATTAGAAGGAGTGACTGCTGAACTCGTATATACAGTATATATATTCAGGACATTTTTTTCTTCTTCCACATGTAGATTCAGATTATAAATAATTTAGAATATGGACTCTACATTGGCTCGGAAGCCAACCATGATGGTCTTTGATGGACATCTGTTGTTTGGTGTCAAAGTCATATTTCTTTCAGAACATCTCACTTCTGTTGGTGACTGTTGTAGTTAATTAGTAATTCTTAGAACTTTTCTTCATCCATTGTTTGCTCCTGCTTACCACCTTTCTACTTTCTGTTATGTAGTGCCCACTTAAAAGAAGTAAAAAGTATTCTTAGATTGGAACGAGACAGGGAAGCTGAAAATAGTTCTGTGACAGTAAAGAATGAAGAAGGCAGCCCATACTCCATGGAGTTCGGGGCGGGGACGACGACTACCTTTGGCTAACTAAATATCCCAAAAGTTTATTGACCAGTACTGAAGTTTTTACCTCATTCACAAAAACGCTAAGGCTAATGAAAGGGAACAAAAGAATGGTCTGAAGAGGTAGGATACGATGCAGATTTAGAGCATATCAAGAAGAGAGGAAGAGAGAGGAAGAGAAAAGAAAAAGAAAGAAAAAGAAAGGAAGGAAGGAAGGGAGAAAGAGAAAGAGAGAAAGAAAGAAAAAAGGTGACTTGCTAACGATTTCTATAAAAAATGGTAGTAAAATTGGATCTGATGATGTGGTCACTCACTTTGCAACTTTACAATGGAAATTTCAGTCCCAATTGAGGATTACTGTAAATGTGTTGGAATGTAAATGTGTAGCAATCTGAAACGTGAATTTTCTTCCCCCTGTAGTACAGTAGTGCTAAATTACCTTTCCTGCTAGCTCTAACGGTAATTTGTTTCTACCTGCTCCGATTTGTGTATTTGTAAATAAATAGATATTCCATGGCAATGTACGTTTCTCTCTCTTCCTTTTTGGTCACACGTATATATTTGTGCATCAGAATATCTTTCTTTTTTTTAATTTTAGTAGACATTTTAAAAATATAGTCAAGACAAAACACTTAACTAAAAAAAGGAAAAATAAGAGTGCAAAGGGATTCATAAGACCGATTAAGAATTTCAAAATAACATTAGGTTAGTGTTGCACATTAAAATACATTATGTCAATTTTAAATTCAAACTAATAGTTAATAATTAATTAAAGCAGACAGTATAATATAAATCAGGATGATGCATTAAATTTTTGTCTCATGCAGAGGTTTTCAAACTTTCTTAGTTCATGGTACCCTTAGTATAGCAAAATAGACACTGTCTTATAAAACACACTAGGTAGGTCTTATTTTCAGGGTAGGTCTTATTTTTGGGGTAGGTCTTATTTTCAGGGTAGGTCTTATTTTCGGGGAAACAGCAATAGCAGTAGCACTTAGCCCTATTATACTGCTTCATAGTGCTTTACAGCCTTTTCTAAGCAGTCTACACAATCAGCGTATTTTCCCCAACAATCTGGCTCCTCATTTTACCGACCTCAGAAAGATGGAAGGATGAGTCAACCTTGAGCCGGTGAGAATTGAACTGCTGGCAGTCAACAGAATTAGCCCGCAATTATTACATTCTAACTACTGCGCCACCATGACTCTTGCTAATTCTTTTACAGTGACATCTAGGCCAGCTGGTACTGTAGTTGATGTCATGTCTGAGAGATGTCAACTATTACTGTGTTTCCCTCAAAAATTTAAATATTCTGTAGTGCCCTGTCAGCTTGCAGTCACAGCCTGCTGCACTACGGCACACAGCCTGGGCAATGTGATTTAAACCAGTGTTTCTTAAATTTGGCAACTTCAAGATGTATGGACTTCAGTTCCAAGTATTCCCCAGCCAGCAACCAGCATTGCCATAGCTGGCTAAGGAATTCTGGAAGTTGAAATCCACTCACCTTAAAGTCACTAAGTTTGAGAACCACTGATGTAATCTAAGAAGTTTACTCTTATTTAATAAAACAAACAAAAGCTAATAGATTAAAGCTTTATGTGATTCCCTAAGTGGAATCCCTAAGTGATTTCTAAGTTGATTGACGTTTTGTATGAAACATATTCCTCAAATATGAGGTGATTTTTGACACGGATGCAAAGACCCAAACAACGTAGGAATAGAAACATCCATAGGATTTCTTCGGGGAAAGAAACAGCATAGGTTTGTTTAAGTAATAAATTGCTGGGAGTTTTATGTCACATAATTTTAATACATCATCATCATCATCATCATCATCATCATCATCATCATTATTATTATTATTGTGCAAGAAAGCAAATTTGACCTTTCATTCATCCTAGTCTAGAGTTCTGGATGATTTGAATTCCTCTGAAGAGATGCTTTCTGAATCTAAATTTCTACTAGCTTCTCATTTTTATTTTTTTACCACAAAGGAGATTGTGCTTTGCAGAACAGCTTAGCATGAGAACTTGCTAACTGAATCACTACCCTTCAGACAACACATTTCCTGCGCTGTATGTAATTATTCTTACATCAGCTTGGATGTAAAGTTGTTATATGGCCTGGTCTGATCTGATGTAATCAAACAGGTCCCATTTGCAGCATATAAACTGCCTTCCAGATCTGTCATCCACTGTATACTTGGTATGACACAAACATGTCAACCAGTGGTGGGATTCAAATTTTTTTACTATCGGTTCTGTGGGTGTGGCTTGGTGGGCATGGCATGGCTTGGTGGGTGTGGCTTGGTGGGCATGGCAGGAGAAGGATACTGTAAAGTCTTCATTCCCTCCCCACTCCTGGGTGAAAGTTCGCTGAACTACTCAAAATTTCCGCTACCGGTTCTACAGAACTGGTCAGAACCTGCTGAATACCACCTCTGATGTCAACCATCAAAATACAGACACACACACACACACACACACACACACACACACATTGCCCAGCAAAGGATATGAGATACTACAGAATTGCAAGATTCAGCAACCGATACACAAATCTAAACAAAATCCTGGAGATTTTAGCTGTTATGGGCAAATATAGCATAATGAGATTATCAAATACTTCCCAACAAGAAAAATTATGGACAAGATAAAAAGTGCTGTTGTCTTAGATCTCCTCTGTCCTCAAAAGAAAACCTGACAATAAAACTGGACATGTCTTGGGAGCACCAATGGTTTCTAATCCTGACTTCTGGGAGTGTCTTTGATTTTGTTAATTTTTAGATAGCTTCATGAGGAGTATCATTTTAAGGAGCAGGTCCTGGAACTCCACTTATATCTCATAAATGCAGCCAAGACAGGATATACAAGCAAGACAGGGCGAGACCTAAGGTTTTGGGATGAGTAAAGGAAATGAGCAACTATGGGAGAGGTCCATCTTGAAGTTTTTCCACTGCAGTGTTCCACTTACACAAAATATACTGGTCATTCAGATGATGCCAATATCATCTAAGTAGATATTGATGTCTGGCTATTGTTCCCTTAACCAGGGGTGGGATTCAAATTTTTAACAACCAGTTCTGTGGGTGTGGCTTAGGTAGTGGGCGTGGCTTGGTGGTCATGTGACTGGGTGGACATGGCTTGGTGGTCATGTTATTGGCTGGGTGTGGCCAACTCAATATCACTCACATCGAGGCACGCATCTCCTCGCCTGGCCTCTCATGACTGTGGGATGCTGCAACAGTCGTAAGTGTGAAAAGTGGACATAAGTCACTTTTTTCAGTGCCATTGTAACTTTGAATGGTCACTCCACACAAGCAAAGTACCAGCAAAGGAGGGGAAAATAACTCCAGAGACGTTCCTGAGACAGGAAGTCTAGTCCTGCCAAGAATGTAATAAGGGTTAACGGAGAGGCAGTTTCTGTAAGCAACACCAGAATGTTTCCTTCCTGCCCTCCTTACAGGATTAGGCCAGTAATTTCTTCTAACAACCAGTTCTCCAAACTGCTTAGAATGTTAACAACCGGTTCTAGCAAATAGGTGCGAACTGGTAGAATCCCACCCCTGCCCTTAACCCTGGGCAACCACAGAAAGAGCAAGGAAGTCAAATGACACCATGCTGGCCATAATGTCCAGTTCTGGTCACCATCATACAAAAAAGATGCTTAGACCCTAGAAAGATTGCATAGAAGAGCAACAAAGATAATAAGTGATCTGGAATCTAAACTGTATGATGAACAATTGAAGGAACTAGATATGTCTAGTCTAATGAACAAAGGACTATGGATGAAATGAAAGCAGTTTTCTAGTATTTGATGGGCTGTCACAGACAAAAGGAGCAAGGAGGTTAACATATTCTCCAAAGCAGGGGTCTCCAACCATGGCAACTTTAAGACTTGTGAACTTCAACTACCAGAGTTCTGGGAATTGAAGCCTACAAGTCTTAAAGCTTTGCTGGCTGAGGAGTTCTGGGAATTGAAGTCCACAAGTCTTAAAGCTTTGCTGGCTGAGGAATTCTGGGACTTGAAGTCCACAAGTCTTAAAGCTTTGCTGGCTGAGGAATTCTGGGAATTGAAGTCCACAGGTCTTAAAGCTTTGCTGGCTGAAGAATTCTGGGAATTGAAGTCCACAGGTCTTAAAGCTTTGCTGGCTGAAGAATTCTGGGAATTGAAGTCCACAAGTCTTAAAGCTTTGCTGGCTGAGGAATTCTGGGAATTGAAGTCCAAAAAAATTTTATTCAACAGCATTCCATTCCAGTCATCACTTTTACATGCAAATGTGACAGTAGATCTATATTCCTTTTAAACATTTGACTTCACTTCTATTCCATTTCAAAAGGGTCAAAAATTAATCCTAATCTCAAATCTTAATCTCATTCTGTATAGCCCCCAGTTCATTTCAAGTTAATTGCAAATATACATATATATTTTAAAAACTTCATGTATAAATCTTACAAATAACAATATATTTTGCCCATCATATTAAAGATAAAGTTCATCCATGTCTAACCTTTAATTATCTTCACATTGTTAATACTCTTTTATCATTTACAGAATTCTTTTGTCCGTCAGATTTGCCCTTTCATCACATATTCTCACCATAATTCTAAATCCATACCCATGTTAACACTAAAAAGAATGAAAAAAAACCTAGACTTGTACCCCTTTTACTACTTTGAAAGTGACACCTCAGTGGTTAATATAATAACATAATCATAGTCATTCCTTCAAAACTAAAAGATAGAGAAAAAGAAAAGAAAATGGAGAAAGTCTCCTTACAATATATCTCTAACGGTTGGGTTCTGCAACACATATCCCCCTAAAATTAATTTATAGTTCCAAAATAATAATAAAAATAACTAATCTTGGTTACTGACAAATCCCATTTTAAGCATCTTCTAAAAATCATTTCAATTAATTCAATTCATCTAATCATCATTTAGCTTTTTGTGGATAAGAAATGAAAAATGTGACCTTTTACCAGTGAAAATTGTCAGTAACCCCTATTGTTTTACTACTCTTATAATTACAATAGATTTATTACCATTTCTTCACGCAGAACCCCTTTTAAATACGCTAGCCATTGTCTTC
>CM019149.1:33227217-33270013 GCA_009733165.1 Naja naja
ACCTTTTTCCTTTATTTGATTAATCTTTGTATTAATTGTCTTTTTAAAATGGCTTTCTCCTGCGCTGGCTCCACCCTTTCCACGGCTTCTTCTTCTTCTTTATTCAGCACCCGAATGCCCATATTTTCTGCAACATGCCAAGATTAGTTCAGTCACTTCCTGTAACAGTTCTTTCATACTTTTAAACTCCATTTTTAATTCTTTGGATGACCACCAAAATTTTAATTTTCCTTGTTTCTTCTTCTTTAAATTTTCTATGATCCTAACCCAGGTCCAGAATCTATATCAATATTACCAATTAGTCCGGCAATCCGTCTTTGTGTATTCAAGCTTTCACTTTCTATAAATCCTGCGTCTCTTTAAAATGTAGCAACTCCAATCCACAAAGGAACAAGATAGTTTCTTACTTCTTTAGCTTCCAATTTTTCTCCACAAAGTGGCACTTTCTGCACAAGTCTTAACCCTTTCCTTTTATTTAGATAATCAAAGTTTCAGAGCCCCAAACTTAAGTTCTTACGCTGGCTTCTTCCTTTCCGGTTCGAAGCCCTTATAGCTGTCAGAAATATTTTACTTATTATTTTTCTTCACTTGGAACTGCGCCCTTCTGTTTCTCTTTTCAAAAACTCATCTTTATCTTAATCCCGGGTGCCTTGATCTTACCATCCGATACTCCCGGTTCCTCTGCTGTCGACTTCTCTCTTTCCTCCTGCACCAATCTTAGTCCCGTTGAGACCTTCTCTTCGAGGTGGCCATTTTGACCACCGCTTCTTGACGTCTTCGAGGAGGAAGACCAGACCAAAAGGGGAGATGCGCTCCCCTCACTCTGGCTGTAGATTTCCCTTTCTCCGCCGCCCCTCACGAGGCAGCTTCAGCCCCGAACCTTGCAGGATCGGGCTCTCGGCAAGAGCCAGGCTGCGGTCGTGGGCGATCACAAACCGCCTGTTCGAGAAGGCTCAACCCGGAAGTCAAAGTCCACAGGTCTTAAAGCTTTGCTGGCTGAGGAATTCTGGGAATTGAAGTCCACAGGTCTTAAAGCTTTGCTGGCTGAAGAATTCTGGGAATTGAAGTCCACAAGTCTTAAAGCTTTGCTGGCTGAGGAATTCTGGGAATTGAATCAAAAAAACAACAGCATTCCATTCCATTCACTTCAACCTTCAAATATCCAGACACTTCAACATTTCAAGCACATTTCACACCTGCCGTTTAGCGATGAATCACCTGGCAGGCTTCCAAACCTCTTGTGCTGGATTTACGGTAATGAAATTATAGGGTTGCAGGAAGGAAGCAAAATAATAGACTTTTTGAAAAACAAATTTTAGTTAAACCCAAGGTACAGTAATGGTTATCTGAAACAAAGCAGAGGTGGTATTCAGCAGGTACTGACCAGTTCTGGAGAACCGGTAGCGGAAATTTTGAGTAGTTCGGAGAACTGGCAAATACCACCCCTGACTGGAGATTTTACAGTCTACTTCCCCTGCCACGCCCACCAAGCCACGCCCACAGAACCGGTAGTGAAAAAATTTGAATCCCATCACTGAAACAAAGGTCATACTGCAAATAGGTGGCAAGGCCAATTTTATCTGGGCAGTCTGGAGGGAAGTGAGAATGAGCACGTAGCTGGATAATCATAAAAAAAACATCTTACTATTTAGTCCACACAAGTTAATGTTACAATAATAGCAGAAGTTATGGATAATATCAGGGGTGGGCTGCTGGAGGTTCACGGGGGATCAGGGGAGCCCCTAGTTAAGATTCTGCACAGTTTGGAGAACACCCAAATCTTACTGGCTGGCCCCGCACAGCCCTTCCCTCTCCTCCCAGGAGTACCCATGCGACCTGTTTTGGATGCAGGTAAGTGCATGGCGTGCGCAGAGGCTCAGGGACTGCAAAAAACCAGGCTTCCTGGAAGTTCATGAAGGCTGGAAATGGGCCCGTTTCCAGCTTCCAGACAGCCTCCAGAGCCCGGGGAGGCTGTCTTTGCCCTTCCGGAGGCTTGAGGAAAACCTCCGGAGCCCAGGGGAGGGCAAAAACGCACCCTGCTCCACCATAGTGCAGGAGGCTGACTAGGCCATGCCCACCATGGCCATGCCCACCCAGGAACTGGGCAAAGAACCCTTTGCTAAAATTTTTGAAGCCCACCCCTGGTTAACGTTACAATAATAGCAGAAGTCATGGATAATATAATGCTAATCCCTACATATTTATGTGCAATATTATAGATTTGCTCATTAACAGGAGCCACACATTAGAAAAAGCCTTTAGATTTTCACCCCAGCTATGAATCCTGATTACGTTCTCTGTTCCCTTAAATAAAACCATGGGCCTATCAGACTTCTGATCACTTAGCATTATCTTATCCAGGGATGGACCATCTCAGGATTGAAGGTGCTATGAGAACATCCAAGATTCTCCCTCTCTGATGGGGATAGGTGAGTTCTAAATTTGACAAATAAATAAATAGACATGATGCTGCAAATAGCATGTGTCACATGCACACCCTGGTTATAAACACACAGACTGAAAGGACTGCTGGTCAAGCAGTTTGTTGTGAGGGCCAGAATATAATGGAACTGTAGCTCTGCCAACACAAAAATCCATTCTGATTATTAAGGACATTTGCTGTCCTTGATGCAATACTGGCCCTTGTCTGTCCCAGTCTTTCTGTTTCTATTTATCAGGATTGCATGCAAAGAGTCCACACACCATCAATTTGGTGCAAATCTTTGCATTGAAATTAAGAAGTCCTGAACCTACACTTTTTTGTGTGTCAAGGATATGCTTTGATACAGAGGTGGTATTCAGCAGGTTCTGAGCAGTTCTGGAGAACCGGTAGCGGAAATTTTGAGTAGTTTGGAGAACCGGCAAATACCACCTCTGACTGGCCCCGCGCCCATCTATTCTCCGCCTCCCGAGTCCCAGCTGATTGGCTGGGTCTTCTTTGGTTGCCCTGCACAGGAGAACAGAACTGGAAAGCAGGTTAGTGGGGTGGGGAGGGAATGGGGATTTTACAGTATCCTTCCCCTGCCATGCCCACCAAGCCACGCCCACCAAGCCACATCACGCCCACCAAGCCACACCCACAGAACTGGTATAAAATTTTTTGAATTCCACCATTGCTTTGGTACCAAACAGAGACATTTGACATGATGACGTCAATGTAACTCTCATTGAAACTCATACTAAAAAGCAAATGAGCCCCTTTCTCTCTTGCTTGAAGTTTAGAATCTATCAAATATATACAGGTAATCCTCAACTTCTTATTAAATATATACAACTCAGTCCTCAACAACTGAGCCCAAAACTTACGTTGCTACGTGAAGACGTTTGTTAAGTGAGTTTGGCCCTATTTTGCAACTTTTCTTACCACATTTGTTAAGGGAATCAGTGCAATTGTTAAGTTAGTAACACAGTTGTTCAGTGAATCTGGCTTCCCCGTTGACTTTCCTTGTCAGAAGTTCACAGAAGTTGATCACGTGACCCCGGGACACAGCAACCATCATAAATATGAACCAGTTGACAAGCATCCGAAGGTAAATAACATGACTATGGGGATGTCGCAATGGTCATAAGTGTGAAAAATAGTCATGTCACTTTTTTTCAGCGGCATGGTAACTTCAGGTGGTCACTAAGCAAACTGTTGTAAGTCGAGGACTACCCGTAGTCCAGGGGTGGGATGCTACTGGTTCTGCCTGGTTCTATAGAACTGGTAGCTCTGAAGAGCAGCAGACACCGAACCGGTTCTGTGTTTGCTGCTGTTTGCCACCACCCGCCGGCTCTTACCTGTCCTTTATTTCCTGCTTTTTCAACCTCAGCTGCTTTGCGTGGCACAGCTGAGGTTGAAAAGCAAGAAGAGATTTTCAACGCTCGCAGCGCTCGCTATTCAGCTGTCCAGGAGGCACAGCCTAACATTGTTTTACACATGCGCGCAGCGCAAAACATAGTCACCGAACCGGTAGTAACACCAGCTGAATCCCACCCCTGCTGTAGTTTTGTTTTTAAAATGCACTGGTGTCAGATGTTTTAGTTTGCTTTTTGCAAAGCACAGAGGGTTAAAGGTCTCTGCAGTCCAAAATCCCTCTTTCCTAAAATGTTCCCAGTTGAAAGCCTCCAGTGAGAGCCAAATCACTGTCATTTCAAGCTCCGTCTAGCCATCAAGTTACAAAAATAATCTAATTATGTGTTTGTGTCAAAAAAAAAAAGAAAGAAAAAGAGGAAAGAAACAACTCCTCGCCCTTTCTAAAATAGTACGATTCATTTGTAGGTTCGGCTTTCCCTCTTTAGCCAAAGGTGCCATTTCCCAGCAGAATTGGACGAGTACAGGGGTTATTTTAAACTGAGCCCAGCCTAACCATTCCCCCATCCTTTTGCACAGCCAGGAGTGAATATTCCAGTTTTCCTTGCAAAGGGATCGATTAGCCTCAAGGGCAAGATGGAGCCGGCGGTACAGAGTTATTTTGTCAATGCTTCAAGAGTCTCAGCAATTATAGTAATGGGCATCTTTCTTCAATTAGCAGGTAAGCTATTTGGGTCTCTTTACAGTTTGGACATATTTGCCTGCCCATCTCCACCCCAATGCAGTCTCTGTGAACAGTCATGCCTTCTGGAGAAACCAGAGAGCCATCATTGGCTCAGGGAACCCACCCAGAGGGTTATTTTTACACGGATATAATAATGACACGTTCCCGTGGGCCAATCAGAACAGGGGTGGGCCATCCTTTCTCAGCGTCCACATTGTTTTGGAAGGGAACTGTGAGGTGCTACATATTAATGGTAGGCAGAGCTTAAGCAGGCGGTGGGTGGGCAGAGGCAAAAGCCCATTGTGTCAGTTTCTGATCCTCCTGGCAATCCTATTTCTCTCTCTCCCTCCCTCCCTCCCTCCTTCTCCCTCTCTCCCTCCCTCTCTCTCCCTCCCTCTCTCTCTCTGTATATATGTATATATATGTATGTGATATAGATAGATAGATATAGATGTTTTCGTAGATTTTCACGGGTAAAGGTATGTAGGTCTTGGTGTATTCGGGTCTTGTCCCGTGTAAGATTGAGAATACCTTGGCAACGTTTCGACGAAATCTCATCTGTCATCTTCAGGCTGGTGTCTTCAGCTTCGTTCTCCTGGGAGAAGTGTGTGATAATGGCTGTTTTTCCCTTTTAAATTCCAGAGTTGGCTGTGTTGTTACTTCTTGATTGGTTAATGGAGTTGATGTTTGCAGATTGGATGGCTTTTTCCTGAGATCCTGTGTGGCTGAGGTGCTGGCTGTGTGTCTCTCAGCCTTTTGTGTTGTAACGACCTGGGTAATGGGCTGTGTGATGACCTTCTGAGTTCTATTGTTGTGACATCCTGGGTGTGGTGCTGTAATCTCCTGGGTCGTTGTCTGTGTTGCAACCTCCTGATGTTTTGTGTTGTAATCTCCTGAGTTCTGTGATGTAGTATCCTGGGTGGAAGGCTGTGATGTGACATTCCGGGCCTTGGTTTGGCTCGAGTTTGAGGTCTGGCTATGTGTTTATAGCGTGTGTCAGTTTGCTTAGTTTGGGGGTCAGAGGGGGGTGTAGCAGCTGGTGTTGCAGCCATGGTCTGGTTTCTGGATGGTGGTTGCCTTTCATCTGTGGCGTGGGCTTGGGTTTGAGTCTGGTGAAGGAGATTGGTGGTGGCATCATGTGTTATTTTGGGTCGATGTTGGTTTTCGTGGCTGGGACTCGTTTGTTGATTAGGGCTAGTTTCCAGATGTCTGGTAGGCAGGAAGTATCATCCCATTTATTCATGTTATGGGGGTGTTTCTCTATTTTGATGGCTTCCCTAATTATTCTCTTGTTGAAGTGTTCAGTATTGGAGATAAGTTTGGATCCCTCAAAATCAATTTCATGTCCTGTGGCTTTAAGGTGCTGGAAAAGGGAGGAAGTTTTTTCTTCTTTTCTGACTGCGTTCTTGTGTTCTGCGATGCGTGCATTTATTCTCCTGTTCATTTGTCCAATGTATGTGGCTGGGCAAATTTTGCACGGTATTTTATAAACTCCTTGGTTTTCTAGCTGGATCTTGTCTTTGGGGTTTCTTAAGATGTTGGCTATTTTTTGGTCAGTGCCAAAGGCTGTCCTGATATTGTGTTTGTGGAGAATTTTGCTGATTTTATCTGTGGTGCCTTTGATGTAAGGGAGATAGATATAGATTTAGATATAGATATAGATATAGATATAGATATAGATATAGATATAGATATAGATATAGATATAGATATAGATATAGATATAGATATAGATATATCGACCTGATTATCTCGACCTGTACCAATCGGGTTTCAGGCCCGGGCACAGCACTGAGACAGCATTGGTCTCACTGATGGATGATCTCTGGAGGGCTTGGGACAGTGGTTTTTCCTCTGTCCTGGTCCTTTTAGATCTCTCAGCGGCTTTCGATACCATCGACCATGGTATCCTTCTGGCGGCTCGGGGGTTGGGAGTGGGGGCACCGTTTTACGGTGGTTCTCCTCTTACCTTTCGGACCGCCCGCAGTTGGTGTTGGCAGGAGAGCAGAGATCGTCCCCAAGGCCCCTCACTTGTGGAATGCCCCAGGGGTCGGTTCTCTCACCTCTCCTATTTAATATCTACATGAAACCGCTGGGCGAGATCATCCATGGTTTTGGGGTGAGGTATCTTCAATATGCCGATAATACCCAGCTTTATATCTCCACCCCAAACCGGATCAGTGATGCTCTCTCGGTGATGTCCTGATGCCTGGAGACGGTGCAGGCCTGGATGGGGAGTAACAGGCTCGGCTCAATCCGGCCAGACCGAGTTGCTGTTCTTACCGGCATCTCAGTGTTCAGTGGAAGTGCCATCTTTGGTCATGGGGGAAGTGTTACCCCTGTGGATAGGGCGAGGAATCTGGGTGTCCTCCTGGATGCACAGCTCAATCTGGAGGAGCAAGTGGGAGCTGTGGCCAGGGGGGCTTTTGCCCAGGTTGGCTGGTTCGCCAGCTTCGCCCTTATCTGAACCGAGATGCCCTTCAAATGGTCACTCATGCACTCGTCACTTCCAGAATCGACTACTGCAATGCTCTCTACATGGGGCTACCCTTGCGGATTACTCAGAGGTTGCAGCTGGTGCAGAATGCGGCCGTGTGGGCGGTGATGGGAGTATCCCAATACTCCCATGTTACACCCCTCCTGCGCGACTTGCATTGGTTGCTGGTTGCCTTCCAGGTTTCCTTCAAGGTGTTGGTAACAACCTATAAAGCCCTAAATGGCTTGGGTCCAGGGTACTTCGGGAGGCCTCCTGCCAGCATCACACTCCGATAGCCCCGTAGCTCCCACAGGAGGGGCCTCCTGGGAATATGGTTGGTTAGGCATTGTCGGCAATGGAGAATGAAGAACGAAGCTGAAGACACCAGCCTGAAGATGACGGATGAGATTTAGTGAAAGCGTTGCCAAGGTATTCTCAATCTTACACGGGACAAGACCCGAATACACCAAGACCTACATAGATATAGATATAGATAGATATAGATAGATATAGATATAGATATAGATAGATAGATATAGATATAGATAGATAGGTAGTTATAGATATAGATATAGATAGATAGATAGATAGATAGATAGATAGATAGAGATAGAAATAGAGATAGAGATAGAGATAGAGATAGATAGATAGATATACATACATGTATATATATATATTTCTCCATCTGTTCTTGAGATAGCAGAAAAACATCTCAGCAGCAATTGTACTGACTTCTTTGCTGATGCGAAAGAATATTGTACTTGCAAACCTATCAGAAGCCAGATTAATAAAAAGGATTGGTAGATTCCCTGGCTTCCTTTCCCCTCCTGCCTCTATGCCATGTCAGCAGTAAAGAAATTATCAACCCCGCTCTCTAATGTGGTTGTGGGGCCAATTTTAGAGATTTTGCCCCTTGTCCAACTGCTCAACTAACAGAATAACAAAGTTGGAAGGCACCTTGGAGGTCTTCTAGTCCAACCCCCTGCCTAAGCAGGAAACCCTACACCACTTCAGACAAATGATTATCCAATCTCTTCTTAAAAACTTCCAGCGTTGGAGCATTCACAACTTCTGGAGGCAAGTTGTTCCACGGATTAATTGTTCTCACTGTCAGGAAATTTCTCCTTAGTTCTGGGTTGCTTCTCTCCTGGATAAGTTTCCACCCATTGCTTCTTGTCCTGCCTTCAGGGGCTTTGGAGAATAGCTTGACTCCCTCTTCTTTGTGGCAACCCCTGAGATATTGGAAGACTGCTATCATGTCACCCCAGTCCTCCTTTTCATTAAACTAGACATACCCAGTTCCAGCAACCGTTCTTTATATGTTTTAGCCTCCAGTCCCCTAATCATCTTAGTTGCTCTTCTCTGCAGCTCTTTCTACAATCTCAATATCTTGCTGAAGAAAAATACAGGGTGAAGTGGAAAAGTGTTTTCCTGATGTTCTTCCTAATGCCTACCTAGTTTGCATCTATAAGAGCTGTGGTGTCACAGTGGTTAGAGTGCAGTACTGCAGGCTACTTCTGCTGATCATTGGCTGCCAGCAGTTTAGCAGTTCGAATCTCACCAGGCTCAAGATTGACTCAGCCTTCCATCCTTCTGAGGTGGTAAAATGAGGACCCAGATGGTTGGGTGCAATAGGCTGACTGTAAACTGCTTAGAGAGGGCTGTGAAGCACTGTGAAGCAGTATATAAGTCTATAAGTGCTATTGTTATTGCATATTAATTGTGGTATTTCTGCGTATGGGTTGAGTGCTCTTTCAGAAGAGTGCCAAATGAGGCCCCTTTTTCACCCTCCCCGAGGCTACGCACGAGCCCTGCACTTATCTGTGATCCAAAATGGGCTGCATAGGGACTACTTGGAGGGGCGAGGTGGAGTGGGCAGGGCCAGCCAGGGGGTGAGATTTGCCAGTTCACTGAACTGGCCATAAAATTAACAACCGGTTCGTCCTAACTAGTGCAAATCAGTAGCAGCCCACCCCTCTATCTATCTATCTATCTATCTATCTACCTACCTACCTACCTACCTACCTACCTATTTCTGTTAAAACAAATTTATATGACTGCCCAACTTACCCACAGTGACTCTGGGCTGCTTACAACATTAAAAACCCACAAGATAAAACCCATAAAATGCCACTTCACCTCTTCCTGTGGGAGCAGCAAATATAGTCACCCTAGCCACTTGACTGGCTCCATATCACCCTGTGTTTCCCACACCTGCTGATGGAACCACATCTTCAGGATCTTCCAGAAAAGTAATAAGATGGGAACTGATCTTATCTCCAAGGGAATGATGTTCCATACTAAGGGATACTAACGTTTAATAGGTCCAATGATAACATACATACTTAGTGCTATAATACACAGCTGGCAAAATCCAGTTCTCCTTCCTAGACTAAACCCTTTCTTATTCAATGCTTTTCAAGGATAACACACAAATTTGGCTGGGCAAGAAACAGAAGGTACAGTAGTTACGTTTGTATGTTCACATTTGTTATTTTCTGCCAGGATCTCAAACAATTGCTTCTGACAACATTTTACCTGCTATCAAGAATGCTACCCGGAATATTTCAATAATTTCTACTGGAAGTACAGATGCCAGCACATCTGAAGATCACAGCACTGCTGCCCAGACATTAATTCCTTGGGTCACCAGATATGGTGGTGCAAATACTTTCCGTCTTGAAGAGGCTTCCACTACTGAAAAAAGTATGACTTCAACAGCTAGTAGGACCTTCACTCCTCCTGCCATTCACAGCACAGAAGCCTCCATCCCCACATTAGAAGCTTCCAGGAAAAATGAAGCAATCTCTACTTTTGTATCTGATGTTACTACTGTGGGGAGTATAACTCAACACTTTACTAGGATCCCAACCAAACAGAACATCCAACAGGAAGGAATCACCATTTCTTTGGATTCAAAAGCTGATACCATGGCCATGATGCCTGTGAATCCCACTATAGATATTGCCACAGAAACCACTACTGTGATGACATCCAGAAGCAATGATAAAATGTTTACTTCAGTGACTACTGAATCTGCCACCAAAAGCTCCATTACACTCAATGATGTAGGCTCAACTGGAACCATTTTTCTTGAGATAGTGAATGGCAGTACCACATTTACACAATCCAGTTCTGGCACCAAAACTTCTATTTCCACAGCTCCTGATAATGGTGATAAAATTTCCACTTTCATGGCCACTATCACTGCTTCAGAGATCACCTCAGGTAGAGGAACCATCATTTCTCCAGGTTCAAGGGCTCACACAGAAACATTTGTGGCATCCAGCTCTGTGGCAGTGTCCTCCAAAAATACTGTCCGACCTTCTCTTTTGGCTGACTCCCCTACCACATTATCATCCATCTCAGCTGCTTCTGAGACTTCGACTAGTTTGGACTTCATTAAGAGCATTGAAGTGTCTATCTCTGAAGCGTCCATTACTGAAGCAACTGTTTCTGCAGCCAACATCACTAGCATAGAATCCTCTCTTCTGAAAATACTATTTCCTGTTCTAGATACAAGTACTACAAAGGCTACCTCTGCTGGTAGCACTTCACCCACCTTGGCTTCTACAACCAACTATGAACATACCATTCCTCTGGATTCCAACGGTGGAGGTGATGTCTCCACTTCTACCATTTCTGGAAATGATGATGAAACAACTCCTCCCTTCACTGACATCACTGCCTTTGGAAGCATCATACTTGAAACTGAGTCTTCCAAAAGAAAAACGCCCATTATCACAGCTGTTGGAAGTACTGTTGAAATACCTTCCATTTTGACTAATGTCACTAGAGCTGAAGAAACTGTAGAAGAACGCTCTAGTTTTGTGGCTCCAGGAAAACCTACTTCTTCTGCAACTTCCAATGCAGTACCTGAAATGTCCACTCCGGTGCCCTCCATAAGACTTATTAACACATCAAATTCTTCATCTAACATTGCAGTTATTGAAACTTCCACTTCTATACTAAATACTAATACAGAAATCTTTTTGGTTTCCAAAAGTGATGCTAGAACTCAGATTTCCACTGGACCTGAAATTTCTAGTTCATTACCCTCCAAAGATGGTCCTGATATCTCTGTTTCTACAGATAGCACTACTCAAACTTCCATTCTTCCCAGGACAACATATACAACCATGGGCACAATTTCTTTGGCTCCGAAGGTAGCAATAACTTCTGAGATTCACACAACTAACTCAAATCCCATTCTCTCTAGAGAGATTCTGGAAGCTACTACTGGAACCAATGTGACCTCTGCAACAAATGTGACACCTCAAGTCCCCATCCCTAAGGCAATGCCTGCCCCTACTATTATGACCTCCACCATAATTTCAGGTAAGATTATCAACTGTATTGATAGAAGAGAATATTTGTAGCTCAGGGTGGAACTGTGTTAATGAACATTTCATTGCTAAACTCAGCCACATCATCAGTGCACTGAAGGGACCACCTAGTTGGATAATGAAACATCACCAAGAAAACCACCAAGCTTAGAAAGCACCAATGCCCCCAAATTACCAGCTGTGCTTTCAAAGGCAGGGTGAAACATGTTAGAGAACATTCTTTGCTTGGTAAAATTTTTCCAATTAGGCTTTTGTAATGTGAATTGAGGGATGCAGTGACTCAGTGGCTAAGACGTTGAGCTTGTCGATCAGAAAAGTCAGCAGTTCAGTGGTTTGAATCCCTAGCGCCGCGTAATGGAGTGAGCTCCCGTTACTTGTCCCAGCTTCTACCAACCTATCAGTTTGAAAGCATGTAAAAATGCAAGTAGAAAAATAGGGTTCGCTTTGGTGGGAAAGTAACAGCGTTCCATGCGCCTTTGGCATTTAGTCATGCTGGCCACATGACCACGGAGACGTCTTCAGACAGTGCTGGCTCTTCGGCTTTGTAATGGAGGTGAGCATCGCCCCCTAGAGCTGGAAATGACTAGCACGTATGTGCAAGGGGAACCTTTACCTAACGTGAATTGGGAGTGTGTTGAGAGAAATGTCCATATAACACCATTGTGGTTTGGATATACATAGGAATAGGAGGCGTGGAATTGGGAGAAGACATGGGATACAATGGGCTACCTACTTAGGTATAATTAATGTGTGCCCAGACATCCAGAAAAATCTTGGAATCTCATTAATTTCCATATACATCTAAAAAAAATGGGGAGAGACAAATATTATTTAAATGTAATTCTTGTTCTTATCCATTTTATGACCTGTCATTTTCTTTAGGTTCTGCTGGGCTGCCCTTATGGGCTATTATCTCAATCTGCCTGACTACTGGCTTAGTCCTATTGCTTCTTCTAAGCCTTCCATTTTTGGTAAGCAACCCAATCAACAGGGCCATTTCTTTGGTGAGCCATTGATAAGTTCAATCTGTGGTGGAATTCAAATTTTTTTACTACCAGTTCTGTGGGTTTGGTTTGGTGGGCATGGCAGGGGAAGGATACTGTAAAATCCTCTCCAGTCAGAGGTGGTATTTGCCAGTTCTCCGAACTACTCAAAATTTCCGCTACCGGTTTTCCAGAACTGGTCAGAACCTGCTGAATACCATGTGAGTTTCAAGGTGCTAGTAACCACCTATAAAGCCCTATATGGCTTGGGTCCGGGGTACTTGCAAGAATGCCTCCTGCTGTCAACGAATACCAATTGCCCAGTTCACTCCCACAGATGGGGCCCCCTGGGGGTACCATCAGCTAAACATTGTAGGCTGGTGACCCCTAGGGGGAGGGCCTTCTCTGTGGGAGTGCCCACTCTCTGGAACCAGTTACCCCTAGATTTGTGCCTGGCGCCTGATCTCCGCTCCTTCCGCCGTGACCTTAAAACATGGTTATTTTCACAATCCGGCCTGGACTGACAGGGGATCGGGGTTTTAATTTGGAATGTTTATTTGGCTGTAATTTAGTATTTTTAAAAAATTGTTTTAATTTTTGTATTGTTCATTTTTATGTACGCCATCCTGAGTCCTTTGGGAGAGAGGGCGGCCTATAAGTCCAAATAAACTATACTAGACTAATACCACCTCTTTCAACCATTGACCAAATGTATGTTGTTATTCCATCATATGGAATTCATGAACATCATAAACCAGCTGCTCAGCAGGATACTGGGAGCCAGCGAAGTCCATAGGGTATGGTCCAAATAATCAAGTGGACATAAATTTAAGCATGCATAGTGATAGCTCAAAATTGTCAAGAAATCTTGGATTTTAGCCCCATGAAGTAAGGATGGAAACTCTTCTTTTTTCAGATTCTTGGACTGCCTTTTCCACGATTGGTCCAATCAAGAACGTATGTTGCTCGCCATTTGATCTGGGAGTCGGATCTTGGAATAGAGTTGGAGAGTGGAGTAGAGAATCATGGAAGAAGTATGATGTGAAAGAGGAAATGCTGGACAAGGACGCACACTCTGTGTGTGTGTGTGTGTGCAGATGATGCAACTAAGACAAAATCCAGCTATCCTTGCATGCAGGCCTGGTAACTATCTTACAGAGTACAGAATAACAGAATTGGAAGGGACTTTGGAAGTCTTTTAATCCAAACCCCTGCTCAGGCAGCAGATCCTATACCACTCCAGACAAATAGCTGCCCAATCTTTTCTTAAAAATCCCTAGTGACGGAGCACAGAACCAATTTCTACAATCCTCTGATCCAGGGTTGTCAAACTGGCAGCCTGTGGGCCGGATGCATCAAGCGCAGGCCACGCCCACTCCACCTCCGTGAATAGGAAAAATATCACAAAATGTCACGTAATGGCAACAAGGTGCGGCAAGTTCCTGTGCTCGAATCCAAGGGTTGTTTAAATTTCCTGTCAGGCAGATCCAATATGAAAGATGTATTGGACCGGAAGAAGGCCTTTATACAAGGGATGCACAATATTTGAGGGGGGTGGGAATGGAAGTTATATTTGGTCTCTTTGTGTTATCCAGAGATATGTTTTCAGAAAGCCCAGAACCAAAAACCTCAAATTTAACAAATTTGATTAATAAATAATCAAATGTAATAATTATATTTTTATTTAATTTACATTTGAAATAATTAAATTAATTACATTTACACATTTAAATTAAATTTGAGCTGTGATGGCGCAGTGGTTAGAATTTAGTATTGCAGGCTAACTCACTGCTCACAGCCAGGAGTTCGATCCTGACTGGCTCAAGATTGATTCAACTTTCCATCCTTCCAACGTTCCAGATTGTTGAGGGGAATGTGCTGACATTTGTAAACCATTCAGAGAGTCCTGTAAAGCTCTATGGAATGGTATATAAGTGCTATTGCTACTGCCTATGATTATTACAATTTATTTTATGATGCAAGTTGATGCTATCTTATATTTTAACCATTTGTCCCTTTTGACATATTAAATCTTATCATTGAGGAGGACAGATATTGATCAAATTAACCCATGGAATTCATTAGAAGACATGGTAAGATACAGAACGTCCTCTACTTACAACTGTAAAGGAGCCTGCTCATTACATTTGTAAGTTGTGACAGTCATAAAGCTAGTGATTCTATGTGACCAACTCAATTTTATGACCTTTTTTTTTGCAGCAGTCATTAAGCAAACCCATTGTTTGCTATGGATTTTGCTGAAAAGTGGAAGTAAAAGTTTTTGGCAAAAAGATCAAAAATTGCGGTCATCGGCCACGGGGCACTGCAACGGACATAAATGCAGGCTGTTTTGACAAGCACCTGAAATGCAATCGTGTGACCATGGGAGGGGGTGGCCATTGGAACCTCAGAACTGGGTCATAAGGACCTTTTAGGGATCCATCACAACTTTGAGCATTTGTTGTGCCACCAGTTGTAAGTTGAGGACTACCTGTAAATAGTATATTGAATGGTTTTAAAGACCAATTATAAACCTGGATGGAGAACTATCAGACTTTAAGGCTCAATGTTGCCATCATTTAGGGGCAGCCAGCCTCCAAATCCCAGTTGCTGAGGAACAACAGAAGGAGACAGATACGGCTCTATCTGCTGCTTATAAGATACCCAAGAGGCATCTGATTGGCCACTGTGAGAAAACAGATAAGAGATTAAGATGAGACTTGGCCTGAGGTAGAAATATTTCAAAAATAAAGATACCCCTCCTCCCCACAACTTCCAGTCCTGTCCAAACCCTAAGTTAAGACTGCACCTATAAGCTTATTTCTTTACTCATGCTCCTAAATACTGCAAGCTTGGGAAGTGGAACAATAGAATTTTTATCTTTTTTGCCCCTTCTCTTGCAAATTAGTTAATTGGTTAATTCTCTCATGCATTGGACGAAGGAGGAGGACAGCAGATAAAGGCAATCCCCCAGAAGCCAGTGTGTCGCACCAATAGTTATAAAGTAGTTTCACACCAAGGAAGGAAGGAAAGCCAGGAGGTATATGCCCAGAGGACTTCTGGGAGAGTACTGAGACCCCCACCCCACCCCAACCTTTCACCTTAAAGCCACAGCCCTTCATTTCCTTAATCTATAATCACAATAAATGCTGTGATTTAGACTGCATAGAGTTGATGGAGCTTGGGCCTTGCATTCCAAGGGCCTTGGTGGCTCAGGCTGTTAAATGCCTGCATTTAAGTTCCAGCTGCCTACAATTACTGTAGGCTCGAATCCCACCAGGCTCAAGGTTGACTCAGCTTTCCATCCTCTCGGGGTAGGTAAATTGAGGACCCAAGATTGTTGGGGGCCGTAAGCTGACTTTATAAAAATGCTGCTTAGTAATAAGCAGGCATATACAATGGAATGAAGGCTATTGCTGAGCGCATTGGGTTGCGCTACAAAAAATTGTAAGCTGTCCTGAGTCTTCGGAGAAGGGCAGCATATAAATCTAATTAAAAATAAAAAAAATAAAAAAATAAAAAATAAAAAATAAAAATGATCTGAGAGTTTGCTTGCATCCTATGCTCTATGGCAGGGGTGTCAAACTCAAGGCCAGCGGCCCGAAATCCGGCCCACAGGGTGCTTAGATCTGGCCTGCGGGGCTGCCCTGGAAACCGTGAAGGACTGGCCCATGGTGCCTCTGTCAGCAAAAATGGACCTCAGGAGCCTGTTTTCACTGGCAGAGAGTTGCAGGAGGCCATCGTAGCCAAAAACGGAGCTCGGGAGCCTGTTTCCTCTGGTAGAGTGCTCAGGTTGCCACAGGTGCCCCCAGACATGAGTGATGTCGTGCTGGCCATGCCCACCCTGGCCACACCCATCCCAGCCCCCAGAGGTCAAACATAACCCTAATGCGGCCCTCCATGACACCCCTGCTGCTCTATGGTAAGACATGTAAGGTTGAGTTTGACACCCCTGCTGCTCTATGGTAAGACATGTAAGGTTCATGCAGTTGCCCTGCCCACCAGCTATGGGTCTGAAGGATCATCTTGAATGCCTTATATTTATCAAGGGACCTCAAAGGCAGCCAGAGATTCTCACATGCAACAGCTATGGATGAGCAAACTCTTGAGATTCATTGCTCAAAAGCAACTAAAGATAATTAAACGCCTGGAGACAAAAACATATGAAGAACGGTTGCAGGAACTGAGTATGGCCAGTTTAGAGAAAAGAAGGACTAGAGGTGACATGACAGCAGTATTCCAGTATTTGAGGGGCTGCCACAAAGAAGAGGGGATCAACTTATTTTCCAAAGCACCAGAAGGCAACACAATAAACAGTGAATGGAAACTAATGAAGGAGAGAGGCACCTGGATTTAAGGATAAACGTCCTAACAGTGAGGATTAGATTAGATTAGATTCAACTTTATTGTCATTGCTCATGAACACAGGCAACGAAATGCAGTTAGCATCTAACCAGAAGTGCAAAACAGCAACAAAGTATAGATATATATATATATACAGATATACAAAATATATAACTATATATGGATATACAGAATATCTATGAATATACAGAATATATATTCATAGAAGGAATATATACGACTGTACAGAGTTTTTATGAACATACTGAATATAAGTATAATACACAGAGAGTTTATACAAGATATATATTATCAGGGGAAGTATCAGTGTGTGTGGGGGGATAGACAAGTTGAGGAGTTCAGTAAGGAAACCGCTGTGTGGTAGATGCTGTTCACTAGCCTGCTGGTCTTGGACTGCAGGCACCTGAACCTCTTCCCAGATGGAAGAAGGGTAACAGTTTATGGGCTGGATGGGAGGAGTCCTTAACGATGCTGTGGGCTTTTCGCAGACACCATTTCCTCTGAATGTCCACAATGGCAGGAAGTGGGATCCTTATAATGTGTTGGGTGGTCTTCATCACCCTCTGTAATGCCTTCTTTCCTTTAATGGTACAATTTCCATACCAGACTGAGATACAGCTGGTTAGGATGCTCACGACTGCACAGCGGTAGAATTTGATCAGAATAGTTGGGGAAAAGTGGTTCTTCCTCAGTAATCTGTGTAAGCATTCTTCTTCCTGAAATCCACAATGAGCTCTTTGGTCTTGTTGGTGTTGAGTAATAAGTTATTGTCAGCACAGGACAATTAACCAGCACAGCAGCTTGCCTTCAGAAATTGTAGATGCACAGCCTACAATTTGCATAGTCCCACATGAAAAATGATAGTTCTGAAAAAAAGATAACTGGGGACTAATTGTTATTTTATAGTAGGGACTGGAACACAATATTTTATAAAGGCTGTGAGGCAGCTTTCTGAACCGGGACACCTTTCAGAGGCCTTGGACTACAATTCCCACCATCCCCAGAAATGGGTTGTGCTAGATCAGGGGTGGGGAACCATGGCCCTTTTATGACTTGTGGACTTCAACTCCCAGAATTAGCCTCACACTTATAACTGCTGGCTCAAGAATTCTGGGAGTTGAAGTCCACAAGTCATAAAGGGGCCATTGTTCCTCATCTCTATGCTAGATGGTGAGGTAGCCACTGTGGCCCAATACTGTATTTAACAGAATAACAGAATTGGGAGGGACCTTGTAGGTCTTCTACCAGGTTGGAGAGTATTCCACCTCCATCCACCACAAGTGAAGAGTAGTCAATTTGTGCACAATCAGTGAATGCCACAAATCAGTACATCAATAAATGAAGTCAATCAATGCCACGAATGCTTGTTTCAGTGCTTCTCAGCCTTTAATCATACTGGCTTCCTTCACGTTTTTATTTATAAAATAAAAACATTTGTCATGATTCATACTCCTGACCCTTGTTGTATAAACAAAGAGATGTCATGGCAAGTCAGGATTCGGTCCATTAGGAATGTCTTTTCACTCAAAGGCTACTCAAATCCATTATATCTGGCATACTTCCCCACCCATTTTCTAATACAATTCATCCTGATTTACAGCCATCCTGATTGTTTGCCACAACACAAACCAACATTGGCAAGAGCCCGTTCTTTGTCATGTGTTGCTCACGAAACTCGCCAGCCTTCTTTCAATTAATTACCAAAAGAAAACATATCTAAAAATAATAATGTAACTTGTCAGGAAGTAGATCGCTAATCCAATGTATATACATCTGCATTTCCCAGGTCTGCCCTCACCCCTGCATTCCATTTTGCACATAATATGACTTAGGTCAAGTGGGCCACACCTTCCCTTCCAAACAAGATATTATAGCTTCAAAATGACATTTATGAGTTCAAAATAAGCCCTATTTCAAGTCTTTCAGAAGCTATAAAAGGGAGATGGATGTTTTCAGTGCATTAGACATTCAACTCAAGCCACAATGGGTAGAATGCAAAGGCACTTCCTGGTTGTCTTATGGATTATGTTTGCTTTGAATCCCCACGTGAGGACACAAGGTAAGATTTTTGATCTTTTGTGGATCCCTTTCTGGATTGTATTTATGCTTCTGAAAGTAGGATGGGTCAATTGGAATTTGGGGTCCTTTGTAGCTCAGTTTTGGATGCCATGGAAAAAACCTGAAGGACTACAGGAGAAGTATTTAGATCATATTACAACTGGGAAGCGGAAATATAAAGCTGTATAATGGTCTGTTTTCATATAACTGCTTCTAGCATGATTTCTCTTGATACAAATATAGGCAGCCCTCCCTTAACAACCACATTTGAGACTGGCAACTCCATTGCTAAGCAACATGGCCATTAAGTGAGACAACATGTGACTGTGGTGAACTTACATCACTTCCTCAAGGTAGTTAAATGAGTGACCTCTGGTTGTTAAACAAGACATCACATGACTACAATTTGCAATTTTACTGCTGGCTTCTCTGTTGAGTCTGCTTGTCAAAAGTGCACAAATGGTAGACATAAACATCTGCCAGTTGTGAAGCATCTGAATCTCAATTATGTAACTGCTGGGATGCAGCAACAGTTATAAGTGTGAGGCTAATTCTGCCGACTGCCAGGAGTTCGATCCTCTCAAGGTTGACTCAGCCTTCCATCCTTCCGAGGTGGGTAAAATGGGGGCCCAGATGGTTGGGGGCAATAGGCTGACTCTGTAAACTGCTTAGAGAGGGCTGTAAAGCACTGTGAAGCAGTATATAAGTCTAAGTGCTGTTGCTATTGCTATCATTCGTAAAGTAACCTTCTTAGTGCCATTGCAACTCTGAATGCTTAACAGAATAGTTGTTAAACAAGGACCAACTGCACTGATTTGGTAGTTCTGGAAAGATTTAACTTCTATCTGAAAAGATCAGACCATAGCACACCACATAAAATATAAAAATAAAAATATAATTTTTATTATTTTTTTCTTAATATAAAATGAAAATAAAAGTAAAGACAATGGGAAAATAGGTAAAGGAAAAGGAGAAGAAGAGAGATGTTAGGGGAAAGCAAAGCAAAGCAGTTCACATCCTTTTACTTACTTCTATATAGTTAGTAAAAACTAGTGATTTCTATAATACGAATCTACTTTAATCATCAAAACCCAGTTTCATTTTTCCCCTCTCTTTTAATCATGAGGTCCAGAAACAGTTTCCAAGTGGAAGCAAAACTAACTACAGTCTTTTTCCCTAATTAAAATAGTTAGCTTGTCATCTCTGCCATTTCCATCATTTTTTCCTATGCATTCGTCTATTGTGGAAGTTGATGCATTTTTATAACATTCTCACTGCAGTCAGCATATATAGTGACAAAGTGCTAACTTTTTTTTTTCAAGATCTTTATCCTTTAATCCTAAAAGAAAAAATTCTGGTTTCCATTGTATGTTTGTTTGAGGATCATCTAGGTTAAAACATAAAACTGGGCCCAATCTTACTTTGCTTTATTGTGACACCCCCCTCATATTTGATAAGTTCCTTCTTTACATTTGCACTTCCAATAGACACTTGAAATACCTTTACACATCTTTGACAATTTATCAAGTATTAAATGCTAATGATACATCATTTTAGAAAAACATTCTTTCAAATTACAGATTATTGTAACTTTCAGGCCTTTAATCCATGTATTTACACGTTTGAATTAAATCCACATATTTTAATGTTTTAACTTTCCATGTCCAATGTTTTAATGTTTTTAACCTTTTGTTTTATACTGATATTTATGATATTGTTGTCTGCTCAGAGTCGCTTTGATAATGAGATGGGCAGACTATAAATTTAATAAATAAAAATAAATGAAAATATTTTCCCATTGCTCAAGCGTTATATCACAACTAGTTTTTTCCTCATCGAATCATACAGTATTTACTATACTCATTTTCCAGATTCCACTTCAGCAACCTTTTACAAACCTTTACAACAAAGAGGGTCACCATTAGCACAAAATATAGTTTCAGAGTCATTTTTAGCAGATTCAAAATCATGATTTTTCTCATTTAAATTAAATCTTTCTTTCAGTTGTAAGTATGTAAGCCAGTGACGGATGGTTCCTTCTGATTACAAATCTTCTTTTGACTTGAGATTAGGTTCCCCTTGAATAATTCACCCTAAATCCATCAATGTGATTTACTGTCATTTCCTTTCTAAAGCTTCCTGGGGTGACACCCAAGGAAGTCTCTTAGAAGACAATCTTGTTTTACACCGTATTTATTCCAAATTCTTGGCATATGACTCTTAAAGTCTGTGTTCATTTTCATTTTATCATGCCATAAATAGGCATGCCATCCAAATCTCAGTTCATGGCCCTGTAAATTTTTATAGTCACCCATTCTTTCATCTAGATCAAACTCACCCCTCTTCTTTTTCAAGCATCTTGCAAAATTTATAGCTAATTCTTGGGGTTTTGCCATATAAACTTAGTAATGTCCTTTTGTCATGGTTTGAAATGCAAGAGGAGTCTACAATACCGGTCATATCTGAAATAAAAACAACATCATTGGTAAAACATTCATTTTGATTACAAAAATCTCATCCAACAAAGATAATAGCAATTCATCCTGCCTAAGTAAGTTCTTTTAATATCATTCCAGATACATATATTATTGTTTCAAAACAACTTAGAATTTGTATTTGACAATGCCGCTCCAAGATTTTAACTTTTTTCCTACTTTAAAACTTGAATTCCTTATTAAGATTACATAGTCTTGGGCAGGAATACTCTTTACTAACATCTTTATTTTCTCTGTATTTTAAAGCCAGCTAAAACTGCAAAATCATTTAGGTTCTTCATCAAATATTTCAGCCCAGTCTTTGGCTCTTGCAGAAATATAACTAAGTCATTGCAAAAGCTCTTAGTTTATAAGTCACTTTTAAAATTTTTGTACCTGTAACTTTTTCATTTTGTCTGATATCACTATTCAAAACCTTCAAAAGTGAAATGGAAAGCAGGGGAGACAGAGGACAGACATGTCTCGTACCTTTGAATCTCACATAGCTTAATTAGATCACGTTTAATGAGAATGTGTACTTGGTAGAATGTGTAGATCTACTACCTTAAATAAATTGCTTTCCAAAGTCCATTTCTTTCAATACTTCAATAATCCCCACCTCCCCAGTTTAAATTGTTAATTGCTTTTTTCTGCATTAGAAATATTAACTGCCTGTTTCTCATTGTCATATTCAGAGGTGGTACTCAGCTGGTTCTGATCGGTTCTCACAGAACGGTAGGGAAAATTTTGACTGGCCTTGCCCACCGGCCTCCGCTCTTACCTCTCCAACATCTCCTATATTTATTTATTTATTTATTTTTGGGACTTGTATGCCACCCCATCTCCGAAGACTCGGGGCGGCTCACAGCTAAAAACAACAACAATAAATAATTAAAAAAAGATTAAACCAAATTCACAAGCCCAAAAGACGAATTTACAATACTTAAAAATATAAAACCATCCCCCCAAGAAGGGTCACAGCCCGGATTGGTCAAACAACCAGGTCTTCAAATCATGGCGGAAGGTGCGGAGGTCAGGGGCCAGGCGGAGCCCCAGGGGGAGTTGGTTCCAGAGGTCAGGGGCCACGACAGAATAGGCTCGTCGTTGGGGGACTGCCAGCCGGCATTGGCCTGCTGACGGGACCCCAAGGAGTCCTTGCCTGTGTGCTCGCACAGGCGGCTGGCATTTGATGTCGGCAGGAGTCGCTCCCTTAAATATTGAGGACCCATGTCATGAAGGACTTTGTATGTTAAAACTAAAACCTTGAATCTCACCCGAGTGCAACCGGCAACCAATGCAGGCAGGGAGGGGTAACATGGGAGAATCGGAGACTCCCATCACCACCCACGCCGCGCATTCTGCACCAGCTGCAATCTCGGATGGTATGCAAGGGCAGTCCTAAGTAGAGAGCATTGCAGTAGTCGAGTCTAGAGGTAACAAGGGCATGAGTGACTGTGCGCAGGGCATCTCAGTCCAGAAATGGGCGTAGTTGACAAACAAGGCGGAGCTGGGCAAAGGCCCCCTGGCACCCCCTACCTGCTCCTCCAACCGAGCCGTACATCCAGGAGGACCCCCAGATTCCGCCCTATCCACAGGGGCAACACCACTCCCCTATGGCCAAAGATGGATATTCCTGACTGGGCGAGATGCCGGTATGCACAGCCACTCAGTCTTGGCCGGGTTGAGTCAAGCATGTTCCCGCTCATCCAAATCCGTACCGCATCCAAACACTGGGTCATCAGGAGAGGGCATCACTGATCTGGTTCGGGTGGAGATGTACAGCTGGGTGTCATCTGCATACTGATGGAATCTCACCCGAAACCACGGATGATCTCACCCAGCGGCTTCATATAGATGTTAAATAGCAGAGGGGAAAGAACCGACCCCTGAGGGACCCCACAAGAAAGCACCCTCGGGGTCGACCTCTGCCCCCGCCAATACTGACTGCGACGCCCGAGAGGTAGGAGGTGAACCACCGAAGCACAGTGCCCCCACTCCCAACCCCTCGGCGCAAAGGATACCATGGTCGATGGTATCAAAAGCGCTGAGAGGTCTAATAGGACCAGGACAGAGGAAAAACCCCTGTCCCAAGCCCTCCAGAGATCATCCATCAGCGCGACCAATGCCGTCTCCATGCTGAAACCAGGTCGGAAGCCCGATTGATATGGATCCAGGTAGTCCGCTTCATCCAGGAAAAGTGGAAACTGCTGAGCCACCACACTCTCAACAACCTTCGCCAAAAGCGAAGGTTGGAGACTGGACGAAGTTGTCTAACATGGTCGGGTCCAGGGCAGGCTTCTTCAGGAGGGGTCTCACCACCGCCTCCTTCAAGGCAGAGGGAAAAACACCCTCTCTTAATGAAGCGTTGACAACTGCCCGGAGCCAACCAGGTGGCCTCCCTGGGGCATAAGCCAGCCAGGAAGGACACGGGTCCAACAAACATGTGGTGGAACTCAGCCGCCACATAGTCCTGTCCACTTCATCCTCGAAACAGGATCGAACTCATCCCAGATCACACTGGCCAGACTGCCTGTATCCCATTCCTCAGACCACTGCAAATCAGAGGACAACCCACTCCAAATCTGAGCGATCTTATCCGACAGATATTGACCAAACTCCTCAGCCCTTCCCGAATGGGTCCGCCTCCTCATGAAGGAGAGAGCGGGTAGCCCAAACAGGGGGCTGGGCGGTTATCGGACGCTATGAGGGTGGAGAGATAAGACCTTCTCGCCGCTCTCATAGCTACCAGGTAAGTCCTAATATGGGCTCTTAGCTGGGCTCGATCGGACTGGGAGCGGGTGGACCTCCACCTGCTCTCTAAACCCCTCCAATGACGTTTCATCTCCCGGAGCTCCTCTGTATACCAAGGAGCCATCCGGGATCCATGGCGTGTGAGGGGATGCATGGGGACAACCCTGTCGAGGGCATCTGATGCAGCCTGTTGCCAAGCAGACACCAGATCCTCGACAGAGCTGTGGGCAAGGGAAGAGGGAAGAGACCCCAGTTCCACCTGGAACCTCTCAGGGTCCATCAGGCATCTGGGGCAGAACCATCTAAGTGGCTCCTCATCCCAGCAGTGGGGGGCGGCCTGTTGGAAGACCAGCCGTAGGAGATAGTGATCAGACCATGGAACGGGCAATGCCACAAAAGTGGCTTGCCCTCTGTCACTACACCACTGCTCAGAGACAAAAACTAGGTCAAGAGTGTTTCCCCCCTCATGAGTCAGGCCCTGAATTAATTGGGTCAGACCCATGGCTTCCATAGAGGCCATGAATTCCTGGGCCAAACCCGACGTTCCCCAGGGAGGGCAGATTGAAGTCCCCCAGGACTATAAGGCCCGGGAACTCCACCGCCACCCCTGAGAGGACATCGAGGAGCCCAGGCAGGGCTGCTGTCACACAGCTGGGGGAGAGGTATGCGAGCAGCAAGCCCACCCCACCATTAGGCCCCCCCCATTAGGCCCCCAGTCGTTTATTAGCTCAGCTGATTCGTGTGGGAGAGTGGTTTGCCATCCCTCAGCTGAGTTAAAAAACAGCAAAGCTCACCATCGTTGATAAAGAGGGCTGTCTCTGAGCCCTCCATGCGCGTGCATGATATGCATATTTGGTGTGCACACATGATAGGCATTGATATATTCCTTCCAGCCTTGATATAGAGGGTGGTGTTTGAACACTGCACACGCATACACGAAGCAAAGCGAGCTCTCCGAACTGGTAGGAAATTTTTTTGAAACCCACCACTGGTCGTATTGCGAATATTCAATAATATTCAAGGCCATCCTGACATCGTCTCTCGGTTGTCTTTTCAGCAAAAAGGTTCTCATGGATAAAGTCCTGCAAAATGTTCTTCAACCTCCCACAGTCTATACTTTTTTTTTTTGTCAATATGATATTTTGACCTTCTTTAGGAAGTAACGCAATATTAGTTTCCCTCTACCTTTGAGGCATTTTAAATACAGGTAGTCCTTGACTTCCAACCACAATTGAGCCTAAACTTTTTATTTCTAAGCAAGACAGTTGTTAAGTGAATTTTGCTCCTTTTTATGACCTTTCTTGCCAAAGTTGTTAAGTGAATCATTGCAGTTGCTAAGATAGTAATAAGGTTGTTAAGTGGGTCTGGCTTCCCCATTGTCTTCACTTGTCAGAAGGTCACAAAAGGGGATCATGTGACCCCAAGACACTGCAACTGGCTTAAATATGAGTCAAGTGTCAAGTTCCCTAATTATGATCATGTAATCATGGGTAAGCTGCAACAGTTATTAAGTGTGAGAAAAGGTCAGTGCCATTGTAACTTTGGAGGTCACTAAATGAACTGTTGTAAGTCAACGACTACCTGTACCAGTAGTACACAAGTTCATGTAGAAGGAATGGCAGAACCTGGGGGCAGAGTCAAAATAGGAATCAGCCTAGAATCCCTACATAGCCACAAATGGATTAAGTCCAACCTGTTCTGACCAAGGCTTCCTGAGACAGTAACAATCATACACTTAGTCCCAAAAACCCTCTTTTTATTTCAATGGCTGTGAATTATATGCATTCACAGCCGTAATGAGTCCCAAATAGTTTGTGAATAGTCCAACAGAAGTCTGCCACAGTCTTTCGGGATAAGGCTGATAAGCACCCACCTTTATCTCCGTTGAAATGCTGCCAATGACTAAATTGCCAATTAGCTGTACAAAGGAGCACAAAGACAACACAGAACTTCAGAGTTTAAACTGATCAGAACTCACAAAGTTGCTTCCTGCAAAGGCTCATGTCCCTTTGCTCCTCCTTTATGTCTTATGGGAGGGGCCAATCATCTCCAAGCCTTACTCCCGAGTCGCCCCTTTTTTCTTAACTATTCTTGCCTTCTGGCAGCTCTGCGCAAGCGCGCACTGGGGACAGGCTCCCCCTGTTCCTCTGCCTCACTGATGTCAGATTCTAGAGGCTCTGGAGTCAGCACATAACTCTCAGATGGCCCCGGCCCCGACCTCATCTCTGTGTTGGATGCAGATCCCTCGTCTGAGTCCTCCCCAGACTCCAGGACTGGCCCATGTTCCTCCCCACTGTCTGACTGTGCTGCCAGCTCTGCAGGCCTCCAGTGGACCACAACACAACCCCCTTCAATTCCATTAACCCTTTTCTAGTGCCAAAATGGTATTAACCATTAGTTGAGTGGATACCTGTGCCTAGGCATGAGTTATAAATCAGTTTAATTGGAACTACACATATGATCCTGATCTTTCACACCAAACAGTTCATTACATCTTTCAATGGCTGCAGCAATTGTTCTTCAAAGCAGTTATAATATTGGCTTGAAAGTCCATTTGAGCCTGGAGCTTTGCCTGTTTCATCTTTTTAAAAGGATCTGATATTTCAGAAGTAGTGATTGGATCATTCATGAGTTGTCTTTGTGCTTGTGAGAGCTTTGGTAAATGTTGTTTTTGCAAATAATCATTTATTTTTGTATGTCCACTTTTTTTTCTTATACAAGTTAGAATAGAAATTTCTAAAGGACTTTTTATTAGAGTCATCAACTGTTAGTGTTGTTGCACCCTTCTGGTTTTTTTCCAATCAATGTCTTGTCTTTTTCTTTTCTCAGTTGGTATGGCAGCCATTATCTTGGCTTGTTTGCAAATGCAAAAAGTCCTTGTTTCTCCTAATTCAGTTTTGTTTCTGATAGAAGTTTCATTTGTATTTCAGACAATCAATATAGATAGTTCCAGATGTAGTGACTTAATTTGGTGTTAAATGTTAGAGTCTATTGATGCCTTTTGAAACTCAGTTTCCTTCATTTTTAAGTTCATCCAATATATTTTGCAATTTTTCTTGGAATTTCTTCTTTTCAACAGGGTATATTGAATGAAGTAGCTGCACATAACAACTTTACTTACTTCCCAAAAAGTGATTCAATCTGTACCTTCATCCAAATTATTATCTGTTTCTGTAAAATCAATTGTCCATCAACTCAAAGGCTTTCAGGTATTTTGCCTTGAGAAGATTTAATCCCTTTAATTGATCTTGTGTCAAAAGCTGAAGAGATGACTCAATTTCCATTATCCAATAGTCACCAATTTTCATAGGTAAGGTGTGACACCTGGTCAGTTAAGCATTTCACTTCACATTCTTTTGGTACATAAATTCGAACTACTATTGCTTTTATCCCATTCAGCTCCAGTTCTATTGCTACAAACCTACCATACTAATCTGATATTAATAATTTAGTTTGAGCTGTGGGTTTGCCTATATTACAACTCCATTTATCTTTTTTAGCTGAGCTGAAATGAATTCTTCTCCTAGTCTTTTATTACTCAAATATTTTTGTCCTTTGTTTTAATATGTAAGCTAATTATATTTGTATTTAATTTCCTCAAATAATGGAATATCATTTTCCATTTTGACCCATTAATATTTCATGTTAAATAGTTTTATTCCATTTTTATGAAAATGGTATGTCAAAGTGCTATGCTGTTTGCTCCTTCAATCTCTTCTTGTTTTTTTCTGTCAGGTAGTTGGGTTTGATCTGGATCAGATTTATTTTCAGTTTCCATCATTTCTTGTATCCCATCCAAAGTCAGTTTGTGTGTTTGTGCTTGAGCAAAAAGTCTTTCACTTTTTCTATAGGATTTAGTGTGAATCTTCATTCTTGGTACACGAGGATCATTCCCTTCAGTTTATACCAACAGAATGGAATCTTTCTCTTTTTCAGAATGTTTGTCAAGAAGGTATATGCTTTTCTTTTTCTCAAGATTCTGACAGGAATTTCTTTTAAAAGTATTATATCCACACGGCCAATCTTCAAGTTGATATTACAATGGCAGTGCTTTCCCTTAAAAAGTAGATTAGCACACCTCTCAGGATTATTCTAATTGTGATATAATGGGAATTTATTCTGTATATTTTCTTCACTTCCAAGTCTACTTTTTCTTCCTCACAAGTTCTTAATTCCATCAAAGCTTGAATCATCTTTCTCCTTTGTCTTTCCCAATGTCTTTCCCAACAACCACAGGAATGGCTCAGAACCTTAGCTATAATTCTTTCTTCATATTTCCCACTTTTGTCTCTATAGCCTGAATTGTTTGGCTGAATAGTATTCCAACATAGCTCTCATGAAGTGCAATTCTCCTGTTCCAATTATTTACCAGCTTACACCTTGTAGTCATTTCTATAATTTAACAACTGTCCTAAAAATTAATATTTTATATTAAACAATACCAAAAGAAAGGGTTTTTTTGGCTCCCTCATGTGGTAAAATAATGAATCCAAGCAAAGGATATATTTCCTATCACTAAATTCAATACTGTGGTCTTTGTCTCCCTCTTGTGGCTAAAGGGCAAATCTGATTCAAACAACCAATTTAGCAGATTAGTTTTTACCGATTAGTTTCTTCTTGTAGTTAATATTTAAATCAACTGTACACAGCAAGGCAATAGCTAGTTAGATGTTTTCCTGACCAACCTATTATTTTTGTTTGGAAACTTCTATTCTCTCGCAAAGTCACAATAAATAAATCCAATATATAAATAATAAATAAATCTAATATAAATCCAAAAAGACAGGCAAAAATGTTAAGAAGAAAACAAGCTCACAAAAAACGTTTAAAGCCACACGTTTCCTATAAATTTGAAAAGCAAGAGAAGAAAACAAGTTTCTTTACTGGCATGACTCCGCCACTCCCCTCTCCTCACTATTTTATTTTAATAAAGCTTCAAAAATGATAAAGTTCAACAAAAAAGTAATCTGCAAGCCCTCCCCAAAAGCCTGTTTTACAACTCCAAGATAAGTAGGCAATTTAAGAACTAGCAGGGACACTTTATTGTCCTATTTAAGTAAAGAAACAGCTGATTTTTCCAAGGGAACATGTAGTACTTACCCCACATCCTAGCTGGACTCACCTGGCAGCTTCTTAGCTTCAGCTTCAGAGACCTTGTGCAAGCTACAGATATCTGGAGGATCCAGGGGGTTGGTTTGCCAGACTTTCCCTATTTCAGAAAAGTTCCTTGGGTTTAAAAGGAAAAAAGGAAAAACCTGGGTCTCTGAGCTTCTTGCTGAAACTGGTGCTCAAATGGCCATATCTACCAAAAGTCCCAACAATGAAGCCATCTCAAAGAAGATACTTTGCAATACAATACAGTTTTTAAGACCACAGCAATCTTTTATGTGTTGCAGGCACATATAAACACACACACACACACACACTCACACACACAGGGAGGGAGGGAAGGAGAGGGAGAGAAATAGTGTTGAAGGTATGTATGCACAGGCAGAAATCTGATTGTTTTAAGAACAACAGTAACTTTTATGGATATTAACACAAGAGTGATTTAACATGGTATCAGATTCTTCCTCTTGTTTTGCTCTTTATCCAACGTAGTCCAGAATCAGCTTCCTTTAATGATTGTATTGGGAACCAGAGAGAATGCAAACTCTGTAGAGTCTCTTGTAACATTGCTTTATCCCAAGCACCAATGGGAAGAAGAGTCTCCAGTCAAGCTGCAGAAAAGAACAAAATTCCCTGATACAAGGAATGGGACAACTCAATGTATTGGAATGGGACAACTCACCATAGCCAATTCGCCATGGACAACTTGCCATGGCCAATTCACCATGGTCAACTCACCACATGATAACTTGCCATAGCCATCTTGCCATGGGACCACATCAATACAGGACAATTGAGCAACTACAAAAGTTAAATTAATTTTGATGAAACCATGGCCAATAATAATAAAATAAAATAAATCCAGAAATACAAAGTGTTACAAAAATTTCAATGGTCACCAATAATAAGAGTAACTGAATGAAATTATTAATGCACCATTGAATTGTCCTGTTGGCTGCAGTGAGTTGGCTGTGATGAGCTGGTCACATGGGTGTCAAACTCGATCACGTCATGTGACGTATTGTGACATATTGTGACTTTTTTGCCTTTGTGGAGCCAGGGTGGGTGTGGTCTCCATGTGACGCATCGAGCCCATGGGCTGCCAGTTTAACAGGCCTGTCTTAGACCCAGATGGAACTCGACAGACTAGAACACTGGGCCATATTTAACAAAACGTAATTCAATGTAGAGAAAAGTAAAGTCCTACACTTAGGCAAGAAAAACCAAAAGTACACATATAGACTGGGTGAAACCAGTCTCAATAGCAGTAACTGTGAGAGGGATCTTGGAGTCTTAGTGGACAACCAGCTAAACATGAGCCAGCAGTGTGCAGCAGCAGCCAAAAAAGCTAATGCAGTCCTAAATTGCATTAACAGAAGGATACAATCGAGATCAAGTGAGGTACTAATACCACTCTATAAAGCCTTAGTAAGACCACACTTAGAGTACTGCATCCAGTTTTGGTCACCACATTATAAAAAAGATGTTGAGACTCTAGAAAAAGTACAGAGAAGAGCAACCAGGATGATTAGGGGACTGGAGGCTAAAACATACAATGAACGGTTACAGGAACTGGACTTGGCTAGTCTAGTGAAGAGAAGGACCAGGGGAGACATGATAGCAGTCTTCCAATATTTGACGGGCTGCCATAGAGAGGAAGGAGTCAAGCTATTTTGTAAAGCACCCAAAGACCACACAAGGAGTAATGGATGGAAACTGAACAAGGAGAGATTTAACCTGGAAATAAGGAGAAACTTTCTGACAGTGAGAACAGTCAACAATAGAACAGCTTGGCCTCGGAAGCTGTGGGAGCGCCATCATGTGAGACTTTCAAGAAGAGATTGGATTCCCATCTGTCAGAAATGGTGTAGACTGTCTCCTGCTTGGGCAGGGGGTTGGACTAGATGATCTATAAAGTCCCTTCCAACTCTGATTATCTGTTATCTGTTATTTATCTGACCCTTACCATATTGAATTGATTCATCCAATACAGAGGTGGAGGTAGGAAGTTGACTCACTGCATCTTGTTAATCTTTGGCCCATCATGATCCCAAACTGATTTTGTAGGAAGAAGAAAGAGGTTGCTTAGTAACAGCTGCCTCACTTGTGTCCTCCCATTTCTTCCCCTGACACTGAGAACAGGAGAGTGTAGCATCTCAATTGATCCACGGGAGACTTATCAGAGCCTCAGTGAGTTGTTATGAAGAACAACTCAAGAAAAAAAATCAGTGAGAGATGTATTTTATTTATTTATTTATTTATTACTTGGACTTGTATGCTGCCCCCTCTCCAAAGACTCGGGGCGACTCACAACTAAAACCAACAATGAACAATAATTTGGATGCAGGGTTTTCTTTTAACTGGTTCTGCACCATGAAATCACCATTGACTCTTAGGGTTAGGGTTAGGTCAATTTTTCTCCATGATGGTCTGCTTCTCATTCTTCATGTCCTCGAATGATGCCCTGTTGTTGCTATAATTTTTCAATCTCTTTCTAAAGAGACAGTAACATAAAATTTCCTCTCCAGAAACCACAATGGCAACATCTGATACCACAGAAGCTTCAACCCCAGAAACTTCAGAGGCTCCATCTACAGAGTCCTCTTCCAGCCCTCCTCCAACCACCTCAGAGACTCAGTCTACTGAAGCCCCATCAACTGCACCTTCAGAGGCCCCTTCAAGTGCCCCCACCTCAACCTCAGGAACTCAATCTTCTGAAAGCCCATCAAGTGCCCCTACCTCAACCTCAAAGTCTCCTGAAACCCCTTCAAGTGCCCCCACCTCAACCTCAAAGTCTCCTGAAACCCTTCAAGTGCCCCCACCTCAACCTCAGGGACTCAATCTTCTGAAAGCCCATCAAGTGCCCCTATCTCAACCTCAAAGTCTCCTGAAACCCCTTCAAGTGCCCCCACCTCAACCTCAAAGTCTCCTGAAACCCCTTCAAGTGCCCCCACCTCAACCTCAGGGACTCAATCTTCTGAAAGCCCATCAAGTGCCCCTACCTCAACCTCAAAGTCTCCTGAAACCCCTTCAAGTGCCCCCACCTCAAGTCTCCTGAAACCCCTTCAAGTGCCCCCACCTCAACCTCAGGGACTCAATCTTCTGAAAGCCCATCAAGTGCACCTTCAGGAGCTCCATCAAGTGCCCCTACATCAACCTCAAAGTCTCCTGAAACCCCTTCAAGTGCACCTTCAGAGGCTCCTTCAAGTGCCCCCACATCAACCTCAGGGACTGTATCTCCAGATCCCACTACTAGTCTTCCTCCAAAAACCCCCAAGACACCTTCTTCTGAGAGCTCTTCAACTCCTCTTCCATCAACCTCTGAGCCTGCATCTCCAAAATCTACATCGGCAACAGGTACTATAAGAATACTGTACCTTCTTTTACTGTACAATTTTACTGTACCTTCTTTTTTATACAATGTAAATTGCAGGAAAAGGACCGTGTCTGAGAAAACATCCCTTTTATGGACAGACAATCACACGGCAAGATGGGTAGCAAACAAATGTAATAAACATATAAGTTGCAGGTTCCCTGGGCATTCTAATATCCTGCCTTGTTTGGTGTTGAGCCTGATATTTATTGGCAGTGCCCATAGTATGAATATAGTTATCCAGATGATTAGTTTTTTCCCAAATGTTTGCCTAACACTTTTTAAAAATCTGCATCTACAAATGTCTCAGGGGAGAATACGTTCAAGCACAACTATATCACCTGAAGAAAGGCATTGCTAAGCAATTGATAAAAACTATTTTAAAATGGATTGCATTATATACATAGTATTTGAATTCTATCTTTTCTATTTTGAAGGAAGCAAATGCTTTAATTCATCAACATCTTCATTCATTGTTCTACCTTCCTAATGCTCCTATTGCTCATCAATCACTTTTTGAATCAATAGCATTGCATGTTGTTTTAAGAACTAGTCTAAGTTAAAATGCTACCCTAGGAAAAACAGAAGTAATTCATCACTCTCAATCCATGACACTTCCAAGAAAATATCTCTGGAATCAACATTCATTTTCTGATGGCAAGGTTGTGCTATTTTTTTTCTTCACTTGGTTTTTGTGTCACATTCCACAAAGTAACAATTAAAAACAAAATCTTGATTTCATTTACATTTACATTCATATGTAAGGTTTTAGTAACAACATATTTAGGTTTTAGTAACAACATATAAAGTCCTACATGGCTTGGGTCTGGGGTACTTATGGAACGCTCCTGCTGGCATCACATTCGACGCCTCTGCACGCCTCCCAGACAGGGCCTCCTTGGGATACTGTCGCCAGACATTGTCAGCTGGCGGGGCCCAGGGTAGGCCTTCTCTGTGGGGCACCCACCTCTGGAATCAACTCCTTGGACCTTCCTTTGGCCCGGATCTCCGCTCCTTCTGCCGTGACCTAAAGACTTGGTTGTTTCAGCAGGCCGCCTGGGCTGAACCAAGAGGGAGGGGTTTCTTTAAATAATTTTAATGGTTTTAATAGTTTTAACGTTTAATATTAGGCTTGTACTGTTTAATTATTTTTTAGTTAATTTATTGTATTGTATTTTATTCAGAGCCTGAGTCCTTAGGGAGAGAGAGGGCGCATACAAGTCTAATAATAATAATAATAATAATAATAAAAATAATAATAATAATAATAATAATATAAGATGTCACACTAGAAACCAGGTGATGGTGATTTTAGTCCTGCATGAAAGCCAGTGGGGTGATTTTGGGCAATGCTTCTTTCTGCCCAACTCTCCTCTTGGGTTGTTGTTACTGTGGGCAGCATAGAGGCTGGAAGGAACATAAATATTTTCTTACCCCTTGAGTTATTTATAAAAATAATAAAGGCAGCATAATAATAAATAAGAATCAATTTTGCTTTTAATGCACTATATCAGTGAGTGTAAACAGTTGCTAGTCACCAATTTGTAATTTTTCAATAGTCTTTTTCTGACGCTATTGTCAAAGGTTATTTAAAGCAGGAGCCAACCTGGACCTCAGGGACCACCAAACTCATAATTTTAAATCCCAGGGACCACTAACCGTTCTGTGGCGTGGCCTAATTTGTGGGTGGCTTGGTGGTCATGTGACTATGGGCATGGCTTGTATGTAAACATTATGAATATTTATATAAATTTTGAATTTTTTATATTAAAAAAAGAGCAACTTTTACCCAAAATCAGGCAAAGCAGGCAGGCAGATTGAGTTGCTCACAGAATCACAGATTCATTCAGAGATCTATCTATCTGCCATTGGCTAGCTCAGTCTGTCACATAAAATTTGCTTGCAAGCAAACTCATAAAATTTGTTAGCAAGCAAACTCACAAAATTAACTCACAACATACCATGTATGTAAATATTGATTTTTTTTTATATAAAAACGGAGCAACTTTTACCCAAAATCAGGCAAAGCAGGCAGGCAGATTGAGTTGCTCACAGAATCACAGATTCATTCAGAGATCTATCTATCTGCCATTGGCTAGCTCAGTCTGTCACATAAAATTTGTTTGCAAGCAACTCATAAAATTTGTTAGCAAGCAAACTCACGGGGCCCAACTCACAACATACCATGTATGAATATTGATTTTTTTTTTTATATAAAAAGAGCAACTTTTACCCAAAAATCAGCAGGCAGGCAGATTGAGTTGCTCACAGAATCACAGATTCATTCAGAGATCTATCTATCTGCCATTGGCTAGCTCAGTCTGTCACATAAAATTTGCTTGCAAGCAAACTCATAAAATTTGTTAGCAAGCAAACTCACAAAATTAACTCACAACATACCATGTATGTAAATATTGATTTTTTTTATATAAAAAAGGAGCAACTTTTACCCAAAATCAGGCAAAGCAGGAAGGCAGATTGAGTTGCTCACAGAATCATTCAGTGATCTATCTATCTGCCATCGGCTAGCTCAGTCTCTCAAATTTGCTTGCCGTGAGTCTACTCTGAATAACAGAACCTTCAGTCCTAAGGGAGGTTCGGCTGTGCTTAAAAGCAGAGCGGAAGATCTAAAGACTAGCTAGAAAGCAAGAAATCCAACCATTTCCTGCTTCCTAGCTAATCTAAATCTCCAGGCACAGCAGAACAGATGATGGTCGGAAAAAGGAAAAATAGCAATTTTAGCAGGCAAGTTTGCCGGGTAAGGAATGAGTAGGCGGGGAGCGTTCCTGCGGGCCATGTGGATGGCACAGCCTTGAGTTTCTGCACAGCCTGGATTAATTGCTTTGTGGGGGGTGCTCTGGGGGGTGAGATTTCTCAGACCACCAAAATTTTCTCATGCCCACCAGTGGGCTGCCTGTTCAGTTGCACCACTGATTTAAACCAGTGGTCCCCAAACTTTGTGGTTTGGCAGCCTGGCTTTGGGGACAGGGGGGGTGGGTGGAGAGGGGAACCAGGCCAGTGGTGAGCTTCAAATATTTTAACAACTGTTCTCTGCCCTAATGACTGGGTGGTGGCTAGGTGGTCATGTGACTGTGGGTGACATCACTCATCACACCCAGCCCTGCCTCCCAGCCACTAGCCTCAAAGAAAGAAGATTAATCCCACCACTGGCTGGCCCCACCTCGCCTGTTTTCAGCCTATTTTGGGACTGTGTTTTTTTCATTTGTTTTGGGCTTTTCACTTTTCAGGCCTGAAAAATAGCCTGAAACGACCCCCAAAATGACCTGGTAGCCCTTGATCTGGGGTTCAGGGGTGCCTGGCTTAAAGTCAGTGAAAGCTATATCTAGGTAGATCTTCTTTTTGATATGTATTTATTCACTAAGTCAGTAGTCCCCAACCTTTCTGGCTTGGCAGACCAGCAGGTGTGGTGGTGGTGGTGTGGGGTGGAGAGGAAGTGGTTTTGCTCTCATAATGCGGTGTCACTTTCACAGATTTAGCTTTGCGCCTGCACACACACACGGGGCGGCCTCACTCACCACTTCCACGGCCCAGTTCCTAATGGGCTGTGGCTGGCACTGGGCCACAGACATGAGGGTTCCCCATCCCTGCACTAAATGACTCAAACCAGGCCTTGTTCTGTTGTACTACTGCCTTCTCTTAAACCTTGTCTCTTTAGGAACAAAAATATTTTCAGTTGCCATCTTGTCTCAAAATTTCCAGTAGAAACATTCTGCAAAAACTTATTTATAAAGCTTAGCAAACTGGCAGCAGCAACCTCTGAGATATCTCTTTCTACTACAAGTAAGTGAGATGAATGCAAAATACAGTAAATAACGTCAGGATTTCTTTATTCAAAACAGCTGCTACTACCTCTCTGGACATTTCTACGACTGAACCTACAACAGTCATGACGAGTAGCAGAACAATTTTCTCAACAATGAGTTCATCTTCTCAAACCATCACCTCAGGCACATCCACTAAGACATCAGAGAAGGTGACAGCTAGAGCTGAGAATTCAACCTCAGCTCAGCCTCCTGTAGCTACAAATACCAAAGCCACAAATGTCAAAACCACAGTCCCTCCTGCCTTGGTCACCACTTCCAAAACCACAGTGACTCCTAAAAAAGAGACAACTTCTACAAGTAGCACCTCCACCACAACCAGAAGTACAGTGCTTTCCAGAACTATGGTTTCTTCTGAAACAACTCAGCAAAACACTACGACTAGTGGTAAGTTTATCTGACTTCATTCAGATCTAGCCATTGAGTTACACAAGTCACAAGGTATGTCCATCCTTCTCAACAAAATCCACAGGCACATCCAGACTAGCCAGTTTGTTGCCTTTTCCTAGGTGCGAAAATAGTCTATGGGCACAATAAATGACATTGTTTACATGAGAAGGTGCAAGTATCAGTAGAAACAGTGGCCTTGGGACCTTCTTAGAAAGCTAGAACATAGATACCACAGGGAGGTATCCCAGGTTCTTATTATATTCCAGCAATAAAGCTCATGTTATACTTTACATTGACTTTTGTAATTCTTATGTATTGTTTCAGGGGGTGTTTAACCTGTAACCTGGTGCCTTCAGGGCTCTGTTGGTAAGGAGTAATATGATGATGTGCAGGCCAATAAAAGGCATCTATTTCCAAACAGAGATAACAGATAATCAGAGTTGGAAGGGACCTTGTAGGTCATCAAGTCCAAACCTCAAGCGTGGGAGACCCTTCACCATTTCTGACTGTTGGGAGTCCAATCTCTTCTTGAAAGTCTCAAGTGATGACGCTCCCACAACTTCCGAGGACAAGTTGTTCCATTGGTTGATTGTTCTCACTGTCAGAAAGCCTTGGTTCATTTCCCCCACAAAACAACAGCATAGATCCTGTCCAAAATGCCTGTGTTCATCCCTTCTTTTTTCTTCAACTTTGCAGGAGACAACTACCCAAAATGGGCTTTTATCCTCCTCCTTTGCACAACAGTCACAATGGCTTTCCTGTTCCTGGCGTGTCTTGGCTGCTTGGTAAGGATGGGAAAAGGTGCCATTGGCAGCAAGCAAAGGGAACCAAGAGTTAGGCTTACATGAGAATTGACAAATTCAGTTGAACCTTAGAGAACTTCCAAGTGATGTTGAAAAGGGGTTGACTCACCATCTTGGGGTGCAAGGGACATAACATCAGGTAATCCTGGCTTGTGAATGACACATGTCCCAAATCAAATTGCTGATCAATGATCCAAATAGCCTTGTGAATTCTGTAGGGTGAGGAACCCCTACATCCCAAACTATATTGTGATCCATACAACTGAGTTTGTCTTCTTATAGAGGGTAAGTATCAGCTTGGGAGAAGTTCTCTGAGTCAATCTTTGATCCTTTGGAGAACTGCTGTCGGTCAGTTGTAGTAACCACCTGGTCTGACTCTGTATAAAACACCTTCACATGTTGCAAAGCAGAGGTGGTATTCAGCAGGTTCTGACCAGTTCTGGAGAACCAGTGGAAATTTTGAGTAGTTCGGGAACCGGCAAATGCCATCTCTGACTGGCCCTGCCCCCATCTATTCTCTGCCTGAGTCCCAGCTGATCGGCTGGGTCTTCTTTGTTGCCCTTCAGAGAAGAACGGAGCTGGAAAGCAGGTTAGTGGGGTGGGAGGGAATGGGATTTTGCAGTATCCTTCCTGCAGCCACCAAGCCATGCCCACAGAACAGCAGTAAAAAATTGAATCCCAAAAGCTCAAAAGATCAGATAGATTTTGTCTAAAATCTTAGACAGCCATTGTTCGCAAAGTATGGAATACAATACTCAGCTTGGAGAATCAACCATCTCACCCAGGACAAAACTAGTGGATTTTAGGTTAGAGAACCCTATGGAACCTCTATGATTATATTTATATAACTACAGATCCTAAGGTCATGTTACTTGATTAAGAGATGGTTGTAGCTCCCCAAATTGACATCATCCTAGGTCAAGTGGGGATTGATTGACCACAACTGCTTCATATTCTTTTGAAGAAGTTGCCACTAAAATGATATCAATTCTGTGGGGTCTTTGGTGCTGCCTGGAGCTTGATTGTTCCCTCAGAGGCATATCATCATGATGGTGTTATGTAGTGTGGTAATGAAACATCTGCAAGAAAATGTCCAAACTCAGAGATCACTAAAGGTTCCATAGTCCACCCTGAGCCATAAATATTCACTTCTATATCCATCTCAATTCTATTTTCCATTTGCTCTCATTCTCTTCTTCCCAAACTTCTCCAGGTTGCCCGCTGTGTGAAATCTGCTTCGTGTGTCCCTGAACCTGAGAATGTGTACAGAAGTCATGTTGTGCTCCAGAGTTTTGAATCTCAGCTGTGAAAGGGACGGCAATCCACAGATGTCCCAAGGCAATAACACAGAGATGCTGTAAAATAATCATCACCAGAATGTTTTGGACTTCCAAGGATTGACAGCAACTTATAAACAGAATGGATTTCTTCCCAGTCTATTTTCGATATTTTTACCCAAAATATTTACCTTTCACCCAGCATCTCATACATGAACAAACAGGGACAGGTAGGGTTTTATTTGATCTGGACTTGATAGTGAATGGACTTAATTTCTATTCTCCAGATGAATAGGCAGATCCTCTATTCATTCTTCAGGTGGCATTCCTCTGAATGCCAATGCAGCCTTCAGTTCTAAGTAAGTTAAATCAACGTTCCTTGGATGAAGTTTCAGTTTTGATGACTTTGTGGATATGTCCTTGTCGTTTTCTTGGCCACAGAATGGAGTAATTAGCTTCTGTCTCCTTTCTATTTTATTGTTCCTCTTTCCAATTTCCAGCATAGACTACAACCATAATATTTCATAGTCATCTGCATCCAAATACTGTACTAACCAAATTTCACTCTGCTTCACTGCTTGGAATATCTGAAAATCACCTTGTACAACATTAAAATTATGTATTTTATCGAGAGTCAGTTTGGTATGGTGGTTAAGGCATCAGGCTAGAAAGTGGGGGATTGTGAGTTCTAGTTTTACCTTGGGTATGAAGCCAGTAGGTGAACTTGGGCCAGTTACTTTCTTTCAGTCCTGGGAAGGAGACAATGGTAAATCTCATCTGAAAAACTTTGCCAAGAATACTGCAGGAATTGGTCCTAGCAATCTCTGAGAATACATTTATTTATTTTATTTATTTATTTTATTGGATTTCTATGTGCCCCATCTCCCAAGGACTGGGCAGTGTACAATCATAAAACAATATAAATATAAATACTATACTATTTTAAAAGAGATTAAACATGAAAACCAATAATCTGAATTAAAGTAACCCTATTCAATTAAAACCCCATCCCCTCCTCAGTCCAGATCGGCAAGATGGAACAGCCATGTTTTCAGGTCCGCCAGAAGGACCAGAGGTTGGGGCCACCCAAAGCTCCAGGGCAGCCGGTTCCATAGGGTGAGTGCTCACAGAGAAGGCCCTACCCTGGGGGTCGCCAGCCGACATTGTCTGGCCGATGGCACCCCAAGGAGGCCCTGTCTGTGAGAGCGCATGGGACGTTGAACATGATTGAATAAAAAGGAGAAAAAAAACACTTCATTAGGAAATGTTGGGGAAAACTGTACAAAGCAACTGCAAATCTTCAAATGATACTTCTTGATACAAAAAATGAATCAGTTTTGGACCGAATAGACTTTATGTGTACATGAACCAGAAAAAGATGAAATTTATCTACTTCTTAAAAATAAGTCTTGGACTCAACAAATCAGTGCTTTTGAATTGCCTCTGGATGGCAGAAACAATGGCTCATGGTACATGTAGTCCTCACTTAACAACTGGCTGCAGTTACAATGGCTTCAGAAAGGATGATTTATGGCACTTCTGGCCATTGTAAAACATTGTGTCCCCCCTCTCCACATGCAGTCACATGACCATGGGGCTTTTCTGGCAGAAAATGGCAAAAAATTGGATATGTTCAATTTATTTATTGTCCACATGGTTCCCTTAATCATCATATGAGTCACTTAATGACTGCAGTATCTCACTGTACAAGCATCATAAAACAGTTGTAAAATTGACTGTTAATCCATGGTTACCTATTTAATGACCACTCTGACTTGCAACCAAGCTTTTGGCCCCAATTCTGGTTGTTAAGTGAGGACTACTTTTATTCTATCTAGCACCAAGACCCAGATCTTCAATCTTTTTTCTTCTTCCATTCAATGACGTCTGATTCTTGGAGACTGTTGAGTATGCAGCAGCATCAGAGGTGGTATTCAGCAGGTTCTGACCAGTTCTGGAGAACCGGTAGCGGAAATTTTGAGTATGGAGAACCGGCGGTAACCTTCCCCCAGGAGTGGGCAGGGAATGGAGATTTTACTGTATCCTTCCCCTGTCACGCCCACCAAGCCACACCATGCCCACCAAGCCACGCCCACAGAACCGGTAGTAAAAAATTTAAATCCCACCACTGAGCAGCATGATTGATTTTTTTTTACTTTTTCCCTTTTACAACATATTCCTGAAGTAATTCTGGCCATCAGGTGTGATCTGCCAACCTTGTATTTCCAGAGGTGTCAAGAATTACAGGCCGGGTTAAGATTCTGGAAGTCTCCATGTTAAGAGAGATGGTAGCTTACTGCCTTGCTAGAATTATGCACTATGTTGACTTTACTTCCACTGAGGTATTTCTCAAATACAAACATGTTTCCTTCCACCTACACACTGCCAAGTTTCTATTTTGTATTCAGCTAGAGCAGTGATGGTGAACCTTGGCACCGAGTGCCCAAACCGAACGCGCATGTGCGGCACGCACCGGACTGCCGGAAACCCAAAGACCAGCTGGCAACAGCGACATGCCCACAGACAGGGCTCTGCATGCCACCTCTGGCACACGCCATAGGGTCATCATCACGAGTTAGAGGAAAACAACTGTGTTGCATTTTATTTGTCTTCAAATAAATCATAGCTTCCTGGTTGTTCTTAGGAAATGACACATCTAAAGTCTAGTACTGACCGCTCGGACCCTTAACTATGTAACTTGTATAATTGTAAATAAATAGATATTAGAAAACACACAACTCTCTGGTCACTTCCTTCTCATGACAAAATTGACTCCATCAAAAATAACAATAGCAATAGCACTTAGACTTATATACCACTTCACAGTGCTTTACAGCACTCTCTGGGTTGTTTACAATGTCAGCCTATTGCCCCCAACAATCTGGATCCTGATTTTACCAACCTCAGAAGGATGGAAGGCTGAGCCAACCTTGAGCCCATCAGGATTGAACTCCAGGCTGTGGGGAGAGTTTACCTACAATGCTGCACCACCAGGCCCCTTGAATATGTTTTTATTGCAGGGATGGGCAACCTAAGGCCCCAGTACTATAGTGGGGTCGCACAAGTGGGGCCATGAGCACCCGCGATGATGCTCATGCAAGTGTGGCCACAAGCGATGCTCATACGAGTAAGACCACAAACACCTGCATTGATGCTCGTGCGAGTGGGTCCATGATTGTCCATGATGGCACTCATGTGAGTGTGTCTGCAACTGCCCATGATGCTCATAGAGACAGTTGTGCAAGTGGGGGCATGAATGCACGGATGTGTGGGCCCAGTGGTGATTAGGCTGTGGCCCAATAGTGGGCCAGGGCCCACAGGTTGGGGACCCCTGCCCTCAATCATCCAAAAATTGAACAACTATATAGAGAAATGATAATGCTGCACGGGTCACCATGCCCTTGTTACCCCACTGACTACTGCAACGCTTCTATTTAGGACTGCCCTTGCACACCATCCGAGATTGCAGCTGGTGCAGAATGCAGCGCTGGTGGTGATGGGAGTTCCCTCGTTCTCCCATGTTGCCCCCTCCTGCGCTGGGCTTGCATTGGTTGCCGGGTTGCGCCCGGTGAGGTTCAAGGTTTTATCCTTAACATACAAAGTCCTTCATGACATGGGTCCCTATTATTTAAGGGAGCTACTGCTGCCGACATCGAACACCAACCTACTCTGCACGATCCCACAGACAGGGGCTCTGTCTCTGGCCAGTCGGACAGTGCCGCTGGCGGTCCCCTCGACGACGGCCTACTCTGTTATGCCCCTGACCTGTGGAATCAACTCCCCTGAGTCAGCTTCTGGCCCCTGACCTCCGCACTTTCTCCGTCACACCTGAAGACCTGGTTGTTTAACCAATCCGGCTGTGACCCTGGGTGGGTGGTCTTTTTAGAGTTTTTATCTCTGTAATTTTAGTGTTAACGCTTGATTGTTTAATCTGGTTTTAACTAATTTATTGTTGTGTGCTTTTTGTCAAGTACCTTGAGTCCTTGGAGAGGGGCGCATATAAGTCTAATTAATAAATAAATAAATAAATAA
>CM019149.1:33271013-33302036 GCA_009733165.1 Naja naja
GCTCCTTCAAGTGCCCCCACATCAACCTCAGGACTGTATCTCAGATCCCACTACTGATCTTCCTCCAAAACCCCCAAGACACCTTCTTCTGAGAGCTCTTCAACTCCTCTTCCATCAACCTCTGAGCCTGCATCTCCAAAATCTACATCGGCAACAGGTACTATAAGAATACTGTACCTTCTTTTACTGTACAATTTTACTGTACCTTCTTTTTTTTTATACAATGTAAATTGCAGGAAAAGGACCGTGTCTGAGAAAACATCCCTTTTATGGACAGACAATCACACGGCAAGATGGGTAGCAAACAAATGTAATAAACATATAAGTTGCAGGTTCCCTGGGCATTCTAATATCCTGCCTTGTTTGGTGTTGAGCCTGATATTTATTGGCAGTTTATGCCGTTATCCAGATGATTATTTTTTTCCCAAATGTTTGCCTAACACTTTTAAAAATCTGCATCTACAAATGTCTCAGGGAGAATACGTTCAAGCACAACTATATCACCTGAAGAAAGGCATTGCTAAGCAATTGATAAAACTATTTTAAAATGGATTGCATTATATACATAGTATTTGAATTCTATCTTTTCTATTTTGAAGGAAGCAAATGCTTTAATTCATCAACATCTTCATTCATTGTTCTACCTTCCTAATGCTCCTATTGCTCATCAATCACTTTTGAATCAATAGCATTGCATGTTGTTTTAAGAACTAGTCTAAGTTAAAATGCTACCCTAGGAAAAACAGAAGTAATTCATCACTCTCAATCCATGACACTTCCAAGAAAATATCTCTGGAATCAACATTCATTTTCTGATGGCAAGGTTGTGCTATTTTTCTTCACTTGGTTTTTGTGTCACATTCCACAAAGTAACAATTAAAAACAAAATCTTGATTTCATTTACATTTACATTCATATGTAAGGTTTTAGTAACAACATATTTAGGTTTTAGTAACAACATATAAAGTCCTACATGGCTTGGGTCTGGGGTACTAGGGAGCGTCTCCTGCTGGCATCACATTCGACGCCTATGCGCTCCCACAGACAGGGCCTCCTTGGGATACTGTCGGCCAGACATTGTCAGCTGGCGGGGCCCAGGGTAGGGCCTTCTCTGTGGGGCACCCACCTCTGGAATCAACTCCCCTTGGACCTTCCTTTGGCTCCGGATCTCCGCTCCTTCTGCCATGACCTAAAGACTTGGTTGTTTCAGTAGGCCGGCCTGGGCTGAACCAAGAGGGGAGGGGGGTTTCCTTTAAATAATTTTAATGGTTTTAATAGTTTTAACGTTTAATATTAGGCTTGTACTGTTTCATTATTTTTTAGTTAATTTATTGTATTGTATTTTATTCTGTGAGCCGCCCTGAGTCCTTAGGGAGAGAGGCATACAAATCTAATAAATAATAATAATAATAATAATAATAATAATAATAATAATAATAATAATATAAGATGTCACACTAGAAACCAGGTGATGGTGATTTCTAGTCCTGCATGAAAGCCAGTGGGGTGATTTTGGGCTAGTCGCTCTTTCTCAGCCCAACTCTCCTCTTGGGTTGTTGTTACTGTGGTCAGCATAGGAGGCGGAAGGAACATAAATATTTTCACCCCCTTGAGTTATTTATAAAATAATAAAGGCAGCATAATAATAAATAAGAATTCAATTTTGCTTTTTAATGCACTGTATCAGTGAGTGTAAACAGTTGCTGGTCACCACAGCTGCCTCTGTAATTTTTCAATAGTCTTTTTCTGATGCTATTGTCAAAGGTTATTTAAAGCAGGAGTCGCCAACCTTTTGGACCTCAGGGACCACCAAACTCATAATTTTAAATCCCAGGGACCACTAACCGGTTCTGTGGGCGTGGCCTAATTTGTGGGTGTGGCTTGGTGGTCATGTGACTGGCTGGGCATGGCTTGTATGTAAACATTATGAATATTTATATAAATTTTGAATTTTTTATATTAAAAAAAGAGCAACTTTTACCCAAAACCAGGCAAAGCAGGCAGGCAGGTTGCTCACAGAATCACAGATTCATTCAGAGATCTATCTATCTGCCATTGGCTAGCTCAGTCTGTCACATAAAATTTGCTTGCAAGCAAACTCATAAAATTTGTTAGCAAACAAACTGCAAATTAACTCACAACATACCATGTATGTAAATATTGATTTTTTATATAAAAAGACAACTTTTACCCAAAATCAGGCAAAGCAGGCAGGCAGATTGAGTTGCTCACAGAATCACAGATTCATTCAGAGATCTATCTATCTGCCATTGGCTAGCTCAGTCTGTCACATAAAATTTGCTTGCAAGCAAACTCATAAAATTTGTTAGCAAGCAAACTCACAAAATTAACTCACAATACCATGTATGTAAATATTGATTTTTTTATATAAAAACGGAGCAACTTTTACCCAAAATCAGGCAAAGCAGGCAGGCAGATTGAGTTGCTCACAGAATCATTCAGTGATCTATCTATCTGCCATGGCTAGCTCAGTCTCTCAAATTTGCTTGCATTGAGTCTGCACTGAATAATAGAACCTTCAGTCCTAAGGGAGGTTGGCTGTGCTTAAAAGCAGGCGGAAGATCTAAAGACTAGCTAGAAAGCAAGAAATCAACCATTTCCTGCCCTAGCTAATCTAAATCTCCAGGCACAGCAGAACAGATGATGGTCAGAAAAAGGAAAAATAGCAATTTTAGCAGGCAAGTTTGCGGGTAAGGAATGAGTAGGCGGGGGAGGGTTCCTGCGGGCCATGGATAGCTGTGTGAGTTTCTGCACAGCCTGGATTAATTGCTTTGTGGGGGGTGCTCTGGGGGGTGAGATTTCTCTGTGACCCACCAAAATTTTCTCACGGCCCACCAGTGGGCCGCGGCCCACCAGTTGGCGACCACTGATTTAAACCAGTGGTCCCCAAACTTTGTGGTTTGGCAGCCTGGCTTTGGGGACAGGGGGGGTGGGTGGAGAGGGGAACCAGGCCAGTGGTGAGCTTCAAATATTTTAACAACTGGTTCTCTGCCCTAATGATTGGGTGGGTGTGGCTAGGTGGTCATGTGACTGGGTGGGTGACATCACTCATCACACCCAGCCCTGCCTCCCAGCCACTAGCCTCAAAGAAAGAAGCAAGATTAATCCCACCACTGGCTGGCCCCACCCCCGCCTGTTTTTCAGCCTATTTTGGGACTGTTTTTGGGGCCGTTTTCAGGCTGTTTTGGGGCCATTTTCAGGCCACTTTTCAGGCCTGAAAAATAGCCTGAAAACGACCCCAAAAATGACCTGGTAGCCCTTGATCTGGGGTTCAGGGGTGCCTGGCTTAAAGTCAGTGAAAGCTATATCTAGGTAGATCTTCTTTTTGATATGTATTTATTCACTAAGTCAGTAGTCCCCAACCTTTCTGGCTTGGCGGACCAGCAGGTGTGGTGGTGGCAGTGTGGGGGTGGAGAGGAAGTGGTTTTGCTCTCATACGTGTGTCACTTTCACAGATTTAGCTTTGGGTGCGCCTGCACACACACACGGGGGGCGGGCCTCACTCACCACTTCCACGGCCCAGTTCCTAATGGGCTGTGGCCTGGCACTGGGCCACAGACATGAGGGTTCCCCATCCCTGCACTAAATGACTCAAAACCAGGCCTTGTTCTGTTGTACTACTGCCTTCTCTTAAACCTTGTCTCTTTAGGAACAAAAATATTTTCAGTTGCCATCTTGTCTCAAAATTTCCAGTAGAAACATTCTGCAAAAAAACTTATTTATAAAGCTTAGCAAACTGGCAGCAGCAACCTCTGAGATATCTCTTTCTACTACAAGTAAGTGAGATGAATGCAAAATACAGTAAATAACGTCAGGATTTCTTTATTCAAAACAGCTGCTACTACCTCTCTGGACATTTCTACGACTGAACCTACAACAGTCATGACGAGTAGCAGAACAATTTTCTCAACAATGAGTTCATCTTCTCAAACCATCACCTCAGGCACATCCACTAAGACATCAGAGAAGGTGACAGCTAGAGCTGAGAATTCAACCTCAGCTCAGCCTCCTGTAACTACAAATACCAAAGCCACAAATGTCAAAACCACAGTCCCTCCTGCCTTGGTCACCACTTCCAAAACCACAGTGACTCCTAAAAAAGAGACAACTACAAGTAGCACCTCACCACAACCAGAAGTACAGTGCTTTCCAGAACTATGGTTTCTTCTGAAACAACTCAGCAAAACACTACGACTAGTGGTAAGTTTATCTGACTTCATTCAGATCTAGCCATTGAGTTACACAAGTCACAAGGTATGTCCATCCTTCTCAACAAAATCCACAGGCACATCCAGACTAGCCAGTTTGTTGCCTTTTCTAGGTCTGAAAATAGTCTATGGGCACAATAAATGACATTGTTTACATGAGAAGGTGCAAGTATCAGTAGAAACAGTGGCCTTGGGACCTTCTTAGAACTTCGAACATAGATACCACAGGGAGGTATCCCAGGTTCTTATTATATTCCAGCAATAAAGCTCATGTTATACTTTACATTGACTTTTGTAATTCTTATGTATTGTTTCAGGGGGTGTTTAACCTGTAACCTGGTGCCTTCAGGGCTCTGTTGGTAAGGAGTAATATGATGATGTGCAGGCCAATAAAAGGCATCTATTTCCAAACAGAGATAACAGATAATCAGAGTTCGGACGGGTAAGCAATGAGGGTGAAGGTGACGCACCACTAGCCAATGGTCGCCTCACAACTCAACAGGTTCGCGGACGAGCCCCCAGATGCTGCAGCAAGTCTACAGCACTTTACTCGTTGTCCGAGGTTCCCTGCTGATGTTGTCCTGGGTTCCCAGAGAAGTCTCAGCCCTTGCCGAGACAATTTAGGGGTCCTCAAGGACGAAGAAGCCAAATAAGAGACACCACACAAGAAGTTTCTAAAGATGAGAAAGCACGAAGTGCCTGGGGTGATGTTGTGTCCCCTGAACAGATCGCAACAGTCTCTTTTATTAAGCAGATTTAGCAGGGAGGGGTAACTACAGCAAAGGGGGGAGCAGGGTGTGGAAAGTTACCAAACAGCGTGAATCTGAGCATGCGTATCAACAAAATACCACCTGGTTTACAGGAAATCACAAATTCAATAGAATAGAAACCTAAGCTCAGAGAAAACAAAACTTAATTAGAGGAGGAAGGCAATTGGGTACTATAACTCAAGTCTGTTAGACACTAGGTATTTTGCACTTCTGAAAGGAATGCGATGGGAGTAATACATCAATTGTGCCAGGCTCCTGTTATCTCAGCTCTTAACAAGGGTATGTCACATTCTTTAGCTGTGAGGCCTGGAAAAACATAAGGTACCATGTAACACCATTTGGCTGTGAGGCCTAGGAAAACATGAACCAAGGATATATCCATAGGAAGGGACCTTGTAGGTCATCAAGTCCAAACCCCCGCCCAAGCGGGAGACCCTTCACCATTTCTGACTGTTGGGAGTCCAATCTCTTCTTGAAAGTCTCAAGTGATGACGCTCCCACAACTTCCGAGGACAAGCTGTTCCATTGGTTGATTGTTCTCACTGTCAGAAAGTTTCTCCTTGGTTCCTTATTTCCCCCACAAAACAACAGCATAGATCCTGTCCAAAATGCCTGTGTTCATCCCTTCTTTTTTCTTCAACTTTGCAGGAGACAGCTACCCAAAATGGGCTTTTATCCTCCTCCTTTGCACAACAGTCACAATGGCTTTCCTGTTCCTGGCGTGTCTTGGCTGCTTGGTAAGGATGGGAAAAGGTGCCGTTGGCAGCAAGCAAAAGGAACCAAGAGTTAGGCTTACATGAGAATTGACAAATTCAGTTGAACCTTAGAGAACTTCCAAGTGATGTTGAAAAGGGGTTGACTCACCATCTTGGGGCGCAAGGGACATAACACCAGGTAATCCTGGCTTGTGAATGACACATGTCCCAAATCAAATTGCTGATCAATGATCCAAATAGCCTTGTGAAATCTGTAGGGTGAGGAACCCCTACATCCCAAACTATATTGTGATCCATACAACTGAGTTTGTCTTCTTATAGAGGGTAAGTATCAGCTTGGGAGAAGTTCTCTGAGTCAATCTTTGATCCTTTGGAGAACTGCTGTCGGTCAGTTGTAAGTAACCACTGGGCTGACTCTGTATAAAACACCTTCACATGTTGCAAAGCAGAGGTGGTATTCAGCAGGTTCTGACCAGTTCTGGAGAACCGGTAGTGGAAATTTTGAGTAGTTCAGGGAACCGGCAAATGCCATCTCTGACTGGCCCTGCCCCCATCTATTCTCTGCCTCCTGAGTCCCAGCTGATCGGCTGGGTCTTCTTTTGTTGCCCTTCAGAGAAGAACGGAGCTGGAAAGCAGGTTAGTGGGGTGGGGAGGGAATGGGATTTTGCAGTATCCTTCCCCTGCAACGCCCACCAAGCCATGCCCACAGAACAGCAGTAAAAAATTTCGAATCCCAAAAGCTCAAAAGATCAGATAGCTTTTGCCTAAAATCTTAGACAGCCATTGTTCGCTAAAGTATGGAATACAATACTCAGCTTGGAGAATCAACCATCTCACCCAGGACAAAACTAGTGGATTTTAGGTTAGAGAACCCTATGGAACCTCTATGATTATATTTATATAACTACAGATCCTAAGGTCATGTTACTTGATTAAGAGATGCAGGTTGTAGCTCCCCAAATTGACATCATCCTAGGTCAAGTGGGGATTGATTGACCACAACTGCTTCATATTCTTTTGAAGAAGTTGCCACTAAAATGATATCAATTCTGTGGGGTCTTTGGTGCTGCCTGGAGCTTGATTGTTCCCTCGTAGGCATATCATCATGATGGTGTTATGTAGTGTGGTAATGAAACATCTGCAAGAAAATGTCCAAACTCAGAGATCACTAAAGGTTCACATAGCTCCGCCCTGAGCCATAAATATTCACTTCTATATCCATCTCAATTCTATTTTCCATTTGCTCTCGTTCTCTCTTCTTCCCAAACTTCTCCAGGTTGCCCGCTGTGTGAAATCTGCTTCGTGTGTCCCTGAACCTGAGAATGTGTACAGAAGTCATGTTGTGCTCCAGAGTTTTCGGAATCTCAGCTGTGAAAGGGACGGCAATCCACAGATGTCCCAAGGCAATAACACAGAGATGCTGTAAAATAATCATCACCAGAATGTTTTGGACTTCCAAGGATTGACAGCAACTTATAAACAGAATGGATTTCTTCCCAGTCTATTTTCGATATTTTTTACCCAAAATATTTACCTTTCACCCAGCATCTCATACATGAACAAACAGGGACAGGTAGGGTTTTATTTGATCTGGACTTGATAGTGAATGGACTTAATTTCTATTCTCCAGATGAATAGGCAGATCCTCTATTCATTCTTCAGGTGGCATTCCTCTGAATGCCAATGCAGCCTTCAGTTCGTAAGTTAAATCAACGTTCCCTTGGATGAAGTTTCAGTTTTGATGACTTTGTGGATATGTCCTTGTCGTTTTCTTGGCCACAGAATGGAGTAATTAGCTTCTGTCTCCTTTCTATTTTATTGTTCCTCTTTCCAATTTCCAGCATAGACTACAACCATAATATTTCATAGTCATCTCGCATCCAAATACTGTACTAACCAAATTTCACTCTGCTTCACTGCTTGAAATATCTGAAAATCACCTTGTACAACATTAAAATTATGTATTTTATCGAGAGTCAGTTTGGTATGGTGGTTAAGGCATCAGGCTAGAAAGTGGGGGATTGTGAGTTCTAGTTTTACCTTGGGTATGAAGCCAGTAGGTGAACTTGGGCCAGTTACTTTCTTTCAGTCCTGGGAAGGAGACAATGGTAAATCTCATCTGAAAAACTTTGCCAAGAATACTGCAGGAATTGGTCCTAGCAATCTCTGAGAATACATTTATTTATTTATTTATTTTATTTTACTGGATTTCTATGTCGCCCCATCTCCCGAAGGACTCGCGTACAATCATAAAAACAATATAAATATAAATACTATACTATTTTAAAAAGAGATTAAACATGAAAACCAATAATCTGAATTAAAGTAACCCTATTCAATTAAAACCCCATCCCCCTCCTCAGTCCAGATCGGCAAGATGGAACAGCCATGTTTTCAGGTCCCGCCAGAAGGACCGGAGGTTGGGGGCCACCCAAAGCTCCAGGGGCAGCCGGTTCCATAGGGTGAGTGCTCCCACAGAGAAGGCCCTACCCCTGGGGGTCGCCAGCCGACATTGTCTGGCCGATGGCACCCCAAGGAGGCCCTGTCTATGAGAGCGCACGGGACGTTGAACATGATTGAATAAAAAGGAGAAAAAAAACACTTCATTAGGAAATGTTGGGGAAAACTGTACAAAGCAACTGCAAATCTTCAAATGATACTTCTTGATACAAAAAATGAATCAGTTTTGGACCGAATAGACTTTATGTGTACATGAACCAGAAAAAGATGAAATTTATCTACTTCTTAAAAATAAGTCTTGGACTCAACAAATCAGTGCTTTTGAATTGCCTCTGGATGGCAGAAACAATGGCTCATGGTACATGTAGTCCTCACTTAACAACTGGCTGCAGTTACAATGGCTTCAGAAAGGATGATTTATGGCACTTCTGGCCATTGTAAAACATTGTGTCCCCCCTCTCCACATGCAGTCACATGACCATGGGGCTTTTCTGGCAGAAAATGGCAAAAAATTGGATATGTTCAATTTATTTATCGTCCACATGGTTCCCTTAATCATCATATGAGTCACTTAATGACTGCAGTATCTCGCTGTAGAAGCATCATAAAACAGTTGTAAAATTGACTGTTAATCCATGGTTACCTATTTAATGACCACTCTGACTTGCAACCAAGCTTTTGGCCCCAATTCTGGTTGTTAAGTGAGGACTACTTTTATTCTATCTAGCACCAAGACCCAGATCTTCAATCTTTTTTCTTCTTCCATTCAATGATGTCTGATTCTTGGAGACTGTTGAGTATGCAGCAGCATCAGAGGTGGTATTCAGCAGGTTCTGACCAGTTCTGGAGAACCGGTGCGGAAATTTTGAGTATGGAGAACGGTAACCTTCCCCAGGAGTGGGCAGGGAATGGAGATTTTACTGTATCCTTCCCCTGTCACGCCCACCAAGCCACACCATGCCCACCAAGCCACGCCCACAGAAGCGGTAGTAAAAACATTTAAATCTCACCACTGAGCAGCATGATTGATTTTTTTTTTAACTTTTTCCCTTTTACAACATATTCCTGAAGTAATTCTGGCCATCAGGTGTGATCTGCCAACCTTGTATTTCCAGAGGTGTCAAGAATTACAGGCCGGGTTAAGATTCTGGAAGTCTCCATGTTAAGATAGATGGTAGCTTACTGCCTTGCTAGAATTATGCACTATGTTGACTTTACTTCCACTGAGGTATTTCTCAAATACAAACATGTTTCCTTCCACCTACACACTGCCAAGTTTCTATTTTGTATTCAGCTAGAGCAGTGATGGTGAACCTTTTTGGCACCGAGTGCCCAAACCGGAACGCGCATATGCGTGCACGCACCGGACTGCCGGAAACCCAAAGACCAGCTGGCAACAGCGCACATGCCCACAGACAGGGCTCTGCATGCCACCTCTGGCACACGTGCCATAGGGTTGTCATCACGGAGCTAGAGGAAAAACAACTGTGTTGCATTTTATTTGTCTTCAAATAAATCATAGCTTCCTGGTTGTTCTTAGGGAAATGACACATCTAAAGTCTAGTACTGACCGTTCGGACCCTTAACTATGTAACTTGTATAATTGTAAATAAATAGATATTAGAAAAACGCACAACTCTCTGGTCACTTCCTTCTCATGACAAAATTGACTCCATCAAAAATAACAATAGCAATAGCACTTAGACTTATATACCACTTCACAGTGCTTTACAGCACTCTCTGGGTTGTTTACAATGTCAGCCTATTGCCCCCAACAATCTGGATCCTTATTTTACCAACCTCAGAAGGATGGAAGGCTGAGTCAACCTTGAGCCCATCAGGATCGAACTCCAGGCTGTGGGGAGAGTTTACCTACAATGCTGCACCACCAGGCTCCTTGAATATGGTTTTATTGCAGGGATGGGCAACCTAAGGCCCCAGTACTATAGTGGGGTCGCACAAGTGGGGCCATGAGCACCCGCGATGATGCTCATGCAAGTGTGGCCACAAGCACCTGTGGCGATGCTCATACGAGTAAGACCACAAACACCTGCATTGATGCTCGTGCGAGTGGGTCCATGATTGTCCATGATGGCACTCATGTGAGTGTGTCTGCAACTGCCCATGATGCTCATAGAGACAGTTGTGCAAGTGGGGGCATGAATGCACGGATGTGTGGGCCCAGTGGTGATTAGGCTGTGGCCCAGTAGTGGGCCAGGGCCCACAGGTTGGGGACTCCTGCCCTCGATCATCCAAAAATTGAACAACTATTTAGAGAAATGATAATCCCACCAGGCTCAAGGTTGACTCAGCCTTCCATCCTTCCAGGGTAGGTAAATTGAGGACCCAAGATTATTGGGGGCAGTAAGCTGACTTTGTAAGAATGCCAATTAGTAATAAGCAGGCATATACAATGGAATGAAGGCTATTGCTGAGCACATTGGGTTGTATCCCAAAAATTGTAAGCCACCCTGAGTCTTCGGGCGGCATATAAATGTAATTTAAAAAAAAAGATAATGCAGTTCACACATATAGTTTTTGATGATGCACACAAGTACCATGAACATATTTGATAACCAGAAGATGTTCTGTTGATAAAATTAGGGAGATATATATATATAAATGTAGGTCTTGGTGTATTTGGGTCTTGTCCCGTGTAAGATTGAGAATACCTTGGCGACGTTTCGATGAGATCCCACTCGCCATCTTCAGGCTGGTGTCTTTTGCTTAGTTTGGGGGTCGGAGGGGGCAAACTGACACACGCTATAAACACATAGCCAGACCTCAAACTCAGAGCCAAACCAAGGCCCAGAATGTCACATCACACCTTTCCACCCAGGATACTACATCATGGAACTCAGGAGATTACAACACAAAACCTCAGGAGGTTGCAACACAGACAACATCCCGGGAGATAACAGCACAAGACCCAGGATGTCACAACAATAAAACTCAGAAGGTCATCACACAGCCCACTACCCAGGTAGCTAAAACACAAAAGGCTGAAGCCACTACCTCAGCCACACAGGCTCTTACAAAAAAGCCAACCAATCAGCAAACACCAATTCCATCAACCAATCAAGAAGCGACAACACAGCCAAAAACACAGCCAACCAACCCGCTTACAGCAGAGCCAGCACACCACACCTCCCCTCCAGTATTTATAGAGAGAAGGCAGCTCAGATCACGCTTTGCTGGCAGAAGCACAAAGCAGAAGACACCAGCCTGAAGATGGCGAGTGGGATCTCGTCGAAACGTCACCAAGGTATTCTCAATCTTACATGAGACAAGACCCAAATACACCAAGACCTACATACCTTTACCCGTGAAAATCTACGAAAACAAACACATATATATGTGTGTGTGTGTGTGTGTGTGTATGGTATTTAGGTTTCTTCGGGTATTTTCCCACGTAATAGTTGTGCTTTTATAGCAATGTTTTGGCAGAATCAGAATCAGATTCTGCCGAAACGTCGCTATAAAAGCACAACTATTACATGGGAAAATACCCGAAGAAACCTAAATACCGTACATATAAATACCCACGAAAACATAAGGAAAAAAATTATATATGTGTTCTGTTTCCCCTTCCCTTCCCCAGAAGGTAAGGAACTTGGCAGCAATACTAGCACAGAAAGTCACGCTGGCCTGTCTCCAAAATCCCAGTTATCTCTCCCGACAAGAGTGTTGGCAGTCACCCAGGCTCTCACTGCCAAATTTGGAGCTGACAAGAAATGAAGTACTCACAGAAGGAATGATTTATTCCCAAAGTCCATAAACCACAACACAGACGGAATCCTCGGCTTATTCCACACTTTGTCACGTACAGAGTTTGTAACGTAGGCACACCCACTTTTATACCTGGTGGGGTGTGGTCCAGCTCAATCTCTGGCCCTCCCACGCCCCCTATGTTGCTGCTGACGTTTCTCCCTCTGACGTTGCCTGGGATCAAGCCAGGAATCCTCCTCCTCCCTCCCCTCGCCGTAGCCATACCGAACGCTCTCTCAGGCTGTTTCTTGGCTTTCGAGAAACCTGAGGCATTGCCAGGGAGGAAGGTCCTGGGGAGGGAGGCCTTGCCAGGGAGGAAGGTCCTGGGGCGGGAAGCCTTGCCAGGGAGGAAGGTCCTGGGGAGGAAGGCCCTGGTGAGGAAGGCATTGCCCGTTCCTCCTCTTCTTCATCATCCAGGTCCTCTTCCTCTGTCAGCACAGGCTCACGAGACGGGGCCACAACATATATGCAGGTCTTGGTGTATTCGGGTCTTATCCCATGTAAGATTGAGAGTATCTTGGCGACGTTTCGACGAGATCCCACTCGCCATCTTCAGGCTGGTATTTTTGGCTTTGTGCTTGTGCCAGCCTGCACAAAGCCGAAAACACCAGCCTGGCTATCAGCAACCTGCCCTCTTTTTTCTTCTAGACTCATAAAAAGGGAAATACATTTTTAAGCATTTCCAGATATCTGAGAAGGGGAATCAAGGAATGAAATGTCCCCCATTTTCCTTGCATAATAAAGTGGAAGCCTGATGAGGACAGTTAATGGAAGGCTGGGCACAATGGTTTAGTGGCTAAGAGGTTGAGGTAGGACTGGGGTGATCCAAGTTCAGATCTGCTCACATCTTCCTCAGCCATGAAAGCTTACTGGGTAGCTTTGGGTAAAGCACAAACCTATCAGCCCAACCTATCTCCCAAGATGGCTGTTGTGAGGAAAAATTGGAAAAGGAAGTGCTCCATTAAAACCGTTGTAATCCAGTTTTTAATATAGTCCTTGACTTACGACCACAACTGAGCCCAAAATTTCTGCTGCTAAGTGAAATGTCTAAGTATATTCATGAACTGGAATAGAGCAATGGTAACAAGGTCAGCCAATGGATAGGTATAGCAACTAAATCAGCCAATGAGGACAGTTTGAAAACTGAAACTAGATGTAGCCTAGGCTGGAAACTGAAACTAGAAGAAGCCTATCGCTGGTATTTAACACCAGAGAAGTTATCTAGGATGTATAAAGGTATGTCAAATAAATGCTAGTCAAGTAAAAGCAAAAAAAGGGATCAGGACCTTTTTCTCTCCCGTAACCCACTTTGCTCCCTTCTCTGTTCCTCCCTGCATGCCCAGGATGAAGAGGGGATGGCCCTGCATCTTCCTCTGAATGCCCAGCCAGACTGTGCCCTTCCCCCGTTTCTTCCACAGCCACTGGAGCCGCACTCCCACTCCCTGTCAGCGGCTCAATCTTCCCCTCAGAATCAGACTCCAACAAGGGCATGACAGGTGTTTGCAGGGTCCTGAAAAAGATTCTGAACTTTCTGACAATGGGCTTGGTTTGCTGTTTTTATGTCGCTTTTCCAATTGACTCTAGCTGTTCTGAGCACCAGCATATCACCGGATTTAAAAGCCACACTCTGTGCTTTCAATATCTTGCGAACCTCATGTGTCATCCATGGTTTCTCATTAACACACACACACACCTATTTTTGTGCGTGACTCACTTCCAGTCCAATATGGTAAGGCAGCACTTGGAAAGGAACTTAATGAGATGACGGAGTATATTATGTCATGGCCTCAAAGCAAGTTCATCTACTCAGAGTCTGGCAGCTGATAATCATGGAAGAAAGATATTTTCCAACGTCAAGAAGGCTTCCATTCTGTATAGTAGTCTTTGATTTATGGCCACAGTCCTGGATGAGTCCTTGATTTATGAGCACAACTGGTCCTGGGACTTCCATTGCTAAGCATTGTGGTCATTAAGGGAGTTGTGCCTGATTTACAATTTATTTATTTATTTTTGCCTTGGCAGTTAACTAAACTGACTATTTAGTTGACTATTTAAGGTTGACAGTAGTCAACCTTATTGACTATTGTCAGAAGCCCCAGGGAAGGTTGCAAATGACAACCATATATACCTGAGATATATGTTGCAAATACATCACAGTTGCCAAGCACCCAAATGTTGAGGACATGACTGTGGGGATGCTGCGATAGTCATAAATGTGAGGACTGGATGAGACTTCTCTCTAAAATGGCTGCTGAAGGGTAAGGGACTTTCTTTCTCTTATTTATTTATTTATTTTATAATTGGACTTATATGCTGACCCCTCTCTGCAAGGACACGGGGCAGCTCACAATTAAAACACAGGAACAATAAATATTTTAAAAAGAATTAAATCTAGGAAGCCCAATCAATAAAACAATTAAAATAAAGGAGGTCAGTCCAGCCCAGCCTGTTCAAACAACCAGGCCTTCAGATCGCGGCGGAAGGAGCGAAGATCAGGGGCCAAGTGGAGCTCCAAAGGGAGTTGATTCCACAAGGCGGGGGCCGCAACAGAGTAGGCCCTCCCCCGAGGCACCACCAGCCGACATTGTCGACGGCACCCCAAGGACGGCACCCCAAGGAGTCCCCATCTGTGTGCATTTGATATTGGCAGGAGACGCTCCCGCAAGTTTAACCACCACCTGCTATGTTTGCTGCCAGAGCTGGTTCTTTGGCAGTCCTGCCCCCTGGATTTGAATGGGGGCACTTAGGAAATGACCCTTTGTTCAGTTCTGCTGCTGAACAAAACTCCACATTGGTGACAGGAAGGGCATCTGGCCAGTAATCACTCAGTTCCATTCAGTTGCCCAGACTCCACCCCGCAAGAGATTATGGGGTCATTAAAAGAGAATGATGATGACTTAGGAAATGAGCCAAGATGACTTTTGGATGGCTGTAGACCCACCTGGGAAGGGGAATCTTGAAGATTGAAGCTTTCTGTGAGAGCAGCTGGAAAATTTAATGGTCTTTTCAACATCTCTTCCTACCAGCATGACATTTTTGTAAGCTAGCCTTAGGACTTTTTAACTTCATTTTTTTGAAAATTTGTTTTTGTTCTTTGTCTTTAAATGTTAATTGGCTGGCTAGATGCTGATTTATTTCAACCCCCCTGTTGGACTCTATCTGTTTTTTCTGCTTTCTCTCTTTGATTTATTTTTTATCAATGTCTGCTTTTCCATATGGATGGTGAAAATGTTTATATTTGAATATATATTTGAATATATTTGAATTATATATTATTGAATATTCAGTACAGAGAATCTGCATCTTATTAACCTGCATTAAGTTTTTGGATCAAAATAGTCAGAATATATCTTCTGTGTTCTTTTGTTTATTCCTTGCTTTACTTATCTACTTCATTGAGCAACAACTTATTGAATTACAGAGAGAAGGAGGCTGACACTCGGGTATGTGTGTGTGTGTGGTAAGAGACTGTTCAGCAACATGCAGTCTTTAGCTGAATTCTTTTCTAGAAGGTTTGATGAACTCATAAAGGCCATGGAAAACATTCTGAAGAAACTGAACCTAAATACGTTAAACCTACAAAAGGAACTTGTTTACAAAGTAGTAGATCTGTTGGAAAGAAATATGGACTCAGAAACAACAGACTACAGAAAATATTCAGAGCCAATACAAATGTGATTTCTCAGATATAAATGGCTGGGAAGAAACAGGGACTCAGAACTAACAGAGTCAACTTCATGCATACTTTTATACTTCAATATATTTGATTATTATTATTTTTTCTGTTAACTATTTTGTTATCAGTATGGTATATAGATGACTGGCTAACAATTTGTAAACAGATTTAGTAGTTTAAAATTCTTTTGGCCAATTTCCCAAGAGGTGGGAAATTAACGTTGTTCTATTATATTAATCAGCATTCAACTGGGGAAGATATTATGTGTATATGTGTTAGTCTTTTTTAAAGATCCTTTTTCTTTTTCATGTTTGTTGTGTTTTTTCTACTTTTGTCCATTTTAAAAAATATTTTGGTACTTTGTATTTTAACTTTCTTTGAATGAATATTATACAGGATAAATGAAAAGACTGGTCATAAGACTTTTTCCAGTATTGTTGTAACTTCAAATGATCGTTAAATGGTCATAAGTCAAGGACTACCTGTAAGCTCTTAACATGTTCACACATGAAAGAAATAAATGAACAAGGATCTAGAACTTGTCATATCAGGCTAAGTTGAATTCATATTACGCAGACTCCATCCAAAATCATCCCTCAAAATTATGAGCTTAAGAAGTCTTAATCAAAGCAAATGTTTGGAGCATCAGCTGTTAGTCCTGTTAAGTTTGCATGAAGAGGCAGACACAGAGTGCTTCAGCTCTTAAGTTTATTGTGACTTTCAGCTCAGAACGGACCCACTTTGGCTGGGCTGCGGCTGCTACTTATAGCCAGCAGCCGCAGTTGACAGCCAATCAGAGGGCAGGGTTTTCCCGCACTTTTTAAACCAATCATTTCTTACATTTTACAAGAACAGTTCAAACTAAACCAATGACTTTAACCTACATACATAACACCCCTCCCCACTAGGTTCAGTCCATACTCAAACCCCATCTATCTAATGTACTCTTTTAAATAGGTGGGGCTCTTACGTGTACGTTGAGACCTACGTGGTTCAGATGTTTTAATGTTCTCACCCAGTGAGAGAGGAAATGTGTCTGTTGACATTTCCATACTAGGACTTCTAGTAATAGAAGACCCTGTTTGATTGCTACAACCTGGTCTCTCCTCCCAATCCATCTCCAACCCAATGTCAGCACCTAAGTAAGGTAGCGATGTACAATCTTCCACTTGTAAGGATGGATTTTGGCATTGTGACAGGTTTTGGGATGGTTCCTGTCATATTGGCTCTTACACATGGGGTTGATTCTTGCTTGCTGATTATCCTCATGATCCTCCCCTTCCCCCCTAGAAAAGGTATTAGGGATGGGAACTAGAGAGGAACAATTGCGATGTTCCTGAGGTAATCTGGATCTAAGCTGATCAATGTGCCTGCTCCAGAGGACACCATCCTCTGTTTGTACCCTGTAAGACCGAGGGCCTGTGATTTGGGTTATCTCAGCAGGAATCCATAATGGTTCACCCATAAGGTTCTTAGCATAAACAGAATCACCCACAGTGAATGTGCGAACTTTGCTAGTGGAATCTAGTGGTGCGTTGGATGCGTAAGTGGGATGAAGGCGGTCAAGGGAGACCTGAGTTTCCTACCCATCAACAACTCTGCTGGGGATAAGTTAGTTGATGGGTTAGGAGTGATATGCTGGACACTGAGAAGTTTTTCAACTTTCTCAGTGATGTCCCCAGGACCCAATTGCTGAAGTTTTTCCTTGGTAAAACGTACCATGTGTTCAGCCCGGCCGTTAGCCAAAGGGTGCCCAGGGGCTGTCAGGGCATGTCTGATACCCTGTTGTGCTAAATATGATTCAAAAAGGTTGGATGTAAATTGAGGACCATTGTCAGAAACCAGGATATCAGGTAACCCATGAGTTACAAAAAGCTTTTAAGTTGTTTGACAACAGCTTCAGCTGTGGTAGATGCCATGGGAATAACCTCTAGCCATTTGGAATATGCATCTACTATAATAAGGAAGGTGTGCCCTCTGGTAGGGCCAGCAAAGTCAATGTGAATCCTAGACCAGGGGCCCCTAGGACATTCCCATTCCTGTTTGGGGGCGAGAGGTGGGGCAGGCCTGACTTCCTGACAGTTGGGACAGGATGCAACCCAGTGTTCAACCATTTTGTCAATACCTGGCCACCATACATAACTCCTGGCCAATCCCTTCATTCTGACAATACCGGATGACCCTCATGTAACATTTCCAAAACCTCTTTTTGTAGTTTTGCAGGAATAACCACCCTGTTACCCCACAAAATACATCCCTTTAATACAGATAATTCAGTTTGCCTGGATTTAAAAGGTTGGGCAAGTTGAGGTAGATCTTGAAGAGGCCAACCTTTCTTAATCCAGCTATAACAGGAGCCAATACAGTGTCTTTGGCAGTCTCTCTGGCAATTTCAGCAGCATGTACTGGAAGCTTGGCAACAGTTTCTAGAAAAAAGGTGTATGTCTCAGGAGCAGGATCCTCAGTGTGTGAAGGAAGTGGGCAGCGACTCAAAGCATCTGCATGCCCAATGTCTTTTCCAGGCCTGTGGATGAGTTTGTATGAGTAAGCAGCAAGAAATTCAGTCCATCTCAGCATTCTTGGTGACAGGATCGTGGGCATTGGTTTGTCCCCTGCCACAATGCCTAAGAGAGGTTTGTGATCTGTGACAATAGTAAATGTTCTCCCATAAAGATACTCATGGAATTTCTTGATAGCAGCAACAATTGCCAAGGCTTCCTTGTCCAGTTGGCTGTAATTTCTCTCTGCTTTGGTCAAGGTGCGAGAGTAAAATGCAATAGGGGCTTCCCTCCCGCTGGGAAGCATGTGGCTCAACCCCCCGCCACTCCAAAAGGGGATGCATCACAAGTCAGTACAACTGGCAAATTCTCAGAGAACTGTATCAGTACAGAATCAGAAGTGATTTGTCTCTTAATAGTGTTAAAGGCAGCTTGTTCTTTTCTGCCCCAGACCCACGCAGACTTTTTGTCAAGTAATCGGTGTAGTGGTTCTGCAATGGTTGCCTTCTGAGGTAGAAACATGTGATAGAAGTTAATGAGTCCCAGGAAAGCTTGCAAGTCTGTTTTGCATTTTGGCCTGGAGGCTTCTTTGATTGTCTGAACCTTGGCATCTGTAGGGTGGATACCATGTTTGTCAATCATATAGCCCAAAAACTCTACCTTGTCAGTTCTAAGTGTGCATTTTTCTTCTTTGACTTTTAACCCCGCTTTCTTGAATCTGGTTAGGACTTCTCTGAGTCTCTCGTGTAACTGAGTATCATTTTCAGCAGAGATTAACACATCATCAAAGTAAGGCACTACCCCTGGCAGTCCTTGGAACATTCTTTCCATAAGGCTTTGGAAGATGCCTGGTGCCACACTTACTCCAAACTGTAACCTTTTGCATTTGAAAGCACCTCTATGAGTCACAATGGTTTGGGCCTCTGCAGTGGCATCATCAACTGTTAACTGTTGATATGCCTGGGCCAGATCTAATTTGGCAAAGACTGTGCCCCCGCCAAGGGAATAAAAATAAATGATGCACCACTGGAACTGGATATGCGCTCTGTTGTAGCGCATGGTTCAATGTCCCCTTATAGTCTCCACAGATTCTCACTGACCCATCAGTCTTGACTGATGTGTCTATGGGTGTCTCCCACCTGGAGTGGTCAGTGGGCTCTAAAACTCCTTGAGCTATTAGTTTATCTAATTGTGCATCAATTTTTCCTTTAAGGCAAATGGAACCCTTCTGGGCTTTAAGCGGATTGGTGGCACCTTGGGATCTAGATTGAAAGTGATAGGGGTCCCCAAGTACTTGCTTAATCCGTCGCTGAAGACCTCTGGAAACTCAGACTTCAAAGCCTCCTCCCATTCAGTGTTGCTCACGTGATTGATGCCAGTCACCTCGATGCCCAGTGGGTTGAACCACTCAAGTCCCAGCAAGCTTGGGCAATCCTTGTCCACGATGGTCAGGGGCAAGCGTTTGGTGTGGCCTTTGAACTTCACATTGAATTCTCTTGTTCCAACTACTGGAATCTTGTTCCCTTGGTAGTCTTTAAGAGTCAGCGCTTGCTTCTTAAATTGATTCTTCTGAATGTTTGGGAGTAGTCTGTGAATAGTGTCCCATGACACCATAGACAGATATGAGCCTGAGTCCACTTCCATTTGGCAAGGCCTTCCTTCTATAAGTACCTTGACATGCACTTTTCTGTTATTGATAGAAGATGAATGACCAATAGTTACTGTCTGATGAGTTTCATTCTTCCCCTTTGCTTCTGTGCTGCACCCCATTTTCTCACTGAGATTGTTGGGCTTGAATTCTTTGTCTTTGTTTGCAGGAAATTTCCTTCTGTTGGGTGGAGTTCTGGATGATTTGCAGACTCTTGCTAGATGTCCTCTTTTTTCACAACGGAGGCAAATGGTGTCTAAAAACTTGCATTTAGTTCGGGGGTGGCTTCCCCCACAAACTCTGCAGTAGAAATCTTGCCTCTTTCTTTCCAGGTCTTTCTTTTTCCGCTCCATTCTGAGTCTGTAAATTCCCTCTTCCACTTCATTGCAATCTGACTCAGAATCTAGGTCATCACAATGGTTTGTGATAGACTTTTCCCCATCAGAATGGCTCGTGGCCCTGTTCATCTTCCTCATGGCTGCTGCTGAGGACTTGGTAGCTTCTGCTGAAGAGGCTTCTTCAATGGCTTCTTTTAGCGTGATCTTAGGTTTCATTAATAACTTGCTCTGTAATACCTTGTCTTTAAGGCCCAGAACGAATCGATCACGCATGGCCTCTTCTAAACTGTTAAATTCGCATGCACCCCCAATGTCTCTTAAACTTGCCACGAAGTCGTTTACGTTTTCGTTTTCCCCTTGATCATGACGGTAAAACTCGTGTCTCTTAATGAGGCACGATACTTGTGGTGTGTAATGGGCTCTTAACAGCTTTTCTAAGTCAGGCCAGTCCATTACCTTCACGTCTGCAGCTCCCGCCAATGCCTTCGCCATCTTGAAAACTGCCGGACCGCAGTACGTAAGAAATGTCGCTTCTCTGAAATGTCGGCTAGATCGTTTCCTTCCAGATACATTTGGAAGCGATCTGCATACGACTCCCAGTCTTCTGCCATCGGATCAAACGGGGCTGGGGGGGTGTTCAGTGCAGCCATCTCGCTCTTCTTCTGCTCCGCGTTGTCTTCTCTTCAGGGAAAATCCCATCCTCGTCTCCAGTGTTAAGTTTGCATGAAGAGGCAGACACAGAGTGCTTCAGCTCTTAAGTTTATTGTGACTTTCAACTCAGAATGGACCCACTTTGGCTGGGCTGCAGCTGCTACTTATAGCCAGCAGCCGCAGTTGACAGCCAATCAGAGTGCAGGGTTTTCCCGCACTTTTTAAACCAATCATTTCTTACATTTTACAAGAACAGTTCAAACTAAACCAATGACTTTAACCTATATACATAACAAGTCCCTCCCCCCACAAAACCCCCCAAGAAAGCATTGTGGCAATTCTTCCAAGTAGATTTCTTTATTGTTCCATACCTACAGACAGAATCTTGCTAAACTGAAGCACTCTGCTATCTTCACCAAGTGCACAATCTGAGAACTATTAAAGAAGAGCTGCCTTTCTCTCACAAACTTGTTGAACTGAGATGTCTCTTATTCATTTGGAATGTGCCCCCTCCCTCCTGGGGATCTAGGCTAGATTCCATCACATCAACCTATCATTGGAGGAAATATAATAGACTTTGTGGAGGGCTGGATTCACACCAGGCTACTTTCTGCAATAGTTAGGATCCCAATCTCACAGCAGGACAACTTTTGGGACTATCTGATCCACTTTTGAAACATTGGAGCCTGGTATCACATGCTATGCCAAGTTACTATCATACATCTCCCATAAAGCACCACAAAAGTACTGTAATACTTGGAAATCTCAGGGAAATTAATTAAGGTGCTCCTTGGAGCAAAGAGGTTGCCAGCATTTAGAGAGCATATATTTTGGCCTCTAACTATTCTTTCTGTGAATGCCACCTCATCCTCCTTTCTGCCAGGAAGATGCATCAGAACTGGTAATGCACACCTTTGGATGAAAAATGACAGTCCTGAAAAGACATAATTAGGGACTAATTGTTATTTTATAGGCGCAGCAGTTATAAAGCATTTGCAAATTTCTTGCCAATGTAAAAGGCAGATTTTTGATTTTGTGGCATCTTTCAGATGCCTTAGATTACAACTCTCACTGACTCCAACCAATAGAAATGGCTTGTGCTGGATGGCAAAGTAGCTGCTGTGGTCCAATAGTTGGAAAATACTAGGCCTGAGACTGTTCCAGCTGCACTGCCTATGAAGAAAAGTCACTTTGTGTATGCTCACTGGATCAATAATTGGCACTTAATGATGGTTGCTCTTGCTCACCATATAGACAATCCTTCCTTCTAATATTTTTTAGATAAAACACATGTGTTTGTCATGATTGGTTACATGGTTAGAACCTTCTCACCACAAGGCAAATTCTCAGTTCATTGTTAAGAATGTCTTTTCATGCGAAATCTATCCAAATATATTATATCTGCTCGCTATTCCCCCACGGTTTTTTAAAAAATACACTTTCTGTTCAATGGCAACTTCTGATTCCTTGTCTTTGTATCCTTCCTTCCTTCCTTCCTTCCTTCCTTCCTTCCTTCCTTCCTTCCTTCCTTCTCTTCCCTTCCCTTCCCTTCCCTTCCCTTCCCTTCTTCCCTCCTTCCCTCCCTTACTTATAACTTACCCCAATCCAAAAAATGTTCAATATTAGCAAAAAGAAATCAAAACAAAAAAATAATGTAATCAAATCAAAACAATAAAAAAACAACCATAATCACAACAAGCTACTATATCACTCCTTTGGCAAATGAACTTCTCTGGATCATTTACCAAAGAAAATATATCTAAAAATAATAAGGTAATCTGTCAGGAAGGAGATAGCTAATGCAATATGTAGACTTCTCATTTTTCAAGACCTGCCCCCAGCCCATTTTGTACATGATATGACTGAGGGCCACACCTACTATTCCAAACAAGGTATTATAGCTTCAAAATGACATTTGTGAATTCAAAATAAGCTATATTTCAAGTCCTTCAGAAGCTATAAAAGGGAGATTGATGTTCTCAGCGCATTAGACAGTCAACTCAAGCCACAATGGTTAGAATACAAAGACATTTCCTGCTTGCATTATGGATTAAGCTTGCTCTGAGTGCCTATGTGAGGACACAAGGTAAGACTTTCATATTTCGTGGATCCATTATTCCTAAGCTGTATTAATAAATAGCATGGGTCAGTTGAAATTTGGGATCATTTGTAGATCTATTTTGGATGGGATGATGCCTTGGCCAGCATCTAGTCTGGCTTGGGGAGGATGTTGAGGAAGGAAAGACAAGTACTCATCCTAAATAAGTCCTGCAGTCACTGCCTTGTTTTGTGTGATGGTTCAGATCTGAACCAACTGAAAGAATCAAGTTGGAGGTTGTGGGGAACATCTCACCCTATGTCCTTGAAGCAGTTGTCACCAGACTCCAAGGCCGGGATGCAATCTGACTCAGTAAATGGTATTTTTGTGTATTTAAGTGGGGCGGGGGGAAGCAAAGCCACTCAGGATAATACAGGCAGTCCTCACTTAACGACCACCATTGGGATCAGCAATTTCATTGCTAAGTTTCACAGTCATTAAGTAAGATATCACAGGACAGTGGCTTGGGATTTGAACTGCTGGTTTCTCCATTCGTTCTGCTTGTCAGAAGCCAAGCTGGGAAGTTTATTTATTTATTTATTTTATTTTATTAAACTTATATGCCGCCCAACTCCCAAAGGACTCCAGGCGGCTCACAGCAAAAAAAAAAACAAAAAAGAATTACATTAAAAAAATTTAAAAGCAATTTAAAAAACAACAAACAACTGAAGGGCCGGATCTCACTAGATCTCAGTCACAAGATCAACAGCCCCACGCCTGCCGGAAAAGCCAGGTTTTGACTGCTTTGCGGAAGGCCAGTAGGGTGGAGGCAGTCTGGACCTCGGGAGGTAGCTGGTTCCAGAGAGCCCAAGTGTGCAAACGATGATCACGTAACTGCAAGGATTCTGCAGTGGTCACTTCCGCATAGACTAAACTTAAAGTTACTGTTTCAGCAACTTCGAGCAGACATAATACGGGGCAGTTTTAAAGTTAGGATTATTGGTAAATCTAACAAATCAATAAACTTTAATAATGGGATTTGAAAACTTGAAAGAAAGAGGTACAGGCTCGACTGACAACTATTTTAGCGACCGTTCAAAGTTACAATGGCACTCAGAAAAGTGACTTACGACTGTTTTTAACACTGACAACCGTTGCAGCATCCCCATGGTTACATAACCAGCATTTGGATGCTTGGCAACTGGTTCATATTTATGACGGTTGCAGTGTCCTGGGGTCACGTGATCAGCTTTTGTGACCTTCTGACAAGCAAAATCAATGGGGAAGACAGATTCACTTAACAACCATCTAATTAACTTAACTGCTGTGATTCACTTAACAACGGTGACAAGAAAGGTCATAAAATGGGAAAAACTCATTTAATAAATATCTCCCTTAGCGACATCAATTTTAGCCGTAAGTTGAGAACTCCCTGTATGCTTCTTTCAAAAAAAAGAAGAAATCTAATGAGGTCAATTTTATTGTATCCTATCTGGCACTGGGAAAAAAATAGCTCCACATCATTATTCAAATCAGGAGAGAAAAAGTACCAAATAGAAGATAATTTGTCACTCAGGGTTGAACTGTGGGTCTGTGATGCTCCCTGGAGCTTGGTTGTTTACTTGCAAATGTTTCATTACCCAGCTAGGTAACATCATCAGTTCTGGAAGGAAATGGGGTTTGCAAGCCCTACTCCTTTCTAGACACTGTTGTTGTTATCTAGTTGGGTAATATTGGGAAATGCACAACTCCCTTCTAGCACTGATGATGTTAACTGGTTTAGTAATGAAAGGTCTTCAAGGGAACAACCAAGCTCAAAGAGAACCTCAGTCCCCACAGAGAAAAAATAATAACTTATACATACTTTTCCTAACAAATAGAAATGATAGATGTAACTTTTATAGAAAGCTGGTTCAAATTCATCTGGCTACTTATACAAATTAAAGGTAAAGGTAAAGGTTCCCCTTGCACATATGTGCTAGTCGTTTCCAGCTCTAGGGGGTGTTGCTCATCACTGTTACAAAGTCAGCACTGTCCAAAGACGTCTCCGTGGTCATGTGGCCAGCATGACTAAATGCTGAAGGTGCACGGAATGCTCTTACCTTTCCACCAAAGTGGTCCCTGTTTTTCTTCTTGCATTTTTGCATGCTTTCGAACTGCTAGGTTGGCAGAAGCTGGGACAAGTAATGGGAGCTCACTCCATTACGCGGCGCTAGGGATTCGAACCGCCGAACTGCCGACCTTTCTGATCGACAAGCTCAGCGTCTTAGCCACTGAGCCACCCCGTCCCTCTTCAATTCTTTAACATATTGTATTTCTTTACGTCAAGCATTTTGAAAAGTTTGTCACTAACATCTGCGCTGCTCTGAAGTTCTGCAGAAACAAAATCACCCAAATTCACCACGAATAAAATTTATGAGATATGAACAAGATATGAGTCAATGTGTGCAGATATTGTTCTGTCTAGTGCCTGGATGAAAAAGAAAGCTGCTTTCTTTCATTCTGTTTAGCCATTAAATCACAGCCATGCCTGACAATTTAGGAGCTGTGTTTAGGAGCCTCTTAAAAATAAGCTTAGGATATCATTAATGTAACCCATAAATCAAATACTTCCAGAAAAGGTCAGAAGAAGCTTCACAGTAATATGCTGGTTTATGTACATACAAAGTGTTTCTAAGGGAACCCTGTACAGAATGTACAGAAATAAAGTGTTTTTGAGGTTATTTATACACATCTAGAAACAGGGCATATTGCTGAAGCAGAGATTACCTTTATGCATAAAAAGCACAAGGGTGAATTTGACTTCAGAGGATAATTAGGACTGCAGAAAAAACAATTACTACCAACCTGCCTTCAATCGAGGACCTGTATACTGCACGAGTCAAAAAGAGGGCTGTGAAAATATTTACAGACCCCTCACATCCCGGACATAAACTGTTTCAACTCCTACCTTCACAACGACACTATAGAGCACTGCACACCAGAACAACTAGACACAAGGATAGTTTTCTATTCTATTCTATTCTATTCTATTCTATTCTATTCTATTCTTTTCTATTCGATTCGATTCTACAGAATACTTTATTGGCCAAGTGTGATTGGACACACAAGGAATTTGTCTTGGTGTAATACTCTCAGTATACATAAAAGAAAAGATACATTTGTCAGGAGTCGAGAATCATAAGGTATGACACTTAATGATAGTCATAGGGTACAATAAGCAATCAATCATACTAGGAAACAGTCAATATAAATTGTAAGTATACAAGCGACAAAGTTACAGCCATACAGTCACAAGTGGGAGGGGATGGGTGATAAGGAATGATGACAAGATTTAACAGTTATAGTAGTGCAGACTTTGTAATAGTTGAACAGGGCTGAGGAAATTATTTGTTTAGCAGAGTGATGGCTTTTGGGAAAAAACTGTTCTTGTGTCTAGTTGTTCAGGTGTGCAGTGCTCTATAGCATCGTTTTGAGGGTAGGAGTTGAAACAGTTTATGTCCGGGATGTGAGGGGTCTGTAAATATTTTTACAGCCCTCTTTTTGACTCGTGCAGTATACAGGTGCACTATTCTATTCTATTCTATTCTATTCTATTCTATTCTATTCTATTGCCTGGCTGTATCAGACTGTTCCTGTTCAACAAACGAATTCAAAGGCTTCCTTTATTTTAATTACAGGTAATCCTTGACTTATGACCACAACTGAGCCCCAAATTTCTGTTGCTAGGGAAGACAGTTGCTAAGGGCCCCATCTTACAACTTTTCTCAGCCCAGTTGTTAAGTGAATCACTGCAGTTCTTAAGTTAGTAACACAGTTGTTAAGTGAATCTGGCTTCCCCATTGACTTTGTTCGTCAGAAGTTCGCAAAAGGTGATCATGACTCTGGGACTCTGCAACTGTCCTAAATACACACCAGCTGCCAAGTGGCAGAATTTTGATCACATGACCCTGGGGATGCTGCAATGGTCATTACTGTGAGAAATGTTCATAAGTCACTTTATTTTGGTGCCGGTGTAACTTCAACCGGCACCAAAGAAACAGTTGTCAGTTTAGGACTTCCTCTATTATATTGATACACGGAGTGATTCCAAACTTCGTAAAGTCTCTTCTAACTTTACTTCATCTGGTGGCACAGTGGTTAGAATGCAGAATTGCAGGCTGATTCTGCCAACTGCCAGCAGTTTGAGCCTGACCGGTTCAAGGTTGACTCAGCCTTCCATCCTTCCGAGGTCAGTAAAATGAGGACCCAGATTGTTGGGGGAAATATGCTGATTCTGTAAACAGCTTAGAGAGGGCTGTAAAAGCCCTGTGAAGTGGTACATAAGTCTAAGGGCTATTGCTATCTGAAGCACTAACAGGAAAAAAAGAGTCCGTAGACAGGCTGCGGAAAGGAACAGGAACTCCTAAGTTATGGGCTCCTTGCCATTGACTCATCCAATACAGAGATGGAGATGAGAAGTTGGGTCACTGCACTTTGCTAACCTTTGGCTCATCATGACCCCAAACTGGCTTTGCAGGAAGAGGAAAGAGATTACTAAAACTGAGTAACAGCTGCCTCATTTGTGTCCTCCCATTACTTCTTCTGACACTGAGAATAGGGCAGGGAAGCATCACATATTATCTGTAGCAGGATTTACCATAGCCTTAGTGCAGGTCCTGTTGTGCAGAATAATTCAGTGAGAGATATATTTGGATGTGAGTCTCCCTTTTAACCAATTATGCACCATTGGAGGCATGGTGGGCTCAGTGGCTTAATGATGCTGGAAATGGTCTCTGTTCCGACTGTTCAAGTCCTAGCACTTTGTGTGGGGGTGAACTCCCATCACTCACCTCAGCTTCTGTCCACCTAACAGTACAAATGAATGTTCTGTGTGAATAGTTAAATAGGTACCACTTCAGTGAGGAGATGACTTGGTGCTCCATGTAGGCACTCAGATTCCTGCTGGATGTGAAGCTTCCTGTTGCAAGCACCCATTTGCAAGGTGTATCTAGGGAGGAAAGGGGACTAGGATGATGCAGAAGGAAGACCTGCTTGTCTTTCTTTCTGGTGCAAAACCAGCTTGTCCACCTGAGGTGCACCTTGGAAAACACATAAGAGCTGGTACATTAGTAGCCAAACTACTATTCTCCAATAGTAGTCTGTTAGTGGTCTTCTGGCTAATGTAACAATGCCATACACTAATAATTAGAATTATACACCAGAAAGTTGATTATGTTTCACAATTGTGATGGAATGTGCAGCTAAAGCAGGATGGAGTAAAGAGATTGGCTAGATTGAATACCTGCAGGGGAGGAAGCCACAGAGACCTGAACCCTTCTCCCAAATCCCTGAATCTCTTATCTAGTTGGTTCCAAAGTCACTACCAATAGAGAAACTACTGTAATCAAATCAGGGCATGTTCTGGTTTATTTGGTCTGACATAATTGTTAACTTTTAATCACCATATTGATGATTGCTGTCAGTGATGGTCTGCCTTGAAGAACTTGGTTCTTCATATTTTGTACTTTCAGGAGCCACAGGGCCATCCAATGCTTCAACAAGTCTCCCAACCACAAATTCTAGGACATCATGTAATAAACACTGTACACCTCGAGGAACCTCTACTGAAATCATTTCAAGTACACGTTCAGGATCAAAAGGACCACCAGAGAGTTCAAGAGGTTTGCTAAGAGCAATGTCTAGGACACCACCTTTGGAAACATCTTCACGTGCACCTCCAGGAGCCAAAGATATTCCTGATTCAATTTGGACACCATCTCCTGAAACCAGTTCAAGTGCACCTAAAAAAGACTCAAGCTCACCAGATTCTGCATCGAGTATCCCAACACCATCCCCTAGGAGAAAATCTTCTCAAACCACTACAACTGCACATGTTTCAGGGACACCGGATGCTTCTTCAAGAGGCTCAATAGTCATTTCTGGGACACCATCTTTAAAAAGCACATCAAGTGTACCTCCTGGAGTCTCACCCACAATGGATTCTTCATTAAGTCCTCCAACAGCAACCTCTAGAATACCATCTTCTAAAACTACTTCAACTGCAAGTTCAGGGTCAACAGAGACACTGCATGTTTCAACCAAGCTCCCAACAGCAACCAACAGCACACCATTTTCTGAAACCACTGCAACTGAATCTCCAGGAGACACAGTTGCAGCCGATTCTTCATCAAGTCGGCTAACTGCAACCTCAGGGAAACCCTCTTCTGAAACCACTTCAAGTGCAACTTCAGGAGGAACATTGCCACTGGACACTTCAACAACTACGCTCACAGCAACATCTAGGACACAAAATTCTGAAACCACTTCAAGTGCACATTTAGGTTCCTCAGCGACACCAGATGTTTCCTCAAGAGTCTCAACAGCAACCTCTAGGACACCTGAGACCACTTCAAGTCCACCTCCTGGAACCTCACCACCAAATGATTTTTCAACGAGTCCCCCAACAGCAACCTCTGGGATACCATCTTCGGAAACCACTTCAAGTACACGTTCAGGGTCAACAGAGACATTGCATGTTTCAACAAGGCACTCAAAAGCCACCTCTAGGACACCATCTTCTGAAACCACTTCAAGTGCACGTTCAACATCAACAGAGACCCTGCATGTTTCAGTGAAGCTCCCAAAAGCAACCTCTACGACACCATCTTCTGCAAACACTTCAAGTGCACTTCCTGTATCCACAGTTACAGCAGATTCTTCATTGGGTCTCCCAGCAGCAACCTCTGGGACAACTTATTCTCAAACAACTACAACTGCACGTTTAGGTGCCTCAGAGACACCAGATGCTTCTTCAAGAGTCTCAACAGCAACTTCTAGAGCACCATCTTTGGAAAGCACTTCAAGTGCACATTCAGGGTCAACAAAGCCACTGCATCTTTCAACAAGGCACTCAACTGCCACTTCTAGGACACCATTTTCTGAAACCAATTCAAGTGCACATTTAGGTTCCTCAGCGACACCAGATGTTTCCTCAAGAGTCTCAACAGCAACCTCTAGGACACCTGAGACCACTTCAAGTCCACCTCCTGGAACCTCACAACCAAATGATTCTTCAACGAGTCCCCCAACAGCAACCTCTTGGATACCATCTTCGGAAACCACTTCAAGTACACGTTCAGGGTCAACAGAGACATTGCATGTTTCAACAAGGCACTCAAAAGCCACCTCTAGGACACCATCTTCTGAAACCACTTCAAGTGCACGTTCAACATCAACAGAGACCCTGCATGTTTCAGCGAAGCTCCCAACAGCAACCTTTACGACACCATCTTCTGCAAACACTTCAAGTGCACTTCTTGGATCCACAGGTACAGCGGATTCTTCATCGGGTCTCCCAACAGCAACCTCTGGGACAACTTATTCTCAAACAACTACAACTGCACGTGTAGGTGCCTCAGAGACACCAGATGCTTCTTCAACAGTCTCAACAGCAACTTCTAGAGCACCATCTTCGGAAAGCACTTCAAGTACATATTCAGGGACATTGCATGTTTCAACAAGCCACCCAACAGCCACCTCTAGGACACCGTCTTTGGAAACCACTTCAAGTGCACGTGTAGGTGCCTCAGCGACACCAGATGTTTCCTCAACAGTCTCAACAGCAACCTCTAGGCCACCTGAAACCACATCAAGTGCACATTCAGGGTCAACAGCGACGCTGCCTGTTTCAACCAAGCTCCCAACAGCAACCTCTAAAACACCATCTTCTGAAACCACTTCAATTGCATCTCCTGGAGCCACAGGTACAGCAGATTCTTTATCGAGACTCCCAACGGCAACCTCTGGGACAAGAGATTCTCAAACCGCTACAACTGCAGGTGTAGGTACCTCAGGCACACCAGATGCTTCCTCAAGAGTCTCAACAGTAATCTCTGGGACAGTATCTTCAAAAATCACTTCAAGTACATATTCAGGGTCAACAGAGACACTGCCTGTTTCAACCGAGCTCCCAACAGCAACCGCTAAAACTCCATCTTCTGAAACCACTTCAGGTGCACGTTCAGCGTCAACAGAGACAGTGCATCTTTCATCCAAGCTTCCAACAGCAACCAATAGGACGCCATTTTCTGAAACCACTGCAACTGAATCTCCAGGTACAGCCGATTCTTCATCAAGGCTCCTAACTGCAACCTCAGGGAAACCCTCTTCTGAAACCACTTCAAGTGCAACTTCAGGAGGAACATTGCCACTGGACACTTCAACAACTACGCTCACAGCAACATCTAGGA